>OX638271.1:2270000-3537500 GCA_951806755.1 Brenthis hecate | reverse complement strand
AGAAAAGTGAACTAAAAATTTCAATATTGAATCTCATATAGACCACCACACCTGGCGGTTTGGAAGAAATACCAATATTATAACCGTATTTTAAATTTAGTTTCAAAGTGGTATTTGACCAGCAGAACGAGTTACAATAATACTTTCTTAGACTTAACGCGAATGTTTGACATTTTAGATAAAACTATATTTTGGGATTTTTTCGTGGATTTATTTTGATTTCTGGTTGCCGACATACGTTTGCATACAATGTTAACGACTTTAGAAGCATATAACTCTATTTTTGGTTTGAACAAAAAAATAACTTAAAAATATCTATCTGAATTTTAAAGACCTATCTGAGATAAGTTTATGTGGACTTGGAATGTCACCACTAATTTTTTTATATCTATTTAATAATCTTCGAGTAAAATTTTACTCGGACAGATGGAAATGGCGAAATTACAAGTATCCCGTTTTAGCTGTTTAACTAAAAACACGTTTTTTGTATAGGAACCCCCTATTTTTTTACATTTTGCTTTATTTATACGCTACATTAACATAATATACTAATTCTATAAATACTTTAATTTTTAATTTTCTTTCTCTTATAATAGAAACAATTACATATGTCTTGGGTACGAAGTTTAAAAATACAATATGCAGAACATTTCCTCCGAACGCAATGAAATTTTAGATAAAAGAATTTTGAACTGAGAATTTCAGTGACGTAAGCAAATCCGTTTGACTTGACATTGAAGATCTAATTACGTACGCGTGCCAGCGATCATTAATTCAGCAATCGGGCCCCATCTTATCTTGATTATCTTTCCATCTGAGGGAAATGGGACTTAGAATTTTATTACTACTTAATAGTTACGTACATATGTATGTGGAAATTTAATATATATTAATACTAGCAGAATCCACGGCTTCGCTCGCGCTAAAACTACAAAAAAGAAACTTTTTGGCTTTATGCAAAAGGCATTTTTGAAACGGGGTCAGTAGTTTCTGAGCTTAAAGCACTTAAACATATTATAAATATAATATCAGTTTTACAATAATGTATGGAAGTCTTCCCGATTTGTTGACATTTATTATTACTACTGCTTTAAGTAGTAGTAGTAGTATATATATATATATATATATATATATATATATATATATATATATATATATATATATATAGCCTATATATAACCTTCCTCAATAAACGGGTTATCTAATGTAAAAAGAAATTTTCAAATCGGATAAGTAGTTCCTGAGATTAGCGCGTTCAAATAAAGAAACTCTGTCTCTTTATCAATAATATTAGTATAGATTATCGTATTCGAATCGATCAAATGGCAAAAGTTTATTTCTTTGTAATTCTTAAATTGTGAAATTACGGAATTAATTTTTATAATTCACACTTTGTGTGGTTGATCCTAACTTAGCCTAATATTGCTTCCTGTTAAGTAAATAAATAATAAAAAACTACGTTTAAAAACTGACTTCAAACACTAAAAAGTATAAAATAATTTAATAAAGGTTAAATTTTATACACCTCTTATGCAAACCTAATACCTTTAATATCATAAATCTCAGTGTAATCGGTGTACATACATAAAAAATACCTATTGAATTGATCACCTCCTCCTCTTTGAAGTCGGTTAAAAATAATTTTTCGCGGATCTATTTTGATTTTTGGTTCCCTACTTTACGAACGGTTTACAGCAAAAAACATATAACAGTCAAATATTCGCGTTAATCTTAGAAAGTATTAAATAAAATTAATTAAAATTTGTTTTCAATTTGTATGTAACATTGATATTAGAGCATTTAGGAAAATCCTGTTGTAATAGTTTTCTCAAATCTATACATTCCTTTAAAATAATCACCTACTTTCCACTAATATGAGCTCAACACGTGCCAACTCTATATTAGCTTGCAACGACTGCAGATATTTTTCATCTCCATTTTGGAAATAAGCTGTTCTCACCACTTTTGAGTCTTTGAATTAGTCAAACACGTTAATAAGTTTTACTAAATGTTATTTAAAAAAACATCCATACTAATATTATAAATGTGAAAGTGTGTTTGTTTGTTTGTTTGTCCTTCTTTCACGTTGAAATGGTAGGTACGGTAGTAATGGATTGGCGTGATTTTTTGTGTAGAGATAGTTAAAGGGCTGGAGAGTGACATAGGCTACTTTATACCGCGGGAGATAATTTTATTCACACGGAAAAACACGTTATAATACAAACCAAAAAATTATTTGTTATCAGAATTACTTGAAACTTGGTCTACAAACACGTATTTATTAATTTGTACTCTTCAGTACAAATTAATAAATACGTGTTTTAGCATTTTTCGAAATTCATCCTATAAGGCGGTAAAATAGAAGATAAAAGTTTGTACGAAACCTACCTTTTTAAATATATTTTTGTAGTTTTATCGCGAGCGCAGCCGCGATTTCTGCTAATATTATATAATTATTTATTTATTCCTTTACATTCTAAATGAACCTACACATAAAAAAGTTTAAGAATTAGTAAGTATATGTGATAAAAAAATAATGTGCTGATAATATCGTCCTGATCGAATTCGACCACAGCGGAAGATCTCCCTGAAACATGCGTCCAGAAATAAATGTGTTGGGACATTAACACACAGTATTATCTAGTTCTATGGTAAGCTATGAGGCTTGTGTTACATAGTGTTACAAATTATAAACATAAACACCCATGACTGGAATATAAACATTCGTGCTATCACACAAAGTAATGCCCCCAGAGGGACTCAAACCCGCGACCGCTGGCGCAAGTACACTACACATTACAAACTAAGCCATACGTCAAACAAGCCCAGAAGATATGAAAGTGCATCCTTAAGTATTCTCCGAATGTGTGTGCAGTATGGAGGTAATTTAAATTTCTCCGTCATAATGTTACATAATCTATACTAATATTATAAAGAGGTAAAGTTTGTGATCTTGTGAGTTGACTCAGTCGATCGATCAGTCGACCGATCAGTCTACCAATCAGTCGACCGATCAGTCGATCAATCAGTCGATCGATCAGTCGGTCGATCAGTCGATCGATCAGTCGATCAATAAGTCTACCGATCAGTCGACCGATCAATCGACCGATCAGTCGTTCGATCAGTCGACCGATCAGTCGACCGATCAGTCGACCGATCAGTTTACCGATCAGTCGACCGATCAGTCGTTCGATCAGTCGATTGATCAGTCGACCGATCAGTCGGCCGTTCAGTCGACCGATCAGTCTGTTTCCGGGATGAAAAGTAGCTGATTTGTTTTTGTCATGTATGAACTATATTATTGTAAAGATTCATTAAAATTCAATCAGTAGTTTTTGTGTACTAAGCAGTATAAGTTGTTATAGTTTTTTAACTATCCCACGGGAACTCTTTAATTTTCCGGGATGAAAAGTATCTAAGATGTTGCACGGGGATATAAGGTACCACCATGCAAAAACTCATTTAAATCGGTCCAATAGATTCGGAGATTAGCCCGTACAAACAGAAAAACAGTCAAACAGCTCGCTTGGGTTCGTCCATACCTACGAATATGTTGTATTATCTCTTTAATCATTTGTCCAAATTATACGCAATAAAAGGGAAAAGTCTTTTGTTTTAAGCATTTTAGACGATAAATTTACTTATTTTGATAAGAGTTCATAATTGTTGATAATATGACCTACCGATTTAAATGATTTTTTTAATATAAAAAACTACTTTTTGTGACTTAAATATAAAAGTTAGACATATGCTGTCGCTGACTTTTTTGTCGGCATTATTAAGTTCTACAACTTTTCTCTAGAACATAATCATATATCTCTCATGGTTAAGGCAGCGTTCGTAAGAAACGTTTTCGTTCGACCGTTTTTTCTCCGACTTACTTTGCAAATCCGACTACCACGAAAAAGCCTTTTCATTCTTCGAGTTATTATATAGCCTATGACACTCAGAAAGAACGTGACTTTCTATTGGTAAAAGAATTTTGAAAATCGATTCAGTAGATTACCCCCTACAACGTCACAAACTCACAAACTTACAAACTCACAAGATCACAAACTTTACCTCTTTATAATATTAGTATAGATTACTAGCATTGCCCGCGGCTCCGCCCGCGTTCAGATGACCAAAAACTAAATTCTTTGGTGTTACATATTAGTATACTCTTACATTGCAGTTTTTGTATTTTTCCTCAGAAATAAGATATTTTCCCGCGGTAAAAAGTATCCTAGGATCGCGCGCTACATCGCCCGGTTTATATAGCTTGAGCAGGCGGTCGAGCGATGCGGGGCAGAGGGGATGGACTCGCCGTAGGCATCTCAATGCTCGCCAAGCATTAAAAATGTTTCGCTACTAATTACTTCTAACAACGATATCTCAAAAACTATTCATCTGATTGATTTAGTGTAAAGAGCAATTTTAATCTGCATTAAATGACTAAGCTAACTAAAATATTCATTTGGATAAGGATTAATACCGAACTAAAGAAAATAACTTTGAAAATAACGTAATGTTTTTAATTAAAAATGTTAACATAAAAGTGGTTATTGTAAGTCAACCGTAAGAGATAGAGATATGCTATCGCGGACTTTTTTGTAGCATTTTTATAGATTTTGAATTCTCTAGTACATTACTTAACTGTATCTTTGCTAGTTTACGCGGCGTTCGCGTGGAAAGTTCCCATTTGGCGAGATTTTTTGCGACCTCTTCAACATTTGTCGCCGTATTTCAGCTAATTTACATAAAAGCATAATAAATTATATACCTAAACCTTCCTCAAGAATTACTCTTTCTATTGTTGAAAACCGTATAAAAATCCGTTCAGTAGTTTTCGAGTTTATCGCGTTCAGACAGACAGGAGGACAGACAGGAGGACAGACAGGAGGACAGAAAGACGCGGCCGGGGGACTTATTTTTATAATAAGTATAGATGTAACAAGTTTTCGAAATGCATGTGAAGTCCGCCAATCCTCACTTGGCCAGCGTGGTGGACTATGGCCTGATCCCCCTCGTATTGAAGGGGAGGCCCGTGCTCAGCAGTGGGACGTTAAAAAGGGCTGAATACATACATACAAAAATAGCTTTCTAAGCCAAAATTAGCCTTCTAAGTTATAGTTACAGAATGTGTCATATAGACCGTCGAACGGACGGAAACGGCGAAATTGTAAATTATTAATTTTGCCATTAATTGACTTTGAAACCAATATATATATATATATATATATATATATATATATATATATATATATATATATATATATATATATATATATATAAAGTAGACGTTTGTTGGATCAACTTGATTTCTATTGATTATAGTGTGAGAGAATAAGTTAATTTTTGGTTTTATGCATTAACATACTTAGTAGAATAAATCCAAATTCGCGTAAATTGATTTCGAAAATACGATGAAAAAGCTGTTATTCAATAGAGATTCTAATGAAATATAAAACCAATTACAAAATCAACGGACGTGCTTCTAGTGTATCAAACGGAGATCGTAAAGCGATTCATTACTCGGCGTTACGCATAAATTAATAGTAGGAGATCCCGACCTATGTGGTGGGGTGGAACCCTCACTCTTTTTCCAGGCGAAATATATTTTTAAATAATCTGAAAAAAATATATGTTTTTTTTAAATAAAATATATAAATCTCGCGACAAGCTTTTATCCATACTAATATTATAAATGTGAAAGTGTGTTTGTTTGTTTCTCTTTCTTTCACGCCGAAAGGCCTTGGCGGTTGGCGTGTTTTTTTTGTGTGGAGATACACAATTACGTGGAGATAGTTGGAGGGCTGGAGAGTGACATAGGCTACTTTTTACCGCGGGAGATTATCTTTATCTCACGGGAAAACACTTATAATACAATCCAAAAAAATATTTATGATCAGAATTACTTGAAACTTGATATTAATACTCTTCAATACAATTATTTAAACACGTGTTTTGGCATTTTTCGAAATTCATCTCATAAGTGGGTAAAATAGCGCCTAAAATTTTGTATGAAACCTACCATTTTAGAGTTTTTTTTATAGTTTTAGCGCGAGAGAAGCCGCGGGTTCTACTAGTATTATATAAATTAAGTAATGTAATAAATTAATGAGGTTGATTTAATTTAAAGTTTTTCTACTTTTTAGAACATATAAATAAAAGCTTGTTTTAAAAAATGATTTTTTACTATTAATTTGGGAACATTCTATCTGTGCTCAAACCATTTAAGCTTGTATTTCTATTATCAATTTCTTTAAATGTAATAGAGAATGATTTTAAGACGTAAGCTCCTTTAAATGAACTTGAAAACTTTTATTTTTAGTATCGCAGTTCATTTGTATCGTCTATATTTAAGTTTTAATTTAACTTTCAAGTATTTTCAAACAAGCAGTGAGCAGTCATTTAATAAAAATAAAAGTATTGTGTACTTATAAAGTTTTTACACCTTTCGTCCTGAATGAAATATCATTCCCCTATTTCTCGAGTAAATAGATACGAAAAAGCTTATATAAGTTTCTTGAGAAGCTTTTCCTCAGTTACAGGAAAAAGAGTGTGCAAAGCCATAATGTGTATAGTTGAATTATCTTTTAATACTTATATTTATTTATTATTATATGTATGTTATAAAATATTAATAAATTGTGGCATGAAAAAAACTTCAAATAAATTTTTTTGATGAAGGCTGAATGGACGGCGGAATGTTGTGGGTTTATTTTTTAAATTTTAATACTAATATCAATACATTTGTTTAAGTATTAAACTATCTTATTTTTACTTGAGTAGTTAAAAAAATTACCGATTTGGATAAACATGTGTATACTGTAGCGTCCCCTGTCTTTATGTAACATTATAAAAGTTAGCCAAAAACATGCTCAGAAATGTCTTATACAAAGCAAAAAACCGTTTCAAAATCGGTCTAGCTGTTTCTGAGAAGAATGGTAACAGACACACACACACACACCAATACCTTTTACCCCAAACGCATGTATGAAATGAATATTTCCACAGCACAAGAAATACTTCTCGGATAAATCTTAAACACTAATATTTTCTTCCTTTATATTTATTTAGGACGAGGAAGGGAGGTTCATATTGTAAAATAATATTATGTTTCAAATTCGTCTTAAAGTTTTGTTTTTCGTTTACTTTTGGATTTAACGTAACTCATTTCAGAGCTTTTGAGGATAATTGCTCACATCATCACCGAGCTTACAGATTTGAGAAAGCTTTTCGTTCAATGTTTTGCTCAAATTATGATTATTTTTTAATCAATTCTAGTTCGTAAGTTTCGTATAGTCTTATGTAATTTGTGTTGGCAATCTCTCTAACACATTATTTTTCTAAATGAATAATCTATACATATAATAAATTTGTAACCGAGTCTAATCTGTACATTAAATATTTTTTGGGAAGTCTTATTGGAATAATCATTATTATCGATACAGAGGCCGAATCTATGTTTTAGAATTTTTGTCCGTCTGTCTGTCTGGGAACGCATCACGAGAAAACGATTGGACGGATTTTAATGAAATTTGGTATGGTGAGCTGGTTGTCCGGGTCAACATTTATGATACCTTTTAGTGCGAGTCTCTGAGATATCTAGGTATACCAAACGTTAACTTTTACTTAAAAATTTACGTTATATTTATGAACATATCAAATATCGAAATTTATTTTATTAAAAATTATGAAACACTCACAAACTATCCCTTTTATAATGCTGGAGTGACTATATTTCTGATATTTTAACTAAAAAAATCATTTACCCTTTGTAATTCTCTACTAGCTTATACATCTATACTAATATCATAATGTTTAAGATATTGTTTTTTTTTGTTTCTTTGGATGCGATAATTCAGGAACTGATTTCGCATTTTGTCGACTATTCATTAATATTACATATCTACATATATTTGACGGCACTTTTAGGTAGGTACAGCACAAAACATTTTTTCATGAACCAATTTACATATAAATTGTATCTAAAAGTAAAGTAATTACAATGGCATCGAGCACAACTCATTCTCAGCTATTCACTAAAAATGTGTGAATATTCATTAAAATTAACCTCCTCTACCTACGCTGTTAAAAATGCTCTAAATAATTCAGAGATGAACGAGAGTTCGGTGACAAAATTGTTACTCACAAAGTTGTTTACAACTTTTGCTTTTCAAAAATATTAAACCTTGGTTTAAGCACTATGTTATTTTAAGCTGTCACTCTATATTTCTAAAAATATTAAAATTGTTATATAAATGCTTTCCATCAAACCACTCTTTGCTAACTGGTAAAGATGAAAAACTAATCGAGGAGTATCCCATTATCATTACCACAGTCTGTGGTTGCCCCAGGGCCTCCACACCCCTAAATCCGGCACTGACCACAGATCATATAATATTGTACGTTATTACCAACTTAGCAAAAGTAAAGTATCTAAATGTACACATTAAATAAATATTTTAAGATTTATACTTAGGCAGGCTTTTTAATTTGATAAATAGACAGATAAATATTGTATTGTACACACATATGAAGAGTTTTGAGTACATATATGTATGTATACAAGCAATGCAGTCTCTAACAGACAATCTTTAGTGAAAAGATTTGTAGAACTGGAATCGGGACAATACACATTCTATACCATATAATTAAGTATACTCTCAATTTTGAAGTCGGTGAAAATTAAATACACGATAAAACTAAATTTTACAACGTACGATTAATGAATAAACCAAATATTTTACCCATAAACTAGTATAGAATGCCCCTCGAACTGCTTTTATTATTGCGCATATACATATGTATGTATGTACATTAAAGTTAACCTACTTTCACATAGGAAGGGAACACATTGGGTTGAAAAGATGCTTTCAAATCCAACTCTGATAAGGTCTTCCTTAAAAAATAAATTGCTTATTCAGAATAAGCAAAACAGATACAGTTAGAAGCAAAATTGTTTTTAAATTAATTAAAAAATAAAGTTTGTTATCTATACTTATCTATACTAATATTGTAAAGAGGCAACGTTTGTTTGTTTATTTAAACGCGCTAATCTCAGGAACTACTAATCCGATTTGAAAAATTCATTTTGCATTAGATAGCCCGTTTATTGAGGAAAGCTTTAGGCTATATATCATATAGTATATAGTCTATCTATTTCATAACCGTTAAGACATACCTACGGATGAATCCGAGCGAAGCGAGGGTGAGTCGCTAGTTACTAAGTGTATTGTTTAACACCATCTATTTTAACCCAGTTCTAATTTTCGGAACGTCTTAAAAATATGTCAAATCTGATTGACACTACAATAATTTCTTTGAAACCATCAACCTAATGTAGAAGTGGATAATACAGTTTTTCAATGACTACGAGTAAATCTTTTGGATTTAAGGTCGTTTAATTACTTTTAATGTGTGTTTAAACTATAGTCAGCAAAAAATAACAAAGATCATAAACAAAAGCTAACTATAAAATATAAACTAAACTTCAAGAAGGCCCAAGGCATCTCTATTTGTTTATTTTGTTTTGCTTGAATAGGAAATCGAACTTGCCACCTCATACGCCAGATGTACGCTAAGCAAAATAATTTTTAATTTTTTTTTATTAAATTAATCATAAAAAGGTATAAAATTTTAACACGAAGATATTTCTGCTAACAGTACTTGCATTAACTTTCATGTGTCATTGAAGTACCCTAATACCTTAAAGTTTCAATATAGAACAGAAACGGATGAAATTGGTTTAGAAAGCAAATGGAAGAGGTTTTATGGCTGTTACAATAAAAAATATCGTACCGTTTAAAATAAAGCATCTTTTACATACTTGATACGGATTTTGTATATACTTTTATATTTTGTGTTCTTGGATAAAAGTATCAAACCAATAAGAGTACTACAATGTAAGGACTGTTAAACTAATATAATTGATATCTTATTTATTAAATTGCAAATACGAAATTGTTTGTTAAATTCACTGCTTTACGCAAATATTTTTCTATTTTGCAAAAAAAAAATTATAAGCAATTTTTTCTTATTTAATTTAATTTTGAGCATTAACACTAAGCAACAGTCAAAATTTCCCGGAATTTTTTTATAGCATATTTTATAGATTATCGTGCCCCTAATACCAGAAACATAACCATTTATCTTCATCACGTGTAAAAAAGGATATTATTTTCAAAATCACCTTTTTTGTCGAATTGAGGTTAGCTTTAATTTTTTCTAAGAAACGATCACAATAACGTTTTGTATTTTTAGTTTACGTTTAGTTCTTTTATTAAGTCTAAATTTTGGGGTAATTATCCGGTTTTTATAACACTTTCTTAGATTTACGCGAATACTTGACATTTTAAATAAAGCTATCTTTTCGGATTTTTTCGCGAATTTAAAACGTCGGGAACCAAAAATGAAAATAAATCCGGGAAAAAATCCGAAAAGAAAGATTTAAATAAAATATCCGGTTTTTTTTTATTTGCGGGTCTATATTCGACAAAATGTCAAAAATATAAATAACTATAAATATTACGCCTTTGATTACGAAATGTGCATACTTTAGTTTGGACATTTGCAACCAATACAAATATTTTGTGCCACATACGAGCATATACTGTACTTTGTGCCACAAAAATTTGATAAACTGGTTCAATTGAAAATCAACAGAGACGCTTTTTGATCAACAAGTAATTTTGATCAGAACCTAATCACATGACTGTTATTTTTGTCTCACGTATGTCAAAAAGAGCTTTCTATGATTTAGGCAGAAAAATATAAAAAATAATCTGTTACTAAATTCAAAAGATATTCCCGCCTTTGCACATTAAACTAATATTTATAAACAACTTTGAAAAAAACAAGTGCAATGAATAAAAAAGACCTAAGTCTTAAGGCAAAAATCTGAGTGATGCAAAAATTGAAAATATTTATTGAGCCAGATGTTAAGAAATTAATAAGAGATCCCTTATTTACTATTTTCAACATAAACACATTTCAATAAAATTACAAAGAAACCAAGTAAACGAACATAAAACAATTACCTGTGTTACTACTTGTGTGTACACAAGAAAAAAATCGCGGTCCCTTGAAATCTCGCTTATCCAGGTTCGACTGTATATTGAATTGTCTGCTTACACATAACAAACAACAAGTCAATTTATTACATGTAGGTATTCAACCCTCTTTAACGTCCCACTGCTGGGCACGGGCCTCCCTTCAATACGAGGGGGATCAGGCCATAGTCCACCACGCTGGCCGAGTGTGGATTGGCGGACTTCATATGTCTTTCGAGAACTTGCTAGGTGTTCTCAGACATTCAGGTTTCCTCACGATGTTTTCCTTCACCGTAAAGCAAGTGGTAATCAAGTTAGACATGATTCAAGTTAGAATTTATTACATACAAAGAGTTTATATTAGACCGTATATTAGTTTAACAACAAACCTTTGGTGAAGCATTAGTAATATCTAATAATATAAGAAAAACCTCGCCACTGACTCAACCATATATCAAAATACTTAAATCAATAATATCATATTTTGATTTACGTGCAATAGTTTTTTACATGAAATGTAAAAGATCCTTCAGATAACCGCTGGTGTAATGGAGTATGTATGGCTTAACACTACCCTTTATGATTAAGGTCGCAATTTCATTTATCTAATACGATAAAAATTTAAGATCTATAGAGATTTACCACCCAACATGGATTGTACTATTAAGGTTTTTTTAGTAAGGTTGTTTTTGTCACAAATGCTAACAATGATTAAAAAATATACCATGTAATGTACATTAAATGTGTAGTGGACTCGTTTTCCGCACTTAGACTCCCTTCTGGTCCGTTGTGCGTGCGAATCCTGGCTATATTAGCCAGCCGAGCTCCGCCCAGAAGCGCAGAAGTCTCCTGGGAACTTCACAGGCTTCGCGGAGCGACCTTACTGGTCCGAGGATTTCTTCACGTTGGGAAGTTACCGCTACGCATTCCAGGATTACGTGGGCAACTGATTCTTCAGCGCCGAGGCACCCTCTGCACAGAGAGGTGTCCGTTGCGCCGATGTTATATAAGTGTTTGTTCAAGGGACAGTGGCCCGTTATCGTCCCTATCATTATTTTAAAAATATACCATACAATATGTAGTACAAGCGATAGAGCTGCGAACAAAAACAAAGCAAATTGACAAACAAGCCGTTTCTCCATATAGAATATTATTATACACAGACTCTATTATATCAGTTCTAAGATTTTACGATTATTACATATAGCAATCAATCGCCTTTCCTGAGTACAGTTCCATTATATACAAAAACACAGTAAAAAATCCATCATACTTTGCTATAGTAGCGTAATACTGGGATCATCTCAATAGAAGGTAGTCACTTTGATAAGCACTTAAACATTGCAATTGGTTCTAGGTACTCGTCTATTCATATAATAAAATTCTAACCGCGTCGAATCTGTACATTAAATATTTTTTGGAAAATCTTATTGAAATAGTCATTTCAATACGAACTCAAAAGATGTAGGTCAGTAACTAGTCATGTTAGTTTCTTCAGTCATGCTTCAACAGAAGTTATATAATAATTCGCTTATATCTTAAACTAGCAACTCACCCTCGCTTCGCTCAGGTTCGTCCCTAGATATGTTTTAACGTTTAGTATAGATTTCTCAGAGATGAGATATTTTCCAGCAACAAAAAGTGTCCTATATGTTGTCTCGGATAACCAGCTATCACCATACCAAATTTCATCAAAATCTGTCCAGTGATTTTCTCGTGATACGGTCACAAACAGACAGATAGGCAAAAAATCTAAAAACTAAAGATTCGGCCTCTGTATCGATAATAATAACTATTTCAATAAGATTTACCAAAAAATATTTAATGTACAGATTCGACTCAGAATTCTATTATATGTTTTTATTTTAGAAAAAGAATTAGGGTTTCGCTAAAAAAAATTAAGACTTACCTAAGGACGTGTATATAAAATATTTTCGTATGTGAACAAGGGCTTTCTTATCAAATAGTTTGAAACCTCTCAGTATCTAACATTATTATAGTACGGTATTTATGAAGGTCCGTGATAGTTTGCAAATCAAATAATTGAATCGCGGCTATCGGAAAGGTTTACTAATCTACCTACTCGTAAAGAAGCTTTCATACTGTTGCACTGAAAATATATATTTTATGTAATCCTACTAATATTATAAATGCGAAAGTTTGTGAGGATGTATGGATGTCTGGATGTACAGATGTATGGATGTTTGTAACACTTTCATGCAAAAACTACTGAATGGATTTTAATGAAACTTTACAATAATATAGCTATTTTTTATTCCGGAAAAATGTACGGTTCCCGTGAAAACCGATGAGTAGCTTAAAAGATCTAAGCGAACAGACTGCGGAAGCGACTTCATTTTATACTATGTAAAGATTGTGAACTTTCTTGGTTAATATAATAAATAGTCGCCTCAAAATGACAAAATTACCATTTAGCACTAGATAATAGGTAGTACTAGCTGTAAATTGTGTTAATTTTATGATTAATGCCGTAAGAAGAAAAAGCCATCGCTATAAATACTTTATTACTGAAAAAAAAACTCCTTTTTATCTATCTATACATATACATAATAAAATTCTAATTAAGTCGAATCTGTACATTAAACATTTTTTCGAAAATCTTATTAAAATAGTCATTATTATCGATACAGAGGCCAAATCTATAGTTTTTAGAATTTTTGTCTGTCTGTCTGTTACCGCATCACGGAAAAACCACTGGAGGGATTTTGATGAAATTTGGTATGGTGATAGCTGGTTATCCGGGTCAACATATAGGATACTTTTTACCTCGGGAAAATATCACATTTCTGAGAAAAATACAAAAACTGTAATGTAAGAGTTATACTAATATGTAAAATCTAAGAATTTGGTTTTTGGTCATCTGAACGCGGGCGGAGCCGCGGGCAATGCTAGTTCCAAATATAAATGTTAAGAATCTAAACTAAACTTTAGCAAAACAAAATTGTTTTATAAGTTTTATTCGTCAGTTTTGACAGCGCTTTTCTTTATATACAAAATAGATAGATATATTTACATTGGCTAACATAAACATTTGCAGGTGTTTTGCTTTCCTCCGATAGTTGAAAGTCTTTAAGCCATGCAAATTTTACGAAACTGCGAACAAAGTTTACATGGGTATATCCTTATCCCTAGATTTTATAGATAAGTAGATAATATTTTCTTAGCATTTGAAAATGTTGTAGCTCAAAATTATATTCTATGGTGGTACAAATAACCTATTAAAAAAAATATAAGTACCTGAATGCTCAATGCAACCTACTCAACCAGTCGACGTTTTGATCTATATCTTTTATGATAGAAAAATTATCTATTAAAGTTTTTACCACATAAAACAACCTTGTCAATTAAAATTGATGTATGTATAAATATATTAGAATTTATATATGTATATATACTGTATATCATTTCTTTGTGTTTTATGTTCCTTTCTTTTGGTGTACATTAAACTAATATTATTATTCTCCCTTTTATATGGAGTTGATGCCAATCGGGTCGATGGCTCTTTAATAAATTGTTAATTTTTCATCACACACTAATAACAATATTACACTTTATTTACGCAAATATGTAACGCTAGTGACCCACCCTCGCTTCGCTTATAAAATATCTGATTAGGTATCTATTCTTAATAAAAACCCCCGTTTAGTAATTTTTTACATGTACCTGGGAGTCGCTTTTTTTTATTTTTATTTTTCCGTTTTTAGTGTACACGTAATAAGCAGGTAATTTGTAAGAAGAAAGTTTTTAATAACATATTCGATTAAAAAATTTATTTAAAACAATAATTTATTGTTGATTTTTTTTAAAACCGCTCGACCGATTTCGATAAAATTTATATGGGAGCACCTGGAAAGTATACCCTTTGTAACAAAAAAATATTTCCAAATCGATTCAGTCACATACATAAAAAAAAGATTCCGACGAATTGATAAACTCCTCCTTTTTGGAAGTCGGTTAATAAACAGAGTGTCATAGAACTAAACATGAAGACAAACAATAATGTTTTGTATACAAACAAATAACAATTTGTGTACTTGGTGATAAGTAAATAAATGTTAATAAATAAAAATATTTAATGGATTTAATTATAATAAAGACAAAAAATAAAAAAGTTAATTTAAAAAAAACTAATGCTTAAAAATACGAAACAATAAAATATTATTTTTATTATTCACATTTTATTCTCAAAAATTATAATATATTAATTCAAGCAATACCCATATAAAATTTCCCTAATTCTTTAAAGAAATTAAACGATCTGTAGTAGCATAAACAACAAATCACGCCACTACTTTTGACTTTGACATTTATTTTGGCGGATTCCATCTATATAATTCTTTAGTACAAATAAATATACAATCTTTCTTACCAAATTTCGCGCATTTTTATGGGCATGACTAATCTAAAATATATCAGTTTAATTTTATAAATACACCAGAAGTTTTAGCAGTAACAAAGTAAACATTACAGCATCTGTTCTATTTAAAATTTTAATGATTTTGTAATTTACAGCTACTTTGATACTGTCATAAACGTGTCTTAACGTTAGGTGACTAAAATATAGTTTTTAAACTTATTTACACGTCACGAAACGTGAGGTAGTTAAAAAAAGTTCAATTTTTAAGAAAAAAGTTTTGTTTTGCTTTAATCAATCTTCGTTTTCGCATGTAGATTAGAATGCTATGCTTAATCTTGTAGAACTTATGTTTTATTTAAAGAAAATATGAATTATTACAATACAATAATGACACCTTGTACAATGACGACACGTTTGGCTCAGTTAGTAGTGACCCTGCTTGCTATGTTAGCGGTCGCGGGTTCGAGCCCCGCTGAGACATTCATTTATGTGATGAGCACGAATGTTTGTACTCCAGCAATGGGTGTTTATATTTATAATATGTATGTATTTAAAGTTATATATGTGTAGGGTATTAACTGGTATCCATAACACAAGCCTCGTAGCTTACCATGGTCCCTACCTTACTAGTAGGTACCTGGTACATCTCTACCCATCTCTTACTAGCCAATCAGTCCCTATAGCAAAATTGAATCTAAGTATTTATGTCATTATCTTAGATCCATGGAACCAGATGGTGCCGTGTGTTAATGTGTCAATATATTTATTCATTATACAATACTATAAAACTCATATATTTTTCATATTTACACTTTTTATATCTCTTTATTCACTTCTTGTAGAGCTACACACATTGGTATTTCTTATTCAATTTATCGCAATTTTTCATAGAACTTTTGTAATATATTTCATTCCGATAGTTAAACCGAACCGCAGTAAGCATCTGGATTTACTCGTACTAATTCAAAGATTCTCTTCGAAAGTATCGAATCGGCGCCTTTCGGCAAAATAAACATTAAAAAAATAAAGTTGTGGATGTAATAATTAAAAAAAAATGTGTGTGTGTAATTATGTACGCAAGTAAGAAGTTTTATTTCTTTGGCGTAACAGAACAAAAATAGCTAAAGATTTCATCCCGTATGTCACAAATCTTTGTTTGTAAAAGGAATGCAGCTAACTTCATCGTGTCGCTTTTTAGCTGTCGGTGTGAGCGCGCATCCTAAAAATTTTACTATTTTTTTTTATATATATTATATATATATATATATTATATATATATATATATATATATATATATATTATATATAATATATATATATATATAATATATAAAAAATGTGTGTGTGTGTGTGTGTGTGTGTGTGAGTGTGTGTGTGTGTGTGTAATAGAGTTATTGTAAAAAGTATGTTATGTATATACATAAAAGGAGCCCAAAGGAGGGTTATGTGTTTTCTCTCGTTATTACTAAACGGCTTATCCGATTTTGATGATTGATGCGACATTTCATTTATTTTCATTTTTTTCAAAATGTTGTCTTGTCCATTTTAATTTAAAAGCGTCGTTTATTTTTTTTTATATTATTAGTTACGTATATTTAATAACACTCAAAATTGTTTTCATATCATACATAAGCGATTCATGTCACTTTCAAATAACAGCTATACAAAAGTAACTCTAACGAACGGACGGAGCCATCTCCTTCATTATAAGGTTTTTGCCTTTTTGCTATTAAGCCCTAATAAAACTAAAACCTTGAATGACATAAGCAATATTTATATTTTGATCCACTTCAGTATTCAGTATACAGTAACACAAACATTTCGTGTAGATACGCCTTAATAGCAATCCATCAATGGGTATTAGTGAAGAGTAGCGATTGGCAAAGTTAAAATGTACTACACGGTTTGACTCAGGGATGTAGAATGTGCTAGTACATGTACAGTACATACCTTTACAGATATATATATATATATATATATATATATATATAATATATATATATATATATATATATATATATATATATATATATATATATATATATATATATATATATATATGTGTGTGTGTGTGTGTGTGTGTGTGTGTGTGTGTGTGTGTGTGTGTGTGTGTGTGTGTGTGTGTGTGTGTGTGTGTGTGTGTGTGTGTGTGTGTGTGTGTGTGTGTGTGTAATAGAGTTATTGTAAAAAGGTATGTTATGTATATACATAAAAGGAGCCCAAAGGAGGGTTATGTGTTTTCTCTCGTTATTACTAAACGGCTTATCCGATTTTGATGATTGATGCGACAGTCATAGGATATATAGATATCATTGAAACTCAAGATAGCGTACCTTAGGCGATAATCGTTGTGTAAGTTAAAAAAAAATTTTGAATTTATCGAGTGTATCAAAAACATTTTTAATAGGCGATTACAAATAAATATACAACTTATATATTTAAACAATTAACTAAAAAACCTTAAATATCTTAATTTTTATACCGCAATATGTTGGAAGAAAAAAGGCAGCACCCTTCAAAACAATACTACTATTGAATATCTATCTATACATATAATAAAATTGTAACCGAGTCGAATCTGTACATTAAATATTTTTTGAAAAATCTTATTGAAATAGTCTTTTTTATCGATACATAGGCCGAATCTATAGTTTTTTAGAATTTCTGTCTCTCTGTCTGTCTGTCTGTCTCTCTGTTACCGCATCACCACGGAAAAACCATTGGAGGGATTTTGATGGAATTTGGTATGATGACAGCTGGTTATCTGGAGCAACATACAGGATACTTTATAATAATAATATCTCTTCTCTGAGAAATCTATACTAAACTTTAAAAGTTACGTAGCGACGAATCCAAGCGGAGCAAGGGTGAGTCGCGAGTATAAAATAGCATTATAAAAATAAAAAAGATATTACAGAGAACAGAAAGCAAGTGTAAAGCTTACCTTATGCAATCTATCAATATACCTTAATACTCACGTATTCGCCAACTTGAAACGATTCCATTAGGATTTAATAGATTTGCATAATATATTTTCTAGCTCACATTTATCTCCCACAAACAAACAGTCTAAGTCTTCATAAAATTCAAAACTAACAGGTGCTGTGTATGTGAATAGAAACTTTTGTTTATACCCTTATAAGATATTAGGATAATCCCATCATTGTATCAAATTCATATCTCTGAACGTATGAACGTAAAAGGGTTTTTTTCGGTGTGCTTTGCTTTGTATCGACTGGCACCGACTTCGAAAATATTTGATTAGGTATGTATAGTAAATGAAAACTACCAATCAATTATTTTTCACTATTTAGTGCTTTTGTTTGAAGTCGGTTTTTATTTTTTTGTTAAAATGTTTTTATTTTTCCCTTTTTAGTGTAGACAGTAGTAGCAAAGTAAGAATTCCAACGTGTTAGGCTTGTCAAATCAAACAAAATAAGCCCAAACTCAAAGTATCTACTATTAGCCGTTGAAGAGTTCCACCTATCCACCTTCTGGCCTTACCATCAGATCAGGTCAACAATACCGAACCACTGTACTATCAGCGGAAATAGAAACACTTGCAAAGTTTCAAGTCAATATGACAATTAGGAGTAGGTTAAATTCATCATTAGCTATTTTTCTACCCTTAGGGGTGGTTTTTTTTTTTTAATTTAAATGGGACCAATCTTGAAGTATACACTTTCAAACAACACAAAAATTGTCCAAATCGGTTATTAAATGACGGAGTACTGAGGTAACAAACATAAAAAAAATACAGTCGAATTGAGAAGAAGGAGAAAGAAAAAAAAAGGAGGAGGCTTTTTGAAGTCGGTTGAAAATGAACAATTTATTAAAGATTCATCGACTCGATTGGCATCGACTCCATATAAAAGAGAATAATAATATAATATAATGTACACCAAAAAGAAAGAAACATAAAACATAAAAAATATGATACATAGCAAGCGGTGAATATATCTACTCATATAGAAATTCTAATATTTCTTATTTTATACATACATCAATTTTAATTGACAAGGTTGATTTATCCAGTAAAAACTTTAATAGATGATTTTTCCATTATAAAAGATATAAATCAAAACGTCGAGTGGATGAGTAAGTAACATTGAGCATTTATGTACTTATAACATAAATAAGTTCTGCGTAACTAAACTATAATCACTATATATTTAATTCTTTGACAAAAAATAATAGAAAAAATAATATGACAGATTAGCGGAAATACCTAATAAAAACTTACGAGGTAAAATACACTAAACGAGAAATTATTTGCAAATAATTTTAAAAGTAAAGATTCACGGCTTTTATATTTATATAAAAACGCAAATAGGTTAGCAAAATAAAACATGAAAAGTTAACAAAATAAATAGAACTTTTTTGCACATGCCAACCTCCTCAGTGTTAATGTAATAAAATATAAATACGTAAAAATTACATATACATATTATTTTACGGTAGTTTAATAAAACTTCTAACGAAACTCTTTTTAGCTTTTTGAATAAGAAATTGTTGCGAGATTTTCAATTTAATTATTTTTTGAACTTCACACATTACAGTGCATCCAGCATTATTTTTAAATACTCTTTACGAACATCGCACATCCGGAATAGCAGCAGTAAAAACTATGAAAATTATTTTACATATAAATAAATCACAAGTCATTTATCGTAAACAATTTTTTACACCATTCATCATGACTGCAATATTTGATTACTTTAATAACTACTTACTACTTACCCATATTGAATTGAAGATGATATGAATTTTTCTTTTAATTAATTGGTTAAACACTTAATATTCACAGGCTATACAACAAGTTTAACATATCAGTTTAATTAGCAAAAAGTTTTTATGTGTTTAATTTAATTTTTGGCAGAATAAAAGATTACTCAATTATATTTTTTTATTTAAAAAATTGGCACTTTTATTTTAAATTCGACCTTCCATGTGGCAACATTTGATAATTAAAGTAACTTTTAAAATATCACATCACGTTATAAATGTTAAGAATATGAAAAGAAAAGCACAGTTTTATTAACAGGTCGTAAGAAGAGAAGTTTTCCTCGCGGGCGATAACGTCTGCAACATTCGCAATCTGACGGGAAACTGGCGGGAAATCTCATAATGGCGGGAATATAGCGCAGAATCCCGAGAAAATTTTAATCTGTAGGTACGCTACCGATATTTGCTTTTGTATTTAGAATTATATAAAAGCATTGTAATATTATAAATTGCAGAAGATACGTAATGATTTTAAATTAATTAAAAGTAAAAATTATTGGATACTATTTTTAAGTTACCATCGTAGAATCATTTGTTCTATATTGGACAAATTTCGAATTAAACCGTACTTAATCGATATATTATTCGGATTTTTTAGTTTTAGTTAGATTTTTTCTAAAACTATTTCGACGTGTCCATTTTACTGTTTATTGCATATTTTCAAGACCATTCTGTAAAACTAAGCTATAATATTAGAAACAATTGATCTAATATTATAGCTAACACCTAAATTAGCTAGTTCATAAGGCAATGCTCAGTTTTTATATTTGGTTTTTGAGTAAGTGTATGTGTGTATTACTGTTCCACACTATAACGACATGTACCTTTTGTGTATACATAACACGGGGTCATGTAAAATATCTTGCTTAATACAAACATAACAATCTTTATTGATAAGTTATGATAAGATCTCAGACTAAATGGATTATATAGAAGGAGCCCAAAAAAATGTTAAAGTCATAAATAGTAGCGTGATTTTGCTGTTTATGCTATTATTCTCGATTTTGACAAACATATCGTTTACTTTCTTTAAAGAATAAGGAATATTTCCCTATATATAATCATAACGTTTAGTATAGATTTCTCAGAGATGAGATATTTTGCTGCCATAAAAAGTATCCTATATGTTGGCCCGGATAACCAGCTATCCTCATACCAAATTTCGTCAAAATCCCTCCAGTGGTTTTTCCGTGATACGGTAACAGACAGACAGACAGACATACAGACAGATAAAATTCTAATTACTATAGATTCGGCCTCTGTATCGATAATAATTTCTATTTCAATAAGATTTTCCAAAAAATATTAAATGTACAGATTCGGTTTAGTTAGAATTTTATTATATGTATAGATTTTAATACATTATTTTTAAGTTTCATGTTCAGCTCTATGACACATTCTTTATTATCCCTTAGTCTGTAAATAAGATTTATAACTACATATATTACAATAGAATATTCAATTTGTATGTATTTATGTATGTATTCAGCCCTTTTTAACGTCGGACTGCTAGGCACGGACCTCTCGTCAATACGAGGGGGATCAGGCCATAGTCCACCATGCTGGCCTAGTGCATATTGATGGACTGTACATGTCTTTCGTAAACTTACCAGGTTATCTCAGACATGCAAGTTTCCTCACGATGTCCTTCACTGTAAGATAAGTAATCATGTTGGAAATGATTCGCACATGAAAATATCAGAGATGCGAGACCCGGGATTTGAACCCGCTTCACTCGGTTTCCCAAGCGAGTGCGTTACCACTAGGCTACCACTGCCTTATTCTATTCAATTTATTTCTCTAAATTGAGAATTCGCATTTTCTTTCGATTTAAGAGCCGTGTTGCGCAAGTTTGCTCAATAATTTATTATATCTACGTGAAGACACCATTAAGGCTTGCAAGATTTAGTACTAAACTGATTACACATTCGTTGGTATGTTACACGGGAAATTATGTTACTTTATTTGAAAAAATAAATGTGTATCTTACATGTTAAAAAATACACGTCTTGTGCCAGCTTTGTATTTTTTAACTTTTTACTTTTTTTTGTTCTGTTTTGAATGTGAATTTTATAAATACAGACTGACAGACGGAATGGTCTGTATTTTACAAAATTAGTATTTACATAAGTACCTACTATTTTTCTTAATATTTTTTTTTTAATTTCTCCACCTTTTATTCTAATTTTTCTGCCAGCTTTAAAATATACAAGTATTTTTTTTTATTCTAATCTAATCTAATTATTAATCAGCTAGTTTTAATAAATTATGAGACTAAACTATTCTAATTAATTCTCAGGTTACATAAGTATTTGTCAACAGTAAGTGTAATAAATATTGTCCTACCGTATTTTTTATTCTTATTTTCCGATAACATCGAAGAAGTCCCATGATCAAACGTCTATAATAATATTGTAAATATAAAAGTAACTGTCTGTTATCTTTATGCGCTTAAACCGCTGAACATATTTCGATAAAATTTGACAAGGACAAGGTTTGAACGCGCTAATCTCAGGAACTACTCATTTGATTTGAAATAATATTCTTGTTGGAAGGAAGGCTTTAAGCCATATATATCCTCATGCTACTACCCAAGGGAGCGGAGCAGTAACCGTGTTTATAATCAAACAAAACCGCGGAGCACAGCTAGAATAGTAATATATAATTAAAACAAACAAACAACAAAAAATAAAATACTTACCTAAAATTTGAATTGTTCACGTTAGAACTACTCTCAACGCCTTCAATTTAGCGGAGGATAAATTAAGCGATTCGGTGCTGACTCGACAAGTGTCATACAGAAACTACTAATGGCAGCTCGGATTTTATCTTTTAGATACATTTTGAACGAAACATTACTTTAAGCAAACTTGTAAGAGATTTTGCAACAAATATTTTGAAATTTTCCTTAATGCATGACAGGGGACGCATTAGAGTTTCTATGAAGATTTTGATGCATCTCCGCCACTTTCTTGTTTTAGATAAATTGCAGATGAAGAGTATATACAATTAATCAAAATATCAAAAAAGTAAGGTATAAGAAAAAGTTAGTTAATAGTTTACGAGTTAATTAATTATTAAAAATGTAATCTATACATATAATAAATTTGTAAGTAAGCCGAATCTACTTATATATTAAATATTTTTTTGGAAAATCTTATTGAAATAAACATTATTATCGATACAGAGGCCGAAGCTATAGTTTTTAGAATTTTTGTTTGTCTGTCTGTCTGTTACCGCGTCACAGAAAATCCACAGGAGGAATTTTGATGAAAACTGCAATGTAAGAATGTACTAATATGTGAAACCTAAGAATTTGGTTTTTGGTCATCTGAACGCGGGCGGAGCCGCTGTCAGTGCTAGTTTATAAATAAAATCGATAACTGTACTTGGTATGACTCGGGACTCAACCCCAGGACCTCGAGCCGTGTACACTAACCAGTAGACCAATGAAGTGATCATAACAATAACTTTGTATTCTAAAAAGAAATTAAATAGACAAACTCAACAAGAACCAACAAGAGCTCTCAAAAATAGATTACAACTGAAAAGTTATAGAACACATGTTGTCTCATGACATGACATTTCAACAAACGGTGCAGCAAAGTAAAACATTATTAATAAAACTTTTAAACTCAGTTTGTCAGTTCAAAACTATGCAGACTTTTGAGGATATATGTAGCAACATTTATTTTAAAAACGTGCTTTATAGAGTGAACTCGAAACTTGTTGAAATTTTATTTTCCTTTAAAAGCTAAAAATATATTTATCTATTAAAAAGTATGTAATTTTTGTTATTGCAAATTATGTATTTTCTTATTAACTTAGTCTCAGATTGCCGGTTCGATTCTGAGTTGGATCTATTTAGAGTAAAGACTAGGGGAAGCATTTGAGACATGGCAGTCACCACCATACACGATTTGGGATACTAGCAGAGTTAAGAAAATTAAAGGAACAAAAACTAATATTCTGGATTATATTATACAACTAGCGGACCACACTCGCTTCGCTCTGATTCGTCCCTAGGTAGGGTTTTAACGGTTAGTATGTAATAGATAGACTATATATTATAATACTGCTACGCTCCCTTGGTTAGTAGCATGATGATATATAGCATATAGCTTTCCTCAATAAACAGACTATTTAATGCAAAAAAGAATATTCAAATCGGCTTAGTAGTTTCTGAGATTAGCGCGTTCAAACAAACTCTGCTTCTTTATAATATTATAATATAGTATATACATGTAAATATTTTTACGTTTCTTAATATTTATGGTAAAAACTACACCAGCGACTTATTACTTAGCATAGAAGTTATCTTTAAATGCAGCAAAATAACAAAGCGAAATCTGTACGTACATGTAATATTTTTATTAATAATGGCTGTAATGTATTGTACCGAATATAGACCCCAATCAACTATTTAGGTATTTTTTTCATAGTTTATCTATGCAAAAATCCAATTAACATATTATACCACATATATATATATATATATATATATATATATATATATATATATATATATATATATATATATATATATATATATATATATATATATTACTTTGTAGAATTCATATTATCGTCCGTTTGTCTGCCCATCCTACATTAAAAGAGCTATATCTTTTTTGACGACACGCTTGGCTCAGTTTGTAGTGACCCTACTTGCTGTGCCAGTGGTCGCGGGTTCGAGTCCTGCTGGCGCATTCATTTGTATGATGAGCACGAATGTTTGTATTCCAGTCATGGGCGTTTATATGTATAATAAGTATATATTTAAAGTTATATATGTGTAGTGTATTAACTAACTGGTATCCATAACACAAGCCTCGTAGCTTACCATGGAACTATGATGGTAGAATGGTCCAGTGTGTTCATGTCCCAACATATTTATTTATCATCTTTTGAACCGTAACAAATAAAGCCGAGTATGAGTTATAACAGCTATTAAACACAAGATCCTATTTTATTGGTCAATACAAACAATAACATATCGTGTATATAAAACTCGGAGCGCGAGTCCAAATCGCAATTGACTAATTTTTACGTACAATCTTATTATTTACTGCCGTAAATATACTCGCGTAGACTATATATCGGTACTGTTATTAGAAAACTTTAGAAGCTTTATCACCAAAACTACTTTTAGAAATATACAGTTTTGTTTGGTTTGATTATTGCGAGTTCGATTCGAAGTTATGGTAAAATTGCACTTTATTATTTTACTAGCGACTCACCCTCGCTTCATTCGGGTTCGTCCACCGGTGATATTTTAATTTGACATAACCTTTTATTTATGAGCCGATTGAAATAAAACAAATACTAAGTATTAAGCTTTCCACAATACATTAGTGAAAACCATACCCAAATAATTAGCGCACACAAACGCATAGACAAACAGACAAAAAACTAAAATTCATTGTTTTGGATTCTATTACTTATCTATAATGATAATGATACTGAACTTATTTACTATGATTTTTACTTTTTTGATCTTGATACGACTTATTTATATTAATTTAATGACATATTTTAGGAACTAATGATGTTTTGTTTTTAATTTAATGCATGATGTGATAACCTGTTAAAAAAGTACATTTATCTTTGATTTATAAATGTAACAATGAATGTATAAAATATGTAACTTTTGTTGGTTATCCTAATAAAATAAATAAATAAATAAATAAATTACGCCTAATAACAGTTTTTCTCATACTAATAATCTCCAAATGAAATTAATACCTTAATGCATTCGATGCGTGAGTTACTAGAATCCAATACGTCCCTTCACACTCCGCCGCTCATATCGATTACAATTTTCAATTAATAATACGAATATCCTCTTATATTAAAATTATACTGCAAATAAGATTGGAAATGAATTAAAAGAAAATATTTTTATTTATTACTGGCAGCTCATCCTCGTTTTGCTCGGGTTCGCCTGTAGGAAAACAAAAACAAAATTATCCCACGGGAGCCATACATTTTTCCATGATACAAATTAACCTATGTGTTATTCTGATGTATGAACTATATTATTGTAAAGTCAAATAAAACCTGTGAAAAAGTAGATGCAATCAGTTAGATATGTTCGCCGGAAACCATGCGTGCAGCATTCGATATGACCGATAAATCAGTGGATCCTACATAAATCAGTGAGCACGTACCTATAAGAAAATATCTATTCATAGTAATATGTTGCGAACTAATAAATACGTATATAATGAAACATTTTTAATAATTATAAATATTAATTAGCCTTGCCTGTGGCTCCGCCCGCGTAGATTTACGTGTCACGAGAATAATTCTTGTTTGCGTCTCTAGCAGCTTTTCAGGACTTTTATAAAAACATCATTCGATCCTGTAGTAGAATCCGTTCTTAGCTCACGTCTATACATGTAATAAAATTGTATCTGAGCCGAATCTGTACATTAAATATTTTTTGGAAAATCTTATTGAAATATCCTTTATTATCGATACAGAGGCCGAATTTATATTTTTTAGAATTTTTGTCTGTCTCTCTGTCTGTCTGTTACCGCATCACAGAAAAACCACTGGAGGGATTTTCATGATATTTGGTATGGTGATAGCTGGTAGTATATTTTTACCTCAGGAAAATATCTCTTTCTGAGTAAAAATACAAAAACTGCAATGTAAGAGTATGCTAATATGTAAAACTTAAGAATTTGGTTTTTGGTCATTTGAACGCGGGCGGAGCCGCGGGCAATACTAGTCTCCTATATAAGTATAAACTACCTGCCTGTCAAACAGTATCATAGGTCCGGTAGTTTTCAAGGTTTTATGTTTAATCAGACATTGGATGAGTGGCATTTCGCTTTTACATAAAGCTACAATAACAAAAAAAAATCTATCCCTCGGGAACCGTATATTTTTCCGGGAAAAAAGTATCCTATAAGGCTATGTGTTATTCCAGACTATAATCTATCTCTGTGCAAAATGTGATCCAGATCCGTTCAGCCGTTCTGGCGTGAAAGAGTAACAAACATCCATACATACTCACAAAGTTTTATATTTAGTATAATATTTATACAAATTTCATTTCACTTTATATGTATATGTAACATAAATGACTTAACAGCATCTTCTTCTTCCCCTGCCCATTTCCCAAATCACTTGGGGTCGGCGCAGTACATCTTCAGTGTCTGCTGATAGGATTTGGCAAAAGTTTTACGACCGGCCGCCTGCCTGACGTCAACCCTCCTTGGGAATGACTTAACAGCATACTACCACTTTATTTTATTTACTTACATTTTATAGGATAATTTAATATATCTTTTAGTTACAACAAACTCAGGATATACATTAAGTACCTAAGTGAAGCTGGAAGACACCTCATCGTTTTCCATTTTACAAATAATATTAGATAGGTATAATTTACCAAAACTTCGGATGCTCAGAGAAGTTTCAAATTCGTAATTTAATTTTGCAAGCGAACAGAATACCCTAAAGGGAGGTTTATTTTCCAACAGGTGTTTCTGACACTATAAACGACGTGGAACGCTATAAAAGCCTGTAACACACAATTCAAGGATGCCTTCGAACAAAGATAAAATTTTAGATGAATTATTTAACATGAAAAAAATTATTCTTTGCATAATATTGTTTGTAGAAGCATTTTATAATATACTAGCACTGCCCGCGGCTCCGCCCGCGTTCAGATGACCGAAAACCAAACTCTTAGGTTTTACATATTAGTATACTCTTACAGTGCAGTTTTTGTATTTTTTCTCAGAAATGAGATATTTTCCCGCGGTAAAAAGTATCCTATATGTTGACCAGGATAACCAACTATCACCATACTAAATTTTATCAAAATCCCTCCAGTGGTTTTTCTGTGATGCGGTAACAGACAGACTGACAGACAAAAATTCTAAAAAAAAAACTATAGATTCGGACTCTGTATCGATAATAATGTCTATTTCAATTAGATTTTCCAAAAAATATTTAATGTACAGATTCGACTTAGTTACAATTTTATTATATGTATAGATATTATTGGTAATCGTGTTAGAAATGATTTGCACATGAAAATATCAGATTTGAGAGACCCAGGATTTGAACCAGTTTCATTCGGTTTCTCAAGCGCGTCATCTGACTGGGCTACCACTGCCTTTTACTGCTTTAATGATCTTTTTTTAATATACATAAAAGTATCTAGAAATTTTATAAGGTATTTTTTGTAAATAAAACAAATAAAAGTTATTAATCATTGTAATTCTCCACAGTTGCTTATAAAAACTTTGGCTGACGGCGTTCCGCTTTTACTTCCATATCTCTCCATCTTTTTCAAAACATCTAAGCCAGATATGACATGACCGAAAACAACATGTTTCCCATCTAACCACTCAGTCCTGGAAATAATAAATATTTTTTTTATTCATCAAACATTGGTGAATTTAAATAAAATATACAATTGAAAGTATTTTACCTAAACATATTTAATATGGATCGTTTCTACCAAATTGTGGATTTATAATAAAACTAGAGACTCACCCTCGCTCCGCTTGGGTTCGTCCCTACTTACGTTTTAACGTTTAGTATAGATTTTTCAGAAATGAGATATTTTCCCGCGGTAAAAAGTATCCTATATGTTGACCCGGATAACCAGCTATTATCATACAAAATTTCATCAAAATCCTTCCAGTGGGTTTTCCGTGATGCGGTAACAGATAAAAAGACAGACAGATAGACAGACAAACAAAAATTCTAAAAACTATAGATTCGGCCTCTGTATCGACGATAATGTCTATTTCAATAAGATTTTCCAAAAAATATTTCATGTACAGATTCGGTTCAGTTAGAATTTTATTACATGTATAGATTAAAAAAAAATATAGTAAGAAACAGTAAGTAATAGATAAAATCATTACATATTGAAAATAAGAGTCATAATCCGTCCCATAATATTTCTATGGAATAAAAAGTAGAGAAAGGAAATATGTACTAAAATACATCCTTAAAGTTTAGAAACAAATTTGTAATATTAGTTTATGTTATACATTAACACACAGCATCATCTAGTTCCATGATAAGCTACGAGGCTTATGTTATGGATACCAGACAGTTGATACACTACACATATATATAACTTTAAATATATACATATTAAAAATAAAGAAAACAAAGAAGACCCTAATTTTAAATCCTCTCAAGTAGTGAAGTAAAGCAAGGACATTGACTAGTTAATAAAATATAACCTACTTGGCTGTACATAAGAAGAATTGAGATCCATTCGTATTAGGTCCAGAATTGGCCATACTTAGAATACCAGGGCCAGTGTGCTTCAATGTAAAGTTTTCATCTTCAAACTTTCTCCCATATATTGATTTGCCTCCCGTACCATTATTATTAGTGAAGTCACCACCTTGACACATCTGGTTATTGCTAAGGAATTATTTATAGTAGAAAAGTTAAAGTAATCCCATAATAATATACAATAATCCTATTTATTATCCATGTTATAATATGATAAATGTGAAAGTTTGTATGTATGGATATTTTTTTTTAGCAATCACACCAGAACGGCTGAACGGATCTGGATGAAATTGGACACAGAGATATAGTCTGGAATAGCACATAGGTTACTTTTTATCCCGGAAAAATGTACAGTTCCTGTGGCATAGATATGTGTGGTGAGTCGGCAGTATATATAATAAAATTAGTTAAATATAATTCAAAATTAAAATTTTAACTTGCCTTTTATTTACATGTGAAAAGCTATATTTTGCAATAAATTCTAAACCTTATGGACTATAGTAAAGTATATTTCATCTAAACATATAAAGGATACAAAATCTGGTATAATTCTGTGGAAACTGCTCCCTTGATAACCAAACCCCTTTTCATGTGTGCACAATGCCCTAAAGTTTTCTGCAGTCTTTGGTACAATGTCAGGTCTCAACATCATAATAATTCTACCAATTTCTTGTTTACCAACACTTATATCAAAGTATACTTGAGGATTCTTCTGTTTTTCTGCTGGTTTTGAGGGAATCTGAATAAAGATATATCAAATACATATTACCGACAAACATAAAATTGTTGTAAATATATTTTAATATAGCCCATAGTAGCCTACTCATTTTACTGAGAAGGAAAACAGTGTAAGGAACCAATATCTGAGAGAATCTGACTAGTTTTCAAAGTCCATGTAAAGTCTTTTACCCTGCACTTGGCCAGAGACAACTACAGCTCTTTATCCCTCGCATTCTTCAATGAGGAGGCCCATGCCCAACAATGAGAAGCTAAAAATAGGCTATATTAAAGAGCCTTAATATTTTTATGAAAGAATGTTTACAACCCAAAAAAGAAGCCAAATAATTTACCAATGTTATGATCAGTGACTAGCAAATAAATTAATAACTAACCCTTCAATTCCTTATTTATTAACAATATCAAACTTTATATATACAAAAAATAATATAATAATACAAAAAACTAAGAGTAATTTCTCACAGTATCCGAGTCTGTTTTTTGTTTTGTATCCTCACTGTCTTTGTCAACATTCAAAGTTTCACCAGCATGCTTCTGTAACCAGGTGTCTTCGGACCAAACAGCTCGTGTTGAACCTTCCTTGATTCTTTGTGGTGCTGCAATATTTACTCGAATGGTACGTCCAAATAGTTCTGAATCATTCTAGAAATAATAATTTTTTTAGATGTAATTTTTTTGTTAACTAAACTATATTTAAAAAAGTATATTATTTATAATTTGATTTGATAGGATTAATCTTTCTCACATTAATCTTTCTAACCAATAATAAATTATTGAAAATCTTGTAAGGTATTGAATAAAATGTTGATGATTATGTTATGCAGACCATCAACAAAAACAACACTTAATGATACTTTTTAACCAGTATTGTGTATGAGCTAATAACACACAAATATATAATACACATATAATATATTTTGTAAGATCATAATTGAAATAAAATTTTACATAAATTAATCACAATTAAGTAAAACTTCCTAAGTACATACTAAGTAACTAAGGTTGGCCAACCCGCACTTGGCTAGCGTGGTGGACTATGGCCTGATTGAAGAGAGACTCGTGCCCAGCAGTGGGACGTTAAAAAGGGCTCAATACAAGTAAAACTTATGGTTGGTTAAAAAAATATTTTGACTATATTCAAAAAAATATTCATACCATATTATCTATCGCCGCTGCAGCATCTTCAGCGTTTTCAAATTCAATAAAAGCGAACCCTCTGTGCTTTTCTGTCTCATAATCAAGAGGTATTTGAACATCAACAAGATCACCGAAGGGAACAAACGCTGCATTTAATACCTTTTCATCAACTTCCTCTGCTAACCCACCCACATATATCGTTCTCTTGGAATTAGGCTTGCTAGCCATTGCTTTTTTAATTCATAAAAATCTTTATTTACAATAAAATATGTGTTTATATTTTTCGGCAAATATTTAAGCATAACCTAAGCAGGCTGCGGAAGTATTTAACAATTGACAACTGACAACTGACAACTGACAAGTGATAGTGACAACTGGGATGACGGCTGACATTGTCCAAAGTCAATGTCATTTCAAATAAACAGCATGTTTATCCTTAGAGCTAGCATAAGTATACTCTAAGTTTTTATCAGTGTTTAAGTTTATAAAGAATAGTAATCATTCAAAAAAATATTCTATTATTTTTTTTAACTTCATTAAATACTAAAAATACTTAATCCTATACTTTCACAATTAGTTAATAAAAGATTTACCAATAGCAACTTAGATGTCGCTACTAGCGCATCATGGCGTGGGAACATACTTAAAAATCTTTTTATATGTTTTTGCTTAATAAATATTACTAATAACATAAATGTGAAAGTTTAGATGGATGTTTGGATGTTTGTTACTCAATCGCGCGAGAACGACTGAACGGATTTGGATGAAATTAGCACAGAGATAGATTATAGTCTAGAATAGAACATAAGCTACTTTTTATCCCGGAAAATATACAGTTTCCGTGGGATAGATTTGTTTCTGTGATTTAGTAACAAACATCCATCCAAACATCCAAACATCTAAACTTGCATATTAATTATACTATTAGTAAGATGGGTAAATATTTTACTTTTAACGTAACAAATTAGTAGTGTCCGACCGAAGGTCTATTTTTGGCCGAAGCCGAAGCCGTAGCCGATTAATCGGCTATCGCCACAACCTTCGGCCGAAGCCGAAGCCGAAGCCGAAGGTTTATATTCTCTCAGCACTCAGTAATTAATTTTGTATCAATACCTCAAATAACCTCAATATTGAAGGTTTATATTGACTGTCTCATATAGAAGTTGACGATATATCATAGAGATGGTTGGTTTAGAGATAAATAAAAGTTTGTGATTTTGTGATTTACCTACTGGTAAAAAATAATCATTTCTTTATTATGTAATTCACAAATTACAATTAGACCAATCAGTCTTTGTTTTACTCGACTAGACCAAAACTAGACTAATAAATAAAATAAACAAACACTAACTTCTTAGTAAATAATTAAATGTTGGTCAATTAAATGCACAGTTTAGAAAATATTAGAAATTTCAAAATAAATGTAACAATAACAATAGAACTAATGAGGTAATGACTGTTTTGCAAACAACAAGTTATAAGAATAATATAATATTCTATTTTACTAAGCATATTTGTACTTAACCTTCTCTCTCAAAAACACTCGTTTAAATACAAAAACGAACTTGTTTTGATGCATGCAATGTGATATTTTGACAGTAACTCCCCGCCGCCTCATGACTTTCGTAACAGTTCGTTCAATCTCGACGGTCGCTTGGACCTTCGGCGAAACCTTCGGCTTCGGCCGGGTTTTGGGCCGAAGCCGAATGTTTCGCCGAAGGTGGATTTTATGGCCGAAGGTGGCCGAAGCCGAAGCCGAAGCCGAAGCTTCGGTCGGACACTACAAATTAGTATGTTAATACAAAACTTAAACTTAATGCGTCATCGCCTTCCTTCTGTGTGCGAGTCGAGCTTGCACTTGTCCGATTTTTTTATTCATAAGCAAGGTTATTGTAATTACGTACCACAACCAAAGCCCTGAACGAGCACTAGTACGTCAATTAGCTTGTACCAATTAAAACCAAAATTCATAGGTAAATATGCCTCTTACTTTGTAATACTTTTTTTTTATATTTACACGAATATTTGACATTTAAATAAAACTATCTTTTCGGATTTATTCCCGATTTATGATATATTTAATGATATTTGGTTTCCAACGTTTTCGAATGCTGAACAGTAATCATGGACGCCTCAAAGGTCATTATAGGTATAGCTGTTAAAGACAGTACCTACCTACTATCTGTAAAGACTATATAATCCGTAAAGATAGATTAAATTGCCTATTTTATCTTCAAAATAAAGTTTTACACAAACCGTACTTTGCTATAATGTAATCAATAATCGTCTTGAATGGTTCATACCAGATAATTAACAGAAGATCCATGATAGTGCAAATTGACGTTAGCGATAGTGAAGTGGAATAAGCAGGCAAAACCTACAGGTTTAGCCGGAAACAGAGTCCATACTAAATTAGCCACAACTTCATTGATTAATGACTCGATTGATACGCTTTGAGATCTATACACTTTATGCTATATGTACAGGATGGGGACGCATGGGATTATTAGCATAATTAGCAGTGTTGCGAAGTGGGTACGTGCGCTGAATAAATTTGTTATGAATTTTTCCGCTTGAAAAGGTGTAATTTGTTTTCATGTAGCACTTAGTCAATAAGACATTATTGACATATACTTAGTTACTGTCGACGAATCCGCCTGCGTGTTTATTACCGTCTAGTCCAGTTAAATAACTAATTATAGATTAAATAACATAAAAAGAAGTTTTTACTAAATATAGTAAGGGACTCATAAAACGTCACAAATCGGCCAGAACTCGAAGGTAGCAATGGAATGTCTAAAAGCCATTGAAGAGATCCACTATCCACTTCCTAGATCTTTTATCAGATCACCTCGATAGTATTAAGTTTTTCTATATAATTTGGATTTCACATATGTACTAACAAAGTTTTAAATAGATATTACAGTTAGAATTTATTATTATGATAATTATTTTTAATACAACATACAATTCTTGATAAATCTACAGAAATCGAATCTGCAGCCACAAACAGCAAAATGAACGTTTGCTATGATTAAATTTTATATCAGAGATTGGACTTAAATTCTCTTTTCATTGGTCGTGAACATTAATCACTAATAAAGAACTAGATACACAATCAGCGACAAAAAGTATCTTTACCGAATGAGCGCCCACTTGAACATTTGGATGCGCTTTTAATTACTTTCGAACGCTCCGACGGTAAATGCTCGTTTTAAAATTGCAAATATCAAACAGTAGACTTCTAGGATGCTAAAAAAAATGGAGTTTCATATTTTCGGTAAGTATTAATATCTTTATATATATAATTCTTCTGTGAGTGTGTATGTCACTGAACTTCTCTCAAACGACTGGACCGATTTTGATGAAATTTTTTGTGTGTGTTCAAGGGGATCTGGGAATGGTTTAGATTCACAATTTTGTCCAAAAAGTTTGAAATTTTCAAATTAAAGACGTGTAGACAGGACAACGTCTGTCGGGTCCGCTAGTTATCATTATATAATTATTTTCACTGTACTGTATATATTGTTATTCTGTCAAGAAATCATCGTAAAAACAATGTGTAAATTAAGTTTGGATGTAATTTGACTAACGAGTCTTGATCGAAAAAAAAATCTTTTTATACATAATTTTGTAAAAACAATTTTAAGGTTGAATTTACATTATTATATACTTATTTCAAGTAGAATTACTTAAGCACAATTGGTGACAGTTTTATGAGAAATGCAGGGGATTGTGTATCTATATACATAGTTAGTTCTTCATTAGTGATCGATGATCGTTAGAAATAATTACATGTGAAGTGAATCCCACAGTTTAAGCCGGAAATACGCCTTATAATAAATTAGTAACTGACAATATGATTAATGATTCAAAATGATTATAATTATGGTCTGTAAAATATATATTTTTTTTTACATATGTTTTTTATTTATAATATACCAGCCATATTGCCCTTGCTTCACTCGGCTGGATCTTTAGGTGCCTAACAGTAGCTTATATATAATGTATTACTTCATATGGTATTCTATTTGTGTATTACACATCCAAATACGTTTTAGCTTGAAGGAGTAACAAACACACAAAAGTACGAACTTTCACATTTGTAATAGTAGTCAGATGAGCCGCCAATTGTGCCATGTTACATAATGTACAATGATATAAGCAAAATAATGTCTGACCGTTTTCGGTCAAAACTCACTGATATCAACCATCGTTGTGCGGGAGGTATTATATCTAGTGTGTTTACCTTTAATACTTCGGTGGGACGACAATCCATCCATCCATCAATCAGACCTCTCCGAGACACGAAGGACACCGCCAACTTCCCAACTCGAGTTTCTTGACAGAAATCTATATCTACAGTGACTACTATTATAAAGAAGAAAGATTTGTATTTTTGTATATTTGTAACGAATAAACTCAAAAACTACTGGACCGATTTAGATGAAATTTGATAAGAAGATATTTTGAGATCCTGGGAAGGACATATGATAGTTTTTATTCCGGAAATCATACCTTAAGATGGTGAAAATGGGAATGAAAATTTGTATATCAACCTAGGGACGAACCCGAGCGAGGCGAGGGTGAGTCGCTAGTACTCAATAATTAAGCTTAGTCGAACGAGGCAGTTAAACTGTTGGTGTGGTTAATGTTATTTCTCATATTCTGAGAAAAATCATTAAGACTTTAGCGGACATTCCTAACATTTTCACATACATATTGAGAAGTATATTTAAAATTTTATTTCGGTAAACAGCCTAAGGCCTAGGTCATAAATTACATGAATAGCTCTTTTCTGTAGGACAAAGAGCATTTAACTATAGAATGTCATAGGTCAATATACTATAGAACAACCGACTATGCGAGAATATAACTACAACAATAAATGTAACAACGTTTCATTAAGCTGCGAAAGTTATTGCTTTCCAAATATTTTACATTTCGAAATAAGTAAAGGTTTTAACACACCATTTTTACATACGTTTTAGTAAACGCACCGACAACGCGTGTATCATCAACATATTATGTCGTTGAATGTCGATTGAACGACGACGTAAAAGAATATTCTTCACTGATGAAATTTAAAAAAAACGCTTATTATAGCGATTATATCAACAAACGCGTTGGAACAGCGAAGTACGAACGTCGACATTGCGTTGAAAGTTGTGTGAATAGGCCCTAAACAATATATGTATAAACTACGCTTTACCCAGACAAAATTCTTCAGATTCCATGAACAATGCTTTGGCCACACATAACCGGAACAATACACCATAAAATATACTGTTACTTTATTTGTTTCTTCAATATCATGCAAATTGCTTAATTTTACTGTCTGTCTGGACTCTAGAAACTCGTCATACCTATATAGGTTAAGATTTAAAATCGCGCGTCACCGATTTGCGCGTCTCACGAGTGCGTTGAAGTTGAGTGCGATTGTACTTTCTTTCAATTTTTCAATTGATACATTTAAAAAATATTTTTTTAAGAGACTGAGCGAACATGATGTCAATACTATGAATTCTACACTTCTTTCGTCGCCATGTTTTTACATTTCTTTTAGCAAATCATGGCAAGCATTTACAAGGTATGCTAGCAAAAATTTAAGAGAACTTGTTATGCAAAAAATATGGAAGCGCCCTTGGTCTATTTTGAAAACCAATGTAGTCGCATGGGGCCCCTTGTATTAGGGGCCCCATGCGACATGGAACATTGGTTGTCTTGGCATAGCTACGCCACTGTATATCTATTACAGATATTCACAACACTATCAGAATAAAATTAGGTAAATGATAGGTATATATGAATTCATAAGTGTACAAGCTAACAAGCATGCATTAAATTTTTATAAGCATGTCCTTTAACTGTACATACGAGTACAAAAGATTTAGAACTTAACAAAGGGTCTACGCGACCGTGTGAAAGTATCGCGTAAAGGAAATACAACTGTAATAGATGTAGGTACTTTCTATCAATTAATTTACCTTAAAATGTCTCTAGATCCACGAAAGCGGATATTATTACTGTTTATGTTTAGGAGATAGTTGTACCGCCACTTTATAGCTATTTACTTAATAAGATCTGGTTATAATATATCTGGTAAAGCTGTAAATGTTTTATACTTATATACCTACTTATATTTACTCAACTTTCGAAGTACACACATTTTAAAACTTTTAGTCTTTACTTATATTACAAAAAATCTCGGGTTTCGGGTTTTTAGAAAAACACTGAAGTACAAGTGAAGTTACAAGTGTTTTACGAAATTATAAAAATTATTTATATGAATGATGGAAGCCCCTTTCTAAATGTTAAATAATTGGGGAATCCCCAAAAAAATACTACTTACATTTTTTAGCTATCGTGGTCACGGGAGAGACTAAGGTTTAAGAGGTCTCAAAAACATGATATAGTTGTTACAGACAGCTTACCCACAAATTAACAAAATGAATTCAAAAAATTCCAAAATGGCATTAAAGTACTTTACAATATTTGTTAATTGTAATTATAAACATTTTTATAATTTTAATAAGTTTTATAATTGAATATGGAATATTATTTATTTAATTTTGGCTGTTATTATTATAATTATTACATTTTTTTAGAAAACTTAATTAATAAGTAATCTTATTTAATGTTGCCATTATTATATTTATAAATATAAAGAAAGCGTACATTATTGTGTAATTTAAAAAAAGTTAAAATTGAAATTAATTAAGAATAATAATTTTAATTTAGTTTACAATTATTAAGAAAAGAATCAAAATTATAAGCAACACTATTAACTACAATTAAAAACAATCGTAACATAAATAGTAGGTAAAAAGGTAAAAAAGTAAATATATTCTTATACAAATTCATAAACAACTTAGCAGAAAAACAGCACAAACTGTTTTATGCAACATAGAAATTATATATTTCTGTGCATGAAATATTATAATATGTACTAGGAAACCATCATCTTTAATTTATCGAACTTATGAATATACCTATGTCTAAGTGGAAACCGGAGGTTGCGTGATTCTGCGCAAAATTAAACCTTAGTTATTTAATACTAGCAACTTACCCACCCACGCTTCTCTCAAATGCATCACTATAAATTCCGAAAATTCTATGATAGATAACTTACTATACCATCACATTATAGAGTATTTTAGTCGAGCTGGCCATGAAATGATGAATGAAAAACCCTGATGGCTTTTGACTAACGATTCGGAAAAAATACTGCTTAGAAGTTACAACAAGATCTTTATAGTTTTACGTACTGTAGAGCTTTTAAAGTATTACGTTATTTTTTAACAATTTATAGAATAGTTTTTAAGGTTCAAAAAATTATTTTCATTACTAAGTAATATTTAATTGATCATTATCGGAAACATAAAATATCGATCCTTATAAAATTAAATAATTTCATCACCACGACTGGGCACTTTATAGAGATAATATTTACCCTCAATAATAGAAGAGAGATAAGTATAAAAAAGATTGAGATTGAGGCTAACTGCTAAAAACAAAAGAGAGCTTTTGGATGAGTAATAAAAAAGCTTTAGCAAGATAACAAACACAAGACTTTGGATTTTTTTAACAAGAGTTTTACTGGCGGATAGAGTAGTTGATTGAAAGTGTCAAAACCTGCTTTTTACCCTGGAAAATGTAAAATATTCCCACAGGATAAAATGTAAGTATGTGAGTTTATCGATATGTAGCGGACTGGAGCAAAATATCGCCCAAAACTTAACTTTTTTTTAAAAAAATCCGAAAAGATAGTTTTATTTAAAATGTCAAATATTCGCGTAAATCTAAGAAAGTATTATTTAAAGGTTATAATTAGTAGAGCAGAAAAATAATTAAACTATTTTTAACAATAAGTTTAATCATAAAAAAGGAAACCAAAAAGCGAGAAATTAGCAAGAAAAGTCGTCAAGCGAACAGGAAGACTCAAACAAAGTAATCTACATTCATTTCCGAGCCTACAGTCCAGTCATTGTAAATATATAAGGGAGCTTCAGCTACAAAAGGTTAAGGAGAGTTCTAATGTTACAGTTTAGTGACCTAATTAATAATTCAAGTTGCGCGACCTTGAGCGACAGCCGCTCGCTCTGCCATATTGGAAAAATGGAACCAATAATAGGTTTTTGAGAATATTTCCTTTTTAACATCATTTAGGTGAAAATAACTATTTCACAAATAATAGAGCATGAATTTTCCTGCATCTTTTGTGTCAAACATATCTTAATCAGATGAATAATCCCCAAGTTATAGTCAAGCTCTGCAAATTTTTGCACGATTGTCAGGAAAAGTGACTTGAAATACTCTGTTATCTGAAAGCACATGAATATCTTTTTTTTCTTAGTTGATTTTTTTTATTTATTGATGAAATGATATCAAAGGCATAAGGTTTTAGAAAATAAATTTATTACAGAATAATTAATTAACAATATAATATATGCCGGCGCAGGACGGCCAACATCAGAATTGTCCATTATAGTGGGCGTCAACTTAAATAACGTATTTTAACAAGTACAGTAGATTTAAAAAACTAAGCCAATTACACTTCACACGCTCAGAACTAAAAAAAAAACAATTTTCACAAAACAAAGCACAAATAAAACTTTACATAATCAATAATGATAAACAAATTCGGAAATAAGTAATTCGTCGTATACGTGGTGCACGGGCGGTCCAAATCTGACATTCCTCTATGTTAATTTCCATATAAAACCTGCCAGTTTGTATCACCATACTACCATCGCTCCGAGGCTTTACTAGAGTGCGCTGTCGCAGCCTGACTTTACACTCTAATCCGATTATCTTACCAAAAACCATCAGATGGTGCACTGAGCGCGCCGTCATATATGTAAAAGCTAATGACAAGTGACATAATTAAAAAATAGTTTCTATATTAAAGCGTGGAGGCGTCCGTACTTTCATCATTTATGTACATGAATTCTTGATAGATCTTAATCTTTCATATATGTTATAATAAATGTAATTACTTTTTACTGTATATTATAAAATAAGTTATTATATGACAATAAGTTTAGTTACTTAAACTTTCTTTTTTATTACGACACGTTTTTCTCAGTGTGTAATGACCCTACTTGCTGTGCCAGCGGTCGCGGGTTCGAATCCCGTTGGGGGCATTCATTGTGTGATGAGCACGAATGCTTGTACTCCAGTCATGGGTGTTTATATTTATAATATGTACGTATTTAAAGTTATATATGTGTAATGTATCAACTATCTGGTATCCATAACACAAGCCTCGTAGCTTACCATGGAACTAGATGGTGATGTGTGTTAATGTCCCAACCTATTTATTTATTATTATTTATTTATTTATTACTTGCCCACAAATTCTACATATCTATTCTTAGACTTCAGTTGATTAATTTTCTGAATTAAAATTAAAATTAGCGTCTGTTAACATTACACATTAGTATTTCCTTATTAAATAGCAACCAAAACCTTTTAGCACCACAGTAAAAACTTATTATAGCTCGTATAATTATAAGATGTGTTTTAGGCAATTGTGTCGAGGAATATGAATATAAAAGGTGATACTAAAAATATCGATTTAAATTCTTTATACATAATATATTATAGCTTTTTATTTTATTTGTAATAGGCAAGCATTACATAGGTACAGGCGGTGGACTTGGATATGGAAGAAACGTACATACACGGAATATAATTTATCAAGATTTTCTTTGTTTATAAGTTACAATGGTTGTTTGAGAAATTTTAACCTTACCCAAAAACGGTATCTTTTTGACGTTTTTAGTCGATTTGGTTAGTCATCAAGCTCATGGTGAGCTTTTTAAAAAATGCTTAAATGTAGTACACAGATACTAGCGAGTCACCCTTACTTCGCCTCAGATAGTCCCAAGGAAAAAAACAATCTATTCCAAAAAGTAACCTATGTGCTATTCCAGATTATAATCTATCTCTGTGCCAAATTACATCCAGATCCGTTCAGCCGTTCTAGCGTGATTGAGTAACAAACATCCATCTAAGGTCTTACAGCACAAGTAAAAGGAAAGTTCCAAAAATAAAAAAAGTAGAAAATTAAGGTAAATTTTGGTACTTATAAGTGGTTTGGTACTTTCGCGAAAATTTAAATTTCCTGAGAAAATCGATGGTGACACACGGACAGACGGACAAAAGAGTGATCTTATAAGGGTTCCTTTTTTTACCTTTTGAGGTACGGAACCCTAACAATTAGCACAGTTAGGTTCAGTTCAAATGTTTTAGAGATAAAGCGGAATGGACGACAAACGAAAAAAGATATAATAATTATGTATCTTTATTTAATACTAAGTTATTTTGAACAGCTTGCTTACATACAATAAGTAAATAGGATTTTTTACATTCCCTATTATACGTTTGATTATCGTATATCGTATCGTAGACGTATCGTAGCGGGAATTTCCCGCAGCGGTCTCTGTACGCCTACTATTATTTTTTCAAATTTTTGGGACAACTTTTTTATACAGAGATTGAACTCCTGGTCTTTATTCTTCATGGGTAAGCTTATATTGTTATTCTAATTAATTATTAAATTCAGTGCTTTAGACTTCAAAGTTTTTTATGATTCTAATTGATGAATTAAATTCGAATGACATATTTATTTTGACTATGTGACAGTTTCTATAATTATAACATAACTTGCAGAACCCGCGCCTTCGCTCGCGCTAAAACCACAAAAAAACTCTAAAATTGTAGGTTTCATACAAACTTTCATCCGCTATTTTACCCCCTTATGGGATGAATTTCGAAAAATACTAAAACACGTATTTAATTAATTGTATTGAAGAGCATTAATACCAAGTTTTAAGTAATTCTAATCATAAGTATTTTTTTGGATTGTATTATAACGTGTTTTCCCGTGGGCGAAAGATAATCTCCTGCGGTAAAAAGTAGCCTATGTCACTCTCCGGCCCTCCAACTATGTCTACACAAAAAAATCACGCCAATCCGCCAAGCCGTTTCGACGTGAAAGAAGGACAAACAAAAAAAACAAATAGACTTTCACATTTATAATTATAAATTAAAGTTTGGATGTCATCCGTATTTAATTCATACTATTAGAATCATAAAAAAGTCTGAAGCACTGAAACTTATAATAATAATATACACTATTCTTTATTACACTTATATGTAAAAGACAGAAATTAACATACAATAAAATTAGCAAATAATAATGAAAATATAAACTTACCTATGAAAGTTTAATTTATTATATGTATAGGGTTTGGTACTTATATAAAATCTTATTATACTAACTAGCATTGCCCGCGGCTCCGCCCGCGTTCAGATGGCCCAAAACCAAATTCTTAGGTTTTATAGATTAGTATACTCTTACATTGCAGTCTTTGCATGTTTTATCAGAAATGAGATATTTTCCTGCGGTAGAAAGTATCCTATATGTTGACCCCGATAACCAGCTATCACCATATCAAATTTCATCAAAATCCCTCCAGTGGTTTTTTTGTGATGCGGTGACAGACAGACAGACAGACAGACAGACAAAAATTCTAAAAACTATAGATGCCGAATCTATATCTCTGTATCGATAATAATATTTATTTAAATAAGATTTTCCAAAAAATATTTAATGTACAGATTTGCCTTAGTTGCAATTTTATTATATGTATAAATGAGTGCAGAGTATTTGCATATATTCTTATATCGTAAATATTTTTCAAATTTAATTTTCTTGTTATTTTTTATGGCATAATTTATGCCAAGCCTGTTTGATGATGTATAGTGTCAATTGTCAAGAAATCCAATATGGTGGTTATCACGGACCGCATTAACAACCGTATATTTTTTTCTTTATTTTGTGTCTATGCATCACCAAAGAGACTTGTAATATTTTTTCTGTATAGTTTCTGACTGAAGATTGACAAAGGAGTTACCTGTGTACGTTTTAATAATTGAAATATGTTGGAAATAATAAGACCGCTTACTCCACAAATTTGATGTACTTTTAGAAATTAGTTTTAAAAAGGATTTATTATATGATAAAATATTATTTACATAAAAAAACTCGCGTTATGGCATCGTTTACTTTATGAGTTTACAGATTAGTATTGTGTAAGCTGCTTTATAACAAAAGATATTACAGAAGAATATTTTATATGAAATATACAAAACTTACGGTAAAGTTTTATTTTTAATTATATTAATTGCATTTTCTTCATTAATTAAAATAGAACAATTTAATCAAATGCTACATTTATTAAAGTATATTTCATAATAGTATCATGCCAAATTTTGTGTTTTTTAGAGTTCCGTATACCCGAAGGGTGCCAACAGAACCCTCGTCCGCCCGTCCGCCAGAGGACTGTATCTCATGATCCGTAGGTAATTATAGTAGAGAGTTGAAATTTTCACTGCGTATATATTTCTATTGTCTATAGGTACATATAATAAAATTGTAACGAAGCCGAATCTGTACATTAAAATTTTTTGGAAAATCTTATTGAAATAAACATTATTATCGATACAGAGGCCGAATCTACAGTTTTTAGAATTATTGTCTGTCTGTCTATCTGTCTGTGTGTTACCGCATCACAGGAAAAACACTGGAGGGATTTTGATGAAATTTAGATGGTGACGATAGCTGGTTATCCGGGTCAACATATAGGATTTTTACCGCGACATTTTACCGCGGGAAAATATCTCATTTCTGAGAAAAAATACAAACACTGCAATATAAGAGTACTAATATGTAAAACCCAAGAATTTGGTTTTTGGTCATCCGAACGTGGGCGGAGCCGTGGACAATGCTAGTATTTAATAAAAGTACATATACGATGGTACAGAACCCATGTGCGAATTCGACTCGAACTTGACCGATTTTTTATAATTTAAAAACGTTCCGCTGAGTTTCATTCGCCAGTTCTTCTGGTGACTATTCTTTTTTCTTTTCAAAATGATATGCTATATGTACCTAACAATAAAAACTATTTAGATATAAAACTTCCTACTTTACTATTTTGTTGGATAAAAAACGTTTTGACTTTTTATGTTAGTTTTATAGAAATAAAAAATTCTCGCTATTCTTCTTATAAAGTTAATAAAATGATAATATTAATGTCCTCCGTTATTACTTATAAAGTAAAAATAATTGTAGATACTTTATACATACACTGTACTGTATTCAGCCCTTTTTGTATTTTAACGTCCCACTGCTGGTTACGGGCCTCCCTTCAATACGAGGGGGATCAGGCCACAGTCCACCACGCTGGCCAAGTGCGGGTTGGCGGACTTCACATGTCTTTCGAAAACTTGCTAGGTTCTCTCAGATATGCAGGTTTCCTCACGATGTTTTCCTTCATCGTAAGGCAAGTGGTAATCATGTTAGAAATGATTCGCACACGAAAATATCAGAGGTGCGAGACCCGGGATTCGAATCCGGCTCACTCGGTGTCCCAAGCGAGCGCGTTACCACTGGGCTACCACTGCCTTTTAACACTTTATGCTACTACAACTACAACTGCACTCTATTCTATAATAAAATACAATAATAACATCATAGTAAACTTTATTTAAAGTTATTTTTTATTAAACAACCTAAACCTAGTAAGTAGTTCGTATCGAAGTGGCGACCTACTATATCAATAAACATGGGAAATTCTTATAAAAAACAGTAGGTATGTCTGACTTCAAAATAATTTAAAAATAATTATTCTGCGTTTAGATTTTCTTTGAAAAAGTGAGTGGTTTATTACCACTACGATATTTAGAATTGAGTGCCTCTTTTTTTTAATTAATCTGTACGCGACTTATAACTTATCTCTATGGAATTCCACGTTGATTTATTTCTATATTGCCTTATAAAAGATCTAAGAAGATGCACTTCTTAGTTCATACCAACAAACACGATTTATATAAAATACTAATTTTTGTCCGGATGTAATCTATTCCCATTGCTAAATTTCATGAATATCTGTTCAGCCGTTTAAGATTCACAAAATTTTGAAAAGATAAATTTTTATTTTAATCTTATTTATTTTAATTATATTTATGTATATGAGCTCTATTTCGATCAATTTCAATTTAGTACTTATCCGTCGTAATTACGTGTTTTTCGACACTTTTAAGACAGTCCTAAAAACCTTAATTGGAAAATAATATTATAGTGTAAGTGCAACTCGGTGTTACCTACGAGTATGATGATATATCTGTTGGTCACTGCTGATGAAGCGGTTCTTCTTATGCTGGATTGCCTCAGCTTGTTGTTATACATACTGTCTTAGAGGATATCGAATGAGACATATTAGTGTCTATACAAATTTGTGCTCAATACTTACTTTCTCTTCTAGCATTGATTATAATATTATTTGTTTTTTACAATCTTACTAATATTTATAAATCCAAAAGTTAGTGAGGATGTATAGATGTGCGGATGTTTGTTACTCTTTCACGCAAAAACTACAGAATGGATTTTAATGAAACTTGACAATAATATAGCTCATATATCAGAATAACACATAGGCTACTTTTATCCCGGAAAAATATCCGATTCCCGTGGGATAGATTTGTTTTTCTTATTCTAGAAGCCAACATAAAAAGTGAGATGGAAGCCATATTATTTTTTCATTCGTATTTTTTTTAGAATTTCGTCATATAAACGGCTAAATATTAATAGTCAAACAAGTATGAAAGAAATAACTTTAACAAATCACTACAATTATCTCGTCGTTAACATTTTAAAATATATACGAAAAAAAATACATTTTTAATTTTTAAGAAAATATACGTATGATTTTCGTTCTTAATACCAGTAAAGTAACAAAGTGACATTATTAAAGAGAAAGTCCTAGCAAATTAAATGGTTAATTATATTATAACCAGGCTGAAACTATTTTGATTCGATAATATCCTTAAAATATTAATTTTCAGATACCTTACTGTACTTAACAAGATTAATTGCCGCCAATTTTTTAACATGTTATCTCAACCTACTTTTTACGTGTTTCTCTCATTATGTACTAAAAAAAGGAGTGTTTTTATTTATTTTAATTGTAAATGACATGAATATTGGTAATCTCCTAAATAAGTATTTTTTAACTAAAAAGGTACCTTAACACCGATTTCAAAATCTCTACTCCTCTACACCAACTCTAAGTTTAAATCTATCATTCATTTTCAAAGGAGTTGCACCCTTATGGGCAGAAATCTTTTTTATATATATATATATATATATATATATATATATATATATATATATATATATATATATATATATATATATATATATAGGACCTTTTTTAGTATTCAGTCCTTTTTAACGTCTATTAGTGGACACGGGCCTCCCTTCAATTCGAGGGGGATCAAGCCATAGTCGTCCACCCCTTACGGATTGGCAGACTCTAAGACAGACAGGTTTCCTCACGATATTTTCCTTCGTCGTAAGACAAGTGGTAATCATGTTGAAAATAATTTACACATGAAAATATCAGAGGTGTACCATGGATTTGAACTCAGTTCACTCGGTTTCCCAAGCGACCGCGTTACCACTGGGTTATAACTGCCTCGGACCATTCTTTAATCATTTCATTCTTTCAAAAAAAACAGAGAAGGTATCGTTGGATTTTAGTGCGTAGTACTACTGCAGTAGTAGTTTTTCTAGCCAAGGATTCCGTTTTGTACATTTTTATGTTTTGTTTTAACATGCTAATTTGTCGCACTAAAGTTTATAATATAATATGTAATATGTACCTACCCATCTACGATATTCGTTTTATTGACGGTATAAACAATTATCTATACATATATTACTGTTCTAAAGGATATTCTTGTATGATACGAATTATATTTTTTCTAGGCTATGAATTAAATACTATCAGGCTAACTTGGCATAATCGACATGTATAAATCAAAATTAAATTGGATAAAAATAAAAGAAGGGTTAATTGTAATTCGACGCCTAAAAAGGTGTATTCAGCCCTTTTTTAACGTCCCACTGCTTGGCACGGGCCTCCTTTCAATACGAGAGGGATCAGGCCATAGTCCACCACGCTGGCCAAGTGCGGGTTGGCGGACTTCACATGTCTTTAGAAAACTTGCTAGGTTCTCTCAGACATGCAGGTTTCCTCACGATGTTTTTCCTTCACCGTAAGGTAAGTGGTAATCATGTTTGAAATGATTCACACATGAAAATATCAGAAGTGCGAGACCCGGGATTTGAACCCGCTTCACTCGGTTTCACAAGTAAGCGCATTACCACTGGGCTACCACTGCCTTCCTAAAAAGGTGGTAAATTTTATGTGGTATAAATTTTAACGCCATCGTTATGTAACTTAGTGCTAACAGTAACCTTTTTATTATATTTAACATACGGTACAAATATTTGAAATTATTATATCACCACCCGTCCAATTAAATACACTTAGGAAACTTGTTTAAGCACTAATTAAACTATTCAATTATTATTTTAAATTATACTTTATTAATCCGCAGGTCAATAAAGTAATTATTCTTGAAATTATCCGTTTCTTATCCGCAGTAGCCGTGTGTAAAATAAAGCCAGTATAAAACGAGTACCACGGTGGTTTCGCGGTACTCGCTCGCGCAAGGTCAAGTGCGAGAGTCATTGCTCTACGCATCCTAAGCGCTCTCGCGTCTAGCTCGAAGCCGGTGAGTAGATTTTCCTTTAAAAATGTGTTTTTGATATCGTTATCAGACTTCTGTAATAGAAATTAAAAGTGATGTGTCTCATATGCTTTGGTAATATTTTGTTTGTTAGATATATCTAAGCATTGTTTTTGTTTTTTTTTAAAAGAATATTATTTAAGTTGACAATTTATTTTTCTTTTTTTTTTATTTGTGTTATAAGCAATAAAGTACTAAGCCAATTTCAGGATATGTTAGATCTGTGAAAAGATATTCTTATATCTAAAAATATATTCTCAGACATTATTCTTTTAAAAATAATTAACTTAAATCTATTACAAAAATATAATAATTTTACTTGTGACTTCTAGCGTATAATTAAATGCACAATTTAAATTATTTAATATCATAATTTCAAAATTACACTTTGAAATATTAACACGAATCTTTCCATCCAAGCCAGTTATAGGATACATATTTCTTTAGAAGGTCCAGTAGGAAACCTGTTCATAATTACACGATACAACACACCACTAAAGTTTGACCGATTCTCTTATAATCTTTAACGAAAGGGTGTAAAAACCTGATAGGGCAACTTATGTTGATCATTGTACTGAGTTAAGTTGGACCTTGACGTACTATGATGAACTCAAGCGCAAGTACACATTACTTAAACTATAGTTATTTCAAAGCTCTTATCCCTAAGATAGAACGCGCATTAAGTTTAATATAATTTTCTATGACTATTTTAACCAGAAAGTTAGTTTATTTCAAATATCCGTCGTATAAACGGGTGAGATTTCAGTTTTGTTTATGATCTTCTGGTTGAAAGCATATATGTACATACAAATCATTTTAAAAAGTAAACTAGCCAAATCGGTCCAGGCGCGCTCCTGTGATGCGCTTGCCAACGAACAACTTTTCATTTTTATTTATATATAAATTAAAGATAACTACTGTATATAACGTTATCAGGATTACAGGGTGTTTACGAAAATCCATATAAATATTATATTATTATTGTTTTTTGTTGCTTTGTTTATATTTTATGCTATTGAACTGAGTAATTTACCATTATTATTTAAAAGCTGGCTTCGCTAGGGCTCGTCCCTAGCTGATTCTCCATACAAACTTTCATCCCTTATTTCACCCCTTAAGGGCTGATTTCCGGGATAAAAAGTAACCTATGTCCTTCCCAGGATTTCAAACTATCTTCTTACAAAATTTCATCTAAATCGGTTCAGTAGATCCAGAGATTACACATCACAAACTCATTAACTCACAATATCACAAACTCACAAACTTTACCTTTTTATAATATTAGTATGGATAAAAAAAAATCATGTAGGCCTTTACTATCCACACATCAAAGTCCTATAGGAAGAGATGTAGGCTACTCATTTTTTTTTTCTTTTTTATTAAAAGCAACAAAGACACTCAGATCTAAACAAAGTTAGAACAAATAACTAGTCTAAAATAATTAGAAGCAAAGTATGCCATAACATAAATAAACTACTCCAGTAACAAGGTGCATACAATTCAGTAGCAATATAACTCAAAGTTAAGTGACAACTAAATACTAAACTACGTATAAGCTAAGCTGTTTAATTAAAATTTCTATTTAACAAAAAAGTACATCCCTATTATTATATTATTATATATTATATTATTAATATTATAAATGTGAAAGTTTGTATGTTTGGATGTTTGTTACTCTTTCACACCAGAACGGCTGAACGGATCTGGATAAAATTCGGTACAGAGATAGATTATAGTCAGGAATAATACATAGCCTACTTTTCATCTCGTAAAAATGTACGATTCCCGAGGAATAGGTTTGTTTTTGCTTTCCTAGAGTTGAAGAAAGCCGCTAATTTTTAAATGTTTCTTTAAATTTTAATGGATATGAGCATATTAAACTTTAAAATCATTTCAAACAAAACTTTAAGCATTTCAAACTATACGATATTGAATCTGGTACCTACTAATATATAATAGACAGTACTAATTAGACATGATATGAATGCATAGAAATAATTTTGTTTGGTAAAATTTATATAGGCTACTTTTTATTTCGGTACTTAAGTTATTCCAATTCTAGTCTACAAATTACAAGAAGTTTTTGTGGTTACCATTAGCATTAACTCTTTAGTTATAACTTTTTATGATTATGATTTTCATCAAATATTGTGAATTTTAGCATTCAAAAATGAATTTTATAATGGTGCATACTGCACTTTTCAATTTATTTATTTGTTTTACAAGGGAAACAATTCAATGAATTTTAAAAACAGATAGGAGCTACTTTTAAATGAATCTGTATTTTAATCGTAAGAAAAAAATATAACAATCACTTAAATTAAAAAACTAAATATTTTAAAAGAAGTAAATTACAAACAAAAATACGACCTAAGAAAATTATAGCAACGCTTGTTTGTTTCAAGAGACTTTTTTTAATTATATTATTATAATTACATACAATTTATTTTTTTACATACAATTTAGTTTATTTTTTTATGATATACAATTTATTTAACCATATATTCATAAACGTAAGTCCCTAGATATTAAATTATTATATTAAAAAAATCTACATTTAATTTGCCGATATTTGCTCTTACATCACAATCAATAGTTTGTACTCGACTTTAAAACGGAAGCCTAAACACAAATTTCCATATATTACTCAAAATGACAAACCCCCGTACAAATTTTCACCTTATTAAATTTAAGCCCAATTAATTGATGTTAATTTCAAAAATCCTTTCTTAATACTCAAATTTTCATTTTATAAGAAATTCTTGTGCATAATTTCAGTTCTAAATCTAGTCACTTAAGTATACCTAACTTAATGAAGTTCTAACACTAAGTATACTAAGAGGAAGTATGAGAAATAGGTTAAAGCTCAATTCGTTACAGCTACATACATAACTTACGTCAACTTTGTACATATTTCAAGAGAATATTATATTTATGTTTTATCAGTAAAAGCTTGCAGAAATGAGAATGCTTACGGTACATTTTGAACTTCTGACCCGCCATTAAAATATAGCCCATCGCTACTACCCTCAATAAAATTTATTATTTTATACTATGTTTCAACATAAATATTTAACCTACTTATATGTATTACTATCGAAAATTCGTTATTTAATACTCGTGTAACATATTTCTTACTCTTTCACGCAAAAATTACCGATGGGATCAATTATTAAAGAAAAATAAGATCGTGTTGATCGTAGCATATACCATTCAGCCCTTTTTAATGTCTCACTGCTGGGCACGGGCCTCCCTTCAATACGAGGGGGATCAGGCCATAGTCCACCACGCTGGCCAAGTGCGGGTTGGCAGACTTCACATGTCTTTCGAAAACTTGCTAGGCTCTCTCAAACATGCAAGTTTCCTCACGATGTTTTCCTTCACCGTAAGTAATCATGTTGACAGTAATTCGCACATGAAAATATCAGAGATGCAAGTCCCGGGATTTGAACCAGGTCCACTCGGATTCCGAAACGAATGCGTCACCACTTTTCTACCATTGCTACTGATGGTAGCATATAAATCAAAAATATCGAAATTCTTAAATGTTTCTTCTCTACATTATTATAGAGATCCCCCCGCACCGCTTTTTGCAAAAATACGTTATCGGTAAGGTGATATTTGTGAATTATGTCAAAAAAATCATTCCTTCCGTGATACACGAACGGCAGCTCGCATTTAAGAAAATGGTGAAACCAATTATTATTTACTTATCTCACCACTTTTCTGCACGAAATTATAAATTACTAGCATTTCCCGCGGCTCCGCCCGCGTTCAGATGACCAAAAACCAAATTCTGAGATTTTACATATTAGTATACTCTAACATTGCAGTTTTAAAAGTATCACCATACTAAATTTCATCAAAATCCCTCCAGTGGTTTTTCCGTGATGCGTTAACAAACAGACAGACAGACAAAATTTTAAAAACTATTGATTCGGCCTCTGTATCGATAATAATGTCTATTGCAATAAGATTTCCAAAAAAATATTTAATGTACAGATTTGACTTAGTTAGAATTTTATTATATGTATAGATACAAGTTTGTGCACTCTCAATACTAGCTGATCGATGTGACTAGATACTAACAATTGTTCATACAAATTTCATCACTTAAATCACAATTTAAGCTTTAAAAGCTTAAGCACACAAACGCGTAAAAAATCGGAAAAAGCCAATAAACGACACAAATAAAAACAAATTTCAACAATCAATTCTAACATTTCGTGAACGTACCCAACCATGGGTTTTTGTTCAAAGAACGGTATATATTTACACAACGATTCTGTATAGTGATCGATTCTTTTTCGAGGAAGCAATTTCGAAGTAATTTTTTATTAAGTTTTTTTTTATTTTTTTTTTAGGTATTTCCAATCATTTATGGAACTCAAACGTGACATCTAAATTGAGTAAAAACAGCCGTTTTCATGGATATTCAGATGTTTTTTTTCTGCTTTTGAATCGATGCGAATTTTTGTTTATTTAACTTTCTTTGCTAGGAATGGGATTGAAAATATAAAGGAACTTATTTCCGTTACAGTGTTTTATATTTTTTTTATTTGATTCAATTCTGACCTATTTGAAGTATATACTTTATTTATTTATTTGTTCAAACTAAAATCTACAGCTACATAAAGAAATAAATAATAAATAGATATGTTGGTACATTAACACACAGCACCATCTAGTTCCATGATAAGTTACAAGGCCGATTGATACACTACTGACTGCTGAGGCTAGTTGATACACTACACATATATAACTTTAAATACATATTATATATATGTACATATTATAAATATAAATACCCATGAAATTACATACAATATAGGAAAGAAACAAAAAATATAAAAAAATTATACTTTATTATTCTAAATAGGGTTTTTTGTCAAAATATTCCTTAGGTTTTTAAGTAGTTAAGTTTTTTATTTGTCCTTTCGCATTTCTAAGAAAATAACACATTACATATATTTAAAATAGTAAATGTAAATCATTGTAAAAATACATATTCATTATATATAAACTAGATTCATCTAGAAAAATCGGCATTTTGAAGTTGGTAGTGAATCTGCGACGCACATTCCCAATACAAACTTTCATCCCCCTTTCTAAAAGCTTAAAAACCAATATCTATATATGTATATAAATCTTAAAAATAAAGCTTTGCTTTTAAAATTAAAGGAAAACTCTCTACTGTAAAGTACAAGAAGTGATGATGATGTTCTCCTAGCCGATTCCGGCCACGGTGGCCAATCTCATTGAGATTAGCCAACTGCGCAGGAGATATTATAGTGCTCAAGTGTACGCGCAGACACAACGTGCACTCGCTATTCCTGTCACTCTCATACTCCGGCGCGATGACCACTCGACACGACCAGTGAGAGTTAAGGCGCAGGACCGACGGCTTTACGTGCTCTCCGAGGCACGGGGGTGAAACACCGCCAACTTCCCAACTCCGGGCTGTTACTGAGACTTACTATACAGAAAGAGTCAATAACTAAACTTGGCCCGACCCGGGACTCGAACCCAGGACCTCCGGGTGTGCAGCCGTACATGCTAGCCACTACACCACCGAGGCAGTTACAAGAAGTATTGGTTGTATGAACAAATAAACACTAAAGCGACGAATATTATACAGCCAGGCAGTACAACAGTACTATTTACTTTATAATAGAGGTAGCTGCAATCGAGATAAAAAGTACAAATTCCATACGTAATTAACACTACATATTCATAGCTCAATAGAAACCTTTAAGAGTGTAGAGAGAGCTTGTCTCACAGTACCAATTAAGTTGAAAAACGTCCAAATGAGAACTAACTGTTTACTTTACAATGTGATTGACGACATCATAACTGTTATCCGTAATAACTTTACGGTAGATTAAATATTATTGAGTTACGGTGTAAGAATTATGTGAAGGTGTAAACAAACAGCATTTAGATATAAGTATTTTTCTGAGATAATAAATCTTTATGTTTTATTGCAGTGATTAAAAATAATAAGGTACGTTATTTATACTTATACTAATATTATAAAGAGGCAGAGTTTGTTTGTTTGTTTGAAAGCGCTTACTTCAGAAACTACTAATCCTATTTGAAGAATTCTTTTTGCATTAGATAGCCCGTTTATTGAGAAAAGCTTATCTATATAAGTACATATAATAAAATTGTAAATAGTCATTATTATACAGAGGCCGAATCTATAGTTTTTAGAATTTTTGTCTGTCTGTCTGTCTGTTGCCGCATCACAGAAAAACCACTGGAGGGATTTTGATAAAATTTGGTATGGTGATAGCTAGTTATCCTGGTCAACATTTAGGATACTTTTTGCCACGGGAAAATATCTAATTTCTGAGCAAAAATGCAAAAACTTCATTGTAAGAGTATAACTAATGTGTAAAGCCTAAGAATTTGGTTTTTGGTCATCTGAACGCGGGCGGAGCCGCGGGCAATGCTAGTATTAATATATATTAATACATTTGAAACTCGTACTTCTCGTTTTTTAATATTCATCTATACGAGTATGTAAACTAATATTCTAAAGAGGTAAAGTTTGTAAGTTTGTGATGTTATAGGGGTTAATCTTTGGACCTACTGAATCGATTTAGATGAAATTTGGTAAGAAAATATTTTGGGACCCTTAGAAGGACATAGGATACTTTTTATCTCGGAAATAATCCCTTACAGGGTAAAAATGGGGATAAAAGTTTGTATGGGGAATCAAGCTAGTAATATTATAATGATGATAAATCGGCATCTTAACTAAAACTTGTAAGTTTAAATGAGTTGAAAGTTTTACCTGGACAGCTCTTCTAAGTGAATTCAGAACAAAAGCTTTACCGCTAGCCCTTTAGGGTAAATCCGATACATTTTGTAATGCGTGCGTAATTTTGCCCTGATTGCGGTAAATGAACCATAATCACTTTTCTTGCGGGATACCTTTGTATTTCTAAATGCATTAGCCGATTCTTAGAAGATTTTACTTTTGAACTAACCGTTTCCTTTAGATGTAATTTTACTTTAATCTTACTAGAATTATACCTATACAGTACCTAAATATAATAAAATAGTAACTTATCTAAATCTGTACATGAAATATTTTTCTTAAAACAATGACTCTAGTGTAGTTTGTACCTACATAATCTGTATTCAGCCCTTTTTTATCGTCCCACTGCTGGGCACGGGCCTCCCTTCAGTACGAGGGGAATCAGGCCATAGTCCACCACGCTGACCAAGTGCGAGTTGGCGGACTTTACATATCTTTTGTAAACTTGCTAGGTTCTCTCAGACATGCAGGTTTCCTCACGATGTTTTTCTTCGCTGTTAAGACAAGTGGTAATCATGTTGAAAATGATTCGCACATGAAAATATCATAGATGCAAGGTCCGGGATTCGAACTCGCTCTACTCGGTTTCCCAAGCGAACGCGTTACCACTGGGCTATCATTGCCTTTTACATAATATACCTAGACCCCGAAACAACAGTTATAAAAAATTTTGTCTGTTTCTCTGTATGTTTGTGTGCGTTTCACGCAAAAATTCTGAACCGATTTTAACCTTTTACTGCAGGAAAATCTCTCATTCCCACGGGAAAAAAACAATGACTGGTAAATTAAACAAAATCTACCGTACTTCGTAGGTAGCTAGGGAGGCACCCGAGCGAAACGATTTATATGAAAATAAAATTTAAGTGTCTTTTTTTAAAAAAGCTGACCCCATATAATCAGAGCACCTCAAGTGTTCTTAAATTAATGTATTGATTGTTGATCGACTTCTAAGATTTGACTTCATTTATAATTTGACTTTATACATATAATATGACCGGAGCAACGTTGAATCAAATTGTTAACGTGGAAACATCACTATAACGTGCTCTATAAGTTCAATCAAATCAGTCTAATATACATACTTGTACTATTTTATATATATTGTATTGTATTAAGCCCTTTTTTAACGTCTCGCTGCTGGGCACGGGCCTCCCTTCATACGCGGGGGATCAGGTCATGGTCCACCACGCTGGTCGAACGCGGATTCGCGGACTTCACAAATCTTTTGAAAATTTGCAATTCTCTCTCAGACATACAGATTTCCTCACTATGTTTTCCTTCACCGTAAGGCAAGTAGTAATCTGGTTGGAAATGATTCGCACATAAAAATATCAGAGGTGTGAGATCCTGGATTTGAACCCGCTTCACTCGGTTTCCCAAGCATGCTGCGTTACCACTGGGCTACCACTGCCTATACTTGTACTATACTACCTTAGATTTTATTTGCAAGTAAAGCATTCAAAACCTCAGGAACATAAAACCAAAATTAACTATGAAAAAATCTAAAAGAAATAGATTCATATCATTTTAATGCTCCTATTCTTATCTCAAACACTACAACTAACTATTTAGATATACAATTTATGCATCACACGACTTCTGACGGTCCGTTTTTTTCTATTGTAATAAGGAAAATTTTAATTACAATTAAGTCTTAAAATAACGGTTTATTTTTATTTGCATATAACATCGCTGTAAATACCATAAGAGCGTGTAATTTGTAAATTGTGGAGATATTTTTGTATATACGAGTTAGCGGTGAAGTACCGTTTTTTTATGTAATGCAAATAATTAATTATGTATATATAATATAAATAATACAAGGCAGTGGTTGCCCAGTGGTAATGCTCGCTTAGGAATCCGAGTAGAGCGGGTTCAAATCCCGAGACTGGCACCTCTGATATTTTCTTGTGCGAATTATTTTCAATATAATTACCACTTGCCTTATGATGAAGAAAAATATCGTCTATGGACTCGAAAATATTAAAGTGTGAATAATTGAAGGATTCTTTACTTTACATTGGTAAAGCATATCCTTAGGTACGCATGTTCAAATTCAAATTTTCAAATTCAAAATATTTTAATCAGCATTAAATTATTACAATTTTTTACTGAACGTCATGAGTCTACTACCAGTTCGGAAAGAAGAAGCCCTGAGAATTACTGGCGAAAGAAACTCAGCGGGACTAATATTAGCTCGTTATCTTTTTTTTAAAGTAAAATTATAATTTACAATATTTCTATCAAGTAGAAGTAGCCTGGAGGCGATCATTTCATTCCCAAGGTGTGCCATCTTCTATAAAATCATTTATTGTATAATAGCCTTTAGCACACAAACGTTCTTTAACATTTTTTTTTGAATTTGGCGATTTTAAACTCATTTATAGATGGCGCTGCACTAGGAATTTGAATAAAAACACTTATCGAACTGGCGAAGCCACGCTTAGAAACATAAACGTATAAGCTTTTTAAGCTTTAAGCTGTGTATATTTTTAGTTAACTGAAATTCAGAATGGAGCTTATATCATTTCACTTTTCTTTTTTTTTTAAATAATAATGATATTAATGATATGAGTAGCTTATTTATTGGTAAAGCACTCGCTTAGATACCTAAGTTAAATGGATTCAAACCTGCATCTTATCTTTGAGATTTACCATTTACATTGAACGATGAAAAACATAAGAGAACCTAATTGATAAAATTTTCCTATCCCATAAAAAATCCCTACTTTTTTTAGAAATTCTATGTAATTTCGCCAGTAATATAAAGTAATAACAATATTATGTGTGTATATTGTGTAAACTTTTGTTTTCTAGCAGATCATAGCGCTATAATTTATAAACAAATTTCTATTGTATGCTACAGGAAACTTTTTGTTTTCCCCTTAAATTTTCACTATATCTATAACTACAAGTTAAAGTTTAAATAGAAAAAAGGCGAAATCTTCATAAAAATTTAAAAAAAAATCGACTTCCAGGTACTAAAATTTTAATATAATTTTTTTTTAAGTTTTTATTTTTCCATTTTTAGTGTAGACATAATAAGCAGGTAATTTGTTAGAAGAAAGTTTTTAATAACAAATCCGATAAACAATTTATTTAAGAAAAATATTTATTGTTGATTTTTTTATAAACCGCTCGACCGATTTCGATAAAATTTACATGGGATCACCTGGGAAGTATGCTCTTTGAAAAAAAATATTTCCAAATCGGTTCAGGCGTCTTCGAGTAATCGGTGAACATACATTAAAAAAAAATCGACGAATTGAGAACCTCCTCCTTTTTGGAAGTCGGTTAGTAAAATAAAGCAATTTCCGCCATAATAAATAAGATATTTACCATTCGATAAAAGGGCACTTTTTAAGCCTACAGGGACTCAAACTTAGCTATAGCCATCTAATTAAATTTTCTATCTTTTTTATTTAAAACTCTTTTTCTAACGTTACCACCTTTCGAGATATTGCACTCTAAACGCACAAATTTCGCTACGTTCGTTAGTTTTTCGTGATTATCACCATAACCGTTCACTAACATGCAATTTTTATATTTATTATCAAAGTTAGTATAGATCTTTTAATTACCTAGAACTTTTATTTAAAACTTTACTTAGTTAAATGCTTCTCCATTCAGCTACAGATGGTATATTCATGATATTATGTACATAATCTATGAAAGTATGTGTTTGTTTGTCTTTTAATTTTCAACATCTTAATTTAATACAGAGTTATATTTTTTATATTCAAATATTTGGCAAATTAATTAGAAATAATATTTGGGAAATTAATTTCTGTTATATATTGTCAATACTGATACAAATTAATTCTGTACATTAGTGTCATTCCGTACTTTTTTTGTAACTCGAAAACTGAATCCGCGAACATAATTTATACAGTAGACAGTAGTATCAAGTATAAAAGTAATCGCGGATTCAGCTGTCGTATTATATAAAGTTCTTATAGAATAACACTACAGTTAGGTGTTGATTAGAAACGATGGCGAAACTTTACAAATAAGCTATATAGCCTCATGGGATAATCATGGGAAATGTAACACATAGGTACATTTTCTGTTATCCGGATATAAAATGAATATAATCATTTCTTTTATTTCAACTTTCAAACAAGTTCAGTGAATGACATAGCGATGTAAACGACTTCGACCGTTACATTCTTACGCAGTGGTATAATGACTCGTGGAAAAAAATTATAACAGCAAAAGGTGCTCTTTTAATGCCACAAAATTCTACTCATGCGTAAGTTTGCTTACTTTGTTAGCAGTAATGACACTCTCACTCATCACAACTATCAAATTAGAGATAATGTGTACATAAATATATATATATATATATATATATATATATATATATATATATATATATATATATATATATATATCTAACAATTTTAAAATCAATATGGCAATGTAGCACCAGATAAAAATAATTATATTTTACTTATAACATAATTGCGTTAATTCAATTACATTAACAAGGAAAAATACAATTCGAAAAAAAAGTTACCAAAACGTAAATATTTACATTTGCAACGGATTATATTAATTTGTTCTCTAAAAAGAAATTCTTTGTCTTTCTGATAAGAAAATTAGAAAAAAATGCACCATTTTTTCAAGCACATCTCTATGTATCTTTACAAGACTAATATTCCATGTAATAATAATATTTTTTTAACTAAAATAGAAGCTATTGGCCAACAAACTAACACAATAGCTATCACTGTCTACAATCGCTTTGAAAGTTATTATACATATACATATCTTAATTTAACAACTAGCGACTTCCACTTGCTTTGCTCGGGTAAGTCCGTACGTGCATTTTTATACGCCTAATGTTACTCTACAATCTAGAGCATAATCTGATTGTGTACGAAACTTCCAAATCCATCCAGCCGTTACAGCGTGAAAGAGTCACAAACATACACACATATAAACTTTCGCATTTATATTAGTACTGTGATATATTAAGGATTTTATATAGCTTTACAAATTACTCGAACTTACCCTCGCCTCGCTTGGATTCGTTTCTAGGTTGATTCCCCATACAAACTTTCACCCCCAATCCCCATTTTCACCTCTTTAAGGGAAGATTTCTGAAATAAAAAATATTCTATGTCCTTCCCGGGGTCTCAAACTATCTTCTTACCAAATTTCATCTAAATCGGTTCAGTAGTTTTTGAGTTTATTCGTTACAAACATACAAAAATACAAATCGTTCCTCTTTATAATACGAGTAGTAGCGTAGATGAAATTACTCGCCTTTAAAAAAAGTATACCTATTTCTTGCAAAGAAATATTTTAGTTTCATCCGGCGTGAAGGCAAAAAGGCAATAATCTTCAAGCGAACAGCTAATTTATATCGCGTAAGATAGTAACTGTGTCTTTATACAGCAAAAACATGTCCTATAAGGAAGGAGATTTTCAATTATTAAATTCAAATTATTAAAAGATAATTGCCCATCTTTCTTTATTTACAGATAGATGATTTATTGCCATAGCAATTTCCTAAATCGTTTTCTAAGAACTGTTACACTAGACTTGTTTTTTTTTTTTAAATAGATGGCGGTGTTGGCTAGCTCTTGTGATTCGTTGTAAAGAAAAATCCATACTAATATTATAAATTAGAAAGTATCTTTGTTTGTTTGTCCTTCTTTCACGTCCAAACAGAGATACAGATTGGTGTGATTTTTTTGTGTAGAGATAGTTGGAGGACTGGAGAATGACATAGGATACTTTTATCGCGGGAAATTATCTCTTTCCTACGGGAAAACACGTTATAATACAACCCACAACAACTCATCATATCTATGTATTTAACGTATATAATATATAGTTTATCTATTCCATACTAACGGTTAAAAATGCATACATATTGCTCATGCTTCCTGCAATGCATCAAATATATATCTATACATATAATAAAATTGTAACTAATCCGAATCTGTACATTAAACATTTTTTGGAAAATCTTATTGAAATAAACATTGTTATCGATACAGTGGCCGAATCTATAGTTTATAGATTTTTTTTCTGCCTGTCTGTTACCGCATCACAGAAAAACCACCGGAGGGATTTTGATGAAATTTGGTATGGTGATAGCTGGTTACCCGGGTCAACAATATAGGATACTTTTTACCCTGGGAAAATATCTCATTTCTGAGAAAAATACAAAAACTGCAATGTAAGAGTATACTAATATGTAAAACCTAAGAATTCGGTTTTTATCATCTGAACGTGGGCGGAGCCGCGGGCAATGCTAGTATCAAATAAATATATATATAAGGTCTTCTAGAAAAACAAGCAAAGACAGCCTACTCTCATCATCACTACAAGTTTATTAAAACAAGGTTATATAGATACTTATAATATTATCGATTGATTATTGTAGAGGCAATAAAATTATTTTATTGTATGATAAAAACTTTTATTAAACAAACTAATTAAACCAAAGCATCGTAAAATTATGAAGTTCTATTTTTTTCCATTAAAACTGAAAGTAAATGATTTATTACATCCGTTTTTTCTCTGCCTTCTTCATAATAAACTTAATTACAGGGACCGCTTTAATAATACCTATCAGTAATAAAATATTATTTACATCATAAGTTGTTACGTTTGTAGATTGCAGGTTTTTTTTTATGTTATTTGTTGTTATAGCGGAAATAGAAATACATACTTCGTGAAAATTTAATACATCACTAAAAACGGAAAAATAACAGCTTTAAAAAACCGACTAAACGGGGGTTTTCAGTCGGTTACTTCGAAAATATATGATTAGGTATCTATTCTAAATGAAAATTCCCGTTTAGTTATTTTTTACATTTTAGTGCCTGGAAGTTGGGTTTTTTTAAAGTTTTTATTTAAATAATAAGTTTTTTTTTTCAATGTAATTATAGAAGCACCAAGTTTTTATAATTGATTATTATGAATAAAAAAATATTACTATAATGATGTAATATTTTGTTACCCTTCAATTTGTAAAAGTATTACAAAAACACGTATCGTTTAAATAGCTTGTTTCATCACGATCACAAAAACTTCACTCGTTTTAATACGAAGATAGTAAATTATATACCTCAGAACATCTACTTTAATAGAAATGGTGTGCTTAAAAAAATGTATAGAATTTTTTTTTTCTTACTTTTTTAATCTTATTTAGGATATTCGTAATTCGTATGTATAAAGATAAAACATTTATGTACTATAAAAAGTTCCCATTTTATTCAGAAATTTTAAACATGTTCTATTTCAAAATGCCTTTGAGTTTTTCAAATTAGTTTTCACTTACAATAGTGATTATTCAATGAATAAAATCATTAATTATACTAAAATCATTAATTATACTAAAATTGTATGAGGTCCAAATATAAATGGCGGAAGATTCACAGGCAGTAAATAGTTAAATCAGAAACAACGTTTTGTTAAGAAATGTCCTAGCAATTAAGTATCCAATAAAAGTTTTAACGGTTTATAGGTACTGGGAAAATATAAAAGCACCTAGATTTTTTCGCAGAAACTATAAAATGTACTTCGTATACTACTATGTACTTAGTCTTTAGTTTAGTATAACTATTACGTAGTCTTTTTCTAATAAGTCCACGCTCATGCCATTTATCTTGCCTTGTTCTTAGTCAATTACCGATCATTCACCTGTTGTTTCTTTGTTTTTTATTAAGCAAGTATTTCTATAAAAAAGTACTTAAATCAATCTAAGTTCTTTTAAGTACATGTTTAAAACTTCGAAATACTTAGATGCTTTAGATGACAACCTGATTATGAAATTATTAGTATTGCCTTTTTAGGGTTCCGTGTCCGAAGGGCGCTGTTCCGTCCGTCCATCCATACGTCCATCCGTCTGTCTGTCAGAGGGCTGTATCTCATGAACCGTAATAGATAGAGAGTTGAAATTTTCACAGTTTGTATTTCTGTTGCCGCTATAACAACAAATAGGTAATAAAAAAATAAGATGGCGAATTTCAAAAAGGCTGCCATGCATGTGCAAATGCAAAAAAATAGATTATGGTACGCAACCCTTCATGTGCAAGTCCGACTCGCACTTGACTTTTTATTAATTATCCATGTTCATCTAGATTATATATATTTTTTAAATATGTTTTTGAAGATAATTTAAGCCTAAAGTACAAATATGAAAATCCTTTGTGTAATATTCTATTTCTTAGATAAAATTGATTCCCATATAAAAACATTGATATATTATGAAACAAAAGGTAAATCGTATTAAGTGCTAAGCTACAGCTAACAATAAAACAAGCTTTAAGTATGTAGCCATTACGCAAGCCGTGTGTAGCAGATGCGCTTGCAAAGGCTTTGAGCGACCATTGACCTCAGACAGCGCCATCTTGTGACAGATAGCACTTAACTTATTATAATTAAAAATAATTTACATTTCTCAGAGATGAGATATTTTCCCGCAATAAACAAGTCCTATATGTTGAACCATATAATCAGCTATCGTCATACGAAATTCCATCAAAATCTGGCCAGTACTATTCTCGTAATGCATTCCCAGACAGACTGACAAAAATTCTAAAAATTATAGATTCGGCCTTTGCTTCGATAATAACGATTTTAATAAGATTTTCCAAAAAATATTTAATGTACAGATTCGACTCAGTTAGAATTTTATTCTATGTATTTTGTATAGATAATTAAAATATATTTTATATTTAAATTTCTAGTGTTTATAAGTTGCACTATTAAATAGGTTAATGTGACAAGTATTAAAATTAAAACGTCGTAAAATAACAAAATTTATAATCAATAAACATAATATAAGAGTGTTGTTCTGAATCTAATATATTACTTGAAAGATAAAGATAGTATACATATTTTATTGTTGTTTTTTTTTTGTATTTAGAGCTTATTTACTGAAAAAGTTATAAGCTGTCTAACAAGAATAAATAAAGCGAGCGTAACATCGGGTAGAAGTTGTGAAAACGTATTGATATTCGTAATTGAATATATTATAACATCTTCTATTTAATCCTATTAGAACTGGGTATCTGTTTGAAATTATTATGAAAGAAAGACATTTCTAGATACCTATAAATCACTATCACTATCTATTGTATGTGCATATATTATGCTTTAATCTATACTTATCTATACTAATGTTGTAAAGAGATAAAGTTTGTGAGCTTGTGAAGTTGTAGGGGGTAATCTCTGAATCTACTAAACCAATTTAAATAAAATTTAGTAAGAAGATAGTTTGAGCCCTGGAAAGGACATAAGATACTTTTTATCCCGGAAATCATCCCTTAAATGGGTGAAAATTGGTATGAAAGTTTGTATGGGGAATCAACCTAGGGACGGACCGTGCGAAGCGAGGGTGAGTCGCTCGTATCTACTAAAATCATTAAATTATAATTATTTTTACCAATCTCATCCCAATCTTTTTAAACTAGAAAACTGTGTTTTAACACTTTTTTCATATTTAATGTATCTAGTAATCCTACATATGTATAAATTTTCAATTTCCAGTACCTAATTTATTTCGTTATATATAGCCTAGGAGGTGCTATAAATTATAGATGCCCACTCATTATTAAACGAGCCTTCCAAGTATTTCGCAACGGTACAAGCTTAAAGCGATTAATTATCACCGTTAAAGGTTATAAAAAAGTTAATGAATAACCATCTAGATCTAGTTTAACATTCTTGTTGCGTTTCTTCATACACCCGTATGAGAAAGATGGATAAAGTGAGTTAGTAATTAATTATAAGATATATGTCACGCTTGGAGCCTAGTGGCTAACATGTACGGTCACGGATCCGGGGGTCCTGTGTTCGAGTGCGGGTTGGGGCTATTTAGGTTATTGAATATTTGTGTTAAAAAAGTCCCAGTAACTGCCTGAAGTTGGGAAATTGGTGGTGTTTCATGCCCGTATCCTGGGGAGCACGTAAAACCGACGGTTCAGTGCCTGATCTCTTACTAGTTGTGTCGAATTGTCGTTCCACAACAGTATGAGAGTAGCAGGAATAGACTGTGCACTAGTGTCTGCGCGTATACGCTTGTACTATAATATCTCCTGCGCAGTTGGCTAGTCTCAGTGAGATTGGCCGCCGTGGCCGGAATCGGTCAGGAAGATATCATAAGATATTAGTTAGTACTTGATTATAAAATACTAGCATAAACTGCAGCGTCGCTCGCGCTAATACTACAGAAATACTTTCATCCTATTTTTTACCTCCTTAAGCTAAAACACATATATTTATTTAATTGTATTGAAGAGTATTAATACCAAGTTTCACATAATTCTGATCATAAATATTTTTTTGGGTTGTATTATAACGTGTTTTCCCGTGGGAATGAGATTATCTCCCGCGGTAAAAATTAGCCTATGTCACTCTCCAGACAAAAAACTAGCCTCCAGCCAACTATCTCCACACAAAAAAATCGTCAAGCCGTCATTCCATTTCGACGTGAAAAAAAGACAAACAAACAAACACACTTTCACATTTATAATATTAGTATGAATGTATTATATATCGGTTATTAAGTTGGGTTAACTATCTCCATTAACATGGAAAATGTACGGTCACAAAAACTGGACATGTAAAGGATTTGTCGTGATTAGTCAATCATAGTAGATGGGTATTACACATCTTAGACACTAAGTACACGAGCGGAGACGCGGACAAAAGCTAGTGAGTATAATTTAGAAGTAATATATAATTTATAACTTTTTAAAAACTCACAAGTTTATAATTTTGACTTTAGTTTAATAAACTCTAAACGTCAATAAAAATAATTTTTATATAATATATCTTGAAATCAATTATTCATGTCCGACGAGTATCAGTACCATATATAATATACAGATCACCATTTTTTAATTAATTTAAATTTTAATTAGCAAACAAAATAAAATTAAGTAATATTCCTCAATATTACTTATTTTATTTTTTGAAAAACATCAACGTTAAAATTCAATAAAAAAAATTCTACTTAGTTATACAAATAGCTAACTAAAGCTTATCGTTCTATTTTCAGTACTTTCCGATATTTACCCCCATAATGCTATTCACGATTTTTTTTTAATTTACCTCATCTCTGAGAAATCTATACTATCCGTTAGAACGTACGAACTATCTAGGGACGAACCCGAACTAGGGTAGAGCGAGGGTGAATCACTAGCACAAAATAATTAACTCAAAAAGCTAAAAACAATTATTATATTTTTAATACACTTCAATCATAGAGAAAGAATAAACGCGCAGCGACATCTACTATGTAGTAGCAGAACTAAATCAGCAATTCATTGTTCAAAACTAAATTACACACTATAATGAAATAATAATTCCTCGTGATACTACTAACGGTTTCAAACAGCAATGTTAATGAACTGACCAGCGGATTTATTAAGAGTACACGCCTACTTAACCACAGAACTCAAATGATGGTGTAACTCTTGCGTTATATCCGTTATAACGTACTAAATATAGTCCTTTGATTAAAATGAATTAGTTTTATTATAAAATAATTGATAAATGTCTAGATATAACAGCCGCAGTGCGTGTTTTATTTTAATCAGCACTTATAAATAAAATTGATATGTATATCCGAGTATAACTTCATAGTTATAATTAAATAGTAGTTATCTACTCGTATAATATTATTATTTTATCTGTTTAATTCGTTTTATCCGTTTAAATTTAGTTTAGTTTTTAACGGATAATTTTTGTTGTGGATACGGAATCTGATTGGCACATTTTAAACAATTTTATAGGCACTATGTATGTACAGTTATTATACACTAGCGACTCACCCTCTCTTCTCTCGGGTTCCTCCCTAGGTACGTCTTAACGGTTAGTATGGAATAGATAGACTTAACATTTTTATATAAATACATATATACATAGGTATAATGAGTTTTATATCCCTTACTTAAGAAATGATTGATACCCCATACAAACTTTCATTCTCCTTTTCACTTCCTTAAGGGATCATTTCCGGGATAAAATTATCCTATATCCTTTCCAAGGTCTCAAACTATATTTATACCAAGTTTCATCTAAATCGGTGGAGCAGATTTTTAGTTTATCCATTACAAACCAAAATGCAATTTTTATCTCTTTATAATATTAGCACAGATCATTAGTATAGATATAGATTTTGGAATAACTTATGAAGCTTATTGAAAAATAATCTTTATGGCAACAGACTAATATATTTCCACGGGGAAACATTACATATATACCTTGCGGAATAAAACGTAGACTTCTTTCTCCGTTACCCATAAACAATTTCCAAACAACAAATCAAAGCGAGCTCATTTCATCTTCAGTCCTCTTAGTTCGAAAAATAAGAAAATATCAACAAAATATAGGTAAACTTTCCAATTTATAATTTTAAGAGATTGTTCATTTATCACAATGTACTCGTTCCATTGTCTCTCATATAAGGAAAACGACGAACACGTTGAATCGATTAACCTAATTGTAAAACACTATATCTAGATTTTAGATAGAAAATTTAATTACATTATGTTAGTCTATTTAGATATTGCCTTTTATAAGATAAGGCTAAGGCAGGCTTATGGTAAGGCACGCTTAGCCCGGTTTACTACATATTGCGTTATAGAAAACTAAATATATTTATAGATAGACGATTTATGTATTTAATAATTACTAGCTGCTCACCCTCGCTTTTTTTCGTTTGCTCCCCCATACAAATTTTCACTCCATTTTCACCCTCTTAAGGGTTGATTTCCGGGATAAAACTATCCTATGTCCCACCGAGGGTCTTAAACTATCTTCTAACCAAATTTCATATAAATCGGTTCAATAGTTTCGAAAAAAACAAATTTGTCCTCTTTATAATATTACAATATCAATAAATAATATAATAATAATATGTAGGTATATCTAAAGTCGCATACCATAGATCTGTACATTGGTGAGCTTTTATTGACAATAGCAATTATTGTAGATTATCATCTTAACTAAGTATTTAAATAAAGTAGGTTTTTTTTAAATTAAATGATTAAATGATAATAAATAAACAATAACAGTAAACTACTATTTTTATGTTATTTTTTTTGGATATATATTATAACATTTTTTTTTATTTCAGAAATAAAATGGCGAAAAGTATATTCTTCGTATGCCTACTGAGCATCACCGCCCAGGCTTGGGGCGACAGTGATGACAAGTTTTTCAAGAAATATGCCATGATGAAAGTAAGTGTTCCAACAATGTCCATCTTTCTCAACAAAAACAAGTATAAATATAGCGTAGGACTGATTTGCATAAGAATATTTTAGTTTATTTCATGCGATATGAATAGTGAATACGCAGATTTAACTAGGATTCAAATTTTATACATTTGTCACATAATCTGGTACTCTTCACTTCTTAGCATCTTAGTCACTGGTAAGTGAGATTATCTTATTTACGAATGTAAATGTACATTTGTAAATAAGATAGCTGTTTTTCTCAAAAAAAAACTCTAAGGGTGTGTTTGTTTGTAACAAGCTAACGAGAGTCAGGCGAGTCGTTAATAGTCTTCTCTTCATTGAAAAAAATTAGAAAAGTTTTCGCAGTCGGTAGGATTCGAACCTACGCTCCCAGAGGGAATCTGATTTCTAGTCAGACGCCTTAACCGCTCGGCCACGACTGCTCACAATTATTGGTTCGAAATAATACAATAAAACATAAATAATAAAATTAAATTATAATTATTAAATTACTATACATATTTACTTTGAAAAATAATTAAACATATATATTTTAGTTTCCTTTTATTTTTGTTGTAAATAATAACATAAACAATTTTATAAACAAATAAAATATATATTAAGTACATATCTAAAGCTTTATCTATTACAACTAGTATAGTATTATATGATCTGTGCTATTACTATCAAGTATGTGATGTATCGTTAATAGTGGTTTAAATGTTTAATTTTTATTACAGATATATGAAAGTTGTTTCGGACCAGAAGTGGTGAAACAAATTCGCCAAGAAATGAAAGACGCTTATATTAAATGTTCTACACCGCCATCTGTCGGTGAGGCATTGAACGATCGCATACCGTCCTTTATCCTGTCAAACTTAGGCTTTAACACGGAAGCGTCTACGGAGTCCGCAGCGAAGCCAACAGATGGCGTTGCACTAAAAAATGACCTACCTCAAGGACTATTCTCCCATAAACAATTGCTTGCAAATAATCCCTTCAAACAAGCGGTAAGCTTAATAAGTAGTTTTTTTTTGTTTTAATAAATATAAACTTCATTTTAGTTACCATTTAATATTTACTGTAAATAAATACTTTTTTTTTAAATGCAAGAATTTTACTAATGCAATTTGAAATTCATAATCGTTAGACTAATGTTGCTATAATTTCTAAATAAGGCATGTGAAATATTACGGAGATTATTTTTCCATATAAGGCAAAAAATATGATTATTGAAACAATCGGTCCGTTGATTTTTTATATATTTGATTATATATTATATAAAACAGTTTGTTTTATTTTTAATAAAAAACATTATATATATTCGTGTCTAAAAATATAAACATAACGTCGATGATGCCTCCTGTGAGGATTGAACTCACGACCCCTGGTTTACGAGACCAGTGCTCTACCACTGAGCTAAAGAGGCGATATAAAGGTTAACGAAATATTTTATAACGTAACACAACCATATAAGTTCATGATTTTATTTTGAAGGTTTATTTCCTTGAAAATTAAATAAAAGTGATTTATTTCCAAAAAGAAAAGATATTTATAAGATTAATGCAATATTAGTAAACTAAAATTGACAGTTAAATAAATAAAATAATATTATTCTATTTTTTTCCTATATAATAAAAGTTTTATTAGATTATTTAAATAAGTCCTAAAAGATTGAAAACACAGATAGTCCAATTAAATAAATAAAGATTAATTTGACATCTCTTATTTTATTGCAGTTAACTATAGTCTATAATCTCTTAGATTAAGTAACTCTACTTATCTGGCACTGTTATTCAGAAATCTTTATAGTTTCGTCATACCAATCATATCTATCTGTTAAGATGTTACAGCCATTTTACTCGCATAATAGTTTTATAACGCTGAAATTTAAAATGTGTATTAGGTATACACACTTATACATATCTATACTATAATAAAACAGTAGAGTTCGAATGTCTGTACATAGCAAAAAAATGCTAAAAACCGAGCCAGGGGGATGTAAGAAGACAAATAGAACAAATCCAAATTTTTTTCAATTTTTTTGTTTCTCTGTCTGTTTGTCTGTTTGTACGGGCTAATCTCCGAACCTATGGTCCGATTTAAATAAAATTTTGCATGGTGGTACCTTATATCCCCGGGCAACATCTTAGATACTTTTTATCCCGGAAAATTAAATAGTTCCCGTGGGATAGTTAAAAAACTAACTTATACAGCTTAGTACACAAAAACTATTAATTGGGTTTTAATAAATTTTACAACAATATAATTCATACATGACTATAGCAAATCGGCTACTTTCATCCCGGAAAATTAAAGGATTCCCGTGGGACAGTCAAAAAACTATAGTAACTTATACAGCTTAGAACACAAAAACTACTCATTGGATTTTGATGAAACTTTACAATAATATAGGTCATACATCAGAATAACAAATAATTTACTTTTTATCCCGGAAAAATGTACGGTTCCCGTGGGAACTAATAGATCTCTATTAGTGTTTTTCTAGAGGCGAACCCGAGCGAAGCGAGGGTGAGCCGCTAGTTTGATAAATAAAAATATAAATTTGAGTGTACAAATAGTTGATAATCGTTAAATCTCTTTTCAGCCGTTCCAGCAACCAATGCCATATCCCACTCAAAACCAGTTCAGGCCATTCCCACAACCATATTACCAATTCCCATTTAACCCAATGTTCTATCCACCTGGAGGCGTGCAGTACAATCCGTACGCGTACCAGCAACCGCAGTTCCAGCAAGGCTACTATCAACCATACTTTGCACAAAATAACAGGATGTCTGTAAGTACCTATCCTTTTTTTTAATTGTTATTTTTCGTTCTTTTTAATGAAGCAGTTATAAATTACCTTGTATCATTAGCTTGTTATATAATACTAGCATTGCCCGCGGCTCCGCCCGCGTTCAGATGACCAAAAACCAAATTCTTAGGTTTTACACATTAGTATACTCTTACATTGCAGTTTTTGTATTTTTTCTCAGAAATGAGATATTTTCCCGCGATAAATGGTATCCTATATGTTGATCAGGATAACCAGCTACCATCATACCAAATTCCATCAAAATCCTTCCAGTGGTTTTTCCGCGATGCGGTAACAGACAGATAGACAGACAGACAGACAGACAGACAGACAGACAGACAGACAGACAGACAGACAGACGGACAGACAGACAAAAATTCTAAAAACTATAGATTCGACCTCTGTATCAATAATAATGTCTATTTCAATAAGATTTTCCAAAAAATATTTCATGTACAGATTCGGCTTAGTTACAAATTTATTATATGTATAGATTAGAAATTACATGTTTGTGGAAACGTTTGTTTTTCAATTTAATATAAATACTGATGATTAGTACAACAGCATATGAAGGGTTCAGGCAAAGAACAGGGTTTGTAATATTTTTCGTTTTTTTTTTGTTTTGTACTAGTAATAAGTCTATGGTAAATGCATTCCCAACCACTAGTTTTTACAAATATTTAACGGATATAGTTAAGAATTCGTTTTTATCTATGCCCAAAGCGAAAAGGTTTGGAAATGTCCATGACATACCTGTAAAGAAGGAGGATTGTCCAAAAATGTACATAGTTAAAAATTACTGCACACTTTGATCTTAATAAAAATATATTATAACTTCTAAATTTTAAATTGCTTTTTTCTCATAATCTATTCATTTCCTATTCTATACATATGCTTTTGCTGCTCATTGTTCAGTGTCTCTTAATTGATATGTTATTTAGACGAACTACAGCTAAAACTAATCTTTAGTTTTTGGCCTTGAAATAAAATATTATTAGAAGTGTACATAAACATTTAAGTATCAAATAGATTTTTTATGATAATTATTATTGATGACGTCCTTATTGATGAGTAAAAACTAAATAAACTTTTTTTTACATAAGAAATAATAAGTATATGTATGTATGTACTATGTAAATCTTATTTGTTAAACATTTGCAGCGCAACGTCCGCGACCGTCTAGATCTAGAACTGCTGTCAGCTATGACCGGGCAAGTCAAACGAGTCCGTAACGTCACATGCGTGGTGCAAGAACTCGGATATATTGACCATAATCTGGAGCCAAATTACGAAGCAATCACGAAGAGAATCAACAGCCTGCCCGTACCCAGCGAGCTGAAAGCAGATATTCAGGAAGGCGTCCAATTCTGTCACAAATTCTCAGTAAGAAATTTTGTATGACACTTCTGTTTTCTATAAATATTTTTTTTAGCTTTCGCTCTGCTCATTTGTCTATATCATGGCTTCTACCAATGAAATTCCTTTCATAATTACTTCAGCAGAAATTTATTTGGTATCCAGAAGCATAAAGAGACAGTCAACTTTTTATAGTAGTTTGGACTATGACAACCCAAAAATAAGACACGTATATACGACAAACTAATCGATATATAACAAAATTTTAATTATTAATAGTTACCTATAGATAAAATAGACAGAAAAGTTTTCTGCATTTAAGTAGTTTCTTTTGTTCTTCTAATTTGAAACTTTAAGATTTCGTAATAACATCATTGTTAAACATCAATCAAAAAAATGTTAGATACAAAATCAGCGACATAAGATGTCCTCACCAAATGATCGCTCATAAACTTTTGGGCGTGCTGTTATTTTTTTTTTTTGTGAAAACGACTTTAAGTACTGAATTTAAGTTTCAATTTACAAGCACACTAGGTGACAGTTTTAAGAGAATTCTTTTTACTTACAGCAATGTGTACCAGAGGTTGAACGTACTGCACCATTATCCCAAGAACTTATCAAGCCCATGTTCTTCTTCCGCTGCTATAAGGTTTGCTTCAAGTTCCTGCTATTATAAAAAAAAGGGAAATGTCGAAAAATATTTTAATGTCATAAAAAAAATTAAAAAGATTGAAATACATTATCTGAACGACTTTAAAAAAGTACTCAATTTGGAAGTTTTTATTTTGTATATATTACGAGATGTTTTCACCAGTTCTAAACTGATTTTTATGATTATTTTAACCGATTTCAAAAAATGAGTATATTTTTTTTTATTAAATAATTACTACAAAATACAAATGCCTAGATAGTAATAATACTTCAAAGGTAATTTAATTTAAACCACCCTCACATGTGTATTTTATATGCTTAATAATAATTTAATCATTTTTTTAACAGCACAAGAAATTGGAAGCTTGTATTATGAAAGACATCCGCGAACGATTCGCATCTGAAGACGAACTGGACACAGACACTGACTTCAGGTAAGAACATAAGGTCTTTTGAAAGAAGTAACTACGAATTTGAAAATCTAGATTTATAAGTTGTGTAATATTTTTAATAATTAACTGTAAAGAACATTTTATTATTTAGTGTCAGTTGCAAAATATTTTAATAATATTTTAATAATATATTTTAATAATATTTTAATAATAAATATTTTAATAATGCAAAAATATGCTATATATAAATAAACTAAATAATATAAAGCATATGTTAATAAAGTAACTTATTAGCATGAGTCTTATGATCAATCTACTGCACCTCCGCTCGGCAGTAGAATATCTATATACCTACATATAATAAAATTGTAACTAAGCCGAATCTGACATTAGATATTTTTAGGAAAATCTTATTGAAATAAACAAGATACAGAGGCCGAATCTATAGTTTTTAGAATTTTTGTCTGTCTGTTTGTTACCGCATCACAGAAAAACTACTGGAGGGATTTTGATGAAATTTGGTATGGTGATAGCTGGTCATCCGAATCAACATATAGGATACTTTTTACCGCGGGAAAATATCTCATTTCTGAGAAAAAATACAAAAACTGCAATGTAAGTGTATATTAATATGTAAAACCTAAGAATTTGGTTTTTGGTCATCTGAACGCGGGCGGAGCCGCGGGCAATGCTATTAATAAAATAATTTACAAAAAAAAAACGGGCTGTATAAAAAGCGAACTAAAAACATGGAAACAAGTTGACTAACAGCACGGTAATGTAATGCATAAGATGGAATACTGTATATAATACTAGCGGACCCGACAGACGTTGTCCTGTCTACACGTCTTTAATTTGAAAATTTCAAACTTTTTGGAAAAAATTGTGAATCTAAACCATTCCCAGATTCCCTTGAACACACACAAAAAATTTCATCAAAATCGGTCCAGTCGTTTGAGAGAAGTTCAGTGACATACACACTCACAGAAGAATTATATATATAAAGATTACCGTGCTAACAGTATAATGCAGTCGGAGACATAATATATATGTATGTACTATGTACGTGTTTTATCCTTGCTGCGAGTCTATCTACATGTATGTATGTACACTGTTAAAATTATTTGTGAATTAACAATACTTTTACAAAACAATGGTTAAACAAAATTACAATCTAACGTATACTGATATAAATTACTACTCCCAAAACATGCAAAGAATATCACAAAAATAAATTATAATTTTACAAATCTTATTGCCCATCTAGAAAGGTCTTTATTTACAAGCATTGTTTGCGATTCTATTTATTAGAATCTTAACTAAAATCACAAACTTATATTGTAATTCATATTACAATGAATTTGTTTGAAGTTTACAAAACTTTATATTCTTTTTACAACTATGATATTTTATAAAATTACGAAACCTGATTTATGAAATTACAAAACTGATTTAAAAACATACTTGCAATAAATTTTATAAAATTACCATAGACTTAACAGTGATACTAAAGAACACTACGAATAGTTTTAATCCTTGTCCTGTTATATTTTTAAATGTCTTTTAGTAAAGTTTTGTATAATTTATTATAATACAAGTTTACAGATTAAAAAAGCTATTTTATATGTTTTAGATCACTATCCAGGGCAGCGAGGTCAATCCGGGACGAGCCACTCTCCGACCCGAGGTTAGAAGCACTCGATGAAATGTCCGTATATCTCTATGACTACCTTAGCGGTGGCACCGGGTTCGATTACGACCTATATCTATAATTTAATACTAGAAATATAACTAAAATGAAATTTAAAAATAATATCAATGGTGATATTGGAAACGATTTTTTTTAGAAACATTAGGTAGTGTTTAGATACTGAATTGTACTTTGTAGGCTTTTCGTAATTTATGTTTAATGTCACAAAGCAAAATACTCTCTTATAGATTTATTTTAGTTTTAAGATAACATATGACTTAGTATATTTGGTAGTTGGTGGATAGGTGTTTTAAATTATTAAAATAATGTATTTTTAAACTAGTTTATAAGAATCTAAAAATGGCTGCATTTAGTAAGATTATCAATAGATTAAGTTTTTTATACAACAATACGAGTAGGTATGTTAAGCCCATTTCCAACGCTCAAATAGCTGTTACATATTATTTGCCATTGAATGCATTTATATATAGGAAGTATTTAATTTAGTTTATACTTATTTACAATTTTTTATTTACTTGATAAATAATAACTATCACAGATACAAAATATTTAAATGTCAAACAATTGTAGATTAAATATTAATAATGTCATTATTCTTCTAAAATTTCTAATTAATAATTATGTATTAAGAAGCGAGGTTAAAAAACATTTTGTTAACATTATTTTTGGTATAGGATTTTGGGAAGTTTGCTACTTTCATATAATATTATTATTATATTATGACGAGATTTGTAGAGCACGTACCGCCATTGTTACTGCGGCTGATGTCTCACCGATCGTGTCGAAACGCCTCTGGATTTTGAGAGTGTAAGGAATAGGTAATATACAGGTGCCTATTGGCAATTGCAGTCTAACAATATATTATATATATATATATATATATATATATATATATATAATATTAAAAACTTATAAATGGACTTATATAATTTTGAATTATAAATTATTATATATTTTTTAATAACTTATAACTAGTTATAATTTATGATATATTTTATATGAAACGTAGCAAACAATGGTTCTTGTCCATAAAGCTTATTTTAAGCGAGCTTTTTCGGCAACAACTTTATTTATAATTAAAAATTAATATGAAGCCCATTGAGATTATTAATTGCATTTACTAGGTACATTTAGATAGTAAGAATAACAAACATTGTTAAGGGTTCGTCGAATAAAATTTCAAACGTGTTTCGTTTGTTTTTATTTTACTTTTTAATTATGTGTTTTCAAAAGTGGTCTTATGCCATTTTGTTTAAAAGTTAAACCAATTTTTGTTAATGCTTTTGGACTGTGTAGTTATTTTTAATTTAATACTTAGCGATGATCGTTAGCGATTAAGAACTCTATCTGCATTTGCTTAAAGCTATAGATGTTAAGATCATTTGTTACAATTTAAGAAGCTTACTATAACTACGATTCGAAAGCTTAAACTTGGACACAATGATTTTCTTACTAGTATTATAAAGTTAAAGTTCAGATGTTTGGATGTTTGTTACTCAATCAAGACAAAACGGCTGAACAGATCTGGATGAAATTGGGCACAGAGATAGATTATAGTCCGGAATAATATATAAGCTACTTCTTATCCCGGAAAATGCACGGTTCCCGTGGGATAGATTTGTTTTTTTCTTTTAGAGTCCAAGCGAAGCGAGGGTAAGCCGCTAGTTTCAAATATATAAAAGTCTGGCTAATAAGCCTTATTCTATAATTAAATATCTGCCAGAGAAACCTCTAAATCATAGACAATGGCAAAGTAATATTTAACTAACTTAAAAATTAAATCTTTTATCAAAAACAAAACATAACTCATAAATAAGTACACTAAACAAATGAACTTTTAACTTTTTCTAAGAAACATATTAAAGAAACGTTCAAACATCATCCTATACATATTAGAGTGTGACGTCGCGTGCGGGGCAAAGGGCACAAAAGGTGACTGTCCATCAAAACACGCGATTATATTGTCAATATAATATTCATAGAGATTTTTTAGCCTTTTCATATCAAATTTAAGGTTGAGGTTTTGTGTACATATGTCTGGAATTTAATAATGGATGTATTGAACAAAACACGAGGCAAAAGCCCTTTTATTGCTCAATAAATAAATCTGTCATAGAATGTGACATTTGAATTCAAAGTATCATTTTTAAATATGTATAACATTTTAAATACAACACACCGTAGTAACATTTTCTCAACTCAAAGAAACTCAAGGTATATACGTGTAATTAAGTTTCTTTATGCACTTTTACTAGCGGTTTTTGAGAGAAGCTCTGCGTTTACAAGTCTTATCTCAGTTTGGTTCTACTTTCTCTGCTAGTATTGGGACTTTTTAATGACCATACTCAAACACGTGCTTTATTCTATATTAACTTGATCTCATTAACATAACAGTTGTTAAAATATAGAAAATATAACAATAACATTTTATTAATAAGTAGCTTTCGCCCACGGCTCCGCTCGCGTAGTTTATTTAGGTATGTTTGATCGCTACGCTCTTAAGAGTTGTTACATCATATCCTTCCATAATAAATTGGCAACGTAATGCGAAAAATATCTAAAATCGGACTGCTAATTTCAGAATAAACTCGTTCAAACGAATTTTGCTTTATAATTAATTGTATTTAATTAAAAAAAAATATATAAGTATTTGTGTAAAAATCTAGCAATACATATAAGCAACACTTTGTACTTAAAATAAATACATACATTAGGTAAGTACATTTATAGCAAAAAATAAAAATTAAAATAGAATCCTCGCCACAGGATATGACATTTGTGTATTCTTTTATTATGGCAAAAACTTTTTGAAATCCAAAACCCTTTTGTGACCGGCCATTTCGGAGAAAGATGATTTTTTCATTCTATCTAGTAATATAAAAAAGTCTGTTTGTTCGCTGATCCTACAAAACTTTCACCGGGTCTTTTATAGAGCATATATTTTTTGCTTGCGAAAAATTTTTACCTGTGCATTTATTGAAAGAGGTAGTGGGAATGTAGGGCAATATGGCAGTAACAGTCATTTGCGACATTCCATTGTTTACTCAATGGTTTGTTTACTGCGCGGTGTTTTACTTTAATTACTAAACTATAAGCTTGTTAAAATCTACCGTTAACCAATATGGTGTCGATTATTCATTAATTCATGTATGTATACATTTATTTTGTGTATCTCGAAAATGGCTCTAACTATTTATTTAGATCAAATTTCGTATTTAGATAAGGTTTTGATTTTTAAGTTTATTTATACTTATAGGTATTTTCTGAAAAAAAACTAAATTTTTATAACATTTCGAAAAACACCGCTCGAGACTCGGACGTCCGCGTCTTAATATGATTTTTACCTGCAAAATCGATACATTATATTTAGTTTCATTAGGAGTACTAGGAACGCTCACTTTAGAAATTGAGTGAAGTGGTTTTAAATCCGAGGTCTAGTTACTCAGAAATTTATGTTTCTTGCATGAGATAACCGAAATAGCTATCAGAGGACGTGTAAAGAACGCTTACCCGCAACGAAGTATTTGGCGTTGACCAGAGTGATGGACTACGGCCTAATGCTCCTCACATTTAAAGGAGGCCCGTACCCAGTAGTAGGCTGTTAAATTGATATATTATTGTTTTATAAAAATATAATAGATTTTTAACACATTTAATTGCGATCGATATAACCTAACATTTTTCGATAGATATGCAAAAAAAACAACTTCACAACAGAGTCCTTTCCAATAAATTTCTACAATTCATCATGTCATCTAATATAAAGTATTGTGAAATCAATTCGCCCCATAATAAATAACGCCAAAGAGTTATTCAAATAGAATATTGGTATATTTGTAGCACATGCGGCAGATGCGTTCGCAAATAAACACTTATTGATAAAACTTTTGTCATGCACTCAACCCATTTTAAGAACACCTTTTAATCGATTGGGGTGCGACATCCTTTACATGACATAGACAATTTACCTAAGCAAAACATTTATGAAAATAATTAAATAGGCCAAAATAGGTTTTTTTTTAATGTAACTTCGTTTTAAGCTTATCTGCCTAGTAATGTCTATTACACCGAAAATCGCAAATTTGATTTCTGCACTGTTAAGAATTCTTACAGTCCTAGTTTCCATTTAAAGAACCCTCAAAAAACGTAAATAACTAACAAAAAAACTCAATATTAAAAGAAGAAAGCGGAGAATCAAATGGTAGGTGCGCCACTAGGTTCTTTCTAACTTTTATTTAAAAGATATTATGAATAGATGAATATTATTATTTGTATTATATTATAATGGTACTATACTTATAAAAAGGCTGTGGTAGCCCAGTGGTAACGCGCTCGCTTGAGAAACCGAGTGAAGCAAGTTCAAATCCCGGGTCGCGCATCTCTGATATTTTCATGTGCGAATCATTTCCAACATGATTACCACTTGTCATACGGTGAAGGAAAACATCGTGAGGAAACCTGCATGTTTGAGAGAACCTAGCAAGTTTTCGAAAGACATGTGAAGTCCGCCAACGTACTGAAGGGGAGCCCGTGCCCAGCAGGGGGACGGTTAAAAAGGGCTGAATACTATACCTATGGGCATTAGGTAGACATTAGGTACTCGTACATGTACCTAACTTCTACTTTTAACTAATTTAAAATAACAAAAATGAGTTATGAAAAGAAATTGACATACGTATAGGTATAACATATGTAAATTTATTTTCACAACACATTTTCATTATTTACGTAACCCAATAATTTCCAAATTCAATTACATAATATTTTAAACAAAATTCAATTCAGTGATAGGTGCATTTACCCTATTTTCCAAATATAGAACACCTTTCACCAAACATACAGAGAAAGATCCTTGTCAAATAATCGCCTACGCAAGTTAACAATGCATACGCAAAAACTTAAGCTTAAAGGATTGTCAATGTCAGTGCTCCAATAAAGAAATTGCGAGAACATCCTGCAAGGTGTTTGAAATCATGTAAAAATAATAAATGTAGCTAAATGACAAATATAAATACAAGTAGGTACATGTTTTTCAATCTAAGCATATAATAATAATCTAATATATAAAATTTCCATGTCACAATGTTTGTTACCGTACTCCTCCGAAACGGCTTTACTGATTTTTACCAAATTTTATATGCGTATTCAGTAGGTCTGAGAATCGGCTACTATCTATTTTCCATACCCCTAAGTGATAAGGATAAGGGTGGTCCTCCCAGACCCCACCCCAGGGACGAACCCGAGCGGAACGAGGGTGAGTCGCTAGTTATAAAGCTAAATATATATTTTAGTTTGACTGAACGCTTTAATCTATACTTCTATACTTTCTACTAATATCATAAATGCAAAAGTTTGTGAAGATGTCTGGATGTTTAGATGTATGGATGTTTGTTACTCTTTCACTCAAAAACTACTTTACAATAGTATAACTCATACGTCAGTATAACACATAGGCTATTTTTTACTATTTTTAACATTTAATAAATTTTGAAAATACCTACAAATAAAATACCTATTAACAATATTTATTTAGATGGAATAAAAGAAAATAATATTTATTTCCTCGATGATACAGTATATATTTCTAAATCACGTGTATCATACTTTAAGTATCGGGATAACCGACTAAAGTGTGAACCGTATCTAAGTTGTAGCTCTCGAAAGTGTGAAATCCTGTTCATTGCGACAAAAAGTTAAGATTTCAAGCTGCAGTTCAAGTTGCAAATACAAAATTTTTAAACAGCCTAGTTGATGTTAGAATAATTACTTCCTTCCTCCTCCTTCTCCATCCTCCATCCTTAAAAATATACTAACTGTAGTGTATACATATCTATTAAAATATTAATTATTTATTGTTCATTAATATAGATATGTGTGTATATGTAACAGTATAATATCATCTGTCGTCTCGGGTGAGGCACTCAGCTAGCCGCGTGGTGGTGGGTAGCGCGGATACGTATATGTATATATATATATATATATATATATATATATATATATATATATATATATATATATATATATATATATATATTTGAATATTCCTATAATCTAATTACTAATAATAAGTATTATTTAGTGAATTATTAAGTGCACATTACACTAACATTTATTAAATCGGGAAAAAATCATTTGCCAAGAAATAGTCCCCCTCTTTTATTGAGAAATAAAGATATAAAAAAAGCTGCTAAAATAGAGTCTAGTTTTATATTATTAGAAAACCAATCACAAAAATTAAATGTACCTAAATTTTATTTATTTATGGATAATAAAACGAGAACACACGTGTATTCTAGGCACTTGACTAAATGTCCAGTTTCAAATCTACTCAGAACATCCACGTGCGGTTAGGCACAGGTGCGACAACTAATGAGCAAGGTCCCATGGGACTCGAACTTCGACTCGCGAGGCATTTCCGTAAGATCGCCACTAATCACTGACGGTATCCGAATCCCATTTACTATTGCCAAGAACACATATTGAGTAGCCTACTTGGGAATGATTTAAAGGCACTTTCAGATCTGTTCCTAAAATCTGTACCTACTTATAATAACATTAACATCTATCTGGAAAGGTCGAGCTATAAAATTAAAAATCAACGTTAAAAATTTCATGAGTAAAATTGGAATGTAGTAATATTTCATTTGTGTTTGTAGATCGAATTTATGTATTTATACATATAATTAAATTCTGAGCCGAATCTGTACATTTAACATTTTTTGGAAAATGTTATTAAAATAGATATTAAGTATTATCGATACAGAAGCCGCATCTATAGTTTTTAGAATTTTTGTCTGTCTGTCTGTTTTTCTGTCTGGAACCACTGGATAGATTTTGATGAAATTTGGTATGATGATAGCTAGGTATCCGGGTTAAAATATTTGATACTTTTTACTGCGGGAAAGTATCTCATCTCTGAGAAATCTATACTAAACGTTAAAACGTAACTAGGAACAACCCCGAGTGGGGCGAGGGTGTGTCGCTAGTATACAATAAAATCTTGCAGCATTGACTTAAAACCTTATAAGCATCTAAGTATGTGAAATCCTGATAACAGTACAATATTTTATACTATCGACATGATCTAAAATGGAGCCTAGTAATGGACTCTTCAATAATGGAAAATTTTAAACATTAAACATTTTTCTTCAGTAAAAAGATATCAATCATTTGACAAGTGAATATATGTACTTATTAATTAAACTTATGTACTTTATTTAAAAAAAACTAGGTAGCTTCAGTACTTATTATACCTACTACCTTTATAGAAGTCAAAAACCCAGAATAAAACCACCATATATTTCTCACTTAAACGTTCTTTTATTTATTTATTTATTTATTGACTTATCAACAAAACTTACAATGGTTAACACATATATTCTTAGCACAACACTTAACATGTTAATTGCACTTTTAATTACAGGTAAATACAGCATGATAATTATATTATTAATTAAGGTTTTAAGTGATCATGTTATTTATTAAACTATAAACTTAAATTATTAAAAGGAAAGAAAAAATTATAATTATAAATTTCCAAATAAAATGTCAGATACAATATAAATAAAGGAGCTTTTTAAGTTGTATATAAAATAAATATACACAGATGAAGAATATTGAACATTTTAATATGTATTGAACCACGAACTTTTTGACCTATAACTTATAAGACCCTTAAAATTTTTACACAATAATAAATTATTTCAATTTTCAATTCAATATTTAGAATAAAACACAATTAACAAATGAATAACTTGTTTTAACAATTACAAAACACACTTATGTGTATGAATAAATAAGTTCAATTATTTTACTTATACATTCAGTTCTGGTCAAAATAAATTAAAAATTGGAAAACAACATACAAAATATTATTGAAAATCAACTATATGGCAATCAACCTATATTATACTAATATTATAAACGCAAAAGTTTATGAGGATTCGTAGATATATCTGTATGGATGTATGGCTTGTAACTCTTTCACGTAAAAACTACTGAATGGATTTTGATGAAACTCTACAGAAATAAAGCTTATTCATCAGATCAACACATCTTGCTAATATTATAAGAGCGAACGTTTATGAGGATACATAGGTACCTAGATGTATGGTTTTTTTTGCCTTTTCACGTGAAATCTACTGAACGGATTTTGATAAAAACTTTTAGTAATGTAGTTTGTACCTTAGAGTATGACATATGTCTTATTTTCTATAATTTTTAAAGATATAGTACTACTTAGTTGAATTACACGGCCAAAGCCGCAGTAAATGCAGTTTCCATATAAAAATATGCCCAACAGACCTAAATCTAGTTAATCTTTTGATCTTTACCAAAACAGCACTTCCTGAAATCGCCAACGGATTTTTAAGGTCACACGTAAATCATAGTAATATTACGTTAATTCCGGCTCCCTCCCACGGGTCGTATAAGTCAGCGATCGGAAGCACTTGGCCTATTCCCAACACTATCATAACATTACCTGGTAGAATGTAGCTCGGAAATCTCTCGATATTTTATAAACCATGTTTTTATACAAACATGAGGTTCGAAGATTTTTTATACAGTATTTGTTTTTTTATGTTTGACTTATTGTCGATTATTTGTAGGGATCAGAATCCCTCTGTCTATCCTACCTCTAAAGCATTAGTATATAAAATATGTACAAGATGTAAGTACTCGCGTAAAGTATGGCAACGAAAATAAATTTTATTTATCACTATTTTTTCTATATTTAACTAGATTCTAATGTTGTATTCATAAATTAATAATATATTTTATATACAAACGGACAAATTAAAATAACGTAGGAGTTCATTTTGAAGAAAACTTTAAATGCAGGTGCTTTTAATGCATTACAATTGTCCAATAGCTATAATATATATTCATAAAATACGTTTGAGCCGTCTTAATTGTAACTTAAAAGTTTGCATCATTTTATAATAGTTTTAATATCTTACATACGGATCCAATAAATTTGCAACAACATGTTCAACTAAAAGTAAAAACAAAACTCATAAAAACCCTAAAAGAACTTTGAAACACGATACTTGCCGGTGCAAGTCGAAATGTAGCGACAAAAAGCTCCAATCGACGCCTACTAGTCGAGCAGAAACGCCAAAAAGAACATTTTCGATGATTTATGAAGCAAATTAACGAGAATATATCCTCATTCCTGAACATCATTTCCTGCTAGAGCGAAGTCGCAACCGAGCTGAAAAAATGCGCGGTAGAAATGCGAATGTACGGAAAATAGTTGGTGAGCTTAAAAAAAGTTTCATAAAAACTATATATTATGTCAAATTGCAATTAATTACGTACTTTGTATATTACCTACTTAGTTCAAATTATTACAAATATTACTCTATATTTTAATACCTTTACAACATTTACCTTTAACTAAATCTTTAATTAAAGTTATATTTAATTTAGATATTAAACTTAAAATAAATTGCATAAAAATAATAATTACTAAGTTCAATTACAGACATAAGATTTAGTTTTTATTCGTTAGACAAAAGTTATTCATCTTATAATTACTTTACTGAATATAGGAACAAAACAACTGAACGATTTTCATTCATAATTTTGTTAAAGCAATAATTTATCAACACATTTTAATTTGTTAAAGTTATATTTTATTCCATGAAAATCTAAAATGTTGCCCTAAAACAAATTTCTTAATTATATTTCTCATTTTAACATAACAATGTGCTAGATAACTTTAATTGAATCATTGCAAAATAATAAAACGTTATCTCATAACTTCCCAAAGTAACAAAATAGTTAATTTATGTCACTCACAGTGAATGCATAGGATCATTGTACTAACATCCGCATGCCGTTCGGCTCGTGTTACAATATTTTTTATCTAAAAAAAGTTTCCAATAAAAAGTTTGCTACCATGCGGCAAAACAAGTGCATCTACTGAACTACCGCCTCGAAATTTTTAAGTCATAGATTATGATAATTATTAATTTGCACAGAAGTGCATTTATATATAACTAGCGACTAACCCTCGCTTCGCTCGAGTTCATCCCTAGGCACATTTTAATTTTTTTGAGCGGAACCCTAATTCATTTACTGAAATAAAAACTTAACTTACTTCTTATAATATTAACTACCTACCAGTGAAAGTCACGTCATAATCGGCCCAGCCATTTCGGAGATTAGCCGGAATAAACAGACAGACAGACAAAAAAAATTAAAAATTGTGGTTTTCTTATATATACCGTATAATTATATACGCATATAATTACATATACATGAAGTAAAAAGCTGTTATTTTGACATTACCAACAGACACTTTTTATTTATCTGTATAGATATAACTAAATTAGTACCTTCTGTATGTGGAAAAGATACATTATTTAAAAATAATAACCCGTATATTTTTTTATTTTTAAAATCAAGATGGCAGTGGTAGCCCAATTGTAGCTTACATTTTAGTAGTAGCCTAATAGTAGATTACATATCATATATTACATTAATATATTTTAAGGTCAACCCGCACTTGGCCAGCGTGGTGGACTATAGCCTGGTCCCCCTCGTATTGAAGGGAGGCCCGTGCCAACTGCCAAGCAGTGGGATGTTAAAAAAATATAAATACAAGGTTAAAATAAATAGCCATAGCTTGCATGGCTAAAATGATTTCATTGATTGATGCTTACAAGAAAAAAAGCAAGGCTAAAAAAAAATCTATTTTGTCCTTCTATTTGTAATAACAGAAAATGATTAGATATACACTATTTTTTATGTCTGTATAACTTTTACTCTTTGCCCAAACTCGCGTCGTTCATTAGACGGGTCGTTCGTCTTCATTGCATGTGACAGAGATAGTTTAGTGTTTAAATTAATGTTGCGGCCGACTTTGAGAACCTATAACCGTTTTATTTATGTAGCGGCAACCCCACTAAAATAATAAAGATATTTGTATTTTATATATTAGCTTTGATTTAATCCTTTTGAAGCGTTGCATTTGATGTTCTAAAATAATTACCTACAAATATTATTTTTCGCCAACATAAAGCAAAGTAGTTTAATAATTATATGAAATAACCTATTTACCACCATAGCTTATATATAAATAGGCAAAGACAAACCAGTACCTTTTTCTCCTCTGTTTGTCAAATGATGTTTGAAGTTATACTTCTTTTGCACTCACACCGACAGCCAAAAAGCGACATGATGAAGTTAGTTGCATTCATTTTACAAACAGAGAGTTGTGACATAATGGATGAAATCTTTAGCTATTTTTATTCTGTTACGCCAAAGAAGTATAACTTCTTACGAGCGTACATAAGTACACACACACACGTTTTTTTTGTATGGTATATACCATAAAAAAGCTTTAGTATTGTGAATAAAAAAAAGTTGGAAACAGTTTTTTTATATTAAGATTGAATTTCGACACCTGGGCAAAATGGCTAGTATTAAAACGTACACTTTTGTTCTAGAAATTCCAAGCGTCATATAATTGTCTCAATTTCTTCATTTAAGTATTCATCTTCGATTTAATAGTAACATTTGATAAATGAGTATAAATGATATATAATAACAATTCATTTTTAATTAACATCTCATTTTAATTTCTCGCTAAAGACTAAAAGGCAAACGTGTCTACATCGGGTGTCATCTTCTTGTCTTCGGACACACCCTTGTCACTCAATAAAAGTACATTTTTTACTAGAATAACGAAATAGTTGGAATTTAACATCTTTACGCTTTTTAACATAAAAATTAACAATATTTTGACCAAAATCAGACTAAATCCTATTACTAGACTATTAAAATTGATAGTTATAATTTAACGGTTAAATAGAGATATGAATTACTATGTATAACTTAATAGGTTTATAAATTTCGTGAATTTTATTTGATTTTTAAAAATAGTAAATTATTATTTTTTTTAAACTTGTTTTTTTTCCAATATTTTTCTCTAAAACATTCTAAAGCAAAATTGACTAAAAGATATACATACATACGTATTTAAACAATCCTAAAAATAAGAGATCTAGTTATATAATCTTACACCCGCATATGTCCGACTGACCATCGAAACGATCATGTATCACTTTCTTAACTAAACAAAACCTTCAGCTGTGCTATTAAGCAGCGTCCCCTTATTCGAGACATCTTTTTAACAATAGCCGTTAAAATGACTAGAAAAAATCAGAAAAAGTCCACTCTTTCAAACACAATAGTCCATGATGCGAGGGTGGATGATGAATTAAAAAAGCATCGGTTAAAATAATTGTAGTTTTAAATTTATGTGCAGTAGTCATTGTGGTTATCTCAGTGTCCGGTTGCAGATGTCAAGATAAAATACTTTTTTTATACTTCTAACTGTATAGATGAGCATTCCTTGGTATCGGGGATAAAAAGTAACTTTAGATTAAGAGAGGTGATGTAGTCACGATTTTTAACCGACTTTGAAAGATTCAATTCGGAATTATGAATTTTTTTGTGCTGTGTTACGTTAATTTTTATATTACGCTATAACTTCGTAAATTTTGAAAACATTTGAAATTAAATTTTTAATAGAATAGATTAACCTTAAAGCTGATCCTATACAAATATCATTAATCAATTTAAAAAAAAATCCACCTCAAAAAATACTTTAAAATACATATTCTGGCTAAGGGTAGAAGGGTGGTTTTTAAAGCGATTTTACCTGTTATGCCTAAAGTTTCTGCATGCTAGATAGTATCTACAAAACGATGGAAAAACTGAGAACAAAGTAAGGTAGTCAATAATTTTACATGTTATAAAACACTTATAATTAAAACTCGATGCTCTGGTCCCCTTTTTAGACATCACGTGCACGTTTAGCTTATCAAATAGTATATCGAAGCAGAGGCCTTTCAGTGTTTAAATAAAATGTACACCACCCAGAAATAAAAACCCATCAAAGCTTATAATAATCAAATGGTCTAGTAAAAGATAAAAGCTTTAAACATACAGTCCAACAAAAATAATTTGTCACCTTTATCTTATGGGTGGTCACTGACCAGTACTTAAGTGACCGAATAGAAACAGTCTACGGTAGTATCGATAAAATCATTGCCACCTAAGTCGTAACTGACTGGAATGTTTGACAGATGAAGATATATAGTACCAGAAACAAAACATTGTAGTTTTTATAAGAATATATTAAAGACACCTTGAGGCAGTGGTAGCCCAGTGGTAACGCGCTCGCTTAGGGGATCGATTGACGCGGGTTCTAATCCCGGGTCTCGTACCTCTGATATTTTCATGTGCGAATCATTTCCAACATGATTACCACTTGTCTTATGGTGAAGGAAAACATCGTGAGCCAACCTGCATGTCTAAGGGAAGTTAGCGAGTTTTCAAAAGACATGTGAAGTTCGCCAACCCGCACTTGGCCAGCGTGGTGGACTATGGCCTGATCCCCTTTGTATTGAATACATTACTTGGATGAATACATTAAAGACACCTTGTTTTAAGAAAAATTTAGTATTAGTTGTTAGTGAATCTACACACAAGTAGAAGTAAGAAATTGATTTCTATAAAGAAGTAAATATTCTTAATTGATTTATATAAAACTGTGATTATGAATCCAATGATTTTATATATACATATATACTGAAACCAATACTATTGCTAGTTTAAATACAAATAATGAATACTTGTAAGTTTTAATTATTAAAATTATTTTACACTGGTACATAGGGCGTGGTAACTGGTAAGTTTGAACATTTTAAACAAATATATAGGTACTCGTACGTTGTATACCCGTCACCAATTAGTATCCATACTTCCATATACTCACTAACTTTATAAATGTGAAAGTGTGTTTGTTTGTCCTTCTTTCACGTCGAAACGGAGTGACGGATTGGCGTGATTTTTTGTGTGGAGATAGTTGGCGGGCTAGAGAGTGACATAGGCTACTTTTTACCGCGGAAAAATGTACGGTTCCTGTGGGATAGATTTATTTTCGTCTAGGAAGCGAACTCGAAGCGAAGCGAGGGTGAGTCGCTAGACATATAGAATACATACATATTAAATTATAATTATTATAACGTACATACATAGATATTATATTCATACAAAGTAGAGAAAAAATGTTGTAATCAAGTCGTCAAGTCTAGGAAACGGGAGGGTCGTAATGTTATATTATATGCAAAAGGCAGCAAAGCATCCAAGTGAAGCGAGGGTATGTCACTAGTATAGATTTTCTAATATATACTATATAATATAATAGAATATCTAAATCTAAATCCATCTATCTCTTTGTTTTTATCCCAAAATACCTATACAATATCTCGTAAATAATGAGGTCCTATATAAAAATTAGAAATATATTATGAATATATACAACATAAAGTAACTAGATACACAATAAGGGCTTATGGTCAATGCACATAAAATAGATGCTCTTGAAAATAACATTATCTCAGATCTTCCCCTCTGCTCAGCAATTTGTTATCGAAAACACAAATCACGTTGCTTTTGTTATAAAATATAAACTTAACCCTGCTGATTGAATTAAACATAATTAAATTTGTACCCGCATCGCTTACTCGTAACCATCGTGTAAAACAAAAATTAAATAAAACAGCAACATTTTCCCATATGGTTCAATTATCAATCAATACAGCTTACAAGGTTGCCCAATAACCTATCTATCCGTGTTTTCCTTACTAGAGGTAGGAATTTGACATAATTTACATATATTGACCTTATGTCAAGTCAAATATTAAACAAAACTAACTTAAATTTCGAAACCGATTTGTTTTCTATTGAGCACGTTACTACATAAATTACTAAAATCAAAATACGAAAATCCAACAAATTCATAAAAAAAATTGTTTTGAGGCACATAAAATTTCAGTTGACTAAACTCTAAAGGTTGTGAACTTGATTTAAATTCATATTCGAGTAGGTAATTGAGTCTTTAATTTAAGACCAAAAAATCAGTATACACCCTATTTATAATGTACCTACATAAGTCTAGGTCTAGTATTTAGTGATATCGTACCAATTTTTTGGTAAATCTTAGTAAAATATGTTTATTTTACTATACTATTATCGATACAGAGGCCAAATCTATAGTTTTTAGAATTTTTGTCTGTCAGTCAGTCTGTCTGTCTGTTACCGCATCACAGAAATACCACTGGAGGAATTTTGTTGAAATTTGGTATGGTGATAGCTGGTTATCCAGGTCAACATATAGGATATTTTTTATCGCGGGAAAATATCTCATTTCTGAGAAAAAATGCAAAAACTGCAATGTAATAGTACACTATCTGTAAAACCTTAAGAATTTGGTTTTTGGTCATCTAAACGCGGGCGGAGCCGCGGGCAATGCTAGTAATACATATGTTGACTTACAAACTCATTGATTAGATAACAAAACTGACTACATTCATAATAAAAACTGATCTATATCTTATGTATTTACCACTATGTACCTACCAACAAACTGCACATATTATCCCATATAGTATAACAGGTGCTAAACATTTTTTAACCAAATACAGCCATATGCCATATAGCACGACAGCTGAAATGAAATAAATAAGAGGCCGTGACACGCGCGCGCCCTCCCCTTTTATAATTACTTCATTTTATTTTTAAATTGTTTTTTCTGCTCCACAAGTATTCAGAGGGGAATCCTTCGTCCGAAAACAATGTTCTCCCTCACCTAATGGTAGCGGCGTGTGTTTTAAATTGGATACGGGCATAATAAATTGACGGTTTTAACCCGGCTTAGAAAGTGTGAGTAATGATAATTAAATTTGTTTCATACTTTTGTTTTCTTTCAAGAATATTCTAGAATACTCTATGTATTTATTATTTAGATGTTTTGTTTATTTATATAAATTAGCGGAACGGATGTAAAATTACCATCTCTCAATATATATTTTTTATTTTCGTACAAGCTGAAGGAATTGTCGTTTAAAATATTAATCTCTTCGTAGTCTACTTGCTAATTTATTAATAACCCCCGACGCAAAAAGAGGGGTGCATGTCTGTCTGTGGCATCGTAGCTCTGAAACGGATGAATCGATTTCGATGCGATTTTTTTCATTTGAAAGCCAGTTTCCTTGCGGTGGTTCTTAGCTATGTTTGGTTAATATCGGTCCAGCAGTGTAAGAGTATCAGCTATTTTCCAACATGAATTCAGGCATTTTGGCGTATGATTACTTGATTAAGTGCTTCACGCGTGCCAGTGTAATCGTTAAATGACAATTAATTTGCGTAGAGGTTTTTTTTTTATTTATAATTATGTATGATCATTTAAGTTATAATAATAGAAATAATCACAGGATACCTTGACGTTAAAACGGAAGCGATAATTCAAGGACAGGTAAACACAATGTCTAGAAACTTGACACTGCACGTGACCAGAAATAGCGCACACCCCGCCATATATTGACAAATCTTATGGCCTCACTGAACCAACACACGCTGTGTATTATGAAAATCCGAAGTAACACCGACAATACATCACGCGAGTCCCCTAAGGAAAGGGGACTATTTTTGAACTTCCCTATACGGCTCATTTTATATTTTTTCCTTATAGTATTTTTAACTAACCATCCAGCTTTAAATGGTCTCTATTTTTAAATCGTAAGGAACAAGGCGAGTTTATTTTAACTTGGTAAGATAATAGCTTGCAGCCGCCGTACGTATCGCGTGCGCGTAGTTTTGAATGGAACGCACGCGTCTTTATCGTTTTTATTGGATCGAGCCAATGAGAGATCCTTTATTTTGGTTAAAAAGTAGGGGCGTTTTTTATTTATATTTACTTGATGTGGGTTGGTTTTTTAGTGAGAGGCGTGTTTTAGAAGTATATGGCTTGTCGATTTTTTACTCATACCTACCTAGCCTTATGGCTTTAGTTTTTGTTTAGGTAGGTATATAACGTATTACGTAGTAATTTTTGTTTTAGTTATATGTTGGATTTTATTACAATCTGAATCAAGAATATAGAATATGCTTAGTATTTTTATAAAAAAATAATAATTTTAAACTATTGCAAATCATATAAAACTTTGTAATAGATATTGCACCCTTAAATACCAATCCACCGTATATCGTTCTCTTTATCCAGCTATTTTCCTTCATTTTCCTCAACAAATACGTCTATGGATAATTGATTTCCAAATATTAAGTTACTGTTTACTAAAACTACTTAGGAGAATATCTAATCTGTTTGTGCTGTACAGTCGGCTATTTGCAATCCATCGTGTTCTAGCTTTCTATGATTTTTCTAGAATGTTATAACGTAATATTCTTATGGAATACTAGCGTCTCACCCTCGCTTCGCTTCGGATTCGTCCCTAGTGAAAAAAAAAACAAACCTATATATACTCTATATTTTTACGGGACAAAAAGTAACCTAAGCGCTATTCCAGACTATAATCTATATACGAATATACGAATGCGAATGTCAAAAAATATGCGAATATTCGCATATTTTTTGACATTCGCATTCGTATTCGCAAGAAACGATGCGAATGCTTGGCGAATGTATATGACAAACAAAAAGGAAATTATATAAGAAATGAACGGACGAATGAAAATACAACTGTGCTTTACTCATGTTTTTATATCATTAATTTTTTCAATTTGACTAGGTATTACTTAAATTTGACAAATTCAATAATACCTACTAAACTAACCTCACATCACAACAAATCTTTTCGAACGTACTCTATGTCACTAACTTCGTTCATTCAACCTGTATCGACTATGTTCGGTTTAAACATGGCCGACACGAAATGTCAAACCTGTCTGTTTGAAATTTTGCGCGCGCTTTGTTTGAAAATCAACATTCGCATTCGCATTCGTATTCGAGAATATAGGAGATGAATATTCGCATTCGCGTTCGCGAATATGAAAACTCGAACATTCGTTACATCGCTAGTATGGATATGTATTTTAAATAATAATAAAAACGATATTGCCAGTAACTTTATTTTGGCAATAACACGTCTGTATAAATAATTAGGTCTGAGGAAATTGCAACTTTGTCCAGAGGTCACGGGCTTGATTCTTGACCTAAGTAAATATTTATATAATTTGTATAATTTAGCTAAATGATATCTTTTGCAGGTAATTTATACCACAGACAGGTAGCAATGACTATGTAGGACTGAATATGTAATATGTATAAAATTTATGTATTAGGTACCCTTATTCCTTTGCCATATTATAATGAAAATAAAATGAAATTAACTCGTTTTTATAGTTAAGCCAAACACCGTTTTTACCTAAAACCGTGACCTACACTAATGAATGCATCCATTCTAAGAACATATTTTTAACTTACATAAAGGCTTTCTTTGATAGGATCTACATAGAAGATGATGAGAGATGACAGATATTACTTAATCGGTTCTATAAAATCTATACATATAATAAAATTGTAACTAAGTCGAATCTGTAGGACATTAAATATTTTTTGGAAAATCTAATTGAAATAGACATTATTATCGATACAGAGTCTGAATCTATAGTTTTTAGAATTTTTGTCTGTCTGTCTGTTACCGCATCACGAGAAAACCACTGGACAGATTTCGATGAAATTTGGTATGATGGTAGCTGGTTATCCGGGTCAACATATAGGATACTTTTTACCGCGGGAAAATATCTCATTTCTGAGAAAAAATACAAAAACTGCATTGTAAGAGTACTATACTAATATGTAAAACCTAAGAATTTGGTTTTTGGTCATCTGAACGCGGACCGTGCCGCGGGCAATGCTAATCCCTTATAAAAAGCCACACTTTTCTTAAGTAACATAGACTATTACTTATTTCTCGCATGTAATGCTTCAGGAAAATCCATAGCTAGATTCAAATAACATGATAAAATATAATTTTTATGATACCACATTGCCCCTCATTTTCTTCCACATCCAGGCTGGCTGAACGAATTCATTTTAGTATTTTAATTTTGAATATTTTCTTTAAATGAAAAAAATATATAATTACGCTTTGAAACATATCCAAGCATTTTCATCAGAAAAACGTCTCAAGCAAAATATCTTGAATCGGCATCTAGACAGTTATTTCCATCATAGTATAGAATACAAAAAAGCTTGAACATTGGCAGATAAAATAACTTTTACGTGGGTGGGGGCGGGCCCGTTGCTTGGCAACGCGCGACCCTCCGAGGGTAAAAACGGGTAAAACGCCGGGAGCGAATGGACGGTGATTTTTTATGGCATCGTACATTTTTTCCTTAGCGCCGCGACGCTCGCCGTCCGGGGAATTGTACGTGTGTGAGTGTTGATACAGGTTGTTGTTTAAAGATTATGGCAAGTATTTTTTTCTTATTAGGCTAAGTATAAAGGTGATTTTAGCCTTAGTAATTTCGTGTTTATCCGAATATTTGCCATTATGACGACTCGTTTGGCCCTTGCTCTGCCAGCGGTCGCGCAGTATGAGCACGAATGTTTGTACTCCAGTTAGCGGTGTTTATATTTATAATATATATGTATTTAAAATTATATATGTACTGATATCCATAACACAGGACTCGTAGCTTACCATAGAACTAGATGGTGGTGTGTGTTAATGTCTCAACACGTATATTTCCATTTTAAAATATGTGTCATAAAACATTTTTTTTAATAATTTTGCAGATCTCTCCCGTGATTACATTTGCTAATATGCTATAAAGCTATTCGAATCGTTGGAAACCAAAAATCAAAATAAAACCGAAGATAAAGATTTATTTAAACTACCTATAGCAAAAATAAAAAATCTAAAAAAAATATATTTATTTATACTTTTATAGCCTTTTTACTAAATATGATAAGACTTGTTAGGTTGTTTATTAGTGCTTTGAATAGTTTCTTAAGTACAATATTATTAACACTGCTTGATTTTAAATAAAATTATCTTTTCGGATTTTTTCGCGGATTTTCTATCACAATCATGGTCACGGCTGATTGTTCATTGCTGTAAAGCAAGTGTAAGCAAGGGGACCAAATGTCCGCGAAAAAATCCGAAAAGATTTAGTAATATTTAAAATCAAGCAGTATGAATAATATTGTATTCACGTCGATAAATAAAAAAAATAAAAAAAAAAATCTAAGAAAGTTATTCTTAATAAATGGAACTTAAACAACCTGTATAATATCTGAAAGTCTGTCGAGAGCTAACCTGCGTGTGTGTAAGTGAAGTGCGGAGGCTGCAAATATTATAAGTATGGATTTTATTGGCATCTCCCTCTAACCTAACCCCTCCTATTTCAGCCTTCGGAAAAAATATTCTCGAAGGGAATCTAAAATTATGAGCGGGAGTTTCCTTATAAGAAACGATCTTGGAGTCATTTCGATCCATATATCTTCTCGATATGGTTGATATATATTATTATTCTATACTTGCTGAGATCGTGAGAGGCAACTATTAAATAGTGATTAGATATGTTATTGGAAATGTAGCTGAAACAACTCTTAACATGATAAATTAAGTCAAAGTAACGCAAACAAAGCATTCAAACTTTGCAATTCAATTATATTGTAGGAAAATATTTAAAAATACAACAATACCTATGTATTTATAGGCGCTTTAAAAAAATATCGATAAGATAAACTAAATCGTAAGGTACAAGTTGTATAAAACGTGTAAATAAAATATCTGTCTAAATATGTGATACCTATAAAAAGTTCTAAGTCAAGACTATATGTACTTGTAAATAATAATAACGTTCAAATGCCAATAATATTATTTAATGCTGATGTATCACTTACGTTTACTAATAAATAACGCTGAAGAGTTTGTATATTATGGGCTAATACCGGGAACAACCAGTACAATTAAAAAAAAAATCCATTTTACAGCCTATTTACCTATTAAAAAAGCTTATTTTATGCTATGTCCCATCACATCACATAGATAGATAAATAGTATACGAAGCCGCGGGCAATGCTAGTATTATTATATTTCACAAAGGGTTTATTCTCTCTTAGTTATATAATTGTTCATGTATTGTGTTAAAAGAAGGGTGATTTTATATAAGTCCATGATTTCATTAATTTTCAACCCCTTCTTTTTAACGTGACACACTAATGTATAAACTCAGATAACAGATAGGGGAACGTGGAAATGTAAATAAAAGTATTTCTATATGAACACAGAACAAAAATTCGAGAAAATCCAGGTAACACTTTTTAATACGTATCTAAAAACACTACAAAAGTGTCCGCTTGGCGCTTTACTAGCGTGGTGGTAATGTAACCAAATATTGCATTTTAACATAGAACATTCTGATATCCTTATGTATCGATGCAAGCAGATCTGTGTATTCATCCAACCCTTTTTAAGTTCTACTACTGGACACGGACATCCCATCAATACGGGGGAAATCAGGCCAAAGCCCACGTTGGAGCCCAAGTGCGAGTTGGAACACTTCATATGTCTTTCGAAGACTAATTAGATTCTCTCAGACATGCGTCCTCGCTATTTTTTCCTTTAGCTTAAGGCCAGTGGTACCTAATCATGTTGAAAATGATTCGCACATGAAAATATTAGAGATGGGAGACCTGGGATTTGAATCCGCTTAAGTTGGTTTATCAACTAAGCGTTACTTTTAAATTATCTGAGAAGACTGGCCTCGCTAAAGGTACATATATACATATACGAGTATGTACATATGTAGTGACTCAAAACCTTTCCTAATATCCAAAGAATTTAGTCGTACGTATTCTAATGAAACCTCTTTTATACACATTTTGTAACCATTCACGCTATACTTAAAATTAAATTAATCAAAATTCTAAAAGAAACCATAATTGAGATTGTTTAATTATAACTTTAATCAATTATTCCCTCCACGACCTCGGACACGCCGGCGTTACAGTTAACAATAGATTTCTTAGAAATTTAATTAATTCCTTAGAAATTTACCCGGAGGTGTTAAAGAGTTATATCTTTCCAGTACCTAGTTCACTTGTACTGGAAAGATATTGTGATACTAGTAGTCAATTTACAACGAATTATTAAATACCATTTTCATATAGGCCTTCACATTACCAATTTACTTAGAAAATGCAACGTGGATAATCTTTTGGGAACAAAGAAATATTGAAAAGTCATTGCGATACTTAGGACCAAGCGTAAACTTTTATATATAGCAAATAATGCTTTGGCGCAAAACAAAATAAATCAATACCCTGCAGTATTCCTCACCCCATCGCTGATTGTCACAAAAAACTGTGGGAGCATTATTAAATCGGGGAAAGGGTTGATCCCCTTCAACCGCCATGTTTTATTCATGCTGCGTAACACCGAATCAGGCTCCGTTTCGCAGATTCGCAATCTCTAGTTATTTACTTACTCGATAACGAAAGTAATATGACAAGCTCTTGAATTGTTTTTTTTTTTTTTTAATTATAACTATCGTATAAATTATTTTATAAATTTTGCATGCATATAGTTGTAAACTAACAAATAGGTTGTCTTTGATAAGCAAAAATGATGAGGTCAATGGGAATGCGGGTTCGATTCTACTAATCTACTAATTCAATTTTTTTATCCTGCATTCAATTGTATAACTTTTACTGAACATTATAAGTTTACCAGTTAAAGAAGAAAAAGTCTCAGACCGAACAAAAAATGGCAAAAATATATATATTTTTTTAATAATCTCAATAATATATTCGATTAGGCACATGATGTTTTTAAGGTTAGTTATCACCAACCAATATGCAATATACTAAAATCGGTTAAAAGTAAAGAATTAAAGCAAATTTCTAATTTCTATTCCGTAAAGAATATATGTACCTACTTAGAAAAGCGTGAGTGCATTTTAAAGATACTGCGTATTGCAGGTGCGAAATATCCATATATCATTTGTGGCATTTACTGCCGCCAATTTTGATAAAACGATACAAATGGACATTCCTAATCGTCTTGTCCCTTAAAAAACTACAAAAGACTTCTAAAGAATACTATTGTAATGTACAACCAAATAAGTGCAATACAACGAAGGCCTTCTTATACTCTTGAGCTTACGGCTTAAAATTGATTGAAATGGATTTTTCAGACGCAATTCTGATGTAAGTTGTGATATAAAAAGCTTAGCAATTAAAAAAAATCCGGCGAATATAAGTAAAAAAGCACATCGATCTTACTGTTCGTGGCACGAATAGACCTTAAATTCAATTCCACGTGACTTGTGCAAGTACCTGCTTGTTATTTTGTGCGTTATCCTGGTTCTTTGTTGTTTCTTTACAAATCAAGATTGACTAATGTAGTTAGTATAAGTAATGGTTGATTTCTAATATTTATTGATAATTAATTATTGGTTTTTAATAGTTAATGAAAATAATTTGTGTTTATGAGGACAATGAACAGTGTTTAATTTCTTATTTTTTACTAGCATTGCCCGCGGCTCCGCCCGCGTTCAGATGACCAAAAATTAAATTCTTAGGTTTTACATATTAGTATACTCTTACATTGCAGTTTTTGTATTTTTTCTCAGAAATAAGACATTTTCCCGCGGTAAAAAGTATCCTATAGGTATGTTGACCCGGATAATCAGCTATCACCATACCAAATTTCATCAAAATCCCTCCGGTGGTTTTTCTATGATGCGGTAACAGACAGACAGACAGAAAGACAGACAGACAGACAAAAATTCTAAAAACTATAGATTCGGACTCTGTATCGATAATAATGTTTACTTCAATAAGATTTTCCAAAAAATATTTAATGTACAGATTCGACTTAGTTACAATTTTATTATATGCATAGGTTTTCTTACTATTTTGACGACTTATTTAAGTGCAAAAATCTTTTGAAATTACAAGTAAAATTTGAAAAAATATTTTCGCACTTTATATTTATTAAAGAACGTTATGGACAATCTAGTATCACGATACAACTTTAAAGAGTACTTAGAGGAGCAATTATACAAAAGCTGCGGTTCAAAACTAGTATGGTGGGTTATCTCACTGAAACTATCCATCTATGCAAGAAATACCTACATAGTACACAAGTGTGTGTGTGTGTGTGTGTGTGTGGGTATCTAGCCACTAGTGGGAAGAAAATTTGACATGAGAGATTGTAGGACTGACAGCTTTCTATGGTTTACAAAATACGGAGGTATGACTGACAAAAAAAAACCCAAAGCCCAACCCAGGACTTAAAACTACAAGCTGCAGCAAAACATGCTAGCCACAGGACTAACGACTTTTTTGTCCATGAAAATTCTGCAGTTATTGTACAGCAGCTCGTCATTTTTGAAGTTAGATGAAAATCGATGTTTAAGCTGAGTGGTAAATCCTATCAGAACTTGGTATGTATACCTTATTTTCTATACAATTTACAATTACTAAAAATACCCTGTCACTCTAACTACATTATACGCCTACTCTTAAAACAGCCCTTGATAGTACATTTCGATTTAATATTTTAAATCATCCACGCCCATACATTGGACTTAATCATGATATATTGTAATAAAACATCTTTATACAATATTCACTCTTAGTAAAGTATCAATAAAGGCTAAAATTGTTGGAAGTCAAAAAATTCAACTTTTTCATTGATTATAGAACTTCAAGGGGTATTTTTGAGTTATTTTTAATTTATCTGCCCCCTGCCATTATTTTTGCGAGGGGTCAAGCATTGTGCTGCTAATGGTCACTGAGTGTATTTTATGGCCGATCTTAATTTTGAGCTTTACATGTGCATTCATTTCCTGGGAATATAATGTTGATCTATAATTTATGGTTTGACCGACTTCACGACTGGATACTTGCAACTTTAAAAATTTTATCACTTAAATTATTTAATTTAGAATTTACATAGTTATTTTTTAGATATATTTCAATTAACTGGAATTGTGAATTGTGCTTGCGTGTGACTCTATTGTAGGCTATTTCGATTTACAAAGTACCTATATGTATTAAATATGTACGTAAAAAAAAAAATTAAGACGCATTTATTTCTTTTTCAGCCATTTTACTGAATGTGCACTCGAACATACGAAACAATGAATAAAAAAATAATATTAAATAAAATATTTGTATAAAATTAACATTGTTTCTATTTATCGTATTTAGTCATTTTCACGTAATGTACACACGAATAAAAAAAACATATAATTGATTGCAATACATGTGTCACTCTGTTAATTTGATAAAAGTGTTTATTATATAGAGCTCTTATAAAAAGAAATTTTAAAAAAGCTTCGTAGAGGAACAGATATTAAATATACCTAATAATTTCGATATAATATTAAGTTTAAGCCGTTGCTGATTTTTTTCTATTACAACACTACGTATACCAGCTTAAAAGTTTGATTTTACATTATTTAAAAATGTCAATAGGGATATCGCCATTAATTTCATTCGATTCACGGCCCAATAAAATAAAATGCATTCATTTTAAAAGCCAGAAATATATATAAAATACATTTCATTATAGTAATTGTATCGAATTTGGAAAAACTTAAAATCCTCAATACGCATCTACGGTCACGGATGTAACGAAGCTATCGCAAATTGGTACACAGGGGTCAAACACAAAAGATCGGTCACCATATTGACACTCGCACAATGCAGGGGTCACTTTTATTTGTAGCTCGAACTTAATTTATAATCTTTTCACACACGCCATTAAGAAGATTACCAACTACCCTTTTTCCTTACAATTGTAAAATAAAATATATGTAACTGTATACAGCTATTGTCAGAGGACCGTTGGTTTGAATTTTGACACATTTTCGAATGTCGAATTGTTCATGATTTATTTTTGTAGTGAGGATTTAAGATGGTTAGGTTTCGGGTCAATAGCTCTACCTTTAATTGCCTAACGGTCAAATCGCACACTTTCACAGAGCAAAGGTTAACGGTCGTCTTGAAAATATCTTATTTTTTACCCTATCTTGTAAGGTCCTATTAAATTATATATATTATTATGTACCACGCTTTAGGGTCACACCGATTGATCCCAAGAGAACTTTTGATATCTATTAAAGATAATTATTTAATGGATGTATATGTTTCTGAAATGTACAGTTCAGTGGCACATTGGCATATTGAAAATCTTTATTGAAATAAACTAGATGTTTAAAACGCCTATAGATGACGAAAAGAAAAATTGCAGTATTGTTATATTTTTCATATAAACTTAATTTTAATCATAATTTTGTAAAAGTAAGTATTTACCGCATAAACGGCCTGTAATTTGTACATAAAAAAAAACATTTTTTAATTATTGTTAGTATGTATCTACCTATATATAGTACGGATAAATAAAATTGAAGTGTCTATTTGTAATGTCAAAATAACAGCTTTTTACTAAATGCAATTGAAAGTACATACGGTAGGTACTAATAAGAAAAAAAACATACTTTTTTAATTTTTGTCTGTCTATCTGTCTGTTTGCTCCGTCTAATTTCCGAAACGGCTGAACCGATTTTGGCGGTACTTTCAATGGCAGATAGCTGATATTATAAGGAGTAACTTATGCTACTCTTATTTTAGAAAAAGCATCAGGATTCCGCACAAAAAATTAAAACCCATGAAATTGTGAACAAAATCTGCGTACTTAAGGACACACCCGAGCGAAGCAAAAGCAAGTAGCTAATAAAAGATATATTTTAAATGTATTTACTGACTATTTAGTGTTTTTGAAATAAAATTATTATGATATAGGAATATAGACGCGAAGATAAAGGGCCTGTTGTGTCTCTTCCCAATATATAATGTCAAATCCAAAAGTTTTCAAACCCGGCGAAAGCAGTATTTTTATTTAGCCTGAACTAAATATATAAAACTAAACTAAATAAAAACTGTATAATGTATATTAAGCCCGGAACTATGCCGGATCAATACAGTAAGCATTTTAAATCAACAGTTGATTAAGTAAAGCTACAACGGTTACCAAAAGCTTGAAATGAAATATTCAATAAAAGTATTATTTAGAAATAAATAAATATGTTGGGACATTAATATACAGCACCATCTAGTTCCATGGTAAGCTACGACGCTTGTGTTATGGATACCAGATAGTTGATACATTACACATATGTAACTTTAAATATATACATACATATTATAAATATAAACATCCCTGACTGGAGTATAAACATTCGTGCTCATCACACAAATGAATGCCCCCATCGGGACTCGAACCCTCGACCGCTTTCATAGCAAGTAGAGTCACTACAAACTGAGCCAAACGTGTCGTCAAATTTCAAACATCAAACAATTCCATTTGCCACATTTTTAATTCGATAATATCCTCTCTTTACAAAATTTAACAACAATGTCACGGGTGTAATTTTTGTGAAAATGTAATAAATCGTTGACCCCCGACCATTTTGACCCTACGGTTTCTAACAAAAGACCGGAGCGTCTTAGGCCTGACCCGTAATAATAACTCCAATTACAAAGCTTATTGAGATAAAATAAATTATAAATTTACTATACAATATTACAATGGAAAAAATTTATGACCAGGTCTTATTATAACATAACCTTTTAAATGTTATTACTCTATTTTTATGTACATACTTCATTGTATGTATAAGGCTGAGTACCTATTCTTGTATATGTGTGTATGTACGCGCAAATCTCGATAACTACTGAATTAATTAGGATGTGGTTTTAGCTGTTGTGATTTGTATTTCTCCAGGAAGAATGTGGTGTATTTAAAATTGACCTAACAGTATTAGAGAATCGAGTCGGCAAAAATATCTATATATACATAATGTGCATATACCTTACCTATATATAGTACCAACGACTGAAGTAAGTTGTCACGATAGTTGTTTAGATATATTCGAAAATTCGGTAAAATGCCGAACGAAGACGCGAGAAGCTGCTTATACATAGAAAATATTACAAAATTAATAGACATAAAGAGTTCAGGGCTTTTTCAACGATTAAAAACTCCGGACTTTTGCCACCAAAAGCTAAACGACTGATACCTATCAGTGAAAACAATGTATGGCGAATACACAAACATACATAAATTATGTATATCAAACTTTGATATATAATCAGATAAAAATTGCTACATATGTTTAATACTCCGTCCATTGCAATAAAAAGCGTCAATAGTGTAGAAAATTTTTATAGGAATGTGTCATTCAGCTTTTTTGAACATAATACAAAAAAAGTTTTAAAAAAGATATCACCCTAAATTTGTAGGCAATTGATGGCGATTAACAAAAAAAGGCAAAAAAAACTAACACGTGTAAACACACCTTAATAATATGAGATGATATACAAAAAATGTAAAAAACGTGAGAGCGATCGACGTTTTACAAAAAGTTCGCGTTATTTTACGGAAGAAAGAAATATTTATTTTTGATTTAGGTATCTATAATTTGATAATTTGAGGCCTTAGAAATTGCTTTAATAATTAAATAACTAAAAAAAACGATTATAAGTTCATTTAAGTACTGTCAAATTGATTTTTAATTAACCAATTGAATAAAATAGTATATCGATTTTTTTATGCTTCTTATATAAAAAATGTAGAAAAACAAATATCGTATACTATATATAGTATAAAATAGGTATTATAATCAACTAAATCCATTTTCTATTTCTGGACTAGCGTTTGTACGCGACTGAGCCCGCAAAGTTTATTTATTTATAATTTGGTCGTATTGAACATTTTAAATTTGACTGGAAGTTTCACAGATTAGCGCATTCAAACAAAAAAACAGACTCTTTAGCTGTATCTATACTAATATTATAAGCGTGAAAGTTTATGAGGATGGGTGGATGGATGTTTGTTGGTCTTTCACGCAAAACGGCTGAACGGATCTGGATGAAATTTGGCACAGAGATAGATTATATATAATCCGGAATAGCACATAGGCTACTTTATATTTCTTCTTCTAGCACATTACAACAACCGTACATTTTTCCGGGAAAAATATACAGTTCCCGTGGGATAGATTTGTTATTGTTTTTCACTAGGGACGAACCCGAAGCGAAGCAAGGGTGAATCGCTAGTAAATAGTAAATATATTATGAATGTATACATACAATTTTTCCAGTTTTATGGAACACTTGCGACTAAAAACAGATTCATTTAACAACTTAAATAAAAATGTGGTGTTTACTGCTTATTTAATAAAAATACATATACCCCAAAACGTGCTGATAAAAAGTCCCCTTACGCTTTACGCTCCACAGCATTATGATACTTCAAAAAAACCTGCTGTTTTTTATAAACTTGACATGTTTTACCCCATGGATAAAGCTTTTTAACATCACGAGGTCATTTACAGGTGCCAAAAGGTTATTCTTTTGTAAGTTTCTTTTATACATTTCATATGGTAAAAATGTACCACATTTTATATCTAAAGCCGAGATAAAAAATAAGAAAAAAATATTATTTTTTACGCTCTTTTTGTAACTGCTATGATAGCTAGTACGTATTAGTTATTTACTTATTATTGAATAAAAAAACTTTTATTTACTTTTTCACCGCTGTATCCGCAGTAGGTATGAGCAATAAAATCAAAATAAAAAAAAAACAAAAAAATAAAAAATAACCCAGTTTCTTTGTGACATTGACAGCTCTGTGGCTTCTTTTATTGTTTTATACTTTATCTATCTTATTCTCATAGTCTGAGCTCTAGCATTCGTCAATTTACGTAACACTGTACTATAATAATTATTGAAAAATAATACTCAAAATATTTATTTAAAATAATTTTATTAATTAATAGATTTTTTTAAAGGAATTATATATCGGATGTGTGTACGTATCTACATTTAAAATAGATATGTACATGAAAATAATTTTAAGTAAGTAGTATAGGTACTAAATACTAAGGCTTTTATAAACAAAAAAGAGCCTAGTATAGGCACATAATATTATAAAATAAATACGTAATTCGGAATAGAGATAACTGGATAAACAAATACCTAGTCTACATTTATTCGACCAAGAGAGCGGAACCGCAGTCAAAGATTAGTGAATAATGCTTACAAAGCTATACAGAAGCTGAAATACATTAAACTACATAAAAAATTTAAAACATAGAAACTACAATTACATAATGAAAAAAAAATACTTTGTCGCATTACAGCGAAATGAAAAAAACAACAGCATTCACTTTCTGCATTATCGGCGCAAGTCCTTCTCAGAAAACGCGCCAATTTTTTTAACAATCGGCTACCGGGTTTTGCAACCGGAAAGAAAAAAGAAACAAAAGATTTATAAACCTAAGGATTTTAGAGATAAAAAGTTTTACTTTTGCACATAATATTTTGGTTAAGTACACTTTCCTTTTACAACAGTAGTATTGTAATTTGCCGATTACACTGATTACTTATTTCGAAGTAGCTTATATCTTTAGAGAAAGCTATTATATTTCTTTAACGAAAAACCACACAAACTTTTTTGGTGACAGCTCTCGATATCCAATATTTTGCTGATATTATTTTTTTTTTTCTCGGAAGAGGAAGCGCAGCTGCGCCTCGTGCCGACTTGTGCCTCGCATGCTCAACTAGCAGCCATTTTTTTTTTGTTTTTGAACGTTACATTTTTTTCATCAAAATATTAAGATACAAGACGTATGCGATTCTGCCACAAAATTTATTTTTAACTTTATTAAATTTACCGAAATATATTTTATGTAGCATTTGCCATACTTATGTTCATTTGCAATAAATACGTAGACATCCTATTAACAACATTAATTTAAAAAAGAAACAGAGAAAATATTTAAAAGAATTATTATTTAGCCTTCAAACAATAAAGGCGAAATGTAAAATATTTTATCTACTTAAAAAATACTTGGCAATATTTTTTTATTATCTGTACAATACAATGCATAAATTCAGCAACCAAGTAACGCAAATTTTGGCTTCTGAATGAGACAAGTGATTTATGGCGGACGGCAGCTGATGCCAATGGACTAGTACATAAAAAAATGTTAAAACGACGCTCACTTTCATAGGTCAGTTAGTTCTTACACAGCATGGATTTTGCTATTAAAATTTAAAAAATATGTGCATTATATATTAAGGATGTATTCAAACGTATAGAGATATTCCTAAAATTGTAGAAAATATTTTCTGAGATAATATCTAACTAATATTATATCTAATAATTTAAGCTATTAACTAATATTAATATTTGGTACTGTTACTGGAAAAAATAATATTTAGTTATTTAACAATAAAATTAGGGTGACTTTACTACAGATAGGTAACTACATAATTGATGTTCATATAGCAGAATGACGATCTTAATAACTTACTTCTGAATTCTTTAATGAGTTTTAATTTAAATAAAAAAATTAAACACGATGTATAAAAAAAATCCTTTTACTTAACACGACAATAACAGTGTAAAATATCGCAAAATGGACACACGCGGGGCGCGGACACAATCGTTCTAATTGCACGCTCTACTTTAAATTATATATACTATCTATACATATAATAAAATTGTAACTAAGTCGAATCTGTACATTCAATATTTTTTGTAAAAACTAATTGCAATAGACACTATTATCGATACAGAGGCCGAATCTATAGTTTTTAGAATTTTTGTCTGTCTGTCTGTCTGTTACCGCATCACAGAAAAACCACTGGAAGGATTTTGATGAAATTTGGTATGGTGATAGCTGGTTATCTCGGTCAACGTATAGGATACTTTTTAACGCGAGAAATATCTCATTTCTGAGAAAAAATACAAAAACTGCATTGTAAGAGTATACTAATATGTAAAACCTAAGAATTTGCTTTTTCGTCATCTGAACGCGGGCGGAGCCGCGGGCAATGCTAGTTTTCTATAAAAACAGAATGTACCTACAGCTTATATGACACATGCTATTTTATGATGAATATCTTAGGAAAATTTGTTTAAAATACGCATTGGTTCTTAACTAAATAGGGTAGCGTAAAAACAGTAGCACGTAACTTTACGAATGCACTCTCACTTTTTGCCCATACATTGGAGCGAGAAATTGACACGTGGCAAACTAGCGATGTTTTAAATAAATTTTCATGGTTATTTTAACGCGGCTTTATATTATCATTGATATTAATAAACATGTTTGAAAAATTCATTAAAAACGTATCTAGTAGGTAAAGTGTTTTGACATGGTAATGATGAAATTATATTTCTCAATCTGTTAAATGTATGTCGTAGGATGATTTGATAATTGGAATTTTTGGGAAAACCCTGGAGTTATTGCGAAAACACGGATAATTAGACGATGGTGAAAATATTTCTCAATATTACTGGAAAAAGATAGGGTTTTTGCAAAAATATGAGTCGGTCTAGTTCTAATCGTTTAAGGCAAGCCTGCTTCGCTCGCTCGGCTCGTTCGTTGTGGTCAATGTTCTAACCCAACCGAACCAACCTAGAAGGAAAAGGTTCTTCCGAGTAAGACGTAGCTCGCGCTTTAGTCTTCTCAACCTATTTTATCCAAGTCGGACCTGTCACATAATCAAAAAATAAAACTTACCTAACCATTGTCTATTTATCCGTGTTTTCGCAATATCATTAGGATTTTCGCGAAAATTCGAGTTATAAAGTCATATCTTCGACATATACAAATAATTTTAGATTGCAAGAGTGAGAATTGTTTTTCACTTAAATGTTCTGTCCTATTTTTCTGAACATTTTAAAAAGTTCAGTATCATGCAAATAATTAATATGAGTATATTGTATCTCTATTTTGAAGTCACACACTAGCGCTTTATTTTAAACTAGCGACTCGAGCTCGCTTTGCTTTATCTGTGACAAATATGAAAGACATGTAGCCGTTTCATAATATACCTATATAAAGAAATATACCTACTTAATAGATATTTATTTAGAAAACATTAGTAATACTTGTATGCGCTAAATAAAGCCAATTATTTCGAATCCTCAGACAAACACTTCATTTTTGTTTATATGTACATATATAATGAACACAACACATTGAAAAGACCTTGGCCTGTACTTTTTACTTGCGAAGTTATAATTTTCCTTTGTTGAAACAACCTATTATAATAAAAATGCTTTAATAGCGAAACAAATTGAAATATTTGTTCAAGTGATGTATGGCGTAACGGTTGAAACAATATAATTTTTTCAGTAGTTTTTTTCCGTTACGTAGATAGTAGGTATTTATTTTTTACCCCAATGCACATATTTGTTAAAATAAGTCTATATGCTCAGGTGCGTTTTTATAAAAATATGTATATTCATATCGTATTTTAGTCGGTTCAGAACTATGAGTACACTTTTCTTAATATTTAACTTAACCTAAATATTGAATTTTGAATTTTAACCATAAAGCACTTTCTTAGATTTAAGCGCATATTTGACATTTTAAATAAAAGACGAAGTGAAGAGAGACGTGATCTCTCCCGTGACCATGATTGCTGTAAATTTATTTTTTTATTTTCATTTTTCATTTATTTTCATTCAGACACAGGTCCATACTTACATAATATATCTCATTATAAACATTTAACAATTAACATTTAACAATAAATTGGAACTTAATGCTATTAGGAACATAGTATTATTTTATATATTTAAATTAAAAATCAAAATAAATTCGCAAAAAAATCCAAAAAGATTTATTTAGCCTTTATACTGGAAATGTGTTATTATTTTTATTATTATATTTAAATATGTTATATATTAGCAAATCACCCTCATTCTGCTCGGGTTCGTCCCTAGTGAGAAACAAAAACAAATCTATCCCACGGAAATCGCACTTTTTTCCGGATAAAAAGTAACTTATATGCTATTCCAGACTATAATCTATATCTATGCCAAATTTCACCCAGATCCGTTCAGCCGTTCAGGCGTGATTGAATAACAAACATCCATCCAAACTTTCGCATTTATAAGATTAATGGGATTATAATATAGGCAATGACATTCAGTTCCTTTCCTCCACTGATGACAATCGATTTTCTTTATTTTTGTTTAGTGCCTCACAAGCTTTAGTTTTATCAATAAAAAAAGGATTGTAAATTCATATAGGTATGTTTTGCTCAAATTGTCAAGAATTGTATTGGAATTTCGAAAACTGAGCGAACATTAGTAATATTATAAAATCCCTACTTCATAAGGATTAAGGTATTAAGCCGTTTATATAGATTAAATACAAATCAAAGAACTGTTTGAAAAATTGTCTATCTGTTTATGTAGTTAAACTGAATTTAGATACATTATCTCAATTCTCAACGTACGAGTAATTTCACATGTGACACAAGCTATTTTCAACCGATTTTAAAAAGAAAGAGGTTCTCAAATCGGGTGTATTTTTTTTAATCCCAGGATAAAAAACGAAATGCAATGTAATACATAGAAAAGGGAGGAAATTTTTATCACAACTTCAGACGAAAGCTAGACTAGCTGCCATTTTTCATTTTTTTTTTTGCGTTTTTTTGTTTGTTTTTTTTAAAAGAAACACTCTTTTCCGAATATGTTAGGGTGCTTTTTTGACTTAGGTACCTATTCGAATAATATTAATTTCGATACAAACTTTGATATCCCTTTTCAACCAATTAGGGGTTGAGTTTAAGAGAAATTCTTTCTTAAAATAAATTATTATAAAGTACCTATAAGTTAAAATTCTGGAGTCATAAGTTTGCAATAACATTCAACACTGTTAATATATAAAGTAATAAAAGTTATTAAAAAAAATTATACTCACAAACATTAATGTTTTAAAAGCGATATAGCGTTTATACATACAGATAAATAAAATTGAAGTGTCTGTTTGTAATGTCAAAATAACAGCTTTTATTCTAAATGCATACCTATGGAATTGTACATACATATGTATAAGGGCTACTTTTATTTTAGAATAAGAATTAAGGTGTATTACCTATACATATTACGTAGTATCTATACATCATGTATAGTCGATCGGAGAATGATATACCTACCTACTACTGAGAGACGCCGAGAAACTTCACGGCTGTAAAGTGACCACGGACGATTCTAATAAAACATATAAATCCATATCCATATTAATATTATAAATGTGAAAGTGTGTTTGCTTCTTTGTTTGTTTGTCCTTCTTCCACGTCGAAACGGAACGACGGATTGGCGTGATTTTTTTATGGAGATAGGCTGGAGAGCGACGTAGGCTATTTTTTACCATAGGAGATTATTTAATTCCCACGGGAATACACATTATAATACAATCCTAAAAAATATTTATGATCAGAATTACTTGAAACTTGGTATTATTGATCTTTAATAAAATTAAATAAATACATGTTTTAGCATTTTTCGAAATTCATCCTATAAGGAGGTAAAATACGGGATAAAAGTTTGTATGAAACTATCTTTTTAGAGATTTTTTTGTAGTTTTAGCGCGAGGCGAAGCTGCGGGTTCTGCTAGTAATATTATATATTTTTTAATTTTGAATTACCGCCAAACTAAAATAGTTTCTTAGGACATATTTCGTTCTACGTCTGAAGACTTGTAATTATTAGTAAAATCTGAAAATACAAATTTAAATAAAAATTACACAAAAGAATTGATTATATGATGAATTAATCATACATTCTGTTATTATTTTACAGGTTAATACAGTCAAAGGGCAAAACGTATTATAACTATTTCAAACGGAACACAAAAAAACTTTCAAAATACAATACAATGGGTAAGTAATTTTTAATTTGCAAGTCATTTCATATTAAAATAGTACAAAGCGTTTATGAATAACTACGAAATATGTAGTTATAAAAATTCATAGACTCATTTCTGAAGTAAATAAAATGCTAGTATTAAATACATATAACTACTTAAGTAATAGTATCTGGGCCACCGAGCTTCGCTCGGAGGTTTTGATCAAAACTACAATTTTCTTTGAAAAAAACTAAAAACTTGAATAAATACAAAAAAAAACAAAAATAAATTATATCTTTGTATCCGACCGGGATTAGAATCCGAACACCTATGATTGTCAATCTTGTGTCTTTTTTTAACTAAAAACTTGAATAAATATTAAAAAAATAAAAGTAAAAACTTTGTATGCGACCGAGATTCGAACCTGGAAACCTGTAATTATTGATCTTGCTCTTTGGCCGCTTGACCACGATGCTTATACCCGAGCGTGCAAATTATCGACCATATTTTGCGTGGAATAATGCTAAAGAAAACTGCATGAAAACTCGAAAACACGAGTTTTCTCAGGCATAAGACTAATCTAGATCGATTTACCGCCCCCGAAACGCCCTGTGTACAAGATTTCATGAAAATCGTTGGTTGCGTCATCAATAATAATTATTATTATTTAATTATTTTTTATAGCAATATATGTATGTAGATATTAAACCTATACTTAGCTAGCTAAATCGTAATATATAAAATTCCCGTGTCAAGATATTAGTCCGCGACTAACCCCAAAACTACTTATCCAATCTTAACGTTTTTTTTTTGAAATAATATGTGGCTTGTTCCTACTTAAAAAATAGGATAGTTTTTATCTCGATTATTCCTTGTTTTATTGCAAAATTAACGATTTTCATATCCGCAGAGGGATTCCGAAGAGAGAACCTGAGAAACGACTAACGAAGAGTTCAAATTATTATTATAATATATCTAATTTTTTAATTTTACATTTTACTTATTTAAAATTTGAACATAATATGTTATAAATAATTAAATTACGAAGTAAGTGTGCCACAGCAACGCGTGTCCTAGTATAGCTATTAAAAGTGTTTAGTATCTTATTTTTTAAAGAACTAATTTTGTCAATTTCCATGAGATAGATATTACCTTGGTAGGTACCACATTGAATTTTCCCTTACGTTTCAGAATTGAACGGCGCGACGTATCTTAGAATGTCTATCATATTTACGCATACATATCCGAAATAAAAAGCTAGTATTACTTAAATATGTACATATGTACCTAACAGTAAAATGTACAGTTCTTATAATAATACATATGTATATTTTATATACATATGTAAATTTCAAGTCTAATAATCAAATAATATAAATTAAGTGAATATTAAACAACGTAATAATAATAAAAAAAATACCAATCGAATTGAGAACCTCCTCCTTTTTGAAGTCGGTTAAAAACTTAGATTATTTTTAAATATTTAATGGCGGTCTACGTCAAAAACTAAGACTACAATAAATAACTTTAAACATGGCTTTATTTCATACTCGCTTTTCTCGTGTTTCTGCTCGCGTGAATTTTTATTGTATAATAACCCTATTTACAAAAATATAAGTCGCTGTAACATAATCACATATGGGTACATCCCTAGGTGCCTAACAGTAACCTAATTACTCTATGACCTAGAGTCTAGGTCATATACTATCCTCCACCCCCTCCTCTCTCCCCCAACGTGCGTTCACCTTGTCGTGGTAGTGGGGGCTGATTAGCGTCCGGCAATCAAGCCGGGCGCAACCCAAAAAACACACTGGGAGGTGGCCCACATCTGTGGGCGGTGAGCCATGTAGATTGCTCCTGGTGCTTCTCTGATAGTAGAGTGGACCGTTGGAGTAACTCCATGGTTATTGTGGTCTGCTTCAGCAGGCGTAAGTGATTCTGCGACGCCCCATTGAGACGGGGGAAATTCTATAGATTTTAGTGGGTAGTAGGTACTGGTTTTTCTAGCTAGTGAGTCCCACATAACCACCTCTTTAAATAAAGTCATTTTAGCATAAAGAAGTAAGAAACATACATATACAAATTTTCGTATTTTTAATAGATGTCCGAGGCCACTCCTGTTATCCGCATCTGATATACCTAAGTAAAACGCATCGTGGAAAACTGGTATTCTTAATCATATAAAAAAAATTCGTTTGAACACGCTAATTCAAATATTATGATAGATATATTTATTGAAGAAAATTTTATGTATATATATATATATATATATATATATATATATATATATATATATATATATAATATATATATGATATCTATCACGCTACGACCTTAGGAATAGAGCAATAACACCTAAAGAAACTTCGCGGGCTGAGCCACGGGCAAAGCCAGTAGTAAGTTATAAAAAAATTCAAAGTTAACCACTATTTTCCAAAAGCAAGGCACTCAAGGCATTTTATTCTCGTATAGGATCGTCTCATTCATATACGGAGGGCACATTAAGGGAGGCTGGGGAGCCGCCCTCGCCCGGGATAGATTTGAAGGTACAATCATTTTTTATGCGAGGGGAAATAATACCACCGCCCTCTCAGTGACACAATGAGTTTAGTATATATTGTATATTTTTCTAAATTGCTAAGTAAAAACATGTTATTTAGAAAATATTACCTAATAAAAAATAATAAAATATAAACAATTAATATATAATTATTTATATAAATTACCTATAAATTGACCTACAGCAAAAGGAAGAGCTACTTACTCCATTGGTATTTACTTTATTGTAGAATGTGGATATGTTACGTGATATCTTTGCCAATTATTATAAATCTTTAGTATAAATTTTATTTTAATTAATAAATTATAGGTACCAATCTGAAGGGTGGTCAGAAAATTTTTACATATAATAAAATTCTAACAGAGTCGAATCTGTACAATAAATATTTTTTGGAAAATCTCACTGAAATATTCGCTATTATCGATACAGAGGCCGAATCTATAGCTTTTAAAATTTTTGTTTGTCTGTCTATCTGTCTATCTGTCTGCCTGAGATCGCATCACGATAAAACCACTGGACAGATTTTAGTGAAATTTGATATGATAATAGCTGATTATCCGGGTCAACATATAGGATACCTTTTACTGCGGGAAAATATTTCATCTCTGAAAAACTATATACTAAACGTTAAAACGGAACTAGGGACGACCTTGAGTGCAGCCAGGATGAGTGGCTAGTATAGTTAATAAGTTTTTACAATGTATCTTTTTTAAATATACTACAGTTATGATTGATAACATACATTTCGACAGTTAAAATTCTCTTTTCCTATATTTTTCTAACAAAAGAGCGCCGTATCGATGTGATATTTGCACTGAGATAGTTTATTGGCAGGAGAGTGGTGGGCTATTTTAATCTCAATCTAATCTAAATTGAAATTGAGATAATAATTATACAAACCGAGAATCGAATCCGTACAACAAAGATTGTAAGATATATATCTATATAGCCTTTGCTTATTGTGCCCCCAGCCTAACCGCCTGCCCTCAGTAATAAAGAGCGTGTCTCGCAACTGCCATAAAGGCCGAGCGCATTACTTTTTACTCGCGATAAGGGCACTCTGGGCCCTTGGAATATTTCTGCCTACACCGGTGCGCTGACCGGAAAATGGACGTTAGACATTGATTCCTAGACTTTGTAAAACTATTATATTATTTACTGTGAAAATATGTATGAAAGTTTGCATAATCGGTTTATTTTTTTGTCCTTCATTCAGACTGCAACAGATCAACCGTTTATTTTTCATAGATACAACTTTAGCTAAACTACGTGACATCTACGTAATAGAAGAAATATTGATATTTCGCGGTAGTAGAATGTAGGTATTTCATACATTACAATCCAAAATTAAATTAAATGTAAATAGTAATCTATTAATTTGCACTGCACTGTGTTCCATTATTTTGGAACACAGCGAACGGAAATCCAACTGTATTACCGGATATAGGTAATTAAATAACCTGAAAAGTTACAATAGTATAATAACCTAGAGTCTGAAACCAATATTTCATTTTGTTCACATAGTAACTCAATATGTGATGACGACATACTCGTATGCGTACATTAAAATTTAGAAATCGTTTAAAATTATTAATTAAAACCGGACTCATTTACCACCAATATCTTAACTATGGGTTTTTCCAAATGTACTAAGTCATTAATTTCACTACTTTCCCACGATCCTTTCTTAAGAAACCTTAGAAATTAATATTATTAGTAAAAATTTAAATCTAATTTACTCGTACGTACATTAAGAACTTAATATTATATAACTTTATTCATATACTATTTTTAAAGATCTTTAATAATCTATCTATACATATAATAAAATTCTGAGTCGAATCTATACATTAAATATTTCTTGTAAAACCTTATTGAAATAGTCATCATTATCGATACAGAACCCGAATCTATAGTTTTTAGAATTTTTGTCTGTCTGTCTGTCTGGAAACGCATCACGAGAAAACCACTGGACAGATTTTGATGAAATTTGATGTCATGGGTCAACATATAGTATTTTGTTACTGCGGAAAAATATCTAAATCCATCATATCCTGACCGGATCTAAATCTGATGTCTCTTTTATATTAGGATAAATTTAACAACATTATCTCTAATAACTGGTGATTTCAATATCAAAATCGTTTCGTAGTTGTGGGAAAGGTCGCAAGTTTTCATTTTGTACGTACTTATGTAGCACACCACAGACCTATTAGTAGGAGATCCGAACTAGGTGGTGGACCCCTCACTCTTTTTCCAGGCGAAATATATTTTATTCAGGCGAATTATATTTACGGGGGTTGTCACCAAAAATTATCTTTATCTTAAATAAACACCATATAGGTATACCTAGTATTTAATACTTATAAGTAAATAATGTGAAAATCTAATGGTCTTGTAAATAAAGAAAAACATATGAACTTATTAGATATTTATGACTTTTGTCGTTATCTCATTAGGATTCTTTAAGTTAATCGCTGTTTGATTTTTACTAACCGCAAACTGCGTTTTCCTTAATGCCGACAAAGAAACAAAATAATAGAAATAACATCCATTAAAATACATATTAATGATATGTGATACACAAATGTGTTTGTTTTGTTAACATCGAAAATAAATTGTTTGGAGTGATTTTAATTTAAATTATCATGTCAAATATTTTTGTTTTTAAATTTTTTTAGATACTTTATGGTACGTAATTCAAGCCCAAAAGAGTTATTCGGCTTTTACAATTTTTACAATGGATGGCCAGTTTTATTTATTTTTTATTATTTGTTAACTTTCTTATTTTATAGATAATACTTTGAATTAAAAGCAAAACTTTCATTTCAATTGACCTAATAGATTCAATGCTCCTTTAAAGCATTAAGTTCTATTTTCTTCTATATACAGGAGGGTAACATTTAATTCGATCATTAAAATATTATAAATGCTAAAATTTAGATGGATGGATGTTTGTTACTTACTCTTATACGCCAGAAAGGGGGAACGGATCTGGATGAAATTTTGCACAGAGATAGATTATAGTCTGGAATAGCATGTAGGTTACTTTTTATCCCGGAAAAATGTACGATTCATGTAGTCATATGATTCATAATAAAATCACAATTTTAATTCCAGCCTTTTAAAATAACGGCACGGGAAGATGCTTCAACCGAGATGAATTTTATCGCAGTCCATCATGCTGGTCAAATCCATGTTTGTGAACTTCACATGTCTTTCAAAAGCTTGTTAGCTACTCTCAGACATACAGGTTTCCTCATATTAGCAGTAAAAGAGAACCTAATTATGTGGAAAATGCGATTTGTAGATGGACTATCAGAAGTGCGAGCCCCTGGGTGTCCAAAGCGAGCGTGCTTCCAATGGGCTATGACTGCTTTATTTTAATAATATACTGGCTATTTCTATCTCATTATGCCGATATAATATAACAATATAATCTTTATAACATTATTATCTATATACTATACATATATCTTCATAACAATTTATTCATTTTTAGCCTGTTCTGTCTAGTTTATGTATAAAGGGCGTTTGAAATGGATACATAGCAAGATGTTTTTTTTTACAGTACTTACTTTATATTGAGGGATTCTTTAACAATTAATAACAAAAAAAAATAAAAAAAAATGCATAAGATTTTATATAAGAAATATATTTTATGGTGGCGTAAAAATAATCTCAAACCTAGAAGTTGATAATGTGATCATCAATCTCAATCCTCGCCAACAATCTTTGGCGCTATTAGCTTTGATACATTAACTAAAGACAAATTGTCGTCGCTACCTAGTGTACCTAAGTCTTAAGAAAAAATAATTAAATAAATTATAGTTTAAAAAACTAAAAAACACGCTTTAATTATGAACCGAACTTAAAAGTAAAAAGTATTTTTGTATAAAATAAAGTGATTAACGAGAAAATTCATGTTATTTTGAAAAAAAACCGAATTAAATATAAGTAAAAATATGAAGCCGGATAATTTTTTATCAATCGGAATTCAATTATAAATATAAAAGTTTCAAAACAAATGGATGACCAGATTACCTGAAGTAACACGTATAGGTTACTGTTATTGCCTAGAGGCACTAGGTATAATCAAAGGCCAAACGTTATATTGTACTTATCCTGCCAGTTGTTTTTTTTTTTTTAGTTTTGTACAAGAACGAAAATATACATTAAACTATAAAGGAACATTAAACATCTATTCTGAAAAAAACCCCGCTATCAATTAAAAAACATTTAAAAACTCCCCCATTTAGTAAGAAACGTTAATGGGTTAGATAAAAGTGATTTCTTTTGTCTTATGATCATAAAAAGTTGACATTATAATAATATTTTTTAATATGTTAAAATAACACATAAGTATTATAAATAAACATAAATAATTATAAAATATAAAAATAAAGCGTAGACCTATAAAATATGTATTTAAAATTCTAGAAGGTATGTGTATTTAAATTTTTTATGATTTGAACTAGCCAGGAAAATATTCTACTTTGTTACCTTGCTTCGCGTTTGGATGTTTGGATGGATGTTTGTTACTCCATCACGCAAGAACGGCTGAACGGATCTGGATAAAATTTGACATAGACATAGATTACAGTTAGGAATGATGATGATGTTCTCCTAGCCGATTCCGGCCACGGCGGCCAATCTCAATGAGGTTAGCCAACTGCGCAGGAGATATTATAGTGCTCAAGTGTACGCGCAGATACAAGTGCACTCTCTATTCCTATCACTCTCGGACTCCGGTGGGACGACCACTCGACACGACCGGTGAGAGTTAAGGCAAGGAATAGCACATAGGCTACCTATTATCCCGGAAAAATGTACGGTTCCCGTGGGATAGATTTGCTTTTGTATCTCATATCACATTTGATATGAGATAACAGGTAACACCACTTTTAACATAGCCTATGTATTACGTACTATATCTAGTTTATAATCTATCTGTGTACTCAAAATTCATCCAAATCAGTCAGCCGTTTCAGCGGGAAGGAGCAATGACAAACAAACAAACTTTCAAATTTATAATAGTAGCATGATTTTATAATTGTTAACATTTCATAATAATAGACTTCTAATTATCCAAACATTAATATGAAAAGTGTTTTGTAATGGACGCCGGCACACAACACGTATCCATATTTGATTACCGGTTCCATAACTGCGCATGCAAATAACAATACCTACATAATAGAAATAACTAGTTAGATATTTTATTCACAATTAACTATAAACATTTTAGCCAAAAGTAATTAACATTGTGGCACAGAGACCGTACTTCTTTTACACCATTTTTTGTTAACACAAAGCTCTCTGCCTTCAGTGACATTTGCTTAATTCTTTTTTTAAACCATCTACTTTAAGAAGTAGATTGGTTAACACACAATACGATGTCACAGTATTATTCCGTATTGTTCTGTATCTGTACATAAGTATACTTAATAAAATTGTAACTAAGTGTGTACATTTAATATTTTTTGGTAAATCTTATTGAAATAGACGTTATTATTTATTATCGACACAGAGGCCGAATTTATAGCTTTTAGAATTTTTGTCTATCTGTCTGTCTGAGATCGCATCACGAGAATACCACTGGACAGATTATGATGAAATTTGACATGATGATAGCTGGTTATAAAATGTCTCATTTTTGAGAAAAAATACAAAAAACTGCAATGTAAGAGTATACCTACTATATGTAAAACCTAAGAATTTGGTTTTTGGTCATCAGAACGCGGGCGGAGCCGCGGGCAATGCTAGTTATCTATAAATTTGTAGAAATAATACCTATGTATAAAATTTAAAATTTAAAGAAAAAACAAGTGCACTTCGATTGTAACTCATAACAAGTTTGGCTGTAATAATATATGCTTCGAAAATATAGTGTTTAAATCATCAAAGACGCACCATTTCAAATATGTAGCGAATATTTAGAACAAAATGATAAGATGGTCCTTTCCTACTGACGATATTGCCCACATGTAGTACATACTATGCGTTTATCATACAATAATTTACCAATAATAATTAATATAATAACCAATTATTTTCAAAAGTACGTATAATGTATGAAATTGCTACCTTAGTGCTAGCCATTTCTAAAAGCGAAATCGAATTTCTGATTGGTTACATTGATGTAAAATCTAAAAAAGTTTATATATGGCTTTCCTTTTTTAAACGGCTGTGTGATTGGTCGGATGGCGCCGTAAAAAGCTCAACGCCCCTCGCAGTGCGGCCTACCCTATGAAACGTTTTTATTACACTATTTTTTACGCGCGTATAAAAATAGAAGTAGGGAACAGTCAGGGGTGTATATGTAGTATATATATACTAAATTACTTATTATATGTATTTGATAGGTCAGATAATACAGTTATATATCTATTAGATTTTACGATGCTGTTAGAATAGTTTATTGCTTTGAAGTTAAAAAAATCTTACAAAATAGGTCTGTCTTAGTAAATAATATTTGTTATATATCTACATTTTCACTTATTTATTTTACAAATCATAAATACAACTAAACCACATGAAAGTATTGCCATTAATAATAATAATGCCGAACGTTTTTAGTTACCAATATAGTTTTATTACTATCCCTAATACCCTAATCCTTAATGAAAGTACAGTAACAAATAAACATAAATATTTCATTATCGCATTTAGAAGCACAATGGGAAAACAGTCTCATTTGCCTATATCCCTGCTTTATATAGCCGCATAATAACCGAAACATCAAAAATTATTACTTCATCGTCGCGTCGACGTGTTTTTTTTTATTATTAACTAACATCTCTAATGTTTGACATAGATCTGTTCTAAATAATTTATTTGGCCGGTGATTCTAATATTAATCATATCTAAGTATTTAAGAGAAATTATGACTTTTATATTTTTTTTAACCTTAATAAAAATAACGGACATCTAAACTTTCGCATTTATAATATAAGATATCGCAAAAACAATAACTTAATAACTTGATCCCCACCCACAGTAGCCAGCCGCGTATTGGTTCTGCTAAAAATAGGAGGGGGTGAGAAAAGGACGCGTGTATCTGTGGAATATGCCATCCCTCTCACAGAAAACTCATACCGTTCAAATATAGAATACATTTATCGATGTTTGGGGCATAAAAATTGACAGATTTTTTTCAGTTCATTGTGAGACGCTGACGAAGTCACATCGGTCTCATCTGTTCCGACGAAGGGTTGTCTGTTATAAGATTTTACGTTCGTGTATCAAGTGAAATAAAAATTGTGAAGTTGTATTTTATATGTTCGTGTGTGTCACCTGTGTTTACTAACATTACTCAATAAAAAGGGGAAGGTATGTAGCTGTATATGCTAATATATTTTACGTATAAGTATATAAGTTTTTTTCTTTTATATACTTTAAAGTCAAGTGAGTCATATGTGTTTTGGTAGTTTTTAAGTTATAATATTTTTTAAATCATTTAATAAATAATCTGTGAATAATCTTGATATTACTATAGTTAATCAATGAAGTTAACGATATATTTCAGTATTTATAGTTCTAGAAATATTATTGTTATACTATAGCAGATATAAAATTAAAAAAAATAAAAAATATATCCAAACATCAAAAACAAAACACATAATTAGCCTTAATAGCTGTCGGAACCTTTGAGAATACTATAAAATGTTAATTATTATTTAATTAAAACGATTGCAACAGCGCAGTAGATACGTGACCGAGGAATTACATTTTTTTAACAATTTGCCGCGCTAGCAAATTTTTTCTACGAATCATTTAAATTCGCGGTTGGTATGCAAGAAAAAATGTCATTTGACAGGTACTTTTTTAATATTCATGTAAAGGAAAGGACAAATTTTAGTACCTAATTATAAGTGCAATTAAATTGTGCAAAAAATAATAGAAATATTATTTTTATCCTAGGTATGCTAAGCTGCGCCTCCCCCGCCGGCATGCCGCCCGCGCCACACGCTCAAGCCTGGGCCTCCCTGATGCAACAGCCAGTCATTGTAAGTTCAAGCTTTTAATATAAAACTAATATGATAATATCATCATCATAACTATACCGTGTACCACTCGGCATTGTCTGAAAAATCCATGCTCGTATATTAAGATTTTTTTTATAATTATCAAAAATATATCTACTAAAAACTAACACATTAAGATTACATCAAAAGAACCGATTTAATATAATGATGCATCCTTAGATAATTTTCTAAATTTAATCGAGTTTATAATTAATTAGTACTTACCATTAACCTCATATGTGAATTATGTATAAAACTACATTTAATTAAGTAATATATTAAAGATAAAAGTTATCTAAGCTTAATTTTTTTCCTAGAAAACGGAACCTATGGAGGAAGGTAGCTTCTCAAAAGAACAAACAAGCGGATTCTATTCAGAAGGATTCCACAGTGCCTCTCCATCATCTTCAAGCAAAGATTCCAATGGCCACTCACCTCGTAGCGTTGGAAGCTCTGGTGATCCTTCACCATATTATGACAATATGTCATTAAAAGCTAAAGCTAATCTAGGAATGCATTTGGAGTCTTATCGTAATGGCTTACCATACAGTCTTCTAACACCACCTGAATTTGAACATAGAAACAATGAAGAATGCGAGCCATCTCCATATGACGCGTATTCTCCACGTTCACTCGCACCGCCAGCTCACATTTCTACACCTTTAGCACGAAATGATGCTACGCCTCCGAAGTCATCGCCTAGAACACCTTCTTCTCCTGAAAGAGATCATGAGAGACGTTTCGATAGATTTCATGACTCTGGGTTCGATGGCATGGGCCAAAATAAGCCTGAAGCTGATGACGGTCGAGATGGATCAGGCCTAGAAGAAGATTTCGATGATGAACCAGGTCTTCGCGTGCCAGCAGTTAACTCTCACGGAAAAGTGAAAACTTTCAAATGCAAACAGTGTGAGTTTGTAGCAGTTACAAAGCTCAGCTTCTGGGAACACAGTAAAGAACACATTAAGCCTGAAAAAATGCTTACTTGTAGAAAGTGTCCATTTGTAACCGAATATAAACACCACCTTGAATATCACATGAGGAATCATATGGGATCGAAACCATTCCAATGCACTCAATGCTCTTACTCTTGTGTAAATAAATCAATGTTGAATTCCCACTTAAAATCGCATTCGAATATTTATCAATATAGATGCGCTGATTGCAACTACGCTACAAAGTACTGCCACTCTCTCAAGTTGCATTTACGCAAGTATAAGCATAATCCAGCTATGGTATTGAACATGGATGGAACTCCAAACCCTCTCCCAATAATCGATGTTTATGGCACCCGTCGAGGCCCAAAACAAAAGCCAATGATGAAAATGTATGAACAACAGCAGCAAATTAACAATAATGTGAAACATCAGTCTCCACAGTCGCACCCTCTCTTTGGAAGTCACTTTCCTGTCAACCTGCCATATCTACCTCCACTTCTACCTCACTCATTTCTGTTCCCACCAAATAACAATTACGAACAGAATGCTTCACCAAAAGTTAGCGAGATGCCTCTCGAAAAACCGCCGTCTCCTCAATCAATACTACAAAAGCGATTGTCCTACGGTGAAATGCCAGAAACAAATGTAACACCACCCCCTACTAAATCGCCAGTAAGCCTTCCCCAAACTCCTACTCCATCTAGACCGATGCATTCTCCCCCACAAACAAATGACGCTCTTGACCTGACAAACACTAAAACTAGTGAAGCGGGATCACCACCTCCCACAGAACGTCCAGCACCTGTCACTCCCACTACTTTAAAGAACAGAAGAAAAGGCCGTGCGTTTAAATTGCAACCAGCGGCTTTGAGACTTCAACACGAAGATAGCAAAGTTGAACCAGAAGGCTCCGGCGAGGAATCTGATGCATCAGAACACACAACAGTCCCCGCAGCATACTCTTGCCAATACTGTGACATTACTTTTGGAGATCTCACCATGCACACTATACACATGGGATTCCATGGCTACAATGATCCGTTTATGTGTAACAAATGCGGGGAAAGAAGTCCGGATCGCGTTGCATTCTTCATCCACCTCGGTCGCGCTCAACATGCGTAGTTTGTATGATATTCAAATTAACTAGTCAACGCGTAATTCATATTACATTATAGCAAGAATTAGCATGAGGTAAGTAATGATTCATATTTAAGCCAAAGAATTATTGTACATACAGTATGTTTGTTCAAAAATTAAAAAGTAGGTAATTAAGTTTTAGATATTAATAGTGTACGTACGGTATTGAGTAGTTGTGATTATTATATTAAGCTTCATTGTAAATAGGTATCGTAGTAAGTAAATTCATTTTTCTGCTTTTAGCATTATGAAATTTATTATGTTAACCCTGTGTTATTTGTAGATGTAACGTGGAAAGTGACCAATCTAAGGATATGAAGGATATGTAATATAAAAAATATGTTATTGTATGTAAAATTATAATGTGTAGACATCATTATGTTAGGCGATACTGTGTAATGTGAGCTTTTTTTTAAATCTAACATCGTCCCTTGTAACGCAGACGAAGTCGCGGACGCCCACTAGTTAAATCATGAGACTGTATCTCTTTAGTACAAAACCAAGGTTCAAGTCACTAATAATTATGTTATAGATCAATAATTTTAAATATGTAGTATGTACATTTGAAGTTACGGTGAAGTTACCTACTAGCAAGCGTTGCAAATACTCCATACAGAGTATTCTAACGATACGTTAAGGCAGAGTGTATTTATAACAATAAAAGGAAAGATTTATTATTTTATTTATTTATTTCTGATTAGGTTTACTGTAATTTTAGTTTGTTGGGCAAATTTTACAAATGTAAAACAATGTATGGCATTCTATATGAAAAATTGTGAAATTCGTAAAAGGCGTTATGCTGATTTATTGTATTTTTGTAACAATATTTTGTTTGTGTGCTGGAAACAGAATAATAAAAAAAAAACCAGTTTTATGCTAACTTTTTTTTAATTCAATACCTCTTACAATATGATCAATATTATATTTCATTTTTCTATCTATACGATGTTCAATATAAAGATTCATTTAATAATGCATAAATAATCACAATACGTGACACTGGCAGAATATCTTCCATCTGTTTAATTCTAAGCCATTAAAGAAAAAGAGAACCTAAATAAAAGATTAAATGTTGAACTCAACTTTTGTTAGATCCAAATCATAAATAATAGTATATCTACGCAGTACGAAGTAGTCGCTTACATCTAACTTTACGTCATTTTAATTATTCATGTAACTTAAACTAAAGTCTCAGTCTTCGTTCCTACGTTTTAAGGTCAATATAGATTTCTCAAATGAGATATTTACCCGCAGTAAAAAGTTCCTAAATATTGATTCGGCTAACTAGCAATCATTATACCAAATTTCATCAAAATCTGTCCAGTGATTTTCTCGTGATGCCTTCTTACACACATAGACATACAAAAATCCTAAAAACTACAGATTCAGCCTCTGCATCGATAATTATGACTATTTCAATAAGATTTTCCAAAAAATATTTAATGTACAGATTCGATTCAGCATTTTATGTATAGATGAGAAAAATACGCAATATAGAAATCAAGCCTAAAAAATTAGCTTAAACTAACTTTATATTACCTGATTACGATTTACAAAACAACCTTAAAATATACTCGTACGTGCCTAAATTCTCTAGGGAATAAATTAAATGTAAGTATAATTAGTTATTATTATACCTATTCATATCATAATTATATTTTAAATTTTTAAGTAGGTATACAAGTTTTTTTAATATATTTTTTAGTTGTTAAAATTTTATAATATATGTATATTAGTAATACCTATTTTTATATTAATAATATACAAATTTAAAAAATAAAAACAATAGATATACAGTTTTCATATTTCATCTCGCATTTGAATTGCCACTTTATTTTACAAATTAATATTCCTTTGATTTTTTTAGTATTTTTTTAACATCTACATTACACTATCGAGTTCTCAAATACTCATTAGTATTGTTCTTTATTTATTTTTTTACATTGGAACACAGTACCATCTAGTTCCATGGTAGGCTACGAGGCTTGTTATACATAACAGATAGTTGATACACTACACATATTTAACTTTAAATACTTACATATTATAAATATAAACACCTATGACTGGAGTACAAAAATTTGTGCTCATCACTCAAATGTATGCTCCTAGCGGGACTCGAACCCACGACCTTTGGCACAGCAAGTAGTGTCACTACAAACTGAGCCAAATGCGTCGTCTTAAACTGGTGTTTGCCTAGTGGTTGAAATTCGAATATAATTATTATAAAAATTCGAGGATAAAGTATTAATAGAATTTAGTATTTACCTATCTATAGGTATTAAAAAAAGTAACTGTCCAAGATTTTTAGTGATAACACTGAAGCTCGGCAATGGCTACTAAAAAAAAAGAAAATCAATTGACAAACAGGGGCGGTTAACTGAAAAATCATTCTAATACTATATTATATGTACACTTAATAAAGAAAAATAAATACATTACGGATTAACATTTCAATTATTCTACTAGCATTGCCCGCGGCTCCGGCCGCGTTCAGATGACCAATAACAAATTCTTAGGTTTTACATATTAGTATAGTAAGAGACATTGCAATTTTTGTATTTTTCAGAAATGAGGTATTTTCCCGCAGTAAAAAATATCCTATATGTTGGCCCGGATAACTTGTAATCACCATACCAAATATCATCAAAATCCCTCTAGTGGTTTCTCTGTGATGCGGTAACAGACAGACAGATAGACAGACAGACATAAATTCTAAAAACTATAGATTCGGCCGAGATAATAATGTTTATTTCAATAAGATTTTCCAAAAATTTTTAATGTACAGATTCGTCTTAGTTACAATTTTATTATATGTATAGACGATTAACGCATGAAAATAATTCCAAAACTGAGCAAGGCCAATTTGAATTTATTTAAAATAAGCTAAGACTAAAAATGCTAGGGTCAGTTTATTTTAGAGGCTGTATAAAGTAATTTCTATACGGTGTGTAGAGGTGTAGAGGCTGTAAATAATATAATCTCTATAATATAAAAATGAATCGCTGAATGTGTTGGTAAGCGCAAATCTCGAGATCAGCTGAACCGATTTCGATAATTCTTTTTTTTTGTATATTCCTTGAAGTACGAGGATGGTTCTTACGGAGAGAAAAATTTAAAAAAATTACCTGAAAAAGAATAAAAATAACACTTTTCTATACTCCCATACAAAAGATTCGTAATAACACTTAAAAGTCAATTTGACCTTTAATACCATACCATAAAGTTTAAGTGTTAGTGGAGAGGTTCCGGGAAGGCAAAACAATTGAGTGACGTTAGTATCGTATAAATATTAGTGTCAATATTTGTCAATATTTATACGATGGTAACATTACTCAAAAACAATATCTATAAGGTAAATTAAATTGAAGTGTCTGTTTGAAATGTCAAAATAACAGCTGTTTACTAAATGCATATGAATGTATACGCGATTCATATACCAATAACCAAAACAACATTTTTTACAATTTTTGTCTGTCTGTCTGTTTGTTCCGGCTAGTCTCTGAAATGGCTAAACCGATTTTGACGGGACTTTCACTGGCAGATAGCTGATATAATAAGGAGTAACTTAGCTACTTTTATTTTAGAAAAAAATACGGTCCCCACGAAAAACAAATTAAATCAATGAAAAATTTAACAATATCCGATTCAAATAGGGAAGTTGTATACATAGCCTAGGAACGAACCCGAGCGAAGCGAGGCCGAGTCGCTAGTGTTAAATAATTTCGAAAGTGAAGGACCTATTTCTTAAATTGTGCTCTACGTTACGGTAGCTACTCGCGGTGCTTCTAAAAATAATTCAATCTTTTGTTTTAAAAGTTAATTGTTATGGAACGTCTATTTTTTAAAGAACAATACAATTTTTATGTCACCGTTACGGGTAAAAACTATGCATGAATATTCATAGCTTCTTGTCAAATTTCTATTACTTTTAACTATTTAGGCAGTTAGAGCTAACACACACCTAAGAATATTTCTATTGATCATTTATTATGAATTAAAATCATAAAATGGCAACTCATTTAATATTTACATAACTTACAACAGAAAACTTACATTCGGATATCTATATCGGTCGCAAATAAATTACGAAAGTTTCACCGTAATCGGCCAAGAGGTTTAGGAATGCATATGTTACAAATACAAAAAAATACATAAATTTTAAACAATTGTCGGTGCCAAGCCAAATGTAAGTGTGTAGTAAGTACCTACACTCGCTGCGATCTGAGAAATCTATACTAAAGGCACTGACTTCATACTAATAAATAGATAGCACATACAAATAATAATATTTTATTTATATTAAATCTTTATTAAATTATTTTATACTTTTTAGTTTCTAGTTTTTGAAGTCGGTTTTTTTAAACGTAGTTTTTTTTATTAATAAACATAGTAGGGATGTTTTTGATATAAATTTCCTCACTCGATTGAAATAAACCTTCTCTATCCCAAATATCCTGCATACTTATTTAATGAAAAAAATATCTATAGTACAGTCTACTCTAATAACTGTTATTTATTTATTTACTTATTTATTCGTTTTTCAAGCTATTTCACTTTTCCAAATTGTTTCAAGTGAATTTTTCTACAGAACAATTCTTCTATATTAAAAGCCCAGATTTCGACTCCAAAAGGTGAATAAATCCTTCATGGGATTGAGTATACGCATATATAATAAGATTCCACAAAATGTAATAGATTATTTACCTCTTTAAAAATTTAAAGATAAAATTAAAAATATGTTACTGAGCAAAGAGTATGAATAATAAATAAATATTTTATTGAGCAAATATTTTATTGAGCAATGAGTATTGAGGAAATGTCTGAAATTAAGAAATATTGACTCACGTATGGGCTGATAGCAACTGTTGAGTTTCTTACCGGCTCTTCGAATCAGAACTGCTTTCCGAGCCGATGGTAGCTTCCTCACGGACCGACTAGACTGACGCTTTAAATTGACAATTCAAAAGTACTTGTAGTAAGTCTAATTGAATTCATTAAAATTGTTTTATCACTCACACGGAAGCTTGCCGCTAACTCTGACGTGGTTTGCGATGGATCCGCTTTCACGATCACTTTTAACTCTTCATTGTAAACTAGAGTCTCCGGCCGTCCTCAGGGTTTGTTCTTAGGTCAAAATTTCCAGAAAGAAAACGTTGGAACCAAAAACGCGCCGTGTTTTCTTTTACAGTAGCTTCCTCATAAACATATTTAATCCTTCGAGCTGTTTCTGCAGTGCTGGTGCCACGGTGGAACTCGTATTCGTAAATAACGCGACATTTTAAGTTGTCCATATTGTAAACAAAACGATGTCAAAGAAAAATGAAATGGCGCGAAAACAAATGAATCGCTAAACTCGAAATACAAATACAAGCCTAAATTTGTGATCAATTTGAATTTGGAATTCCTAACCAGACGACAGATACTTGAGATCAAAGTGGCCTGTTTGACAAAACACCATCATACTATATATACGAGTAAATTTCAAGTAGCAAGTAGTTTCATAAGCGTTTTCAATAAATTTCCGATTTTCGCCATTTTTAATTAGACATCTTTAATTAAAAAGACAATAAAAATGTGTCGAGCAAATTAAATACAAGACAAATGTGTCTGAAGCTTACACATTCCTTAATATTGATTAGACGAAATAAAAAACGTTACACGTATTGGAAACAAAAACTTTTGTACCACGTGAAGCTAAATGTTTTTCTCAAGGCTGAAAATATTATATCTACTATAACTTTTTACACAATTATCTTTTTAAATTTAAGCAGCCTTTATTATTTAATTTAACCATTTTACACATATTGAAATATTTCCGGTTTTTTACGTCTTTCGGCTATAAAATGAATAAAACAGTGGATAATTCTAATTAGGCTTTGTTCTTTTAAAAAAATATATCCATTCTACACAAGTATAAATGTCACATGGACATATGTCCTCCATTAGGTAATTAATGTATTGTTAATTTTTCAAATAATATTTCCATAACAAATGATTTTTTTTTTTTATATTTTTCAAACTCTAAGCGTACTTCTAACAACTTTGAGAGCATTTGATGTAAATCATTAAATAGAATCTTCTAAATATAATCTTCTACATTTCATTATTAGCTTAATTCATCCTTGTTCCACTCGGGTTCGTCCCTAGATACGTTTTAATAGTTAGTATAGATTTCTCAGTGATGAGATATTTTCCTGCAAAGTATCCTTTATATTGACCCGGATAACCAGCTATCATCATATTAAATTTCATCAAAATCTATTCAGTGGTTTTCTCGTGATTCGATTTTAATTATTCTCGATTGTATATATTCGGCCTCTGTATCGATAATAATGACTATTTCAATAAGATTTTCCAAAAAATATTTAATGAACAGATTTGACTCAGAAATTTATTATATTATAGAAGACATTTCATCCTATACATGGACCGTCTTTTTAGTAAACTTTTCCAAGTATTCTAAGTATCTATATTGTGAAGAATTACTGTGCGTATTTTAATAGTGTTCTCTTGAAATAGTTTCAATAAACGTAATACATTATCGATGGTCCAGGATCGCAACAATTGTCGTCTGACCCAAATCCTACGGATATGCAGTTTTGTGAGCCAAAAAACTCTTAAAAAGAATTCGGTTTAACTCCACGTAACATAGAAACAAAATATATGGAATAGATGTTATTTATTATACCTATATTTTTTTTTAAACTATGATTTATTTCATTTCATAACTCATCACCTCTTTAAATTAATTTCAATGTTAAACTTATCGCTATGAATAAATTACTTTATTAATTTATCGCCAATGTAAGTTTATAAAAAATATTTATAGTTAATAAGGTACGTAATTATGTACATAATATATCATATATTAGTATATAATACTCAGTCTTAATATGTAGGCAGGCACTCGTCACACGTTATTCGCTTGTTTTATTTTGAATTTAGTTGTTTAAAAATAGTTTTATAATAAAAGTATCTATATGTTATTTTTTTTTCATTTTAATAGATTCCAAATAAAAAGTTTGACATAGGTAAATTAATTATAAACTGAAAATATAAGAATATATATATATATATATATATATATATATATATATATATATATATACGAGTATATATATATATATACATACCCCAAATTTTTTACCCCAAAACAATAGTCATTAAAATTGTGCATTTCTCGCAAAAAGTACTGAATTGGATAACGCTGGCTAAACCTTAAGAAATATATCAAAACAATCTAGTAGAAAATTATAGGTCTTAAAGAGACCTACAGGAAGTCCGATAGCATATGTATATCTCATAAGGTACACTCACTGTAACTATTAGACGACGCACCTAGACCTAGGGACGCACCCGAGCGAGTCAAGTCGCTAATATTTTATACATCAACACGACTCTACAATTTTTCTGTCCGGCATACGAGTACACCACAAATAAACCTAAGAATCGGTGTCTCAGTGAATGAGTAGTTGCATTTTTTTTACACGGTTCGTGCTGATGCAGGTGTCTTTACAAAGAATGTACCAAAACCTGCTCAGTTTTTAGCATACAATGCATCTATATGACTGCAGTACAATACTTTGCGACGCTCAGCCAAAAGTGGAGACCCACTTTAATGATTACGATTTTCAAATATCATTTCACAGATGGCCTACTTTTTATTCTTTATATTAAAATATAATGGATAAAATATGTATTTACTTTACGTAAAAAATAATAATTGCCTACTTCTCGAACTCTAATTGTTTTTTTTTACTCTATGTGAAGAGTTATTATTGCGCACTTTGTTCTATACCTATAGTTTAAATAAATAACAAAATTGAGTTTAAATGATTTAATGTTATTTTTAATAATTTTTAATATCTATGTAGGTTTATAACAAACACACACATAGAAAAAGCTAATTACATTTTTAGTTATTACCTTTTCAATTAATAATATTATGTAGATTGTATTCAAACCTTTTTAACTTCCCACTGCTGGGCACGGGTCTCCCTTCCATATGATGGGAATCAGGGCATAGTCCACCACGCTGGCCAAATGCGAGTTGACGGATCATGTAGCTTAATTTAAAATAAAAAATACACTATACTACAATATGAGTAAAGGGCTTAAATATTTTTATATGACAGAATAAAATAATAGTATTTTTTATCTTAATAATGTTTGAAAATAAAACTACTAAGTACTACTGTAATAGTATATGTATATCATCGAACCTATAGTCTCTAACACGACACGCAGTGTCAGCCAGACTCATTGCCACTGCACCAACACAGAACAAAAGTTACGAAAATAATTCAGCAAATTTAACAAATTTTGATACCTACAAGATAGAAATTCTTAATAAGATCATAATTCATTTGTCAAGAGGCGGCGCTTGCGCAGTAAAAGACCTTAAATGCTACCACAAATGACCGTTAATTTGTGATTCTTCACACACACCCTCGCTATCTTCAACAAAACATCGATTAAAAAGAATTTATAATCAATCATGTTTTTTAATCTACATCTATTGAATTTCTAAGATTCTTTGTAAAATTTAAAATTCCGCGAAAATCTTTCAAAATGTTCATTCTAAGAGATTGTTACGGTTTTAATAATCAACTTTTATATGCTATTAAAAATAATCTATTAGTATTTTTTTCTGCAATATTTAAATAAATTACTATTTATATGGTTAAAGTAAGTGTAACTTACTCCGGTTAAACCTTGACTTTTTTAAGTATCTGTTACCATGGCAACAAATTGATGTCACAGAAAGTTATGCGGTTATCCTTTTTTCCTTTAGAGGCTTTTTCCTCCCTTATCCAGTTATTATTCTTCCTGCCAAATTTTATTACATTGAAATTCATGCTTTAAAGTTAGATGTAACACTCGAACACAGTTATGTTTTTATAATATAAGTATGTAGCCCTTTTTAACGTCCCGCTGGGCACGGGCCTCCCTTCAATACGAGGGAGATCAGGCCATAGTCCACCACGCTGGCCAAGTGCGGGTTGGCGGACTTCACATATCTTTGGAAAACTTGCTAGATACTCTCAGACGTACAGGTCTCATGTTAAAGATGTTTATAACACATTGGAACATTTATAATATTTTACTTGAATAATTTCAAATAAATAATTTTACTGTTAGTTGTTACTGTCTTCTTTTATTTATTGGTGGCTATATGAGTGTAATAAAAGGAGAGCAATAGTTATTTTTTATTCAATTATAGAATTAACCTGCGCGGTAAGCCACCTCGCCATATGGTCCGATGGCCACGTACCCAAAACTGCAAATAAAAAGTTAAATGCAAGTATAAACGTAAGAGGCGGTTACAAGGGCGGCACGCTTCGAAACCTCATGCGTGATTTTTTCCCTTTTTTTCTCAAAGCAGATGTTCTTTGACCACTCATACAGTTTGGTATTTTTTCTTGACAAGACGGACCTTGTTAAACGATACCATGATTGAAGTGGTTTCAAGAATCGTAACTATAAAATTGCTCTTACAGATGCTACTATAGAAATAAAACAAAAATATACCTACTATTTAAATCTTGATTAAAGTAACTTATATTTGGCAACATTAAATAAAAATAGGTAAGTAAGTATTATTTCATATTTTAATTATTATATTTTTTTATTAAAACACATTGTGAAATAATAATATAATAATATATTATAATTATTTCCCAAATAGAAAGAGAAATAATGATATTCTAAAACCCGACTGCGGTGAAAAGGAAAAAAAATGTAACACTGATAAATGTAAAACTAAATGCAAATTACATACAAATATGTAACAAACAAAAAAGTAAACAAAAACTGAGCGTTAATCCGAAAACGCGTGGTGAAGGATATTATTGGGATAAAAATCGATTTGGTCGCTTCTCGGAAGAACACTTGCTTAATCTCCCATCGCAGATGGGTCTATTATTTCGCGACACGTGGTTTGGTATTACCATTTGACAAATAAAAATATATTTAAACTATCACGAACATGTGATTTAGATTTGTAAAAAAGTTAGTAAACTGTAGTCCTGCCTATTTTATCTCAACAAAAAAACGTCAATTGTTTTGACTGGTTTATTTTTATCTTTTAACAAAAATGTCAACATTGTCTCTACGTTTCGTATAAATATATATACTGTTGCTGAGGTTACCAGTTCGATTCCCAAACAGAACAGCCCTATACAGCGTGTTATATCTTTAAAAATAAAGAAAAATAGCCAATTGAATAATGTTATGTATTTATATAAAATCAATGTCAGTTTTCTATGGCTTTCTTTTCATTCTAGGCTTACTTTTTCTACTTTAAATGAGTTCTGTGATATAAAAATATGATGTAGGTGCCTGCCTATTATGAACGCATATAATGACATAACAATGAAACTAAACAACTTATCCATTTCACTACTTCGCTTAAAACAAAACAAATAAACTTTTAAATATGGTAAGATATAATATAAAATAATTCAAAAATACAATTATTTAATGTATTTAGATTTACCTTTCATTTTCATCTTCATTCATCTTATTTTCTTTCACAACATTTCGGCTTGCTTCTATTGTGTTTTATTTTGTGTTATACCAAATGTATTCCATCTCGTAAATAAATGCACGGATTGGAAATTCAAATGAGACTGGCCAAATTTATGGGCACGTTCCCTACTCATCCATTTCGGCCTCTGGTGCATATATCAACATTTTATATACAGACTGTGTATTCTACAAATATACGAAAAAGGTTATTTATAGATCAGTTTCTATATATACCACATTTCATTTGCATAGTTTGAAAATAACCTTCGCAGAGTCAAATTCAAAAAGAAAGGAATGACGAGAGTATGACTTTTAAAGTTAAACACCTTTTACTGTCAGAATTTTTTTAGTATTTGGTCTGACCATCCTTAACTTTATCCATCATCTCCATGATTTTTTTTCTCATTTGTCTTTATAAAACAATGCTTTTTAATTTTTATATAACTATAATTTAATTTACTTAAAATATTTAGTTGTGATTTTTAAGTCCCCTATAAAATAATGAAAAGTAAAATTTTTTCGATAAAAACATTCGTTACTACAGCTATTTATACGTATTTTTCGAAAAAAAAACAAGTTAAAGCAGTAAAATAAGTATCTTTTAAATATTCAGGCACAAAAAATGTAAGCTGGCCATGCAGCAATTATTATTTTAAGACGAATCCCTGTCAAGCGATGTCGGGATTATTTATTTAAAAGAAAGTTTTTATTGTAAAAAGCGTGGAGAGGAAATGCAAAAACGCGAATACCCTACCTGCTTATTCTGTCCCTTACAGCCACATGTATACTATTTTAAATGTTATTTCACTGATAGATTAAAAAAAACGTACACATCCATCTTTACTTGAACAAATCTATTGTTATATTACAATTTCTTTACCCAGTTATGAAGAGAAATAAAAAAAAAATTATAGACATAATCCTTTTATAGATTCATACAATGTCCGTAAACTTAATTTTAACAAAAGAAGTAAAAATATTTTATCATCGAGTAAATAGCACAAAAGTGGTGAGCGTACGTTGATATCAGTCGATTATTAATTTATTTGGGCTACAAACATTAACTAAACAAACATGAAACGTCTACATGTTTATAATATATTTTCCCTAAAAACAACCTTATCTCAACCCTTGAGACGTGACCACTCAATAAATATCGTTGAAATAAATCTAAATTATATAATCTTTACTAATATTATAAAGAGGTAAAGTTTGTGAGACTGTGAATTTGTGACGTTGTATGGGGAATCAAGCTAGAGATGAACCCGAGCGTAGCGAAGGTGAGCCGCTAGTAATAAATACAAATTAAATATATTATATTAGTATTCAAAATAATATGTTTGATTTGTATTTATTTTCGCGATATTTTATCTTTCTTCGTTTCTTCATTGGCTAATGAGAAGTAAATAGCTTAATTTTTCAGTCCCAAAACGCACTGATAAAATTAAGGACTCTTTCTTTATATATTTGTTATACAAATAAAATACACTAAGCACTTACTCATATATCTTATCTATACATATAATAAAATTCTAACTGAGTCGAATCTATACAGTACAGTACATTGAATATTTTTTTGGAAATCGTCATTATTATAGATACAAAGGCCGAATCTATAGTTTTTAGAATTTTTGCCTGTCTGTCTGTCTGTCTGAGAATGACACGAGAAAACCGCTGGATAGATTTTGATGAAATTTGATATGATGGTTATCCGGGTCAACATGTACAAGGATACTTTTTACTGCGGGAAAATATCTCATCTCTGAGAATACTATACTAAACGTTAAAACGTAACTAGAAACGAACCCGAGCGGAGCGAGAGAGAGTGACTAGTATATACTAAAAATTAAAATATACTAAGATATAAAATTTTCTTTCAATTTTTTAAAGTTAAGACGTAGTCTCAAAAATAAAAATTCTCTCGCCTTCATATTAAGCTCTTTTCTATGTGGAGACAGAGAGTGTGAGATAATAACGCACTTTGTTTTCCTTTTCTACTGATGAAACCATGTGTATCATATGTCAATTACAATTATTTATCCTGTACAGGAATCGAACCCGCAATATTCGCGACATTTCTACTGTAATATGACTAATATGCGAGTAATTGTATGTAAAACTGTGTTTTCGACAAAATATTTAAGTGTGTAGCAGTACCTTACCTATTTCATTAACAGTAAGTTACTTTTACAATTATTATGCTCATAACGCGTAGCGTAAAAAATACTTTTTATGTTTAGCGAAGTTTTTTTAAAGTAATTATGAATAAACTATTCGGTAATTAATTACGAAATTTTTTACTACCTTATAAGGCTGATAAGTAGCTAAATGTTAATTGTTAAATAGATACCATCTGTATTATGGCCTGGAGAATAGCTCAGATTACTTTATCCCAGAGAGCTTTTTATCGTCATAGAATAATCTAGGGAATCCGTTGTTCCTTATATATTTATTATTTAACGACACGTTTGGCTGTTTGTAATGACCCTACTTGCTGTGCCAACGGTCGCGTGTTCGAGTCCCGCTCTGGGCGATCATTTATGTGATGAACATGTTTGTACTTCAGTCATAGATATTTATATTTATAATATGTATGTATTTAAAGTTATATGTATATGTGTAGTGTATCAACTATCTGGTATCCATATTCCATAACACAAGCCTCGTAGCTTTCCATGGAACTAGATGGTGCTGTGTGTTAATGTCCCCACATATTTTTTTTTATTTATTATATTATAATCCTTAATTAGCGTAATACAAAGTTGCATATTCACAACTTATGTTGATATAATATAATACTAGTTATGTGTTTCGGCACTGCCTGTGTATGTTTGCCTTTACACATAACCGCTTAGTTTACAAGCGCGTAAAAAATAGCGCTCAATTTGTCGATCTTTGTTTACCTTAATTGTTTTAATATCAAGATTCTAATTCAAACTATCAAAATAAAATCCTTTCATTCAGAATTACTTTCATCCTATCAGTTTCATTTCATTGAGTGTATAACTTTTCCCAGTACATTACATATGTGTAGGTATGTGTTATCTATACATATAATAAAATTGTAACTAAGCCGAATCTGTACATTAAATATTTTTTGGAAAATCTTATTGAAATAAACATTATTATCGATACAGAGGCCGAATCTATAGTTTTTAGAATTTTTGTCTGTCTGTCTGTTACCGCATCACAGAAAAACCACTGGTTATCCGGTTCATCATATAGGATACTTTCTCTTGTCTCATTTCTAAGAAAAAATACAAAAACTGCAATGTAAGAGTATATTAATATGTAAAACCTAAGAATTCGGTTTTTGGTCTTCTGAACGCGGGTGGAGCCGCGGGCAATGCTAGTACTCTGTATAATACATCTATTTACATATTTTAAAGATCTGTCTGTTGCTATTGATTATTTCGCTATGAATAAATATAGATAGGTACATCTTATATTAACACTTCGTATTATTTTTTTTAAATTCGACTACCATTCATAATCATAAATCCAGTACCATTAAATAATATAAAAATTATAATTTAAATAATAGCACTTTATTTTTTGCAAGGTACCTAATTATTACATTTTTAAGATTATTTTTATGTTCATTAATTAACGATATCTAATTAAAATTATACATTTAAAACTTTTTTTAGCTGGTAAAAACTTAGTCGCTACCTAAAATGTATATTTTATATCAGTTTAAAATATTTTTTTCTTATTTATTCTATATATGTAATTAATTGCAGTAGTAGGTAATTATTATTTTTCCATATTTTAGCTACATTTTGATACAATTTAAGAAAAATATCTCATATTAATATTAAAGACATACACAAAAATATTTGATGCGTCTTAAATTTATTAATATATTCTTAGAAGCGAGTAAAAAAAATAGAAAATAGGTCTAAAACAACAGAGTTGAATAAAAATATTCATGAGTCGGCAGAAACGTGCAATATAGCTAGAATCATTAAAACTAAGATGTAAAGTTTCACATTAATTTACATTTTATAACTTCAACTCTTTGCCGTTTGGAAATGTAAAAAATGAGTCCTCAAACACAAAATGTACCCAAATCCGGTCACAATATGCAAATATATTTATCTATAACAAAGAGGAGCAGCCGACGCCATAAAAAGCTTAAACTATGTACAAAGAAATTGTTCTAAATATTTCAAGCAACGGTATTTCGGAGGATAAAAAAGGGTACGTCACAGCCGACAGTTTTTGCGAACGAAATCCCTTTAACTTGATTAATGCACAAAAGAATTAATTTTTGTTTAGGTAGGTCCTTTGAATGACCAGTATAAATTAACGGTCCTAAGAATGTTCATCTCGCCGATGTATTTAAGTAGAAAATGTTGTTAAACGTAGAATTTTTACATTTTTATAATTTTAAATTGAAATGTTGTGGATAAAAAGAAAAAATATATTTTAATGATAATTTTGAATACGCGTTTGGCTCAGTTTGTAGTGACCGTACTTGCTGTGCCAAAGGTCGCGGGTTCGAGTCCCACTGGAGGCATTAATTTGTTCACGAATGTTCGTACTACAGTCATGGGTGTTTATATTTATGATACGCAAGTATTTAAAGTTATATATGTGTAGTGTATTAACTATCTGATATCCATAACACAGGCCTTGTAGCTTACAATGGAACAACATGGTGCTGTGTGTTAATATCCCAACATATTTAATAGTATTCTATATAGGTAATTATTTTTAAAGCAAATAAATTGTTTTAAAATCCGTTTTTCATAAATGAGTATTTAGGATTTATGAGTTAAAATTATTTTAAATTTTAGATGTAACTGTAAAATAACAGTACTTAATAGAATAAAATTTAATTGAATATCAACAAATTAAATCATGATAGTGGCAGCCCAATGCTAACACGCTTGCTTGGGAAACCAAGTGAAGCGGGTTCAAATTAGTGATATCCATCAGAGAACAAAAATCATTTCAATATATGTATTTACACTTGGCTTATGCCTATCTGACCAGCTTGGTGGACTATACCCTTCTCCAGCTAACATTAAAAGCAGGCCCGTGCCCAGCAGTGGGACGTTAAAAAGGAATGTATAGGTACATATATATATATATATATATATATATATATATATATATATATATATATATATATATATATATATATATAAAAGAAAGTCGTGTTAGTTACACTATTTATAACTCAACAACGGCTGAACCGATTTGGCTGAAAATTGGTGGGAAAGTAGCTTAGAACCAGGAGACGGACATGGGATACTTTTTATCCCGTTCGATTGCGTTCCCGAGTGACGTGACATAAAACTCAAGAACGGCAGGACCAATTTTTATGATATTTGAATTTTTGGATTTCTCTTAGTCCGGAATAGGATAATAAGTGTTAAAACATCAGAAAAATTAACGAAAAAAAATTATATGGCTAGCGCTGGCTAATAACTATTTATCTCTATTTAAAACGTACCTAGCGACGAACCCGAGCGAAGCGAGGGTGAGCCGCTAGTTATTTAATAAATACTGTTTCTCTAAATACTTCATATGGTATCTTGTTCTCTTTTTTTTTGCTTTGTACTACAAATGTATACAATGTTAAATGTAACCTACATCTATATTATATCATCAATATTATATATCCTATTTTGTTTGTTTGTACCGAATATCCTCCGACACTACTGAACCGATTTAGATGAAATTTGGTAAGAAGATAGTTTGAGACCCTGGGAAGGTAATAGGATAGTTTTTATCTCGGAAATCATCTCTTAAGGATGATCGCTACCTAGATACAATTGTTAAAAATTGACTAAAGTAAATAAATTAACCAAAACACGACATCTCAAATGTTAAAGTATAAAAATAGGCATAAAATAGTTTTTTTTTTATTTATTTGAAACTGACCTAGCTGACCCGACAGATATTGTTGCGTTGAAAGAACGCATAGGTATTTATTATTTACCTATATATTAATTATATTCATAAAGTTTGTGAATTTCCCCTAAATTCATTTTTAATAATAAAAAATCCAAAGCCAGATAAATCCATCCTACCTGAAGTGAAGCATTTTTATTCTATAAATTTCCAAAATGCAATATTTTAAAACGATTTCAAGATCCCTATTTTGTTCAACACACGCGTGCCAAATAAAAAACACGTTAACTTATATTGTAAAACAGATTTAATTACAAAAAAGCCCCTCGAATTCTTAAAGAGGGAAACCGGAAACTTGACATAACACGCCCTTGCGTAATAGCGTACACGCGAGTGTCAAAAAACGATGAATTGTTTAGGGTTTTTAAGTCCCCTCATATAAACTTTGCGTTTTTTGTTGCGTCTACAAGCTTTTATTTATTAAAAACCTGCACGCTAGTCAGGTGATATCTAAACACTTCTTTTATAAAGTTTTTATTTTAATTTTTTACAACTTAATTGGCTACAAAAAACTAAAACAATAGCACAGGTCTGCAAATAAAAAACTGCATAGGATTTCTTTATATTTTGTTATAAATATGAACTTGGTAAAAACGAAAAAAATACCAAAAAAATTCCATCTCGTCATTTTTTGTAACACTCAGTTTTTTTTGTATTTGGCGTAAAGTACCTAATTAACTTAAAATTTTGTATTCTATTTTTCTTTTAAAAAAGTGACCTTCTCACATTAATTTTATAATAATTTATAACTTGACAATAAATGAAAAAAAAACTTAATTATTGAATACATGATGATGTGGTAGAGGGTGGTGGATTTATCGTGGTGGGGGGCTCATTAACATCCGGTAATCCATCCGGGTGTAATGTCAAGAAACTTACTTGGAAGTAGCCCACCTCGGTGGGCGGTGTACCAAGCGAGTTGCTCCAGGTACTTCTCTGATAGGTTCTCTGATAGGTCACACTGGTTGTGTGGTCTATTTCGACAGGCCTGCCATCGGGGCGTCGCAGTTGAGTGCGTAAGTGATCCTGCGACGTCCTATTAAGACAGGGGAGGTTCTATTGGGTTTTAGAGGGTAATATTGGCTTCTCTAGCCGGTGAGTCTCACATAACCACTTGTACGTATGCAGGCATTTCCCAATATAAACAAGGGGGTGATTGATAAAGTTTCAACGTTAACAGGAACCGTGATCGCATGATCGTGCTGAAACTACCTTGGTTCCGCCAGAAAAAGTGCTATTACCACCTCTTCATATTAAATTGCTGGCTTGGCCTGGCTTGGCTTGGATGGCTTATAAAGCAGTTTGCCAAATCACTGTCAAAAGATAGTGATTGTTTCAAATATTTGTGTTCCAAGTTCCCAAAACTGTCTGAAGTTAAAAGAGGGAATTTTCACTTCTGACTGGGGATCGTTTAGAAGTTTTCATATGTCGGGACTACTAGTTTTTGGCGAACAGGTAGTAAGGTATTACGTAGGATAGGGTTAGGGTACGGATATACTACAAAACCATTGTACAACGCATGCTGACAGAATATGAAGCTCAAAGATGCAAATCGAGCTTAAAAGTTCATTTATTACACTTCATATTTCCCATATTGACTTAACAGTTTAGTTTTGCCATATTGACTATTTTATTGAAAACCTGGGATCCTACAGTAACCAATAGGGTGAAAAATTACACCAGGATGTCGGGATTTTGAGAGACGTTACCAAGGAAAATGGGATGTTATTGACATTGACACGTTAGCTGACTACAGCTGGATGCTCAATCGAGAAACAAAAGAAGGAAATCGGAAACGTATTCGGAGATGTATCAAAGGGAAAAGAAAAGGTTTCACAACAAATAAGAGTAGATCGACTTAAAACTGTGTATAATTATTATCCTAAACAGTCTTTTTTATTACTTAAAAGAAATTAATAAATATAGTTTATTGTAAAAAATACGTGTTTTTTTTATTAAATATTACGTACGTAACGGTACGCGGTGGGAAGTTCTTCTTCTTCTTCATGCACAGCTATTTCCGCGCTTAAGAAAGAAGGTGGATAAAGATCAGCCTTTCTTCGCCCATTATGGTGATATTTTTTAAAAGCCACATTATTATTTTATGTGAGGCTAAGGTATTAACGCTTACGTTAATTCTAAATAACAGCTTTTTACTAAATGCTTATGAATACGAACGTATAAATAGTACCTACTTATAAGAAAAAACAATTTTTAAATTTTTTATCTGTGTGTTTGTTCCGGCTAATCTCCGAAACGGCTGGACTGATTTTGACGGAACTTTTACTGGCAGATAGCTGATGTCATAAAGAGTAACCTCCTTTTTTTATGGTTCCGCTCAAAAAAATCAAAACGTACCTAGGGACGCATCCGAGCGAAGTGAAGGTAAATCGCTAGTCCTCAATAAAATATACAATGGAAATTTTCGGCTTTATAATAACTTCATAGTGATTACTACTCGCACTTGGCTAGTTTTAAATATTCATATGCCTAATAAAATAAGAAACAATAACAAGTATTAAAATTACATAAATTAAATAGTTGCGTATTTTTGTCAGCACTTCAATTCAATTAATAAGATGCTCAAGTCTCGTATTACAATATTATAATTATGTGTTATAAAAACTTCTATAAGCTACCTTATACATAAAAAAAACTATTTATTATAATGGGCTGAAAGACCCTAATTAAAGAAACCTGTTGAGGTGCCTCAATAAAAAAGTCCCCCATCGTAAAAAGAGCTAATTATTTTATCATATTATAACTTTAAACTTCGTGGGGTCTTTTTTACTAAGCTTTTTATTATAATAGGTGTGTAAGAAGTAGTTGTTACGTAATAATCGTTGAAAAAACAAGTATGATAAATACAAAAGAGGGTTTTTTTCTTATCTAAATGGAATGCAGGCGTAGGTCATAGGCATGGTTTTATTTATAAACAAAATTATGTTTATTCAATGACAATTAGGTATGCATGCTAATATCCATACCTAATATTATAAATGTGAAAGTGTCTTTGCTTGTCCTTCTTTCACGTCGAAACAGAGTGACGGATTGGTGTGATTTTTTTGTATGGAGATAGTTGGAGGGCTGGAGAGTGACATAGGCTACTTTTTACCGCGGGATCTCATTTCCACGAGAAAAAACATTATATTATAACCCAAAAAATATCTATGATCAAAATTACTTGAAACTTGGTATTAATGCTCTTCAATACAATTAAATAAATATGTACAATCATTTAGCAGTTTTCGAAATTCATTCAATAAGGTAGTAAAATAGGAGATGAAAATTTGTATGAAACCTACCTTTTTAGAATTTTTTGTAGTTTTAGCGCGAGCGAAGCCGCGGGCTCCGCTAAGTAATATTGACAAATTATTATTTTTACGTCTCAAACAAAATAACCCTAGGTACATTATAAACGTGAAAGTTTGTATGTGTGTTTCTGTTTATCCTTCACTCTGAAACAGCTGGAGAGATTTGGATGGTAATTACACAGATTATCTATGACCTGGAGTCACACACAGACTACTGCTAGTAATAAAATTTGACGAAAGTTGGCGCTGTATTTATATAATACTAGCAGAAACCGCGGCTTCGCTCGCGCTAAAACTACAAAAAATCTCTATAAAGATAGTTTCATACAAACTTTCATCCCCTATTTTACCACCTTATAGGATGAATTTCGAAAAATACTACTAAAACACGTATTTATTTAATCTTATTGAAGAGCATTAATACGAAGTTTCAAGTAATTCTGATCATAAATATATTTTTAGGTTGTAGTATAAGGTGTTTTCCCATGGGAATGAGATAATTTCCCGCGGTAAAAAGTAGCCTACGTCACTCTCCAGCCCTCCGACTATCTCCACACAAAAAATCACGCCAATCCGTCGTTCCGTTTCCACGTGAAAGAAGGATAAACAAACAAACAAACAAACAAACAAACAAACAAACAAACAAACAAACAAACAAACAAACAAACAAACAAACAAACAAACAAACAAACAAACAACAAACAAACAAACAAACAAACAAACAAACAAACAAACAAACAAACAAACAAACAAACAAACAAACAAACAAACAAACAAACAAACAAACAAACAAACAAACAAACAAACAAACAAACAAACAAACAAACAAACAAACAAACAAACAAAACACTTTTTCATTTATAATATTAGTATGGATTATAAATAGCAATGGCACTTAATTAAGTACCTACCTACTCACCCAAGCGCAACGAAGGTAAGTCGCTAGTATGAATATGGAATTAATTTATATATTTAAAAATTGCTTCTTGGGCAAATACTACATATTATACAAAACTAGTAAAGTTATTGTAATATTTTAATTTTGTTTATTACAAGATATGAGTCAGAGATTTAACACTTTTAAATAGTTGCATACTTATTAGGTTTATTTATTTTTGAACTTTTAATAGTTATGACATGAAATCCTACTGAACTACATATTTTTACCTATTGTTTTATCTATCCTGTAGCTTTAGCACACAGGCTACTTTTTATCAACATATTACGCGAACGAAGCCGCCGCTCAAAACTATACCTATCTTTAGAATCAAAGCCAAAAACGTACAATTTTAGAACTAAATAAGTATATGATATAACTATATAATATTAAAGTAACTTATAAATTTTTTTGGGAGGCGCTCTTTATAATTGCAAGCGAGTTATCATTCTACAATCAGGCTAGGCACGTGGTAAACGTATCAAACAATTTGCTGCACAATTGAGTCTTAAGCCTCCAAAAACGAAGCCAATTTCACGTTTCATCAATAGATGTCTTTATTACTTAGATCCATATCGAAATTCTGGACATTCGAAAGCTAGAATCAAGATGTGTAATCTACCCGCCGATATTGCAAAAAGTCGACGGTCAGTCAACAGGGCTTAAAGTCTTTGTATGCTTTTTCGACTGTGTTCCACAATACGAAATAATCTTCAAAAAGTGACCCCAAAGTGCTCGGAATTGAGCTCATGAATGCCGGCCATCGTAATCGTAAAAAATCCTTTAAATCTCCTATTTATTGTGGATATTTTTATGTACCAAATATATCTACAGGTTGGTTTAAATTGACAATTTTCTGTGCATAAAATTATTCTGTTTATTTTATACTCACTTACGATTCCTTGTAACTGAATCTATAATGATATTTTAAAAAAAATGAGTATATATTATCATAACTACAGAACTACATATAATCTTTTCATTTTTAAGGCTATATGAAACAATTTTTCTCCAATTATAAAAAAATTAACTAGCATCAAAATAACATATATTTTTGGTGTCAGATTAGATAATTGATTTGTTCATTTAAAACCAAATATATTTAAGTTCAGCCTGTATATGTGCACAATGTGCTTGATGGGCGCCCACTCTATAGCATCGACGAGCAGCTTGTCCCAATACGTTACATAAAAGGATGGACGCGCGTCCACACACCTGCGGTATAAAAAATGTTGAAAAAAAAAATTCTAGAACAAATACTCGTTCAATAATTCTTTGGAATTTACAAGCAATTCTCTACATAAGTTAAATTTACAGAAGTGTCAATTTCACTAACAATATGTAGAATTTTTATAATTTCTTAATCATTATAAATATAAGGATAAACTTAAAGGACGAACGAAAATAAAATATATTTAAATTATTAAACGAATCTGATTATAATAAGGGTTTCACGAATATCTTAAATCTATAATATATCATAGAATTTTCGAATTTCATTTTCATCAATATTAATTTTAAAAAAATATATCAAATTAGTTCAATAACATATTTCCAATATGAAGCTGTAAGATTCAGTAAAGTGACGAAATCTAAGAGCGATATAACATGAAGTAAGGCAGGCTGGATCAATAGCGCACGCCGTTTCATCACGTCGATGGGAAAAAAGAGGAGAAAAAATACATAACTTTTTAGGGGTCATCCCCCTGCGGTCCCCATCCCCCGCCCAGCCGAGGGGAGACGACAATCTTGAAAAAAACTAACAAAGTATACGCGCGAGCTTCGGCGCGTGCTTACAATGCCCTCTATAAAATATCGTATCAAATTTATATAATGGGAAGTACCATTGGGGCAAAAAACATTCGATTCATATTATGAATGTATGAAGGGAAGCTGAATGTTCGCCATTTAATAATAACCGGTGGTTCGGAAATGAAACACCTACAACTTATGAGTATTATAAGATTTCTTTAGAACTGTATGACTGCTAAATAGTTAAAGGTTAACGGAAGTCTGTTAAATAAAATTAACTATCCCTAAGTTTTCTCATTTAAAAGTGCATATAAGTACATCAATCTGTAGAAGAATTTTCTATGAAATATCTATTTAAATAAAATTATCTTGGTAAGTATAAAATATTATATATTATATTATTTAGACTCTTTATAATATTAGTATAGATAATAATCTATACTAATATTATAAAGAGGTAGAGTTTGTTTGTTTGTACGCGCAAATCTCAGGAACTACTAATCTAATTTGAAAAAATATTTTTGCATTAGATAGCTTGTTTATTAAAGAAGGCTATAGGTTCTATATCATATAATAAATAGTCTATTTTTCCATACTAATCGTCAAAACGTAACTAGGGACAAACATAAGCAAAGCGAGGGTGAGTCGCTAGTAACTTATAAAACAATTTTATTTATTTACTTAGGTATATTTTTTAAAATCTCCTCTCTCATCGCTACTCATAGTACTAGGTATTGTATATTTTAAATAGAGTCTTAAAATAATTATTTCCTGATTGATAATTAATTATGAAGATTTATTTTTTTGCTAGCCATTTTTATATCATATTATAATTTTAACTAAGAAGTTATGTTTAATTTATGTTCTAATATTGTGCAAAAATATTATAATCTATACATATAATAAAATTTGTAACTAAGTCGAATCTGTACATTAAATATTTTTTGGAAAATCTTATTGAGATAAATATTATTATCGATACAGAGGCCGAATCTATAATTTTTAGAATTTTTGTCTGTCTGTCTGTCTGTCTGTTACCGCATCACAGAAAACCTACTGTAAGGATTTTGATGAAATTCGGTATGGTGATAGCTGGTTATCCGGGTCAACATATAGGATACTTTTTACTGCGGGAAAATATCTCATTTATGAGAAAAAATACAAAAACTGCATTGTAAGAGTATACTAATATGTAAAACCCAAGAGTTTGGTGTTCGGTCAACAAACGCGGGCGGAGCCGCGGGCAATGCTTAGTATATTATAATATTGTTGTTAACGCAACATGATGAACGCTTTTGTAAATTACAATAAGTTAAACTTGAATCGTTTTTAAAAATATTTTTTTATAAGAAGAAGCAAAGAAATAATAACATTTTACCAGCTATTTTTAGACCTAGGATAGGATCCTTTGTATGATTAAAAAATTAAAATTGGTAAGTATTTTTTTAAATGGTCAAAATAAAGTTAACGAGCCAGTCTTAAAATTAAATAAGCAGTAGCTTAAATACTATAAGCCATGGGATATCAGAAACTACATAATTGTACAATGTAGGTACATATAGACCACCATGTACTGTTACCATGTGATCTGATGCCACAGAACCAGGAGATATACATACCTATTACTAAGAATTTCGGCTCGTGAGTTTTAAGATGAATTTAATACTTCATTGTGATTTGTGGAACGAATTAAGTATATCACGTTTATTTACGTTCTGTTTTTGATAGAGTGCGTTACTGGTACCGGTAAAGCCTGTTTAATTTTAACTAAATGTTTTAATTATGTATCAGTAAGTTATAGCTACAATACCCCAAATTAAAAAAACCAGTTAGTAGGCACTACATTAGACAATAGATACACTCTTTGAGGTAGGCGGTAACTTACTATGAGAAATTAAAATAATTTTCACTAGAACAGCAATCAAGAATAATAAGTAAAGTAAGTTAAATATACTTATGGTATCGAAAAACAGCAAATATCGACCAGATAAGTAAAACTAAGAAAAAAACAAAGTTTATCAGCAGTTTTATTGAGAGCCAGATTTAAGAGATACACTTCCATGGAGATTCACTCTCCATGGTTTCTTAAACTAGCAATTGACCCTTCAAATACAAAAAGCCATGAAATTTTCAGCCGTTAACCAGGAGCCATCAGATCGGACATGAATTGACGCTCAACGGAAACTGACACATCATGATTACAAAGCGATCATAGCAACTTAAAATACATTATAATATAGAAAAAATATCAACATCTGGCCTTTGTCTCGCTGGCGGGGGAGTTTATAGAATGAAATAAATAAATAAATAACAAAATGTCTCCACCGCACGCGTCATTATTCAAGTACGATTGACAGCTACTTCCATGGGTCGGGGTAGCATAATAATACGCCTACTTACGACTCCTGAACTCATGAAGCTTAAACGATTTTTATAAAGTAAACTAGCATTGCCCGCGGCTCCGCCCGCGTTCAGTTGACCAAAAACTAAATTCTTAGGTTTTACATATTAGTACACTCTTATATTGCAGTTTTTGTATTTTTTTCTCAGAAATGAGACATTTTCCCGCGGTAAAAAGTATCCTATATGTTGACCCGGATATCCAGCTATCACCATATCAAATTTCATCAAAATCCCTCCAGTTATTTTTCTGTGATGCGGTAACAGACAGACAGACAAAAATTCTAAAAACTATAGATTCGGCCTCTATATCGATAATAGTGTCTATTTCAATAAGATTTTCAAAAAAATATTTAATATACAGATTCGGCTTATTTGCAATTTTATTATATGTATAGATTATTATATGTATTTATAGATGTCTATACGTTTCATACAAAACTACACGCATTGGAAATCATTAAAATTCTATAATAACAAATAAACACATTAAATATTTGTAATTCATTTTAATAGGACAATGATTGTCACCAGTAAAAATATAATATTATGTCTATAAGTAAATGAACTTTAAACAAATAGAACTAATAAACGAAATCTATGTGTCTTTGTTTATTTACAAACTATGAGGTGATAGTGATTATTGTTAACTAAGTATTTACTGTATTGGCGCCTCTTCAGATAACAGTGATATATTTTTAAAGTAAACTAATACTGCCTAATCTGTATTTATAACATAACTAGCGACTCAACCTCGCTCCGCTCGGGTTCGTCCCTATGTACGTTTTAACGGTTAGTATAGATTTCTCAGAGATAAAATATTTTCCCGCAGTAAAAAGTATCCTATACATAGGTTGACGCGGATAACCAGCTATTATCATACCAAATTTCATCAAAATCATCAAAGTTTTCTCGTGATACGTTCCTAGACAAACAGACAGACAGACAAAAATTCTAAAAACTATAGATTCGGCCTCTGAATGGATAATAATGACTATTTCGATAAGATTTTCCAAAAAAAATATTTAATGTACAGATTCGACTCTAATAAAGTGTAATATCTCAAAATTTTCATAATTACATTGATTCATACGATTATTTACAAGATGCCAAAGCTTAAATAAAAATAAAAAAAATATCTAGAACTCTATCTCTAGAACGAGTAAATCGATTACAATGCAACTTTCACTGGTTGGTAGAAGCTGCAGGTGTGAATGACAAAGTTTTTAACCTGAAAAAGAAAGAATGCTTCCACTGAATAAATAACAGAAACAATATGTTTTATTTAACTGTGGAACTTTTAATTACTTCTTATTAAACTTGATTACTTTTTACCTTAAGAAAAGCAAACCTGCGAGCTATGTTAAGAAATAGTTTTGAGTTTTATGGATGGGATATAGAGAAAATTGTAGGCACCAAAGCGAAGGATATTGAGATAGTTAATAAATAATAAGACAAGTATCTTCAAAAGCTGTACATAATCTACAAAAATGTTTAGCATTAGGTATATTAGTAACTTTAAAATAATTTTTATTCTATAAATCAAAAAATCTTTTGCCGAATTTCACTTTAATTATTATGCTTATTTATGTTTTTAAACTGTTTTTGGGTTTCACTATAAATAAAAAAGATATATAAATATTATTCTTTCTTACGTGAGTTTAAACCATCAAAGAGTAATAATTTTTTTATGTATAAATCTAAATTATTATAATACCTAATATTCGTAAAAAATCTTAGTACGTAATATTAATTAATGACCACTTTAATTAACTTTAAGGAACCAAAAAATCCTATCTACGTTATAGTTATATGTATACGTTATTTTAAAAGAGCAAATATTAAGTTTTTTTTTTTGAGTTTTAAATCAATAAAGGGCCAAAGCATTCTAAGACGTGTCGTATCTTTTGAACGACGGTGGCGAATCGCAAACTTCATGAATAAATATAGATTCGATATTCTTTTTGAATAAAAATATACAATAAAAAAACGATTTATCAAAAACTTCTGTTCATTCAAACAGAAAGGCCTTTTATAAAGTTTAAATAAACATCAATTTTAGGATGATGTACAAAATGGTGCGTGCTGAATTGTTATTTTTTTCTAAAGAAGCATTTTTAGTGGGACAAGAGTACTAATGAGTGGCGGACACCCACGTAACGATGACACGCATTTTTTTATTTTATTATATATACATAATTAAATAGCAGCGTTTTACCTACCAATAAAACGCATATTAATTTACTTACCTTATTCGAAGCTTATGTATTGAGATAGGCATTACCGTTTCCGCCGTTTATATATCTATCCTTGTCTATCCGTCTACTGTCTCGCTCTCTATCGCACCACCTGGCAGCAGAGTGGGGATCGGTGTGAGCGATTCCCACTCCTAAAATTATTTCTTCATTGAGTCGAAATACACCAGGCAGTTATTCAAAGTTAAGCTTCGAATAAGGTAAGTAAATTAATATGCGTTTTATTGGTAGGTAAAACGCTGCTATTAATTTGACTTGACCGTTATTCGAAGCTTATGTATTGAGACTTGTTTGTTATCGCCTGGTGGTGCAAGCGTAGGAGTCGGACGCCAATGTGATGAAATAAACTCTGCTGTATGTACTGAAACACTGAGATGAGATTTTTACTAAGACCAAAATAAACACTTAATGCAGTGCTTTTCCAAAGTCCTTTTACAAATAAAAATGAATTATATTGTAGATAACACAACTCAAACAAGGTATTAATATAACGCGGGAGACATCTCCCTGACCGATTACGGCCTCGGTCGCCAATGTTTCAGAAACCAGCTGTTATGGTTTAAAAGTGTGTTCACTTAGCATGACCAAGTTCATTCTTACTTCCACTCTCACAGTCTAGTGATCAGGTCCGAAGACGAGACCCTAGACTGTTAGAGCTTCAGAAAAACTAATACCTAACATTCTTATGCGCGACCCGATACTCGAACAAGAACTTTGGATATATAGATTCGACGTACATGTTGATTTCAATAACTAACATTAACAATTAATGTGTTTTAAAATTCCAATTTTAGTTAATAATAAATTCTTCTGAAAACACACACATTAGTTGACTTCTATTCCTCTTCGTTATTTATAAATAGTGTGCCCCATTTTATACCATTAGTTTAATAACTCTGAAGCCCATTTGTTTGGGAAACTTAGTGACGAGAGTTCAAACTTCAAGCCCTCATCTTGCATTTTTATCCCTTTAGATGTTTGTATAAAGCCAACTCTTTACGTATATAAAAAATAAATAAATCAAATGTAACAACGCTTAAGACTTGATCAAGGCTTTGGAAGTGCCTATATTTATAGATAGAGAGACCTCAAGAGAAGAGATGATAACTATGGTAGGTAAAGGTTGACTTCGCATGATACTAACATATGTTGTAGGTAAATAAATAATAATAGGCTAGTAATAATACTAGGCTGTAAAAAATAACAAGACAGATCTACTTTCCTTTAAAGAAAGCTCAGCTTAAAGAGTCATTGTTTCGCCAAAGTGACTCGCATTCAAATTAAAATTCTAATAATATTATTTAATTAGAATAATACATTCTAGATTTACACGAATATTTGACAATCCGAAAAGATAAATATTTAACTTAGAATAATTACAACGCTTAACGTACATCCTTTCCATAAGTGTGCCTAAAATACCATAACGGAAATATTATACTGTTAAAAATGTTCGCATACACATTGGTGTAAAATTTATAATTTTTTAACAATGACATACGTATACGCATATGTGCACGTTTAACTTCTATGACAAATTCATGATTTACGTAGAAGAAGCTACGTATGATGCACACGGATGCACATCACAGGATATTTCCACATATGACAATAAATCGAGAACAATTGTTAGGCACGAGCACTATAACATAAATTTTAAAACAATGTCACTAAGACTCATCAAATAAACACCATAGCTTTTATATAGTATGGATCGGTCATTAGGTAGTCTGACATTTGGTAAAATCCATAACCAAGCAATGGCCCAATTTCATTCATTTAAATTATCTTGTTAGTGGCTTCAAAAACGTCACTTAAGCAAAGATTACTTGCCAATGTATCGCAAAATGAAAGACTATTTTTATAATGTATTACGTACCTCCTCAATTTGTGCGTATAATTCATATTTTTCAGAACTACCCTAGCTGTCAGACTGGGGTTTCATAATAAAATGTCAAAACTTACAATTTTAGCGATGATTATATACGTCATTTCCGTTGTAGTTTATATACGTGATCCAAAATTAAAGATAAATTTTCACTGTAATGTGCTACATTTCAAGCCTTCTTTGAGACAATGTCATTTTCTTAATATATGCATTTGCCAATGCAATATTTTAAGTTATATTCGATGCTTAACATTGCCTCTTATCGTTTACTGAGAACTTTCAATAAACTTATTATAATTGCAAATTTGCAACGCCGTAGTTTACCAACATGTTATGTTTGAACGATTGCTAAGCTCTTTAAGGCTTAATTTGTAACACAGACAACCTGTCGTTACAAGCACAGCAGGAACGCCTAAAATAGCAATTGCCCCTGATGCCCCGAGTGGGAAAATCAGTTGAATATAAAATACAATACGTTACATTTAATCAACGTAGTTCAGAACGACCCGTAACGTATGTATTTCGTAAATGTACACTGGTGTTTCTTCTAATAATTTGCCTTGGCCAAAACCAATTGGATTTAGCTGTTCGACCACTGGAATAGAATATTATACTTTTTACCGTATTCAGCAGTTTTTAACGACTAACTGCTGGGCACAGGCCTCCCTTCAATAAGAGGGGGACCAGGCTATTGGCCACTACCCTTGCCCAGTGCGGGTTAGAAATTTGATAAATGGATATGCGATATCCATATGTTCAAAAATAATAATGTATAATATTTCTTATAATGCTCAAAAGCCAATCCCTTCACAGGTTTGGAGTTTATATATTACATACATACCTAAAACTTATATCTTTTGAATCCGACTTGTATCTTCATAAAAGTGACCCAATCTTATCGAGACGATGCCTTCCCATACAATTATAGGCTCAGTAATATAGCGATTGTCCTAATACAGTGGATTTAACCAAGCTATATCATGCAAGTGACCATTCAGCGCATGGCTCGAATTTTATGTTATACATATCAAACTTCAATTGATATCAAAAACTGCACATTAAGCTCTTTTTCCAAAGAAAATTAATATGTGACTCACATTCGGACAAGAATCAACATCTGTAGAGATGTTTCATGGAACGAGTATACTCTCAATCCCGCGAGGATTTATATTCATATTAAACTCACTGCCATTTTCTCTTGAAGAAAATTAATATGTGACTCACACTCTGACAAGAATCAACAATCTGTAGAGATTGTTTTATGGAACAAGTATGTTGTCAATCCCGCGAGGATTTATATTCATATTAAACTCACTGCCATTTTCTCTATGTGACTCACATTCGGACAAGAATCAACAATCTGTAGAGATTGTTTTGTGGAACAAGTATATTGTCAATCCCGCGAGGAGTTATATTCATATTAAGCTCACTAAACGGGGCTTACATTCAACATTTGTGATTATGATATTAATATCACAGCTAGATGAAAATCTCAGCGTTAGGGTCTCCATAGATCCTCCTCCAATGTGCTTATGTGTTACCTTGTCTTGGTGGAGAAGTATTTAACGTCCGGCAATCCTGCGACCCCCTTTAAGACGGGGTAGGTTCGGTTGGGTTTTAGTAGGTAATACAGCCTTTGCCGATGAGTCTCACATAACTACCTGTATGTATGTGCATGTAGGTAGTATGCGTAAATGTATAGGGGCACCTTCGATACTCCTTAGGTACCCACATAACTAACCCTGCGAGGGTTAATTATTTTACGTACTCCTGCGGGGAGACGTTTTATTTATAAAATACAGCTTATAGGACCTCTTCAAGGCAATTAAGATTTGTATTTAGTCTAATAATAATCAATATACACACATGGCAGTGTTATGAAAAATAACTTATGTCCTTATCTTGTCACATAGATACTCGTGTTGACATCTTCACTGCATTTATGCTCTGAACTGAAATAAAGCTTATAAAATATCGTAGTTTGCTGAAAATGAATATGAAAATAAAATATTATATGAATTTGTCGACTACACCAGTAGGTTCTTCCTTTTTCCGAAAGCATTTTCACAGTTCATATCACGTACTTACAAATTACAACTGTAATAACTTAGTTTACATTGCTGAAACGATTTCTCAATTTTAATAGATATTCCATTACACTATCTATGTCAATTATCCATGAACCACAAAAATATGTAGGTATATAGCTTACATAGTTAATATGAAAATGACATTTAAATATATATTTAGTTTCAAGACGAAGCTTCAAAAATGTACTTGTTTATACCCTCAAATTGCTTACGCTATTTGAACAATGTATAATTATTGCATACCCACGTGAACCGTACAGCTATTGTTTCATTATATTTCCGTCGGAACATGCTCCAAATGCGAGTTACTGGCATTATCGGATGTCCCCACATGCCCTTTTCGTGTTGCTCCCTCTCTTTTGCAACACTGCATATTTTATGTAAAAGTTACCCATATATTGATATGTGTCCTGTGCTTAACCGTGTATGTTCCTTAAATAGGCCAAATTTTGGCTTTAACTAACAATGCACCCCCTATATTCTAAAAGTAAACAGCAAAGCACTGCAAGGTAGCTGATTAAAATGTAGGAATTATACCGTTGTACAATCTATGTAGTCAATAGTAAAACAAGATTTATAACCTAAATTGAATTGCGTAGTGCCAATATACTTTACCATGGTGTTAATTTATATGAATTTAAATTATTATGGCATGAAATGGGCAGGGAGATGATGATGGTATTAATTTAAAAATTGCAGTTAATATAAAAACATTTTTAAACATTTTAACAGTTATATAACATAACATGCATTAAATTTCTAATTCTCAAATACTATTAAGTATTTGTTACTCATTTTATTTTGTGCTAAACAAATGTCTAGAAAAAATGATGATAATAAATAAGGTAAATGTACTTACATGGTGTGAACCGTTACCTTTTAAATTTTTTGTTGGCGATTACTTCAAAAACTTACATAGAAACGTCTTCCTATAATGCTATGAGTTACTTGTATAGTCGGTGCGAGCCCAAGCCAGCACGACTGCACTCGGCGGAAAACAAGACGCCAATGAAGAAATAATTTTAGGAGTGGGAATCGCTCACACCGATCCCCACTCTGCTGCCAGGTGGTGCGATAGAGAGCGAGACAGTAGACGGATAGACAAGGATAGATATATAAACGGCGGAAACGGTAATGCCTATCTCAATACATAAGCTTCGAATAACGGTCAAGTCAAATTAATAGCTTTACCAACTGCGTTCTACATACATATTTATTAACGTAGAAGCAACAATATTTGTACCTAGGTATATGTGACCACAATAATGTAAGCTTTATGTATAAAATAATTACACATACATACTACTAGTTTTCTCAAGGGATACCTTACGTGGATGAATAAAGTGCAAAGTGCAACAAACTTTATAGATATAGGAACCTCTTCACTTATTCCATGTTACTGTTCTCTTCAAATATGCTAATTATGGAGTCTTCAGACTTTTAACTTAACATTTTTTTTATGTAAAACTTTTATTTATAATAAATACTTACTTTTTAATTAATTTTTTATTTTATTTTGTCTTCTACTATTTAGCTATGTTTTCGAAACCTTTTCAGGTATTTTTTCGTGACATTCTTTCTCTGTTCTTCGTTGTAATCCAACCTACCCGACATTAATCTCATTTGATTAGATTTTTAAAATTTCCAAGAAAATTCCGAATTTAGTTCCTAAATCATTTGAGATATTCTAAAAGTTCCACTCACTGTAAAAAAGTACAAATTAAACATTAAAAAAATCTACACACACATATAAAATTATTGTCATATTTATTGTTCGCTTCGCTATTGTGTTCCCACAAATCGTGTGGAAGTGTTTCTTTTTTATTGAAATTGTTGTGTGACTTTTTGTTATTAATCTTATTATGAATAATATATATTTTGTTACTTTTTTTTAAATGTGGTTAAAGATATACACATAAAATAGTAATTCAACTATATTATTATGTCGGCAAAACTAATAAATCTAAACACTATTTACTTGCGTTTTTATTAGTAAACAAAGGCTGTGTGCCTCGCGGGTTGCTTCTGCTACTTCTCTAATAGCAGAGTGAACCGTTGGAGAAACCCGGTGGTTGTTATGGTCTGCTTCGGCAGATCTATTCTGTTGGGTTTAAGTCACATAACCATCTGTATGCATGCAGGTGGTATGCGTAAATGCATTTCGCAACGTAAAAAAAATGGAGCTAAAGAGTAAAGTAGTAAATATTGGAGCGAGGAGCAGGCCCTCACCCTCACCAGATATACTTTAAGAAAGTATGTATAATATTTACAACGTTATTAGATACTATATAAGTATACCGCAAGTTATATGCTCTAACGAATTAAATATTGGCGGCCTCAAAAGTTGGCTCAATCTGCATAAGAATTTTTAGTTTGAACTCAATTTTACTAGAGACTACTAGACTAGACAAAAAAACTAACAGTAAACAAATATTATGCATTGTCATAATAATAAAATGTACAGTATTACTGTGTTACCTAAAATACAAGTTATTTTTAAATCATAGACAAATAGTGTGAAGATAGAATGATAACAGTATTTTATTATCTGCAGCGCTGCCCATTGGCGGGTAAATTACCCGAAAAGCGGGTGATTTTAGGCGATTTTTGATGGCGGGTAATTTTAACGGGTATTTGCATTTTGCATTGAGCGGGGTCAAAGCAGGTATTTTAGTTTAGCTGATTAATTTTATATTTTAAGTTTTTTTTATGTTTGATTTAATAATTTAAAGCTGTTTAATTGAGAACTAATTACAATGACAACTTTTTCTAACATTAGTACTTTCTTTTATTCTATATAAAATATGAATATATTATTTAAGAAAACTATTTTCCAGTATTCTGCTATCGGCGCGGCGGGATAAACCGGGTACTTTGAGGTTTATTGGTCGCGTAAATTAACGACTGTTATCTGGCAGCCCTGATTATCTGTAAAATTAATGACAATTGAGTTTGACATTTGACAGCGTTTACTGAAGCCGTATCGTGACTTTCAAAATTCTTGAATTCTTATTTTGTTTGCAACAAATTCATGTAAGTTCCTTTAAATTTTTTCAAGACTTACTATAGTTTGTATTATATTTATAACTACACTATAAAATATAAATCCTGCACCTTGCAAAACATTGTTTCTTGTGAATCTCATGAATCCCTTCATTTATAATTTACAAAGATTGTTATATGAAACAATTTTACTAGTATCACGACAATTATAAATGGTTTATTTTCAGTGAAATGGCTGCCTCAGTAGTTGATACATACTCTGATCCCAACATGAGCTGGATGAATGCACCTCACAGCACAGGAACCTCTATCATGGCGTGCGAATTCGATGGAGGTGTTATAATCGGCGCTGATTCTAGAACTACCACCGGTGCTTACATTGCTAACAGAGTGACAGACAAACTGACAAGAATCACTGATCACATCTATTGTTGTCGTTCTGGTTCTGCTGCTGACACGCAGGCCATTGCTGATATTGTAACTTATCACCTGAGTAAGTAATGATTTTTCTTAACTATTCCCATCATTTGTAATGAGTATATAGCACATTAAATAATCCATTAATATCTAAATGATGAATTGAAAACCCTCATTCTGCTTGGGTTCGTATAGATTTCTCAGAGATGAGATATTTTCCCACTGTAAAAAGTATCCTATATGTCGACCTGGATAACCATCTATCATTATACCAAATTTCATCTAAATCCCTCCAGTGGTTTTTCCATGACACGGTCACAGAGACAGACAAAATTTCTAAAAACTATAAACTATAGCCTCCATATTGCTAATAATGTCTAACTGAATAAGATTTTTCAAAAAATATTTAATATACAGATTCGACTTAAGTTACAATTATATTATATGTATAAATATCTGCCATTGTATTTTATATATAAATATTGTTACTTAAAAATTTAAAATACACTTGAATTTGAGTAATTTTTCATATATTTTAGACTTCCACAAGATGGAATTGGGTGAACAGCCATTAGTTCAGACAGCTGCTGCAATTTTCAGAGAACTTTGTTACAATTACCGTGATTCTCTAGTTGCTGGTATTCTGGTTGCCGGTTGGGATAAGAAAAATGGAGGTAAAAAAATCTTCCTTTTTTAGATATTATAATTAAGTGTTATGAGGCAGTCATACTTGTACATCAATAAGATTTTTAATTCACTAATTCTTAGCCATTGAAGACCCCCAATCTTATATCTCCTATATTAAATTACCGAATTGTCATCTAGATTTGCCAAATTCTAAATTAATATGAAAATTAGCAAAAATGTTAAAATTAATTTACTAGATTTGTGTCACATTTAAAACACAAGCCAAGTAAATAAATATCATACTTTCTTAAATTTATGTGAATATTTGACATTTTAAATAAAGGGAACCAAAAATGAAAATAAATCAATGAAATAATCTGAAAAGATACTTTTTTTAAGAAGAAGTATCATATTAATTATTAAAAATCATGAATTAATTACTGAATTATTTTTAGGTCAAATCTACTCTGTACCCATTGGAGGCATGGTCCAACGTCAAGCAGTGTCTATTGGTGGCTCTGGTTCTTCATATGTATATGGATATGTGGATGCTAACTTCAAACCTAAAATGAGTAAGGAGGAAGCTAAGCAGTTTGTGACCAACACACTAACCTTGGCTATGTTAAGAGACGGCTCATCTGGAGGTGTTGTGAGACTTGGTGTAATTACTGAAGCTGGTGTTGAAAGATCGGTGATTTTGGGTGATCAACTGCCGAAGTTCTATGAAGGTTGATTGTATTTTAATTATTAAAAAATAAAAAAATTTGCATTAAAATTACTGTTTTTTAATTAATCATTATTAAGATACTAGCAACTCATCCTTGCTTCACTCGGGATAGTCCCTAGTGAAAAACAAAAAATCCCATGGCAAATGTACATTTTTCTGGGATAAAAGTACCTCACGTGCTATTCTATAAAATAATCTATCTCTGTGATTGAGTAACAAACATTAATTCATTCAAATTTTTTCATGTATAATATTAAAAATGGGATTGTATGGGATCTAATGTGCAGTCACTTTTACTGACTTTCAAGTCGGTTCTATTTCTTTATTCCTAAATATTGATTACACTACAATTTTTAATGAATTAAAATTAAAACAACATTTTAATATACTTCATGTTATTATATTATGTGAAAATACTAACAGCTTTATCAAAGATAATCATCGATCAAAAAAGTACTAGATACACAATAAGCAACAAAAAAATATTATTACCGAATAAGTGCTCATTTGAATATTTGAGCGTGCTATTATAATTTTTTTTGTGAAAACAACTTTAAGCATTGCATTTAAGGTTCAATTTACATTATTGTATATTTATTTCAACTAGAATAAATACGTAAATACAATTGGTGACAATTTTAAGAGTATGGTGAATATAATACTTATATGACGAAGTGAATTACCATAAAATTATGAAGTAAAATTTCAACCAGAAATTCAGAAGTACTATAAAAGCCTCAATATTTTCTATAAGAATAATAGAATAAATCTTTAAACAAGTTAATAATTCATGTAGGTTATAATATACATTACAAATAAATGTTCTTACTAAAAGTTAAAAAATTAAATAGCCCCCGACAAAAAAAAACTACCATTAAATAGTACAGCATTAGTTCAAGGTTAGCATGTCTTGGAAACAACATCTCCTTATCAGTACAAATTTCAAATCAATTTGATCTGTGAAAGCTAGTAAGCCCCTTTTGTCAAGTAAAATAAGCTGATGATCATCAAAAGTCTGAACAGATCTTCATAAACTATAGCTAAGAACCATCTCGATCACGTCAGCTTTCAAACAAAAAAACCGCATCAATTCGGTTTAGGAGCTACGATGACACAGCCAGACACACAAACATACACATCGAACTTATAACACTCCTATTTTTGAGTTAGGGATTAAAAATTTACAAACCAACAAATAGGGTTTTATGGGATAAGTAATGACAGATTATTTTTCTTTAAGGCTTTTAAAACACTAAACAATTTTTACATTAAACATTTAAAAAAACAGTTTAATTAATTAATAATTACCACTAAAAGTGCAAAAAATTATTAGTTATTCCCAAATTAAGAGTTTTTTAAAAGAAAAAAAAACCTATTATAATCTAAAAATATTACTTTCATCTTTAACTAGCGACTCGCTTTCGCTTCACTCGGGTTCGTCCCTAGATTGCTTCCCCATACAAACTTTCACCTTCTTAAGGTATGATTTCCAGAATAAATACTATCCTATGTCCTTCCCAGGGTCTCAAACATCTTCTTACAAAATTTCATCTAAATCAGTTCAGTAGTTTCGGAGCCTATTCGATACAAACAAAGAAACATTTTTTTTCCTGTATATAATATTAGAATAGATTATTAGTATCTATATATCTACATATATTTTTTAACTTATACTTAAAAGTTATATTAAAGATATATTTTTAACTTATAGCTAAAAGTATGTGCTCCCTTTTGAAGTCGGCCAAAATGAGTACAGACATAATATGACTAAAGTAAAATATTTCTTTATATAATAATAAATATTAAATATATCCTATGACTTAACCCCCAATGTCCTTTAGTACATCTAAGTTATTATATCTAAGTAATAACTCCCAGTTCCTCCATAGTGTACAGGTCGCGCGTCAACATCTGAATGGTTTGTTTTGTTCGTGGGAAGAAGTCCGCCGTTTCGTCATCTTCAAATGACGGGTCTTGTGATTCTAATTCTGTAAAAAAAATATATATATAAAGCAAAAGCTATGAAAGAATGTATGAATTCTGAATACAATCTTAGTATGTGCGTGTATTTGTTTGTTTAAGCTTTAACCGTTGTATTGATTAATAATTTGTATGTATACAGCCCTTTTTAACGTCTCACTGCTGGGCAAGGACCTCCCTTCAATGCGAGGGGGATCAGGCCATAGTCCACCGACACATGTCCTCATGTCTTCCGAAAATGTGCTAGGTTTTCTCAGACATGCAGGTTTCCTCACGATGTTTTCCTTCACCGTAAGGCAAGTGGTAATAATGTTAGAAATGATTCGCACATGAAAACATCGAAGGTGCGAGACCCGGGATTTGAACACGCTTCACTCGTTTTCTCAATCGAAGAATAATGTAATATTATACAAGAGAAAGAAAAAGTTAAGGGAAAAATAAATAATGCACTCGAAAATCAAAGCGTAATTTTACTGATTATTAAAATATCATTATACAGATGATGGGTTTGTAGTGTATGTATATTAATTATTAACAGATGGCGCTTTTAATTTTTAAGAGTTGTTTATCAAGGTTAAATTTAATAAAATTACTGAAATTCGTTTAATCGAATCGAATTAAATTTTACAATATTTACCACACGTTACTTTGCGCATATTTATTAAAAAAAAAAAAAAATCAATTTAACTATTTGCGAATCAACGATTTCTATTATCTATTTAAGCAAACAAAAATAGCCCGAATTAGCGCTGTCACATTTCTTTATATATAATTACTGATAAGGCATCTGTACTAGTATAGTATTATTTGATCTTAGTTATATTAATAACAACATTAATATACAAAAACTCAAGACAGACAATTAGCGTCTCAAAAGTGTCCTCAAAAAGAAGTGCACAATTCGAAATTGAAATGCTCGTTTTTTCACATCTCTTTTGTTCATTGCTTTTCGGATGACAAAATTAAAACGCACGTTGTTTCGTTAAAAAATCTAGTTTATGTGGTGTGCGTAAGTTCGAATTTGTGTTTACACAATTAGAACTTTCGATTTTTAATTTTATTTTTTGCTTCGACTAATTAATTTCACACGTCATTTGTTAGGAAATGTGTATCTGTGTTTTTATATATTATTATCAACTATCGACTCACTCAGTCCCTAGTTACGATTTAACGATTAGTATAGATTTCTCAGAGATGAGACATTTTCCCGCAGTAAAACGTATCCTATATGTTGACCTGGATAACCAGCCATCATAATACCAAATTTCACAAAATCTGTCCAGTGGTGTTCTCGTGATACGTTCAGACATCAGACAGACAAACAATAATTCTAGAAACTATACATTCTGCCTCTGTATCGATAATGACTATTGCAATAAGGTTTTCCAAAAAAAATATTTAATGTACAGATTGGACTCATTTAGAATTTTATTATATGTATAGATGATTATTTAAACTAAAAATATAAGTCACCAGCAATCTGCGCCTCGATGGAGTCGAGCCTCGCGTCGAGCAGCGCCTGGCAGCGCTGCACGTGGCGCAGCAGGCGCTCGCGGCACGCGCCGTCCTCGATGGCCGCCTCGGGCTGCGGCGCCGGCGGCGGCCGGCAGGGCTCTTGCTCTACACCATTCACATGTTTTAAGTTTACATCTTATATATAAATAAAATGATTGAACGTTTGTCCTCTATACGTTTCTGTATTATTTATCCGATTGTTATGAAACTTTTGAGAATTCATCACATTCGGATCTTTCGTATCTTTTCGAAAATTAATTTTGATTTTTGTGTTACTGACGCTTCGAATCCTTCACAACACAACTAACTATCCTTTCCAGAATCTCAAACTATCTCCTTACCAAATTTCATCGAAACCGGTTCAGTAGTTTCGGAGCCTATTCGATACAAACAAACAAACAAACAAAAATACAAATTTTTCCTTTTTATAATATTAGAATAGATATCACATATCAATACAATACTCCATAACATACTTGTATTTTAGTTGCTATACATATATTCGAAATTATTTATTTTTACAAAAGCTTGTCCATTCAAAATAAAACTCACCTTGAACAGATTTGGCCAATCTCTCCAACTCCGAAGTCGTTATAGGCAGGTCTAACGACGTACCGCTCGGACTCGACAGGCCCGTGTTGAGACCAAGCAAGGATGCTGCGTCTCTCTGACTGTATCTCTCTTGATCAGAATCTTCTGTTATCGGAGTCCTTACATCTAGAGCGTCCTTTATCTCATCGGGCTTCACTGGTAAATTTTCTTTACCAATGTTGTTTATTATAATGTTTAGATCTGAATAATCAGAGTTCAATCGTTCCTGCGTGTACGTCGCTTCGGCATTTTCCCAATCTTTCGCCCAAAGATATAACTTCGGGTGGTCCTTTTTGCTATAAAAAAGAAAATTAGCTTATTAAATAATGCCTGTTTTTACTTTACATAATATCCATTAGAAATTCCTAATACTAATATTATTATTACATATCAATTTGTCATTAAATTATAAAATAAGCTAATGTAATTAGAATTTTAAAAAATTAAATGTATGCAATTTCAATTATTGTCTCTTTTTAATGTCGCTTTTTCGTTTCGTTTAGTTTCATTCACAATGGGGCTAGGGAAGATTTCACTTCAAAAAAACCAATCAGTTTTAGACGTGCACTCACGTGGCGGCGTGGTACTTGTATGACAATTGACAACCATTCAGATAAAGGCGTGCACTCACGCGGCCAGTTGGTACTTGTATGAAACCAATCAGATAAAGACGCGCACACACGTCGCGACGCGGTACAGTACGACAACCAACCATATAAAGGCGTGCACTCACGTGGCGACGTGGTACTTGACGCGCAGCGCGTGCAGCGCGTCCTGTATGCGCAGCAGGTTGCCGGAGAGCTCGTGCGCGCGGCGCAGCGGGGCGGAGGGCGGCGCGCCCGGCAGCGCGCCCTCGTACAGCCGGTCCTGGTCGTGCATGAAGCGCGCCGACCGCCGCCCGCGCCACGGGTTCAGGCAGATGCTACACGTGTACTTCTCGGGCACCTGGCCGCGTAGATCAAAACATTGCTCGTTTTAATGAAACGTTTTTAAATAATAATAATATATCTAAATTAAACGTTCATTGTTCTGAGACTGTCTCCTTCGTGACTATGTTTGCCGTTACGGGTTTTTCGAAACAACCGAAAAATTTACTATTTGAAACTAGCCTCTCATTTGTATACTTCATACATTTTTTTTTTATAATATTTTTTTTATATTATTTCTTTATTTTAAACTGCTTACGAAGCGCGTGCCAATAAAACAACTCACTTCGAGGCACGGGGGGAAAACACAACCAACTTCCCACCTCCAGACTGTTATTAGGACTTTGTTAACAGAAAGACATGATAACTAAACTCGACCCGACCCAGGACTCGAACACAGGACCTTCACATGCAGCTGCATATACTAACCCCTCCACCCTTAATACAATCGCCGATCTATGAAAGTATTACTCCAACTAGTTTATATATCACTAGCAGAATCTGCGGCGTCGCTCGCGCTAAAACTATTATTATATTACTATTAAAATAATGTATGGAAGTCTGCCCGATTTATTGACATAATTATTATTGCTTCGCTCTTATGGGTGATGATATATAGCCTATAGCCTTTCTCAATAAACGGGATATCTAATGCAATAATTAAATAATTATTCAAATCGGATTAGTAGTTCCTCAGATTAGAATGTTCAAACAAACAAACAAACAAACTTTGCCTCTTTATAATATTAATATACTAGTAAAACCCGCGGCTTCGCTCGTGCTAAAATTACAAAAAAATCTGTATAACTTTCATCCCGTATTTTATCTACTTATGGGATTAATTTCGAAAAATGCTAAAACACGTATTTATTAAGAAATAGTTAAATAGAAATTTTTAAGTAATTCTGATCAAAATATTTTTTTGGATTGTATTATAACGTGTTTTCTCGTGAGAATGAGATGATCTCCCGCGATAAAAGGTAGCCTATGTCACTATCCAACTATGATCACGCCAATCCGTCACTCCGTTTCGACGTGAAAGAAAGACAAACAAAGATATAAACAAACACACTTTCACATTTAATTTAATATTATTAGTATGGATATATAATATAATTATACACTCACGTCCGCCTCCCGCTGTATGTTGTGGCATAGCGCGTGCTGCCAGCACAGACACAGCTCGCACTGCACCATGAGCCCGTCCTCCTCGCGGTACCCGCAGTGGCAGTTGATGATCTCCTCACGCTTCATGTGCTCGATCTTGATACGCTCACCCGCTGGAAATATACGAGTATCTGTACACTGTACTTGTATTCTATACATACAAATAAATTAAATTGAAGTGTCTGTTTGTAATATCAAAATAACCACTTTTTACTAAATGCCAGTGGCGAAAGATGAAATTTTAGCAGAGGTAAGCCGTTCCAAAGATATACAATTTCTATATACATATTAATGCAGAAAGAAATATATATGTATATATATATATATATATATATATATATATATATATATATATATATAACATTTATACATTTAAAAAATTAAATGTATGTAAAATTATAGCAAAATAATTTTAAAATAAGACGTCTCGTCATGGACCTATGAATAACAACTTTTTACTAAATGCATATGAAAGTATATATAGTTTATAAGAAAACACAACTTTTAAATTTTTTCTGTCTGTCTGTCTGTCTGTCTGTTTGGGCTAATCTTCCAAAACGGCTGGACCGATTTTGACGGGACTTTCACAGGCAGATAGTTGATGTTATATGTGACACTGTATGTCCATAAATAAACAGAAGATATATATTTTCTTTTATGAAAACGAATTCAACCTGTACTTATACCATTGTGTCACATTATTTCTGTACAACCATGACTCAAAACTTTGAATATTTGGAACTCAGATATATTTATCTTTACATTATTATTATTTACTTTAATTCTTATACATATATTAATCAAAAATATTTAATTGATCCTAACAAATAATGTATGTAATAAATGTGTATTGTGGGAGGTGTCCCACCAAATCTCAATCTCACCAAAGGGAAGGAGGAGTCTAAATTTATAGAAAAACAGCTCACTTAATTATTGGATAGATGGGTGGTCCCTTTAGGCCAAAGATAATACTCACTCTCAGTATACATGTACGTATTAGACTCCTTTTGATCTTCATTGGACTCCGAAGACTGGGGCTGTTGAGTTTTATCCATAACTTTAGAATCAGGCGTTCCGGATCCTGGAAAGCTTGATCTCGTCTCAAAATCTGAATTCATTCCGAGCCAATCGTCTTCTTCACTTAAAGCCTTCTTTGACACTGTTGCTACATATTTACGTTTCTTATCAACTTTTTGTTTAATATTCAATTGTTTAGACCCAGTCGGAATTGATATCTCGGTTTCAAAGTCTTGAGGCTCTATTTGGAGATCGATTTCCGTTTCCATTGCTATATCATTTATATCTATTGTATCTTCCACAGTTTCTGGTATAGGGTCAGGAATGGGCCTGCGCACTGGCAAGAGCACTTTTGGTCTCTTCACTGGGTTTTTTACTAAGGCCTGTCTCAATTTTGGAGAGTCTTGAGGCCTCGATGGTTCCGGTTTCACAACCGGTATATCAATTTGGAGTTCTGGTGCTATTTCCTTCATTTCCGGTTTTGGTTCCTCCACTTTTTTGGGTGGTCGAGGAATTTTCACTTTGATTATTTTGGATTCCGGTTCGTATCTCGGTTTCGGTTCTATATCGGATGGTTTGGTTCTTTCTTGGGCCAAATCAAGTACTTTTGGTGTTGCACCCAACATTTTCCTCAGTTCCCGATGGTAGTGCTTTATGTGCATTTGCAATAGTGTGTTGTTCCGGAAATTTTTAAAGCACCCTTCCGCCGGACATCGGAGGAGATTCTCAATTATTTGGACTTTGAGAGATCCGACGTAAACTAAAAATAAAATAAAATACCTTTAAAAATTAAACATATATTTCTTTTTAAAACTAACCTCTTAAATGGTAAAAAGTTTAAAAGGGGACCTTAGGCGACTTCAGACCATTATAGTTCAATGCATGAGAAGTCCCAATGCAGCTCATGCAGACTAAAAAAGTTTATTGGCTAGTATGTAGGACTGGGTTTTGGACCTTTTTTGACTGGTTAGCAGAAAAATAAGTAATGTATAATTTTACAAAACCAATTATGCACTAAACACTTACCGTATCCATCTTCTAGAGTAGGATGTTTAATCGGAATCTCTGAAAATGTGTCTATTGGATGCAGCAATGCTTGACTCGTTCCGGGTGTTTCATTTAAAGAAATCTAAAAATTAAATACAAAGTGTACAACTATAATAATCTTAACTACTAAATGAAAAAAAATATATTTCTAAGATCCCTCTTGTTCTTTCTCTGGTTTGTAACTTTATTTAGATAATCGGCAAATAGAGGCACTGGAATGTTACACAATATTATACCATATATTTTTGTATAGGATATCGAATAAAATACGTAAAATCAAATTTAAAAATAAATATACCAATAAAAACACTAAAACTCACTTTCTTTAATTTCTTTCTTCTTTTCTTCTCTTTCTTCTCCTCTTTTCTCTTATGATTGACCACTCCGGGTGCCTTACCTCCGACCACCCATCCCATACGACGGGAGAGTTTTAGATGTACACCAAAATCCAACAACGCGGATTCATAAGGTTTTAAATTGTCATCTTTGGCGTGTTCTAGAAAGTTCCGCATATCCGTCTTAGTGTGGAAACGATGGCCGTCTGGTCTGGAATGATAATAAATAAAGTTCATTGTTAATATTAAAGCTGTACATTTCTGGATGGAGCACCGAGTGGAATACAAATTATTAGTCTGTAACAAAAAATATGTATACAGCCCTTTATTAATAACTAGCGATCACCCTCCCTTCGCTCGGGTTAGTCCCTACATTGATCCCCCATACAAACTTTCATCCACAATTTTCACCCCCTTAAGGGATGATTTCCAGGATAAAAACTATCCTGTCCTTCCCAGGGTCTCAAAATATCTTCTTACTAAATTTCATCTAAATCGGTCCAGTAGTTTCGGAGTTTAGTCGGTATAAATAAACATACAAACAAAAATATACAAATGAGTACTGTCAATCTTTCTATATTACAATTATTATTATTTATTACGCCATAAGTCGCAAGTTCGATTACTGTTTGATACAGAAACACTAGTAGTGAAATAGTTAACAAGATTATATTGTTTGTACAACTATCTATATAAAATGTACGTACGCAATCAAAACCACATCCCACTTTCCGGCGGATTGGCCCAAACTTCTCCGCACCATAAGTTTGGTCCAGTCGGGAGGTAATCTTTTGTCTTCCACCTGAAAATTATTTACAAAATAAATATATCGAATAAATACCATTCGATTATTAAAAATATATAAAATGAGCAAATATTAAACTAAAAATCCTTGCAGCTTACAAGAAAAATCTATAGATCACTTTCAGTTGTCAATATTTAAAAAAATATGAAAAAATCTTTTCAAGAACACTGTCATAATTGTACACGGTATAAGTAAATCGGTTCAGTTGAAACAAAAGAAGAATGAAAAAAGTGAAAAACCGATATATTTTTTATTTCAAATATTCGCGTAAATCTATTAAGTGTTTAAGAAACTAATACAATACTAATACTCATTTATGGCGTTTAGAGAGTTGCTAAGTCAAAAAAAACATTAATCGCCAAAATTATAATAATTACTCAATTGTGCAAAAACTACAATTCATATTACCTGTACACTGCGCCTAGGCATCACTGGTGTACCGTCTTTGGTGTCCACTTCTATATCGGTCACAGATCCCACCGGCTGTCCGTCCACCCACTTACAACACCACTCTCCTGGTAGGAGAAAACTCTCCGGCATCTCCTTTGGTCTGGCCATCGACAGTTCTTCAGTCTTCATCAGCATCTGCTTCCTCATCTCCTCCACTTGCTTCTTCATCTCCTCTAGCTCACTCTTTACCTTCTCCACTTGCTTCTTTACTTTCTTCTCCTGCAACAATCTCAACTTCTTAGTTTTCTTTATTTTCATCTTCTTAGGTTTCTCCGGTTCCGGGATAACATCTTCCTTTACAGGATTGCTCTTTATCTGTTCGAGTTTTATTACTAACTCGGGTTTCGGTGAATCGACTTTCTCCTTTAGGCCATCTTCTAGCTTTGTTATGACTTCTTTCATCTTTTCAATCACCTCTTGTTTACTATCGTCGGGTTTCTCAAATTTCTCCAACTTAACTTCTTCTTCAACTTCCTGTATTTTGATTCAAGTTTTGTACGAAAACATATAAACAGATACAGTATATACTAAAGAAATAAGCTTGCTAAATAGACTATATTCATGAATTTACACAAAGCTAGATTGTTTTAGCCATTCTTATTAAGGTTAATTAAAAAATTGATTATTAAATTTTAGTTGGCCATTTTAATATGTATATAATTATTAGTGTCCGACCGAAGGTCTCTTTTTGGCCGAAGCCGAAGCCGAAGCCGATTAATCGGCTATCGCCACAACCTTCGGCCGAAGCCGAAGCCGAAGCCGAAGGTTTATATTCTCTCAGCACTCAGTAATTAATTTTGTATTAATACCTCAAATAACCTCAATATTGAAGGTTTATATTGACTGTCTCATATAGAAGTTGATGATATATCATAGAGATGGTTGGTTTAGAGATAAATAAAAGTTTGTGATTTTGTGATTTACCTACTGGTAAAAAATTATCATTTCTTTATTATGTAATTCACAAATTACAATTAGACCAATCAGTCTTTGTTTTACTCGACTAGACCAAAACTAGACTAATAAATAAAATAAACAAACACTAACTTCTTAGTAAATAATTAAATGTTGGTCAATTAAATGCACAGTTTAGAAAATATTAGAAATTTCAAAATAAATGTCACAATAACAATAGAACTAATGAGGTAATGACTGTTTTGCAAACAACAAGTTATAAGAATAATATAATATTCTATTTTACTAAGCATATTTGTACTTAACCTTCTCTCTCAAAAACACTCGTTTAAATACACGTACGAACTTGTTTTGATACATGCAATGTAATATTTTGACAGTGACTCCCCGCCGCCTCATGACTTTCGTAACAGTTCGTTCAATCTCGACGGTCGCTCGGACCTTCGGCGAAACCTTCGGCTTCGGCCGGGTTTTGGGCCGAAGCCGAATGTTTCGCCGAAGGTGGATTTTTTGGCCGAAGGTGGCCGAAGCCGAAGCCGAAGCCGAAGCTTCGGTCGGACACTAATAATTATATTTATTATATAATTTTTATATAAAAACATAGTGCTAAAAATATATAGCTTTATACTTAAATACAACAAAATTAAATACTTGCAGTGTGAGTTATTGAATGAATGTACTAGTAACTTCATATCACTATAATGTTTCATCAGATGTAAGTTGCATTCGGAATGTAAATCTATACATACTCGTTTAGTAAAATTCTGAGTCGAATCTGCACATTAAATATTTTTTGGAAAATCTTATTGAAATAGTGATTATTATCGATATAAAGGCCGAATTTTTTGAATTTTTGTTTATTTGTCTGTCTGTGACCGCATCACGTGAAAACCACTGATCAGATTTTGATGAAATTGAGTATGATGATATCTGTTTAACCGGGTCAACATAAAGGATACTTTTTACTGCAGGGTGATATCTCATCTCTGAGAAATCACTATGTTGTTATTTATGAGATGTTTACACAAATATGAGCAAAAAATGTGAGTGTGTATATGTGCGAGTGTATATGTATGTATCAGTGTGTATATGTATGTATATGTAGAGTGTGAGTGTGGATTCATAAGACTATAAATACTTACAGATTCAAAAATAGGCGTCTCGATACCCAAATCACTAGGTTCGACTAAATCACTCTCAACTACTGAACCACTAACAACTTTTATAATTTCCTTGTTGTCCACATCTACCTGTACATTTTCAGTGTCATTCTCAACTTTTTCCTTGAAATCAGATTCTTCTATTATTTTAATGTCTGGTGTCTTTGGTGAATCTACTTCTTTGGCAACAGTGCCGATTATTGAAGCTACAGCATCTATAAACATTATCAGAATATATCAACTTAAAAATTTTTTTGGAATAATTTATACAGATAAATAAAATTGAAGTGTCTATTTTTTAATGTCAAATAACAGCCTTTTACTAAATGCATATGAAATTATATACGGCACTTATAAGAAAAAAAAAACAAATTTTAAAATGTTTGTATCCGTCGGTATGTCTGTTTGTTCCGGCTAATCTCCGAAACGGCTGGTCAGATTTTGACCTTCACTGGCAGAAAGCTGATGTCATAAGGAGTAACTTAGGCTACTTTTATTTTAGAAAAAAAATTAAGGTTCCGCTCAAAAAAATTAAAACTTACCTAGGGACGCAAGTCGCAACCGAGCGAAACTAGGGTAAGTCGCTAGTCCCAAATATATTTTTTTAAACTACGGACAGTGAGTAGTTGATGAGTGACAGGGAGACAGAGAAAACGTTTAAACATTGTGTTTTTCTTATAATTTCATATGCAACGTTACTAAAAGTAAACATTAATGTCAAAATAACACATTACAAACAGAAACTTCAATTTGATTTATAAACTGTATAAACAATTATTTTATAATTTATAAAGTATGTAAAATTAATTAATACATTTAATTATTGAAAAAAATCTATCTAATCATATATACTCACCAGGAATTTCCGCCTTGCCTTCAGTTGTGACTTCAGTTGTGACTTCAGCTTTGACTTCAGTTTTGACTTCAACCGGCGGCTTCAATTTCCTCCTAAATATTTTCGGTTTTTTCTCCCCCAGAGTTTTCACTTTATCAGGCGCCTTATCTTTCCTCTTTTGCTTCTTTTGTCCGATATTAAATATTTCTTTTATATTTAACTTCCTCTTCATTTCACGTCGTTCACTTTTTGACCCCAAATAGTCCCGTGTGGGGTCGAATAGATGTGTATGGAAGATGGGTAATGCAGGGTTAGTGGTTGGAATGGTCCCACTGGGGCCGGCTTCAGCCAGAACCGGGGAAGGTAACGAGGAGGTTGGGGACATAGATGTATCTACTGACAATTCGTGTTTGTCCTTTAGTTTGTACAATCTTGACGTGTTACACTTCCATTGGAAACCGTCGTCGAATATTATTTCGTAATGTCCTGTAATTGCAAACTTTATTACATACAAATAGATAGCAATTAAACTATTTCTTCTATTATCCATTTTATTTCTCATAAAAGAAACAATAAAAATTAATATTCATCTTGATTTTTTTATATTTCCTAATTATATATTTTTTTATATATTAATAGGAAAGAAGTTTCTATTAATATCACACAAAAAATATACCATTGCCCAAGTCCTTAGTGATAGTAGCAACAAATCTCCTATTGTCTCTCCATCGAGCTAAGCATCTCTCTCCCACTGCGTACTTCAGTTTGATTTTCTCTTCTTGTTTCTCCTCTTTACTGTCACTCATTTCTGACGTGGAAGGTTGAGGAGTTATTGGTCTAGATATTCTATGTATAGGCCTCAATCTTGGACTGTTCACACTTATCCATTCGTCATGCCTAATATAAAAAAAAAATAGGTTAAGTGCGAATTCGCACACGACGGGTTCCGTACCATCGTAGATGTACTTTTTATTCATATGATTTTTACTCTATGTGTATGTTATAGTATATTAACTTCGATGATCGATTACGAACGTTAAATGTTTTTTGTATTTTTATTTATTTGTTATTATAGCAGTAATAGAAATGCACACTCTGTAAAAATTTCAACTGAGACCTATTACGGTTCATGAGATACAGCCCTCTGACAGACGGACGTACGGACGCACAGCGGAGGCTTAGTAATAGGGTTCCGTTGGCATTATTTGGATACAGAACTTTTTATTTTTATTATTTGTTGTTATAGCGGTAATAGAAATACATACTTTGTGACAATTTCAACTCTCTACATATTACGGTTCATGAGATACAGCCTGACACACATCTGACAGACGGACGGACGGACAGCGGAGGCTTTAATAGGGGTCCGTTGGAACCCTTCGGGTATGGAACCAAAAAAAAACTAGAATATATAATCACTGGATGTGCATTTAAATAGGTCTAAATCACTGTGATCCTCTAAAAAGGTCATCTTTTAAAAATTATATATTGAAGCATCATGCAACTTTGTTCTTTAATTTCTGTCCTCAAAACGATGCGTGTTGATCATGACAACAAAACAATCGTTGTCATGATCATTACCTTTTGTTTTAAAACAGATCAGTGGCAAATATGTGTATCCATAATAATAAATGTTATAAATATAAAACTCTATCGGTCTGTCTGTTACATTTTTTCACCTAAACCACTAAACCAATTTTAATAAATTTTGGTATATAGATAGATGGGAGCTTGAAGAAGGATATAAGCTACTTTTTGTCGCGAAAATTAAACTTGAAGAGCAGGTAGATTACTCACAGACGTACATACTGACATTTAATTTAAATTTTAAATAATGTAAAACGTGACAATGCCAAAGTGCCTATAATAGTTTATTTGAATATTTTAATTTATTTATAGAAAATAAAGAGTGATATTTTATGAAGATCAAGTGAAGCAAATATGGGAATATTATATGCAATGCAAATCCCACTTAAAGGTGCACCCGAGCGAGTGAAGGCAAGCAACTAGTGGTCTTGTTTGCTCTGAGCCAGAATCAAACTATTGACTTCCACAAAGTATTTTTTAAATCGTACCTAAAGCGCCATAATTGTTACATTTTTTACTTCGCTTTCTTAACTCTTTTGATAAAGATACATAAATAAACGGAACGTAACATAGCCCGGATAGCTCAGTCGGTAGAGCATTGGACTTTTAATCCAAGGGTCCAGGGTTCAAGTCCCTGTTCGGGCGGAAATATTTTTTTGTCTTTTTGGTATTTCCTATAAAATATATGATCTGTGTGTAAAAACATCATAGTTGAACAATGCACTGGTTTTTTTAAATGTTTTTACCAATATTTTTGTTGTTGGAAAATATATTTACGCGTACCACCGTATAGCCATAGCCAATACTACTCACTAAAGCCCAACAAAATCTCCCCCTTCTTAATGGGGCATCGCGGAATTACGCACTCAAGTCTCAACCACGACACCCCAGGACTTGTTTTTACCGATTTTATTGTCCAACTTAAAATCCCAATAAAGGTGATATAGTTTTTTTTTAAATATAATGATTATTTAAATTAATAAAGTATTGCTGTTTTTTTCTGCTATTTAATTATTATTTTCGTAAAAACTTACAATTTAATGTGTCAGCTGTATTGAATATATACTCTATTTGACTGAATGTCAATTGAGATTTTATTTAAAATGGTGGTGAATTTTATTTAAAGAGGTTACATTTTTTGCTGCCAGTGTTAAGTCAGTATTAATGAAAATATTTAATTATATATTTTTTCAATAATTTTAGTTGATAAGCAAAATCAATTTCTGTTATGAAATTATTTCCTAAATATGGTAACCAGACCTTCTATATTTATCTGCGTAAATTAAGAAAGTACAGAGATTTTCTTTTCCATTTTAAATATTTTTAATAGATTTAGGGAATTTTATTTTACACTAGCAGCTCACCCTCGCTTCGCCCGAGTCGTCCCTAGGTTGATTCCCCATAGAAACTTTCATCCCCATTTTCACCTCCTTAAAGGATGATTTCCGGGATAAAAACTATCCTATGTCCTTCCCAGGGTCTTCAACTATCTTCTTACCAAATTTCATCTAATTCTGTGCATTAATTTCGGAGCTTATTCAGTACAAACAAACAAAAGTCTTTCCTCTTTATAATATTATAGTATAGATGAATAAATAATCGTAAATCAGAATTCAGCTACATATTCACATAAGAGTTATATTAAAAATGGTCTTTCTTCAAAAAAAAATAGAACACTTATGGATAATAACTTTAATCAAACAGATACCCCTCCTTTGAGCTTCACCACAGTCAGGTAAAAACATAGAAATAGAAAAAAAATTAAAGCATATACTAACTTGTTATAAGCATTTTCATAGTGCACCAACACTTCCATCTCATCATAGTCCACTTCAATTATCTTGGCTGCATACCAGAATTCACTGAAATCTTTTGCTTCGACTTTTGATCCTACTGATAGAGCCATACTATTACTACTGCTACTAGCACATGCTAAAACAAACAAACAATATAGTGAAAAACTATATTACTTTTGAAATAAAATTAACATAATTCTGTCACATCACTTGTAAACCAATCTATTTTATAGCTTCATATTAGTTTTTTTTTTAATTTGACATCAATCAATGATTAAAAAATATGATTTTAATATTACAACCCCGTCAGCTATAATCAATACAAGATAAAAGTTTCATTAAAAATGATCCCATGGACACACATTTATGGAACAAAGTTCCTTATCGCCATTAATGCACACTTGGCAAATTAGAGCATGGAAAGATGGAGATGGAAAAACTTTCTTCTGAGCTTCAATATGTACAATGCATTTTGCTTGATGTTTATGATACCTTAGTACTTGTGACAATTTTTATGACTTAATTTATGAGCCAAATTATGGCTCATAAATTGGACAGCAAAAACTTCTTTCCTGCACTGTTCCACAGCATGTCTCAAGTTGTTTTTTTACTTTTATAATAGGATCTCGTCCTACCAAAATGTATCAACCCAAACATCAAACATCAACCCAATCAAGGAATGAGTTATTGAAACTACATAAACTAATCAGAATACCTCATTAATCCTAAAAAAATCATCTTTAATAAATTATCTATAATATCTCTAAAATTTATTATACTAATATAATATTCTACTAAATTTATTTTTGCCAAAATATTCCAGGTACATTTTGTCTCAATTATTAAAAAAAAAATATTTATTCATGATTAAGCACTAAAGTAAAGAGCATAAACTCACATTTAAATCACTTTTTTGAATTCATTAAATGTGTGTAGTTAGCACTTTTTTGGCATAACTGGGTGGATCTAATTACATATAATTACATAAAATACCAACATCAAAATATTTTTAAATTATACAACTAACAAAATATAAATACAGAATTTCATCTAACAAACTGAGTTATAACCCTGTATGTATGTACCTTTATCTTTAAGACAGGGCAGAGGGTGTTTAGGTAAATGTTTCATATCTGCATTTGCCATTTTAGCCTCTGATTCACTTAAAATCATATCAATCACACTGGTTGCTATATCCATTGGTTCGCCTGGTTCAATGACTTCCATTTTTTCTATGTTTTTAGTATCAATGGCATCTTTATCTATATTTTCTTCAACTTTATCATTTCTTTGCTTTTCTAACTCTTGTATTTCTTTTTCTTGATCTTCAATGAATCTCTGTATGGCTTCTACATTTTCTCCTTCTGATCCTTTACTACTTGTAGATGTGTTTAATTCCTCCGTATCATCAGCACTTGAATTTAGTGACTCCATTTTAATGTTAGATTTGTTATTTGTATTCCAAGAAAATATAGATGGCACAGCATCTGTAAAAAGACATAGTAATTATATTCATAAAATTATTTTTGTTACACATGCATATATGACTGAATTCTAACTACAATTACTTTAAAACATGGAAAGGAGTTAGAAAATGCTATACTACAGATCAACAAGCATGATCACAGTGGAATAGAAAATAATATAAAAAAAAACTTTTTTGCTTCTACATTTGCTTGTATAATAGAGGACCGTGCAAGAAAGAAATATGATAAACAGAAAAAAAACTAAAATTATGAGAAATAAAATTTTAACATGAAGTATACTGAAATGTATCAACTATCATTACACACATAGGTACCTGACTTTAGGACATATTTTGAGTCTTGATAAATTTGAAAATCACTTTTACAAAAGTGCCGTGAGCACACATATGTAAAAGAATCTATGTTAGTGTTCAAATGTGTAATTGACAGCCATTTTCCACGTAATGTTAGGTCTTTGGGAAACTTGTGATATGTTACACCGATATCTTCTAATCTTGTTGAGGATGAATTACAGTTTTCTATAAAACATTTTTTTACTGCCATCCTATTTTACAAAATTTATTAATTCCAGTTGTATGTATACTAAATTTTATTTCTAAACAATACTTGTTTCTTTTACAATAAAAGGGAAACTTAAATTATGTGTGTTAATATAATTTTAAATAAATTATTATACTACTTACCTATATTATACGTAAGTTTAATTATAATAGAGCATCACTGCTATGATGAATATTTTTCTGCGTCTGTCCCAAAGAATTCTATTGTTAATATTTTACATATATCAAGTGTGTCACAGCGTTAATGGTTTTATAAAATAACTTCTTAGTTATTATTCAATCATCCAATTGAATATAATATGTCGGGTACTTATAAGCAAAAAAATATTAAAGATTTAATAAAGGTACGATGTTTGCAGTCATTATTCATTAATCATAGCTCATAGCCATGGATGACAATCGATAAATAAAACTGATAGGATTAAACCACTGACCAAGAACCAATCACAGCACAGATTAAGTATTAGTTACTAACTATTAACCATGGATGACAAATAAAATAGATGAATTAGTTACTAACAGACGAGATCAATAAATAATGTCCATAGATCACCGTAGACGAATAATAAACATCTTACAAAATGTCACAGATTATAGCAAGACCACAGAGAGATTATAAATGTTTTTCACTATAGACTAGAACAAAATACTTAATATTATGATTATCCTCTTTTAGTATAACTTAAAAGAAAAAACATTCGGCACACTTTCATATTCTTCAGTGATCATCCCACTTTTATTATACCAATTCAAATTTAATGAACGTAATGCATTATAAAATTCACATTAAAAACCTAAGTAACTAAATGCATTTTGAAATAAAATAATATTTTTTAAAAGACATTATTTATAATTGTAATCTTTAAGGTGCATTTACATCTATTCAACAACAGGCGATTTTGAGGAAATTTTTAAATTAATTATTAATACTAATAGTAATCTGTAACTATTGTCTATTGACATTTTTATATGTAGCAATTTATTCTATGCTATTGACTTTCATTGACATATGTAGAAAGTGTTAAATTTGTGACAGACGACAGTGTACGTAATAAATAAAACATTTGTTTTCAATCGACAATTCGACAATCACTAGTCAAAGTAATGTAAATTGTAAATAAAAAACAATGGATTTAGCTAAGTCTTTATTTAGCTCACGCGATCATGTTGGATATGTGGGACGTGAAGAACATGAACGCAAAATCAGTGCAGCGTTAGCAGATGATGACCCAGAAGATATAATCGATGCTATTCGTGGAATGAATGTTGCTGACGAATTATTACCAGCTCCAGGAGGGCCATTTTCTGCTTTAACTGCAAGTATGGTTCCCCAAGATATTATGGCAAAGTTAGCACAACCAGAATCGGAAGGTCATGGTGGAGGTTTACCGGACTATAGATTTGACGAATTTGGCTTTTGTGTTGAGGAAGAAGATGGTCCTGAACAAAGCTCTAATAAATTGCTCGCCAATGTTTTTGTTGAAGATGATCAACATCGTCTTCAATGGGAGTTTTACAGCAAGGAAATAAGTTTCTCAGAAAGTGAAAATAAACTGGAAAAGACAGATAAATTACAGAAAATGGTGAAAGATGGAGTTCCTCATTCTCTGCGTCCTCAAGTCTGGATGAACTTATGTGGTGCTAATAAAAAAAGAGCATCAACAGAGATTACTTATCATGAAATTGTTAGAGCATCTAGTGATGATGGATTGGTAACAAGTAAACAGATTGAAAAAGATTTAGTACAAATTTTACCTAACAATGTTTGTTTTTCTCATCCAACTAGTACTGGTGTCCCTAGGCTTAGGCGTATTCTTAGATCTTTAGCTTGGTTATATCCAGATATTGGTTACTGTCAAGGTACAGGTATGATTGCAGCATCACTTTTATTACTCATGGAAGAAGAAGAAGCGTTTTGGATCATGTGTACTACTGTTGAAGATCTTTTGCCAGCATCATATTATTCTTCAACATTAATTGGTATACAAGCTGATCAAAAAGTTTTACGAAGTTTAATTTCAACTTATCTACCAGGTATTGATCAAGTCCTTAATGCTCATGACATTGAGCTCTCACTTATTACAATGCACTGGTTTCTTACTTTATATGCAAATGTAGTTCATATGAAAATTTTACTAAGGGTTTGGGATCTATTCTTTCTAGATAGTTCTATAGTACTCTTTAAAGTGACATTAGCCATGCTTAAAATCAAAGAAAATAGATTTAATGAAATATCAAATTCTGCACAGATTTTTAATGCATTATCAGATATTCCTGGAGAAATTGATGATGTAGATCTCTTAATTAAAACTATAGATGAAGTGTGTGGTGAGACTCTTAGCCCAGCATTGATTGAAACCCACCGCAGAAGACATTTGGCTTATCTTATGGCTGACCAAGGTGCTTTAGTTGGAAATCCAAATGCAGTACCAAATCTTCCAAAACAACAGTTACAAAGACGTCAAATCAAGAGAAGTAAGTCAGTGATCCAAACTATTCTCTTTGGTGATGACAGTAACAATGAAGATGCTGTATCTAAGAATGTTAAACAAACAGAAATTCTAGTTGACTTAAGGGAAGCGATATTACAAGTTGCCCGTCATTTTCTTGCCCTGGAACCTCAATTGGCATCTGAGGTTCAACTAACAGCTGATTATAGTATGCAAAGTCACGCAGCAGATAGGGAACGATATGTCAATGTATCTAGAAGCAAAAGAAGGCGAGCTAAAGCTTTACTTGACTTTGAAAGAAGAGATGGTGATGAGTTGGGTTTCAGAAAAAATGATGTGATCGAAGTTATAAGTTCTAGAGATGAACATTGCTGGATCGGAGAATTAAATGGTTTAAGAGGCTGGTTTCCAGCACGGTTTGTTAAATTATTAGATGAAAAAGGAGTTAAGTACAGCAGGGCTGGTGATGACTCGGTCACAGAAAAAGCTGCTCATCTAGTGAGAGGTGTTCTAGCCCCAGCTTTTAAGAGAGTTTTATTGCATGGTATCAAAAAACCTAGTTTCTTAGATGGTCCTTGCCATCCATGGCTGTTTATAGAAGAAGCTTCATCAAGGGAAGTAGAAAAAGATTTCAATTCTGTATATAGTCGCTTAGTTTTGTGTAAAACATACAGATTAGATGAAGATGGCAAAGTACTTACACCAGAAGAATTATTATACAGATGCGTTCAAGCAATTAATCTTTCTCATGACAATGCCCATGCACAAATGGATGTAAAATTGCGCACCTTGATTTGTATGGGATTAAATGAAGAGGCTTTACATTTATGGTTGGAAGTATTATGTTCTTGTGTAGATGTGGTGCAGAAATGGTATCATCCCTGGTCATTCATTAATTCTCCTGGCTGGGTTCAAATTAAATGCGAGTTGAGAATTTTATCTCAGTTTGGTTTTAATCTAAATCCTGATTGGGAGCTTCCACTCAAAAAAGATACGCAAAATCAACCACTGAAAGAGGGTGTGAGAGATATGCTGGTTAAACATCATTTGTTTTCTTGGGATCTGTAAAGTTGAATAATATACAATAGGCCGCCAATACTTATGTACCTCATGATTGACTAAAAATACTTAAAAATTGTAATGATCTTTTCATATTTGTAAATTAAAAATGTATGCACTCCAAAGATGATGAAATTATAAATGATTTAACAATAAATTTCTTATTCTCTCTATTAAAAATTAAATTAATGATTTAATGTTACATATTAAAATTGTTTGCCTATAAATGTGATAATTGAGTTATTCTGTTATTATGTTTTGGATTTTATTAGTAATAAGTTTTTTTTGTGTACCTAATGCTTGTACATAGTGTATTTTTTTATTTATTATTGTATAAATGTGTAAACTTCTGCCTTAATATTTTCACCATTCCTATTTTCATAATTAGCTTTTTAAGTAAAATTGTAAATGTTATTTTAAATAAATGGAATCTATCTATTAACGATCTCTTAATTTGTTTACATTGATTTTCAATATATGTATATCCATACTTCTTGCATTGGCATTTTTCACGTTCCAAATATCTGTTTTATATTAGCAAAATTAAATTTCAAAGTACAAACTGTAGCTTGAATAAAGTTTCGTTTAAGTTTTAAGTGCCATAGAAGGCAATAACACTCAGGACCCAATTAATAATATTAATAATCCTTGTATTACATATTTACATGAAATCAATATTAAATTATCATTTCGTAATATTAAATAAACAATACTTGTATATTAATTATACAATGTGCCTGTGTGTGTGATCACAAACCAGGAACAACAACTTCAACTAGCGATATTCTAGTTACTTAGATTACAATTTACAACTATTTTAATAAACAAATACCATCATTCAATAAAGTACTAGATACGCAATCCTATGCAAGGTTCTCCTAAAATTGTCATCAATTGTGTTTAGGCCTATTTATTCTTGTTGAAATAAATTTACAACAATGTAAAATGAACCTTAAATGCAAAGTAGTTTTCACAAAAAAAAAGCGCACTCAAATGTTCAAATGAGCACTCATTCGGTGAGAACGTTTTTTGTCGCTGATAATGATTGTATATCTAATAAGTGCTTAGTACTATTTTGATCGATGACATATACACTACACATTAAGGTCTAATCCCCTTCCCCTCTATGTGCCAGCCATTTTGTTTTTTTTCTTGAAATATTCTCTATATGTGTACAAAAAAGCACACGTTGTAGGCAGTGGTAGCCCAGTGGTAACGCACTCGCTTGAGAAACTAAGTGAAGCGGGTTCAGCTTCAAATCCCGGGTCTCGCAACTCTGATATTTTCATGTGTGAATCATTTCTAACATGATTATGGTGAAGGAAAACATCGTGAGGAAACCTGCATGTCTGAGAGAACCTAACAAGTTTTCAAAAGACATGTGAACTGTGAAGTCCGTTAACCGGCAACCCGCACTTGGCCAGCGTGGTGGACTATGGAGTATTGTGGTCTGTGGACTATGGCCTGATCTTTATATATGTAGCAATATACTCTATGGCCTGATCTCAATAGTATTGAAGGGAGGCCCGTGCCCAGCAGTGGGACGTTAAAAAGGGCTGAATAGATAGAATAGTACAAAAAAATCATACCTCTAAAAGTTTTGGTCTTACTTCTGTACATTACGAAAAAATGGGTTCACATATTCGTAACTTTAAAAAAATATTTAAGTAACAAAAAATATCAAAAAGTTATGCTATTTGGCAAATTATTGTAAATTACTGCATAAACAACCCCGATTACCCTTTCTATCTTTTTACCAGATCGACGGATTTTCATTTTCATCTAAGCTACAATACAACATTGACTTTACAGCTGTATGTCTATTACTTTAAGAATAAAAAAATAATAGCGTATTCACAAATTCAAAAGGCGTTTGTCGAAAATTCAAAACACTTAACTTTCTTATTAGTTTTTATTTAATTATATAATATTATAGAATACAAAATTCACCTACAATTAAAATATCTAAAGCAGTTGCTCAAAGTGGCCTCTTCCAGCTTGTAGGCAAGCTCCATGTGCTACTGAGTTGATGACGCCTAATTTGTAATTCAGATCTTATTTCTTATTTCTTCAGCGAATGACATTATTTTCGTGATGAGTTCTTCTCTAGTATTTGAAACTGTAGCGTACACCCTTTGCTTCATATGACCCCACAAAAATAATATAGGAGAGTCAAATCGGGTGAGCGAGATAGCCACGCTACTATTTAGATCACCGCGACCGATCCATGGCGACTAATTGTTAATTAAATACTCTGTCACTGCTCAATGCATCAAGCTGGACCCACATACGTTGACGGTACGACAAAGGTAGCTCCATAAGGCTGTGAACAAACTGTCTCTAGGAGCTCCATAAATCTAGCGACGTTTAATGTAGGAGGCAATTCTAACGGCCCTATCAAATGATTGTTAATTATGCCTGTAACTGTCCAGACGTTCACCGAAAATTCGTATTGAACCGAAATTTGCGCGCACCACTAAATTTGTGGGTTTACCGAGCACCAGAGGATCATTTCTGTGATTTGTAATGCCAGCTCTTGTGAATATTGCTTCTTCAGTCCATAGTATTTTTTGCAGAAAATGACGGACCTCGATGTCTCTCACTTCGATTGATCCATGAACAAAATACAGATCTTGTTCTTGTAGCAAAATCTGTTCCGAGAATGTCTTGAACCCGTCGAAAATGAAAAAGGTGTATCCCTCTATTTTCAAAATTTTCCATTCATTCCACTGTTGTAGTTACACTGCAATCCGTCGAACGCTTAGTTTTTGATTACTGGTTAATGACCTAAGCACTTTTTCGTCGTTAACTGCCTCTTTGAGCTTTAAATCTTGAGTGCACGTCGACAAAAGCTTGGCAACTCCGTGAGGCCTGCCTGACCTTTGTCGTTATTCTTGTACAGCTTGATCTGCACTTCTGTTGCAAAAGCCATACACGAAGTGTATGTCGGCAATATGTTGCGCTAAATATTGATGATTTTTCATATTTGTATCACATTCTTAACGATAAACAGTACCTAATACAGCACGTACAATAAGTGAAAGTACCGGTCACAAGGCAGGACCGCAGGACGAGGGACAACATGCGTAGCATTTCTATTTTCTATCATTTCCTGGTCTGCGCTTTCTTTATAGTTTTTTGGGACAACTAACTTAACTAATCATTAATCAACTGTCAAACTGTGTGATTTTTTCGAGGTAGAGGACCAGTATGTTCCATCTCACTTCACTCACGCTATATAAAGCACTATTTGCGGCCTGCTCTTGAATGGAATGAATCATTGCATTCAATTCGAGAGCAGATAGTGCCAGATGTTACTTATAAAAGGTCTTTGGTGTTTGTGTATACCATATATTCAAACAACAATAATTCTTAAAGTAATAAGCATACAGCTGTAATCTCAATGTTGTTTTGTAGCTTAGCTCAAAAAATTATTAAAAAAATAAAAAGGGTAATCGGGGTTTTTTTTGCAGTAATTTACTATGAATTGCCGATTAGCATAATTTTTTGAAATTTTTTTGGACTTAAATAATTTAAACCAATTTTTTCGTAACTTTTTAAGTTTATCTATTTAAGTCTTTTCTGAAAAAACACTTTCGGACAAGATATTTTTATATCCGTGCAAAGCCTTGCGAATCTTGGTTGCCTAGGTACTTTAAAGAAAAAGGGGAAATATACGGACTTTAATAATTTTATAAGAAAGTACATATACAGGATGGATTTTTGAGATGGTTAACTGCTATAGTTACAGGAAAACGTTCCTAGAAGACCATCCATAACTTTTTGAGATATTCTGAACTGCATTCACAGATTAAAATTAGAAAAAAAAAAACTAAAATGCCAAAAACATTTTTTTATGTAAATCGAACCTATTTCATGTAGGGATTAAAAGACTATATGGGACCGTATAAGGTATGAGTATTAGAAATGACAGAAATCGCCGAATACTATTTGAATTTTAAGTACGGAAAAACGATTTATCAACTCGAAATATTTTTTGTTGCCAAACGGTCCTATTTCTTCACAGACAATTTGGTTGTAATGTCTGTGTATTTCTTACTGTGATCAAAAGAATCTTTGAGGCCAGCTGAAGTTTGCGTACAGAAAGTTCTACGGTAAGTGACAAGACCGGGTTTACACGCAGGCATTTTATGCAGCGGGCATACGTCCATAAAGGCATAATACAGATTACAGTGTGACACTGTATTATGCCTATAAGGACATATGCACACCAAAGAGAATGTAACCTACGTATGCACACGATGAATTTTAACGCTCCGTCAACGCTGAACGCTCGTACCACAAACGCGCGTCGCCTACGCGTATTCTGCGCGGATAAATTTAAAGTGCCTTTATACACTACATGCAACATTGTATTAACGCTCCAACGACCTGCCTATCATAAACATACATCGTCGTACATAAATTTAAAAATCGCAGACTGCTTGCGTTCGTGTTATTAATAACGCGCGTTGGCCCTTGACAGCATGTTCGCTGCGTTTAATGAGCGTGGACACTGGAAAATGCGCTAAAAAGTTTTTATGCTTACTGCTTAGTCCCTAAAAGGAAAGACGCTTACCAATTTAAAATTTGAATCACACTACTATTTTATATGTGAAAGTATCTTATATGTATGTTTGTTCTTCCTTCAAAATAATTATTATGCATTTATCCTAAAAAGGCTCAAGAGATTAGGATGAAATTAATTAAAAGATCGCTAGTACAAAAATCATGTGTGGATGCATACGATCTAAGCCAGGATTATTCGCTAGTAAATACATATATAATCTATTTAAGTCAGTGCAAGCGTCCACGCGGCAAGATGATGACATTTCATCGATGAGCGGATCGGTGCGTACCAGTTAGCAAAATAAAAAGGATAAAAAACACTATAAAAATAAGTTGTTAAAATAGTGATCGTAGACAATTTACAAACTTATATAGCTCTGATTAAACTTACAAAAACAAAAGGAAATAGTAATTTTAACACTAAAGCACAACATACTGAACATATATTTTAATGAAAAAGGCTTTTAATGCAAAATTCACAACCAATACACGATTTCATTCTAAAAAATACCGACAAACGATAATTTGATTGAACTCATTAAAAAGTACTCTTAATATTTTTTTAAGTTGAATGACTCAATTAATGGATTTAAAAATTAGATCAAAATATCGTTTTGGATAGATTAATAGTACACGGTAGTTGAAAAATTTCATAGAACTTTTACTAGGAAACTCACAAAGGTCGCCCGTTGACGAAGCGATAGTAAGTTTTACTATCATCTGTTAAAAAAATAAATAGTTACCAGCTAATTCCCAAAGTGGTCTTATAACTTCTACAATAAGCGTTCTTCTTTATAAGAAAAGGATTTTATTATTTAAAAAAAAAACTTGCTAAACTTAGTTACGCATCTATGTCAAATAAAAAATTATACATTGAAAATTGACATGACGTTGTCAATAAACTGACAGTTAACTTAGCAACAGTGTTGGATTCCGTAGTATAATTATACTATTTGTACCATTATTTCATAGTGTGTAGTATGTAGTATCGTATTGCCACTATACTACGTAAAAATACCATAATTTTATCTTTAGGTCGACCGACTTGTATTATTGGTGAGTACTTTTACTTTTTAATATTAACTCTACAATCTCGGGAATTTCTGCACGTACGGCAACACCAAATCAGGCACTGACAAGGTAGGCGGGGATTCCCCATGTGATGTTTTACTATTTCATCCGTTCTAAAGGATTTATAAATAAATGCGAGAGAGACGATACGAGTATCATGTTCATAGCAATATTTTGACTAAGTACAAAACTTGACAGTGAATTGTTGCAGTATAGATACATAATTATAAACTAGTACAATATTGTAGTATGTGACGTGTGTATATTATTGTTTCTTACGCTTTGACAATTTTGAGAATAAACTGTTTTGTAATCGCAATTTGTAAACATGAGTGAAAGTGAGGGCGAACCAAAGTGCGGTGTTTCGACGCCAAAGAAGAAACGCGTTGAAAGAGGCGATTTAAAAGTGAAGGAAAAACATAGACAACAAAAATACAGAGTCGAATGGGAGAGTGATCCAAAATTTAGTATGTGGCACTCGTGATCCTCAAGATAATTTCAAAGCACGATGTAAAGTATGTAATGTTTCAATGATGGCCGCAAAGCATGTTTTATCGACTCATTCTGACGGGAAAAAATACGAGAAAAAATTATATTCGTCATCAAAATTGTATATTGAAAGTAGATTTGTTTTACAAATCTTTTTCCATTGTTTTTTTTTCTCTCTTTTAATTTTAATACTTATACAAGTTTATTCAATACAAAAACGCCGTAAAACGAAACATGAAAAACATGAAACGTCAAACGTAGTATAATTTTGGACAAGTAGTATAATTTTATTCTCTATGTACAATATTTTTTTGAGGCTCTGGATCCAACCCTGCTTAGCAACTCTCTCTTCAAGTTTACAAGTCAAACGTGCTTGTCCTCTCAGAGCTAAGGCCATTAGGCGACTTGCACTAAATATATTAAAAAATGGCATCAAAGGCTGAATTAGCTTGTGTATACTCTGCTCTCATCCTTGTTGATGATGATGTTGCCGTTACTGTAAGTACAAACTTGATATCATTGTTATTTAATTAATATTTATTGTTGAGGTTATAGTGCATATTTATCCATTAAAATCTTGGTAATCTACCGCGCAAATTATCTTTATTCAACAAAATCACACAATATGTTCTCTAATTATTGCGATTTGTAATATATTTGTGTTTTTGAAGGATTATTTTTAATTTCAAACACGTTTGTTTACAGGGCGAAAAAATTTCGACCATCTTAAAGGCGGCCAATGTTGACGTTGAGCCCTACTGGCCTGGTTTGTTCGCCAAGGCTTTGGAAGGTATCAATGTTCGTGACCTGATCACCAACATCGGCTCCGGTGTGGGAGCTGCACCTGCCGGTGGAGCACCCGTCGCCGCTGCTGCTGCAGCCGCACCCGCTGCTGAGGCCGCCAAAGAAGAAAAGAAGGAGGAAGAGCCTGAAGAATCCGACGATGACATGGGCTTCGGTAAGTTTATTTTTATTATTTGCCTAAAATTTAGAAACTTTGTATGAATGGAACAATACTGTTTATGTTCATTAGAAAATAACATATTCAATGATGCTTGATCTAATGTATTAGCTTCTGAGACTAAATGATATGACAAATATTTTACTGAGAAATTTTAGTATAAACTATGTAGTTAATTTAACTTCTAACTTCTCTAATTATATCTTTTTCTTGTTACAGGTCTTTTCGACTAAAAAGCTTTTTATAAAGGCTTTGGTATTCCATTGTAAGCTTTATGAAGCTTGTTTAGTTGTAAGGAAACTTAAAATAAAGAAAATATAAAAACTGACATCTGTTATTTTTATTATTTAAATTCTTTGTGATTATTATGTGGAATATAGATGTGTTGTTACACATATTAAATTGTTGGCATATCACTCTACAAAATTAAACTGAGTTTATAATTTTGTATGAAAGCGAAACTTAATAGTGTTTACTTTTAGTACAGATAAGTTGTTTAACTTTAGCCTGGTTAATAGTAATGAGTCATAGACTTTGTTTAATTAAATTAAGAATGAATTTTGCAATATTTATCATATTTTAATTTACACGTATTTATAAATTAAAATAGATTCTATTCAAGCAAACAAAAGTACTCCGAATTAGTACAGTCCAATTTCCATGGAGTAGGGCATAAGTCTAGTACATATATAGTATTACATGTGTGCTGTTAGTTTTTTAAAATTATTGTGTAATGTACAGCTGTTAACTAACTACCCATAGTTATTTTGTTGAATAATTTTATTATTGTTTTAACCACATCTCAAACGGGCCAGAAAAAGAAATGTAAATTGTAAACTAATTTTTAAGCCTGATCACATTATTATAAATGTGTATGTTTTGTTATTACTTGCCACTGAAATACCTGGATGGATTTGAATAAAATTTAGTACACACAGACTATGACCTGGAGTAACACATGGCTAATGTTAGTAATAAAATTTGCCAAAAGGTGGTACTTGCCCGATTTCACCAGCAACCTATAAGCTACCACCTACGTATGGGATCCCTAGCTTAAAATTCCCCTAAACTAGCCCCTAATCAACCGACTTCAAAAAGGAGGAGGTTCTCAATTCGACTATGTTTTTTTTTTTTTATGTTTGTTACCTCAGAACTTCGTCATTTATTAACCGATTTGGACAATTTTTGTTTTGTTTGAAAGGGTATACTTCCAGATTGGTCCCATTTAAATTTCAAAAAAAAATACCACCCCTAAGGGTGGAAAAACAACTAATGATGAATTTAACCTACTTCTAATTGTCATATTGACTTGAAACTTTGCAAGTATTTCTATTTCCGTTGATAGTACAATGGTTCGGTGTTGTTGACCTGAACTGATGGTAAGGCCAGAAGGTGGATAGGTGGAACTCTTCAACGGCTAATAGTAGATACTTTGATTTTGGGCTTATTTTGTTTGATTTGACAAGCCTAACACGTTAGAATCCTTACTTTGCTACTACTGTCTACACTAAAAAGGGAAAAATAAAAACTTTTAACAAAAAAATAAAAACCGACTTCAAACAAAAGCACTAAAAAGTGAAAAATAACTGATTGGTAGTTTTCATTTACTATACATACCTAATCAAATATTTTCGAAGTCGGTGTGCTTTGCTTTGTATGGGCTGGGACCGATTTCAAAAATATTTGATTAGGTATGTATTAAATAGGTAGGCTTTAATTACTTAGCCAAAGCACACCGACTTCGAAAATATTTGATTAGGTATGTATAGTAAATGAAAACTACCAATCAGTTATTTTTCACTTTTTAGTGCTTTTGTTTGAAGTCGGTTTTTATTTTTTTGTTAAAAAGTTTTTATATAATTTCGTTTTACCATCGTCTTTTTAAGCCCATATTTCGAGCACCTAAATTTAGGGGGCCTTTTAACATTTAGGTGACCCCTAACTGTCGGTGAAACAGAAACTGTCCCCTAACTATGCTTAGTGGATCCCTTAAACTTAGGTGACGTTGGTGAAATTGGGCAACTGTCTTGTATATATTATAATTAGTTCATTATTTAACTCCCACAGTTGTCTAGTGGCTAGCATGTAGGGCTGCTGATCCAGAGGTCCTGACTTCAAGACCCATGCCATGCCCAGGCCATGTTTAGTTATTGCCTTTGTTACAAAATTCTCATTAACAGCTCAGAGTTGGGAAGTCAGCTGTGTCACCTCATGCCTCGGATCGAAATTTCAACTGTGTTTGGTTTGAATTATGATAGTGTTAAAATAACATTCAGTGTCTATGGGTATAGTGAATCAATTTGCTATACTTATCTGACTAGACCCCTTTTGTATTATTACAATTCAAAAGAGTCTAAATTCAATTTTATTGGATTATTTGTGTCCCTTGTTAGGCTTTTAGAATAGCTGAATGATTTTTTAATGGCACAATTACATACAAAATAATAGTTTCAAAATAGAACAAATTAAGAGGTTTTATTTTGTACATAATATTGCACGCATGAATCAGTAGTAGCTAGTAGGTTGGGAAGTACTAAAAAATTATAATTGATGTAACTAAACTTTATTACTAAAACTAAATTAAAATGAATTTAATGTTGTTTAGCCCCACATGGCTCTCTGAACTCCAGAAAGCTTATTATAATCAGCTAGATGTCTCCATATAATTCTGCTCATTCTCCAATCTTTTACAATACCACGAGGCCTAAAAAGGAACATTACTACTGAATAAAGTTACAGAAAATAAGATTATTACTTTAAAAAACCTAAATTCCATACTAATTACTTTCTTAATACAATTAACTTCTAAATAAACTGAAAGAAACAATCATTTTCATTCAACATTAAAATAACTTGGTTATAAAATATATTAATATATTGCTTCCCCCTACAAACTCACCCTCTAAAGGGTTGATTTCTGAGATAAAAACTATTCTATGTTTTAGGGTCTCAAACTATCTTCTTACCAAATTTCATCTAAATCGGTTCAGTAGTTTTAGAGCCCATTCGATACAAACAAAAAAACAAATTTTTCCTTAATATTAAATAGATAAGTATGTGAAAGTAAAACAAACCTTGATGTAATAACACATCTGTTGTTAATGCGGAGTGGTATTGCATTCATCTCAAATTTATTAATTTCCTTATCTGCTATTTCTCTGATTTCTAATGGTAAAACATCATTCTTTCTTAAAGCATTAATCCTACTACGTTCCAGGAAATGTTCAGCGCTCATGCGTCGTCTCTTTACATCTCTTATCATTAGGCAATTTGCCCATTTATTCCTTACTTGTTGTAACTGTATAAAATGGTTAAATTTAGCATTATAACAAGAACTTTATCTATGCATTTTTTTAGAAGTCAATAACTTACACCAAAACCAGGAACTGCTTGTGTTTTCCATACATATTTACTAAGAGTTGAAATGTTTAAATTCATTATAAAAAGAATGAAACGATGTTTCAACAACAAATGTATTTATTCTTTTCAATTTATTGTTATTTGATATATTTTTATAACCTAAAATTGCCTAAAATCATCTGTCAATTGCTATCCATGATCAATCCCATTTGTCATTTTCTGTGTGTCAAAATTTTTTAACAGCTTAAAACTGAGTTCCATTACACGATACACACAATAAAAGCCATTATATTCTATCCGGCTTAATTTAACAAGTTTTGAAATACAATTACTCTTTCATAAACTAGTAGCATCTCTCGAAGGTTTCCTCACGATGTTTTCTTTCATGATAAAGTTCACCTCGCTGGCCAATTAAAGGTTTACTTGAGTTATCGTATATTAGATTCGTATTTTTAACAGACTTCAAAAAAGTTTCCTCAATGTTTATATTTTTTATGTATGTTCAGGCATAACTCCATCTTAGACGGATTTGCAAAATTATTCTTCTTTTGTTCGAAAGAGGTTTATTCTGAAATGGTCCCATTTAAATTTCATAAAGATCTGATGATGAGTTTCAGAGACAGACAACGGGACTCTTCAATAAAAGCCAGCAATTTAACCGCGATTGCTGCTATCGCATCGTTTACGCAATCACACAACATAACATCACGCCTGCATCCTTCGATTAACAATGTAGAATTGTTGATCGAAACCTGTATGTACCCTTTAAGGAGTACACAGATGTGTTCAGTACACCATGGTACACCCTCTTTTTGTCGAAATTGTTATTGGTGTATTATACCTCTAATTTTGCAAGTAAATTCGGGAATAACTTTTTATGTTTATGAATTGATTTAATTTATTTACGTCTACGCTAAAATTAGAAAAATGAAATCTTAAAAAAAAACAGAGTTAGAAAGTAAAAAATAACTGAATGGTAGTTTTCATTTAAATACCAAATAGATATTTCCGAAGTCGGTGGATTTGTATGGCTAGCATCATTGTATCTATAGTAAATGAAAACTACGTAATTTTTTACATTTGTTTTTTTTGAAGTCAGTTTTTTTTATCTTGAAAATTTTTTGCATTACTTGATTAGCAGAAGTATTAACTTCAAAAAAGGTAACATTATTTTTGTGACAGGTAATGAGTGTTACTACACTTGTCTCTTTTTATATTAAAAGAAATAAAAAACGTTAGGAGCTTTAAATGTAGATGGTACTATTAATTCAAGAATGACTTTTATGGTGTCATTTTTCAGATCTTAAAGTTTACATTATTTAGGTAGTAAATAAATAAAGAAAATGTTCAGTAGTCAAAATATATTGTAAAGAATTAGTACAATCTCTGGGGTGGGCCCATAGTGGACTTCATATGAAGTGACCGCACATTCTGCCAATGTTTCTTCAATAGTGATACTAAGAAGTTAATTGAAAGATGCACATTTTGTGCCAATTCATCAGGCGTCATATCCACATGGCCAACAGCCACAGAGAGACAAAGTACCTAGAATAAAAAGAATATATTAAAAAATAGCATTAAAACCAAAATTAATACAAAATTTAGAATATTTTTGTGTATTTTATTGTTTCTTAAACCTTGCAAAATAAAAAAAAGTTGTATTACCTTCTTCATCTGGAACTTGATGGTAGCTTTAACCTCATCAATCTTTTGTGTCATGGACTCCTGGTGGGAGAGGAGACCAGGGAATTTACCAGCCTTGTTAAGACCAGGACCCAGGAGACGTGGGATCTGCTTGATGAGCGACTCAGAGGCAAGGAATGCATCATACCTAGTGATAAACATTAATTGTTAACATACATTAAGATTTAAAATAAAATTAATACTTGAAAATAAAAATTGATTATCTTTACACATATTGCCATTTAATTTGTTTATATAAACTGTATAAATTACGTTGTTTATGCATGCTATTAAAACAATATAAAAAGCTGACTTTTGGGTTAATAAATAACTTACTTCTTGGCTAGTTTCTTAACAAGTTTTTTGTTCTTATTCAGCTTCTTCAAAGCCTCGGCATCCATACAAGGTACACTCAAGTTTTTAGCCTCGTCACAATGTTGTTGATCTCCAAGAACACACACTTGCATTTTGGGCCTAGGAATGTACTTTAGCCTAAAAGAGAATTTCTGTTTTATTTATATGTTTTCAATTTAGTATTTACAATTTGTACATAATTAGTTAACTACTATCAGTAACAATATATTCATCAAATATCAGATCAGATAATACATGCAAAAATAATTCATCATAATAATGGAAATTCTACAAAATAAAAGAAAAATAATCATTGATCTATTATTTCAGGACATGAATCTTACCCAAAGATTCTTCTTTTATGTAAGCTAATTCGGTAAGCCGAAGCAAACCTACCCGTTATTTAAAGACTCTGGGTTGAGTCCCGTCAGTATAAGACTGACTCCCTGTCCAGATCCATTTTTGTGGATATTATGTTGAAATGCAAAATATACAATAACATTTAACAGGTAACCTTATATAAGAATTAACAAAGTCCACAAAAACGTTCTTTTCAGGTAAACATACTTGACGGTGCCGCTGAAACGCTTGTCCTTCTGTGGGTCATAGTTCTTCAGACCGATTTGGAGTTCGACGGTCTCCAAAAAGTTACGTTTCTTATCTTTGGATGACTGGAGGACTGCATTTACGCATTCGTAAAGCGTATCACGCGATACCTTCGACCTGAAACATTAACGAACAAGTAAAGGTTAGGTTAGAATTTAAAGGACTCGTAACTTAGAATGAAATATTATATTATTTAAGTTCAGTGTTATAACTATATCAAGATATTTTAACATAGAAGGGAATGTAAGATAGGATTATCAAAATATTTTTCGATTACTTACATCTTGGCTTGGTCGACCTACTCCTTACAACGTCAAAATTGAAAAGAAGACAATTAGAAATGTCAAATGAAAATTTCAATTTCGTGCAGTCAATTTGACATATTACTAAATGTTGCTGTCCTAAAGAGATATTTATAATAGATCACTATATAAAATTATATATTTTGTGAATATATAAAATATAAAACATATGGCTGTAAGTAAAGGTTTAGATAACCATTAAAAGATTCACAGAGACCTGTTTTATCTTTAATTTCAGCTAAACTATAATGCCTGGATACAAAAAGAATTGGGATGAGAGTAAGAGTGATTATAACATATTTACAGATCTAGTAAGCTGAATTTCGAGTCATCTATGATCTAATTCAGATGTTAGTGAAGTAGATTAATTTTAGTGTGGCAAAATGCGACTGAAATTTTGGAAGGATATAATAAAACAAAATGAAAATAATTATTTCAATTAAGTATTTATTACATTGCTTTTATTATTCTGTACAGTATTTCTATGTCTTGATACATTAAAAATAGATAATTTTTCTTTTAAAATAGTGTAGCGTATTTATTATTTTTTCGAACAATGTCAAGTATAAGTGTACTAGGCGACGAAGGTTGAGGTCGTCTTGGATGAGTTAAATGCCATGAAGATTCCATTAATGCAGTATCATGTTGCCACCATCCATACTGTATAAAAAGGTTTTATGTAAGTATATTATGCTTATAGAAAAATGGTTTATCTACGTGTATTCATAGATTTAATACTCGTATACATATACTACGGCAGTGTATTAAATCTATATTAAGTGTAAATAGCGTTAATTTAAGAACTTAAAAATAAAATGGTAAATTGATATCGACACTAATATTATAATTAATGTAAAAGTTTGTGAGAATGGATGGATGGATGGATGTTTGATCTTTCACACTGCACGCCAGAACGGATGAACGGATTTAGATAAAATTTGGCACAGGGATAGATCTAAAATAGCACATAAGTTACTTTGTATCCCGGAAAAATGTATGGTTCCCGTGGGATAAATTTGTTTTTGTCTAGGGATGAAACCGAAACGCTATTCAAATTCCAGCGCAATAGAGAACATAGCGCCTTTAAAGTCATATCGACATACAATTAGTTTAACAAATCAAAATATCAATTATTGTAATAAAATTCAGCCCTTTGTAACATTCCACTATTGGACACGGCTGTCAATGTAAGAAAGATTGAATTAAATTTTGATTGGCAAGCTTCACACGTCATTCGAAAACTAATTAAGTATGTTCTTTCAAGTTTTCTAACGATGTTTTCCTTCATCCATTTGGCAAATGGAGATCATATTGATAAAATGATGCACATGAAAATCTTAGGTTCGCTAGATCCAGTGATTGAAGCGCTTTTCTTGGTTTGTCAGTGGGCACAGCTCGATTACAGTTGAATTATGACAGCAATTAAAAGAATAAAAATATACATGATCGTTCTTAAAACCTATATAACCGCATACTATGTGCCTTAAATTTTCCCCCTTTCTTTTTTCGAAGATTATTTTTTAACAAAATCTAAAAATAACCTCAATTGAAGTGGTAGGTGGTAATCTAAACATATCTGCAGGACCAACAGGCTTAATAACTCCTTTACGTTTCATTTTATTAAATCTTTGTGATGAACCATACGCAAAGCCATTGACTCTTCCTATATAGCAATCGATGACTCTTATTAATTTCACATCAGGTCTTTGAATCTATACAAAAAAAATATCTCAGTGAAAATATTATGAAAATTCAACACATGTATTTGTAATTATCTATTATGGACAAGGTGGCTTTAGACTCATTACCTATTGACGTTGAGGAGATTCAGTACCCACAAGTCATAGAACTACATTACATCTCTAGAATATAGCGAAATACATATTATACAATATAGCAATCAGTAAATCGCAGGCAAATTTACAAAATTTGAAAATAAACCTGTTTTTCTCATCATCATTTTTTTCCTATGATGAAATATTTCATGTTCGACATCTAGGTAAAAAGCTAATTAATTGACATCATAAGACAAATAATTTACTTTTTTAGGCATTGTAGAAGTACGAATTATTTCATCCATTATAAGCTGAACGTCTTTTTTTGATTGAGGTTCTTTGTAATTAGACTTTAATATATCTCTTAAAGAATTTTGTGGGCCATGTAAAGTGAGACCAAAAAATTCCATTTTAAAAATATATATGCTTCTGAATATATTTCATAAAATATATTGTGACAACTGTTATATACATATTTAATATAGCAACATTAATATATTTTCAAAGTATGTACTTTCAGATATGAATTGCTTATTTTATATTATTTAATTATCTTCAAGTCTTGTTTTCAATTCCACCTGGTATCCGTAAAGTTATTTATAAGAATATATAAATAATTATAAATATGTGTTTAAAGAATATAATATTCTCAATGCCAAAAGCCCAATGTGTCATCTGTGTATTTTGACGTTATCATTTTTTTATACACTATTTTTGCCTTTAATTATATTTGTCATCCGTATTTTTTGTGATTACCGTGAGGTGATTACGAATACGAATAATATTATCAACACCCCCGGTATTATAAGATTTTTAGCGTATCACGTAAAATATTTACATAAGATTTCACTTAGAAACATATCTAACACTTTTTAATACATTGCCCTTTTTCATTGCATGTGTTTGAAGCTTTTTGTAAATAAAGCACTAGAAATTGGTAAATATATCTGTGAATTGACATAGTTTGTGCGAGTGCCAACAAGAAGTAGTACCCATTATTCATTCTTTATTTTCTTTAAAATGGATATGGTAAGATTTTTAGTCTATTTCAATTATAATTGTTATATCTTAGTTATTTATTTTTGCTCATTATGAAATCGATGGCAATATTAATAATGATTTCAATATGCTAATTTCTATATGTGACGCACTGTCTGTTTAGATTTTAGAATTTGGGTACATGAGTTTTGTTTTTATATTACAATTACTACAAAATTATTAAGATATCTTTACCTTAGAGATTTTAAATATTCTTTCAGTTAGGAGGAGAGGACAAAAGAAAAGTTCCAGATATGTTGCAAAGAATATTACGCTATGACGTTCAAGTCACCAAAAAGTTTGTTGAATTGTCTCAAAACATAACAGCCTTGAGGTCTCTTCGCATACATTCTAAATTTTTAGAGGTATTACATATATTATTACAATATTACATTTAATAATCTATAATAATATTTTAGTTGAAATAATTTAAGTTTATTAAGGTTATAAAATTAATCATTTTTGTGTAAGAAGATAAGCAAATAAAGAGAAGAAGATTTTTTTGGGGAAGAGAGTTTACATATTTAAACAACTAATTTATAGAATTATAATTTATGTGATAAAATCTATTATTAAGTATATAAGTATATATTAAGTATTTAATAAGTTAATTAACTATTTTAGGTGTCCTGTCATGGAATAGTATGGTTGGCTGGTTGGATCACTTTTATATGGTTATTTAATAATAGAGACCTATATCAACTACAAGTGAATATGTTATTTGGTATGTTTTCTGTAACAATTTTTTCTATATTACATTTTTAGATTTCTAACATGTTTGTAACATACAGTCTTTATTAACATTTTAATTCCTTTTTATATATAAATTAATTTTTTTAGCACTCCTCTTGGATATTATAATAATAGCAGTTGTGAAGGCATTTGTGAGAAGACGTCGTCCTATCCCAATGAACAAGTTGCTTCCTGGCAACCCTGACAAATATTCATTTCCATCAGGCCACACTAGCAGAGCAGTCCTGGTAGCTTTTATTCTAATCTGCATAGATCCAATTTATTTCATCTTTTACCCTCCTCTGGTTGCTTGGGTGGTAGCTGTAGCCATATCTCGAGTATTAGCTGAAAGGCACTACTTTTTAGATGTATTTGCTGGAGTGGGCATTGGTATTCTGGAAGGCTTATTTATATCCTTGATTTGGTTCTCTCAAAGTACAGCAATCAGCATTATAACTTCTTTGTCAGATGAAAAGAAAGATGGAGGAGAGTATCATGTGTAAATATTGTAACTATTTAACTTGTTATTTTTCAAGTTTAAAAATGGATTGTGTGATTAAAGTTTAGAAAGTAACACTATTAAAAAACGCTTGTGACTAGTAAGTTTAAAAAAAAAACAAAGTAATCGTTAATTTTTAAATTATAATTATATTAATTGTCATTGTTTCTAATAAATAATAATAAAGTTATAATATTTAAAAAAAAACAAAAAGGTGTTTATTTTATGATAATGGATATGGATAATGGATATCATTTAATATAAGAGAGTAAGTACTATACTCCATTCGCGTTAAGAAAATAGTGAGTCATCTAGTGCAACGGCAGGTAAAGGTGTATTCACATTGGAATAAAAATTCAATTCAAATATATTTCAAAAGATTAAGTTCAATGGATGAAAATCAACTTAATTATCATAAATCAAAATAGTCATAATATTATAATGATGATGACTTTATTTTGATTTGAGATAATCAATTTAAGTATCTCAAATTAAAAATAAAGCCATTAATAATATATGTAAGTATGCCGTCAACTGGTCATAATGAACTCGAATTTATAATTTTATGCAATATAATTGATCGAGGGGCATGTCTAGGCCGGTGGGCAACAATAGTATTTTCTTAACGTGAATGAACTATAGTGTATTCTTTGTTCCATAATATATCTTATCAGGTTACTTTATTGTTTGTGAGGCGATGAAATAAATCAGTTTCGTATTTATATTTTTAGAATTAGAATCATTTTATAAATGGTTTAAAAAATGATATATTTTTTTTGAGAAATTATACCTACTACCAATTAAACATCTGATAAAATATAATGAACAAATTATTAGTTATCACTAATTATATTATATATAATATATATAATTATACAAATGAAACCGAAACTATTTATGTCTATAAAAGGAGGGCCTTAGCAAGAGGTTGGTCTTCTATATGTTCTTAAGTGCACGCCAAATTTTTTTATGTACATCGTTACTTTTAGTGCTAAGCTTATTACGAGTACAGAGTAAAAGTAGCTAAAAAAGCTTGGTTGGTTTAGCAGCGTGCTAACTGCCAAGTGGTTGTATAACTACATGAAAACCATGGATGATTAAACGATTTTTACAAGAAAATCGACAATCCATCTATCTTACACTAACATTGCCCGCGGCTCAGCCCGCGTTCAGATTACCAAAAACCAAATTCTTACGTTGTACATATTAGTATACTCTTACAATACAGTTTTTGTGTTTTTCTCAGAAATGAGATATTTTCTCGCTATAAAAAGTATCCTATATGTTGACCCGTATAACCATACCAAATTTCATGAAAATCCTTCCAGTGGTTTTTCTGTGATGCGGTAACAGACAGATAGATAGTCAAAAATTCTAAAAACTATTGGTTTGTTATTTGTGGGTAGGCTGTCTGTAACAACTATATCTTCGAGACATTTAACACCTCAGTCTCTTCCATGACCATGAATGCTGTAAAGCATTCGAAACGTCGGGAATCAAAAATCCAAATAAATCCGCGAAAAAATCCATAAAGATAGTTTTATTTAATATGTCAAATATTCGCGTAAATCTAAGAAAGTATCATTTTTAGATTTCTCACATTATTTTTCATTTTAAATAACAGTTTAGGAACCGATCTAAGATATGTCTCCGACTGCTTCCTTCGTGAACTTATTTTCATCTTTTTAGTTAGCTTTTATGCAGTCGGGCTTTATATCTTTATAATATATTTATTAACTATTCATTTTAAGAATTTCCTGCATTTTAAGTTTCTAAATAATTTCAGGTAAATTAAAAAATGTTGATGCTTTTTACATTTGGGTAAGGTGAGAACTTGCCTTATTTTTATAAGTCTAACTGTCAAGTGTCATTGTCAAAAGAATCAAAGATATAAACATTGGGTGGTCAGTGGTGACGTGTATTGAAATTCGGTAGAAATTCGGCAAAAATAGTGTATTTTTACTATTATCATACAGTAAGGAACGTCCAAATCACCTGTAAGTAAGTTTAAGTACTATCCTTAAATATATATTTTTTAAAACAGCGTTATTATCTTGCAGACGTGGCTTAGTAAATTCTGTTAATAATATTTTATTTTCTTGATTTCAGTTCCACAATGCGAAAATTAAAAGGGGTTGTTAAAGAAACCGCCAAACAAAAACGTGAAAGAAAGCAGGAGTTTGCAAAAATGCGGCAACAGATGCACACTATTGTTTTACCAACCTTCGCTGTGATCTTCCTTCTCATATGTGTTTATGTTTATTTTAAAACTAGACCAGCTGCAATGCAATATGCGTAAAAATAAAACGAAATAAACTGGCATTATCTTTGTAAATAAGAATTTATTAGTTATTTAAATGGAGTATAAATTTTATGGAAGTTGAAACATAGTATATCATGGTTGTGAATTCATTATTGTGACTTATAAATTATATTTGTATTCTATATGATATTTTGAAATCATTAAATGAGCTTATATAATTTTAACTTTTATGTACATTCCATTCTTAATACATATCAATGTAATTTACACTAGAATAACTCTTTATTGAATTATCTTTTTTCTCTTAATCTCACAAAATCGATTATAGTTTTTGTTTGTATTGAATTTGTTCAGCATTAAGAGAAAGATGATTAAAAAGAGAAACATATAATATTTCTTTAGATATGTTAGTACTAAATGTTATACACATGTTTATAAAACTGTTTGAATTTATTGTGGGGAAATAAATAAAATATTTAGCTATAAAAATAACACTTTCCACTTTATTTCATGAACAGGCTTACAATCTTATCCTTTTTAACAATCTACATATATATATAAAACAAAGTCGGATTTGTTACAATACATAACTTGAGAACTGGATTTGTCTGCACCCAGAATAGCAGAATAAATATTAAAACATTAACAAAATTCACGAAAAAAATCTGTTCCATACTAAGCATCAAAATTTACCTAGGGCTGAACCTGAGCGAATGGCTAGTTTGGAATAAAATAAGTCTATGTTGACATATGTTACTACTAGCAATATATGTATAACTTTTTACAGTATTTAATTTATTTATTGTAGTCAGGATTTCCAACATTCAACATATTGTGTCAGTGATCTTATCTGTATTACAATGATCTGGATTAATAGATTACAAGTAATAAAAAGATAACTTACAAGCAACAAACATAGCCATAAAATATTATTAAAATATTGATATACATATTAGCTGGAGCTTTACTAATATGGAGAGATAATGTACATGTTTTATACTACTACTGCGAGTCTTACTACATGTATTATGTCAACTGCATAATACTATGTTCCTTCGTCAACTTGCTTTCATCTTTTTAGTTCACTTTTTACACACTTTTTGCACATCAATTTATAATTTGTTAGATTTTTAAATATGAGAGGAGCCATAATTATCACAGATATCAAAAATATTATAGCATTACATCCTAATTTTTTGGAATTTATCTCACACAAGTTCCAAAGAAACAATTATATGTTTAAGGCGTATTGAAATTTTCACAGCCTAATCTAACAGTTTTCAATTTTCATATACAAAAACTACATTTGTCATAAAAAATAAATAAATACAAAACTTTGCATATGTTTGGCAAAAAAATAACATTTTATTACTCTTTATTTTTTTAAATCCTTTATAATAATATGTTAAGTACTTAAAAAATAAGAAAAAATAAGTAATTTAATCAAAACATTAACAATTTTTATGTAATTACTAATTATAATATTACATACATTAGTAATGAATATGAGTTTTCATACACTCAGATTTTGGATATTGATTTAATCATTTAAAAAAAAATATGAAACAGCTCTTTTCAGTATTAATCATTGCACTATGAATTTAATTTCTATGAAACAATTCAATTCAATGATAAAATTAAATAAACAGGTAAAGGTATTATTACGCACCTTCACGCACTCACACCCACACACGCAAACGCACACGCACACACACGCAAACGCACACACGCACGCATACGCGCACACACACGCATACGCGCACACACACAAACGCAAATAAAAATTATCGCATTAACAATACTAGTCCAATTGTGCTATTATACAAAATATGTTTCCTTTATTACTATATATCTATACAGATAATAAAATTAAAGTGTATTTTTGTAATGTCCAAATAACAGCTTTATACTAAATGCATATGAAATTATATATAGTACCTATAAGAAAAACACAATTTTTATAATTTTTGTCTGTTTGTTCCGGCTAATCTCCGAAACGGCTGGACTGATTTTGACTTTCACTGGCAGATAGCTGATATTAAGGAGTAACTTAGGCTATTCTTATTTTAGAAAAAGTATTAGTGTCCCGCTCAAAAAAAAACCTACCTAGGGACGCACCCGAGCGAAGCGAGGTTAAGTAGCTAGTTATGCTATACAAGAGGTATAAATCATTACAAGCCAATATTACTTAAACATTGTTCTAACCAGATTTTTACGGGTATTTATCATTGATACAAAACCTTACCTACCTTAAAACCCTCATTCCAAATCAATATCGTATTGTATGACACACCTCTATATCTAAATAGACACTAGTGAAAACAACCCTTAAATCCGGTAGACCATAATCGTTTTTGGAATTGGACGTAGTTATGCGAAATTGATCCAGCCCACGAAAACCATTTTTTGAGTTACGGTCATAAATGGCACCTACATATCAAGGAACTTATATACAGAAAGTACATTGATAAAATACCCAATATAAAAAAAAATTACGGTCTTGTTATTTTGACATACGAATTTTACTAAAACTAATATTTTCTCAAAAGTAAGTTTTTGTGGATCTATTTTGCATTACTACGTCCAATTATCATATTTAAGGTTGGTTTTCACTAGTTATTTCTACAATACGTATATTTAAAAAAAATTCAATACTGATTCTCAGGAATACTTTCTTTTTGCCTAAATACCTGAACTATCCATCCTAGTAACCAAAAAGAAGCAAGAAATAAGAACAAACCACTGATTGTGAAGTACTGAGCTGTGATGTTCAAAGCTAAGGTCTGGATGAGGATGAGAGTCAGGAGTGATTGGAGACCAGTTCCGAGGAGTGTGTTGATGCCGAATATGAGACCGAAGCAACTATCATCGCTGAGTCGACCAGCTATTTTTGCGCTGTAACGGAAAATATTTAAAGTCATTTTTTTTAAAAGGATTTAATTTAAAAATGTTTTAATATTTTAAATCTTAATAGTTTTATTTTAAAGGTTATCAGAAATAATGGCCAGTCACTTAATTATAAAAAGGCATATTAGGCATATTACAATCATATATTTATAGAATAACATATACGGAAAGAATACAATATTATATATTTGTCAGACAACAACAACGGTTATCACGACAACATGGCAATATATTCTATCTCATTCTCTCGCCGGCTGAATCCTATATATTATATATTTATGTGTTTGTCTCTTTTCACTATCGCATTTCCGTTTCATCGAGTCGAAATCAAATGATAACGATTCTAAAGAAGTTTCTCTACAAAACATACCTAGCCAACGTGATACTATAATGATATAGCATGCCCATCACAATATATCCCGCGTAGGCCACGAACACGTTGGGCACAATTGTACCGACGAACAAGGCCGCGCCCTGCAGCGCGGCGGCGGGCGCGGGTAGCGGCGCCCGCACGCAGTACGACGCCGCGAACGCGCCCAGCGCGCCTAACAGCGTTTGTAGCGCTTCCACTGCACCGTTGTATATCACCTGCAATGGTCATTTTAGATTTAAAAAAAAGTCACCTTAAACAATGAAATTTAGTGGTTTGGAAGATATGAGGGAATAAAAAATATTACAAACATACAAAGATCATTCGTTAAAATCCAATCAGTAGTTTTGTGTAAGAGGTTTATTAGTTTTATCGTAGTAGAATGAGGAGTTCAAAAAATATGTTGATTTGAATTTTCAGTTATCATTTTTATCATTATAATCTTTATTCTCAATTGAGAGGGTTTTATTTTCAACTAACACTACTGTCTGTTAAATAAACATTACATAACAAAGATCAAGCGTACAACCAACGGTTTTCCAAGCGATGGCTTTACGTGCTTTCCCAGTTACGGGTTTGTAATACCGCCAACTCCGAGCTGTTACTAAGAATATCTTAACAATAAAAACTAAGTAATTAAACTTGACCCGACGCTAGGCTCGATCCCAGGACTTCAGCATCTGCAGCCGTACATTCTAGCCACTACACCACTGAGGCAGTCACCTACAAAAAAAATTTAAATACCACTCACCGGAGCATCACTCTCCTCCTGTATAAACCTCCATAGCAACTGCACGTAGGTCTGCGCCTGCGTGAACAGCGCCAACGCGGCGGCGTACAGCGCGGACCACGCGAGCACGCGCGGGCGGCTGTAGGCGGCGCGCGCGTGTTTAGATATCAGTATTACTGCCTCTGATATGTCTTTGGTTATTGTGCGCTGTTTTAAAAAAAAATATCTTTCAAATATAATTTACAGTCAAATTTCTACGTACAATGAATATTTGACGGTAAAATAAAAATAAATAGGTTGGGACTTTTACACACATTACTATCTAATTTCATAGTAAGCTACGAGGCCTGTGTTATGGATACCAGATAGTTGATACACTACACATATATAACTTTAAATACAAACATATATAAACACATATGACTAGAGTACAAATATTCGTGCTCATCACATAATTGCCCCCAGCGGGACTCGAACCCACGACCGCCGGCACCGCAAGTAGAGGCACAACAAATTGAGCCAAACGTGTTGTCAAAAATATAATATTTAGATACATATATGTAGATATATAATAAATAAAGAATACCATTCACGAGTGGACAAGGGTCGCGGAATTGTAAACGTTAAAAACCTGTTAATGGTAAGTGGCATTTAGATTAAGACCGGATAGGTAGCTAATAAAAAAAACCGTTGACATACGAAATATGTACAACACAAATAAAACATACACCTGTCAGCCCTCATGCAAAAGCACTCTGCTACAAAAAGTTTATAAAGTATACGAAAGCCGATATAACGATGATTAATTTTTCACTGTTAATTAAAGGTCAAATAATGTCGTAGGTTTAATTTTTACTGTTAAGATTCATTATTATAATATATTTTTACCTTTTCAAAATGTAAGGGCGTTTGGCTGTCAACTTGGCCCTTTATATTGACTTCAGCTGGATTGCTGGATGATTTTCTGTGAAAATATATTCCGTATGGCACTGGCGGAAGCCAAAATGCCCAAAATGTAGCTAAAATTTGTGCTGTAACAATAAAAAAAATATTAAATATGAAAAAAGCAATTTTTAAAATTTTTGTCTATCTGTCTGCGACTGGACCGATTTTGACGGGACTTGCACTGGCAGATAGCTTATGTTATAAGTAACTTAGGCTACTTTTATTTTAGGAAAAAGATCAGGGTTTCGCGCAAAAAAATTAAAACCCATGAAATTGTATAGGTACAAAGCGCACCTAGCGACGCACCCGAACGAAGCAAGGGTAGGTCGTACACATACAATGCGTCATCACCAAACGATAATTATGTAACACCATTTTTTGAATTGATAGGAAATAATCTTAATAGGTAATTAAGTTTTATATTCTAAAATCTTTATTATGTCTTTATCCGACGAAATTTCAATGTTTACGACCAGATAACGCTGTACAGACGTTTTTACGAAAGAAGGGAAATGTAGTTTTTATAAAACAACTCATTATTTTATTCTACAGTTAGTTGCTTTAATTAAGATAACCGTCTGCTATTTACAGTTTTCAGACTGTTAGAATCTAATCTTGTCTCGAAAAATAAATACAAATTCAAGTCACTTATCATAACAGTTTTAGCTTTGTTTTTATTCGTTATCTTTTCGTCAACAAGATTTTGTTGTACTACTTTGCTGATCATACATTAACTCTCACACGGTTTCTGCATTCTTGTTCATACTTGTCTTAATATGACTATACTAGCGGCTCATCCTCGCTGCACTCGAGTTCGTTCTTAGTGAAAATCAAAAACAAATCTATCCCACAGGAACCTTACTTTTTCCGGGATAAAAAGTAACCTATGAGCTATTCCATACTATAATCTATCTCTGTGGCAAATTTCATCCAGATCCGTTCAGCCGTTCTGGCGTAATTAAGTAACAAATATCCATACAAACATCTAAACTTTCACATTTATAATTTTGTTGCAATATTTTGCTGAACATATTATATTAACACTCTCGCCGTTTCTGCATTCTCGTTCTTACTTGTATTAATATGATTATTTATATCAAGTTTCGTGAATATATTTTCGGCTAGCTGTTTTTAAAATATAATAACAATAAAAAAAAATTATCACTTTAAAAATTTAAATGTCATATTTTTCGATAAGAACTTAATTAAGGATTATCTCTTTTATCATTTAAATTATTCATTATTTACATATTATAATATGTAAATAACGTAAATCTAATAATATTAAGGCTCAGCTGAGAAATTTGAAAATCCTGCGCTATTACAGATTATTTCTAGTTACTAACATTAGGGCTTCACCCGTGTTTAAACTTCCGATCGCTACACAGATCACCCACTGGGACAATTTGAAGATTGCCTGAAAATTTCAATAAAATCGCTAAAGCCGTTTTGGAGTCCATAGATTTTTATATCAATAGATTGGCATAGTCACGTTGAGGTTGGCATGAAACATTTGCGCGACTCAATTAAAGAGACCTCCTCCAATGCACTCGACGTTTATTATAATTGCAATCTAATCAATTAAATAGGAATTTATATTATTTACAATTTACATTACCTACATAGTACATACTGAATAAATCTTAGTATATGCGTATATTTGTTTGTTTAAGCTTTAACCGTTGTATAGATTGCTTATTAATAATTTGTATGTATACAGCCCTTTTTAACGTCCCACTGCTGGGCACGGGCCTCCTTCATTACGAGGAGGATCAGGCCATAGTCCAGCACGCTGGCCGAGTGCGAGTTGGCGGATTTCACATATCTTTCGAAAACTTGCTAGGTTCTCGTAGACATGCAGGTTTCCTCACGATGTTTTACCATAAGACAGGTGGTAATCATGTTGAAATCTATTATTTTATATATTCTTATGGAAAAGTGTCTATGGCAAGCGCGTTACAACTATTATTATAAACTTAATTAATTATTATTACATAAAAGTAAAATAATCATTTTTAAGTGATTTTGGATTTGGTGTAACTTTTGCCAATAAAAAGTAAATTATATTAGAAAATAATGTACAGAATCTTTTGATAAATAATCCATTTATGACATGGTATAATCTTTAAATTAAATATTAATTGTTTAAATATCATCTCCTATATCTTACGCGTTAAAGGATAAACAGCAAACGAGTTATTTGTAGATTTTACGTCATGAACAAAAAAAAACTGTGGAGCCATAAATTTTATATTTTATTGATTTCCATTATAATCTAATATATAAATATCTCGTGTCACGGTGTTTCTGGTCGCACTCCTCTGAAACGGCTCGACCGATTTTAATGATTTTTATTTATATACTAGCATTGCCCGCGGCTCCGTCCGCGTTCAGATGACCGAAAAGCAAATTCTTAGGTTTTAAATATTAGTATACTCTTAAAAAGCTGTTTTTGTATTTTTTCTCAGAAATTAGATATTTTCCTGCGGTAAAAAGTACCCAAGTATATGTTCACCCGGATAACCAGCTGTCACCATACAAAATTTCATCAAAATTCCTCTAGTGGTTTTTCTGTGATGCGGTAACAGACAGACAGATAAAAATTCTAAAAACTATAGATTCGGCCTCTGTATCGATAATAATGTCTATTTCAATAAGATTTTCCAAAAACTATTCAATGTACAGATTCGGCTCAGTTAGAATTTTATTATATGTATAGACTAGCATTGCCCGCGGCTCCGCCCGCGTTCTGATGACCAAAAACCTTAGTCTTAGGTTTTACATATTAGTATACTCTTACAATGCAGTTTTTGTGTTTTTGTATTTTTTCTTCGGAAATGAGATATTTTCCCGCGGTAAAAAGTAGCCTATATGTTGACCCGGATAACGAGCTATCATCATACCAAATTTCATCAAAATCTGTCCAGTGGTTTTCTCGTGATGCGGTAACAGACAGACAGACAGACACAGACAGACAAAAATTCTAAAAACTATAGATTCGGCCTCTGTATCGATATAATGTCTATTTCAATAAGATTTTCCAAAAACTATTTAATGTACAGATTTGGCTTAGTTAGAAATTTATTATATGTATAGATTTGGTAGGTATGAGAATAGCTCGTAAAGTATTTTTCACCATCCTACCCCCATTTTTTAACCGCGATTTTAGTATTTTTGTATGAAAAATATTATATAAATACATAGAGACGAACCCGAGCGAAGAGAGGCTGAGTCGCTGTGTAACATAAAGACAAAGAGTTTTTTTGTAGATTGAACGCGGGCGAAGCCACGGTTTCTCTTAGTAAAATATAAAAATAATATATATCTGCGATCAAAGTAACAAAGTATACAAAAATAAATAGAGCTTATCGACAGATGGCGCTAACAAGAACATTGAAAGAAGGAGAGTACTTTTTACTTGGGCGTAGTCGCGGGCCTTAACTAGTGTGATAATTGATATAAATACGAAAATTTGTAGGTCTGTATGTTTGTTACTTCGTTCGATTGAAACGATTGGATGGATTTTGATGATACAAATACAATAACAAACAAATACAGGTACAGATTATTAAAAATTTAAAATCGGTTCGGTAAAAGAAAATACGTATGAAAAGAAACAAATAGAATATATATTGCCACTAATATAAAATAGAATAAAAGTTAAATATAATTTTCCATTTTGGAACACACACTATGATCAGGAAGGAGTTGAGCAATTAATGAAAGAATGAAGCAAAGGAAAGTCGCTCACTAGATACGTACCAACGAAGGTGATGTAGTTCAGTTGCCGATAGTCCATGATACCGTAGTGAGTAAGAAGTTGTGAGCTGGTCCCCGATAGGAATCGCCCAGTCAAAGCTGCTATACGCGTGTAGGATGACACTAGCGGATATTTTGCGGAATCTACCTGTAAAATAACATATATATCTAAATACTTTTATAACTAATACTTTCTTAGATTTACACGAATATTTGACATTTTCAATAAAACTATATTTTCGGCTTTTTTTGCGGATTTGGTTTTTGGTTTCCGACGTTTCGAATGCTTTACGTCATTATGATCACGGGAGGTGCACACACATGCACGCACAGAGCCTAAACTTTTCTCAAAAAAAAGCTTTTTTTTTAATTTGGTACTTCAAAATTTGTGGGTTCAAATAAACTCGTCCGCTTTATAGTATATAAGAATATGTATAACGACAATATATCTGTCATATTCCTATTCTATATGTAAATACTTATGGGAATTGCTCTAACTAAAAGTTGTTACAATAAACTGAATTCTACCCAAACTGCTTGAAAGCAACATATCATTCTTCATCTCGTAAATTATGGCTCTGCGAATCTGTTGAGAAGGGGCGAAACAGTCATAATATTGTTAAGTATTTAGAGCTAGCGACTCACCCTCGTTTCGCTTTGGGTTCGTCCCTAGACAAAAGCGAACCTATTCCACGGGAACCGTACATTTTCCGGGATGGTATATAGCCTATAGACTTAATGCAAAAAGAATTTTTCAAATCGGATTAGTTATTCCTGAGATTAGCGTGTTTAGACAAATAAATAAATCTGCCTTGCCTCTTTATAATATTAGTATAGATTAACATACAAAGATTAATTGCATGGGTAAATGTGTATGTTAATTCTAGGTAGAGACTTATGGTTCTTCTTACTATCATAAAAAGGTGCAATTCCAAGAAGGTTTCAAATTGATTTACAGATATTCACAGATAATCTACAGTTCAATTTACATTTCAAATATCTTATTTTCATTTACAGATATAATAATAGTAACTTACCTTTGCATAAATATATGTTAAATAAGCCACTTCTGTGGCCATATATAGTCCATATAAAAATTGCGATACCTGCAGCCATTCTATGCTGCTTGTCCATAATAACACTGCATACACTGAAATACCACTTAAACCTGAAAGAAATAGAATAAATAATAATCGCATCTTAAAATACATTATTTTGATATCCCACTCGATAGGTTTGGAAAAAAAATATTTAAAGACACACAAATTGGCGCCTAAAATCTATTTATTTTTCAGCCATTTTAATTTTTAACTATTTCTATATAGCCTATGACACTCGCGTTATCAAGACGAATCTAACGACGTATGAATCACCAATTTGATATAACTGTTCAATAATTACAAGGGAACATAGGACATACATACATACATCCCTCCTTTAGGTCTTACCACAGTCAAGTAAATAGTATGTTAAGATCACAAAAAGGTTCAATACTGTTACTTACCATATTAGCAGATGTTAATTATAAGATTCGCACCCACCCATTCGTTCTGTATTTCAGGCACCAACTGAGTTTTAAATTAATTTTTTTTTATATCATATAATTAAATAAATTAATCTAAATTGCCATTAAGATAATACATAAAAAATCTACATATGTATCTATAATAAAGATTGATTAAGTCAGACATCATTATAAAGATTTAAAAGACCAATAATCAAATTTTATAAAAAATATATAAGTAGCATTTTTATAATTTTTTTCCAGTCATAAAATAAACGTGGAAACACAATAATCTAAAATATAAAAAACAACTCTATAATTGAATGTCAATTAATCCCATAAATATTATAAATTCAAGTTTGGATGGATGTTTGTTACTCAATCACGCGAGAATGGCTGAACGGATCTGAATGGTACAGAGATAGATTATAGTCTGGAATAGCACATAGATCATTTTTTATCTGGGAAAAATGTACAGTTCCTGTGGAATAGATTTGTTTCTGTTTTTCACTAAGAAGAAACTCGAGTGAAGCAAGGGTGATTTGCTAGTTTAAAATGTTCTAAAAATTGTTTATCAGGTATGGGATAGAATTAAGATAAGAACATAAAGTATATTTTGTCTATAAATGTATTCAAATCACATTTCTGATAGTATTAATAACATATTTATTATGTATTAGTAATTAATAAGTAATATAAAAAATAATACATTTAGATTCAGAAACAAGAAGCACAGAGGTATGTATTTTGAAGAGCTTTCTTTATTTTAGTTGTTTTTTTAATCTTATCTAATGAAAACTAAATTACTGTAAACTTTAGCACACTAAATATAAAGGAAATAATTAAAATATAAGAAGCAAAATAAAAACTCTTACCTGATAGAATTATAACTGGCTTGAACCTTAAAAAATCTGTGATAAGAAATACTATTACTAGAAGTACTAAATATGAGTATGTTCCTATGGGATACACTTCACGGTTTAATTGGTCTTCAGTAATATTGCGCCATCTCCCCAATAGGAATTCTGTGACGAAAGGCTCAGAAGGTCTGATCTCTCTAAGAGTTCCAAAAAGGCACAGGACAAGTGTAATTTTAATCCAATCTTGCATTGTAAATCACTTTTATGTCACGAGAAAGAATATTATATAAGGGAAGCACGTTGCAAGGCAAGCAACGTGCTTTTTACAAAAGTCGTCACAAGCGAATGCCGAATGTTTTTGTAGAATGTGCATCAGATGAAATTGGTTCTCGTACATGGTGCACACGCGCCAATTTCTTTCTTCTATAAGAAATGAATTCTTATTAGTTCGTATATGTATATCTTCATAACTTACGTAAGCTTATTACAGTCTTCATTCATTCATTAAAAAGATTAATTTATTTTAGTACATACATGTTTACGTTATTGATAAAAAAAAACTTTTTTTTGTTATAAAATGGTATCAGCATTGCGGTAACTTATAATAAAGTCTGCAAAATGCCATTTATATATTCAATCGTAAATAATAATGATTGTTCAAAATAATATTCATAGATTTTATTAAATAATTTTTTTTTTCAAATAAGATGTTGCAGATGAGTGATGACATTGACATTTGTAATTTGACAGCAAAAAGAATATAATATCCATTAACCACCCAGACCCAGTGTTGCCAGCACTTAAAATATTATCCCCCTAGGATGAGATTATATTTTTCATTAATTATTTATAAATAAACAATTTACGAACAAACAATTACTTAAGGCGAACAATCAAGAACAAATAACGCACAAATGATATGTAAAAATAATTATTAAAAAATTAGAAAAAAAATACAATTTTCCTGGGGGGCCAATTTTGGTTAGCCTGCGCCGCCGCCTATGATAAATGAAATTGTATTCCTGATCTGTGATAGCCAAGTTACAATGTAATACGAAGGCCATGCAATAAAAGACAGTTCCACAAGCAATATAGAAATGCTGATAATTTAAAAAATGTGAAGTCCGGGTTTTCGGCCCGGAAGAGTTTATGGTATTTTTTCATATAAATCTAAATTAAAAATTCTATGATTCTAAATTCTAACATCAAGATTTAAATAATGTACAAATCTTTTTATATTAGTTATCATTAAATATTATCTCTACAGAGATCTCTTGGAATTACTAAAAGCCAATGAACGATACAATCCCTAGAAGTGGTACGAAATGCACAGTAACAATCATATCTGCCTGATAAATCCAGAGCTCAACGTTTAACAAATAGAAATAAAAACAATATTTTGGGGCTTAATATTATTATTAATAAAGACGATTTATGATTTGTTTTTTAATAAAAAGAGAATAATAAGCAAAAATAATTCATACCTCTAATACTTCTTTTTTATACTTTATTTACAACTAGCGAGTAGTGACTTACACTCGCTGAGCTCAGGTGCGTCCCTGAGTGCGTTTTTTTTAACAGAACCCTAATTATTTTTTAAAAGTAGCATAAGTTACCAATTATAACATCAGCTATCTGCCAGTGAAAGTCCTGTCAAAATCAATCCAGCCGTTTTGGAGATTACCCGGAACAAACAGAGAAAAATTTTAAAATGTTCAATCATATTGGAATGTGTATTTTGATTTTTGTCTAGACGATTATGTGGACGTGTGGATTTGTAGCTAGAATGTAAGCCGCATTCCCCCGCTGAGTGGCGTCTTTGCCGATGTCGATTGTCGATTCTTTGGGCGAAATATGAGCAGCTCTCCTGTCACCAACATGGATGATTAATAAACTATACCTCTATGAACTGTTTAGCAAAATGGTAGAAAAGCATAAATAATATTTTTTTTATTTTTGTCCACCATACATTTGACGTTTGACAGAACATTGACAAATGACATTATAATTTATAAATCAATTTGACTTTTGAATTATTTACACTTATGTTCTTGTTAATGTTATGATAAGCAGTCTTGTACAAGTTAGAAACGATATTTAGTTCCCCTTAGAGCATTCAGATTTCAGATCTTGTACTCATTACTCAGTTTTACCTACCAGTTAGTCTCTATTATCTATTGTGCTTTGCATTCATAACAACATTGTCGATGTAAATTGTGCTTAAATTGAAACTTAAAGACCTCAATCAAAGGATTGCTGATAAGTTATGAGAATAAATGACGAGTTTTTTATGGTAGAACAAAAATGCTAAAGTGCTGTTACTGCTCTAAACAATTTAAATATGAAAGCGAGAAGAAAAGACATGAAATAAGTCATATTCCACAATTTGAGTGTAAAGTGTGTTCAAAAAAGTTTAGTTTTTTGTAAGTTGATAATATTTATGATTTTATTATTACACTTAATAGAATATGAATTATACTTTTTCTTATTATCAATGTTATAGTATGGTACTTAATTTATAAGGAAAAAATACAAGTAAGATATTGCCTTGCAACTTAGTTAAAATATATTTAAATAACAATTTAATGATCACTTTTCTAAATTTTCAGATCAGCCTTAAAAAGGCATCTAAAACAGCATGAAAGGACTTCTAGTGTTAAATGTAATGATTGTGGATGCACATTTCTTGATGATATCCTTCTTAAGCGACATATGACTTATGCACATAAAGGTAGGTATCAAACCTACCATGTTCATATAGTGATAAAAAGATGCAATATTAGTACAATGAATAAAAATGTGATATATATAGAATAGATTCTTTGAATTCTTACAAACATAACAAGTTTTTATTTGATAAGTTGAGAAAATTAAAGAAAAGGTAAAGTTATCTGCTGTAATTAAAATCACCATTAACAATAAAAATTGAATTCTGTTTAATTATATTTACAGGTACTTACATATGTTCAAAATGTGATGCAAAATTCAATAGTGACTTAGCTTTAATATCTCATTTAAAGACACATAAGCCAAAGATAGAAAGAAGATACAAATGCAGTTACAGTGGTTGTGATAAATCTTTTAATTTCTCACACCATTTGAAGCATCATTTATTGACTCATTCAAATTCAAAACAACATTATTGCAAAATATGTGGAAAAGGTAATAATGTATTCATTCAATTTTAGTTAAATTATGATTATTTTTTATTATTATTGCCTCTGTGGTTAGTTTCTGGGAAATCAATTGTTAACTGCCATGCCCGCATTTTAGTGATCGTTGATGCATTTTTATAGCTTTTATTTTCCACTTAACAATACTTACTAATACATACATACAATTTTAATTATTTCCTTTCCCTTTCTTTGTTATGTAGCTAAAAGCCTCCATTCTTTTCCACCTTTCGCTGTCTTTGTCCATGCATCCAACTTTTTCCTGATGTGTTTATTATATCATTGGCCCATCTTTTCTTCTGTCTATACACATTTCTTTTGGCTTTTGAGCTCTGCCATTTAGTTGTTTGGTAGGTGCAATTATGATTATAACTACAGGGAAATAAATGGTTTATATTTGATTATAAGGATATTGTTACAGACAAACATGAAAGTTTGTTAATTTCTTTTATTTTGTCCACGAATATTTATTATATGTGTTTTGCAAAAATCGTACCAAACTGAAAGAGTTAAAAGTTTTAATACAAAAGACAATTCAATGTATAGAATGTAAATTCTTACTTCTATACTAATAATAAATGTGTATATATGTTTGTTTATCAATTTGTTAGTTTATATAAAAAAGAACGATGTAAATGAAAGACATTTATATTGTTCTTTTCATATATAAAGAGCTAAATAGACATTTATTTCACATACAATTTATAGCTCAGAGAGCAATATACTTATACTGTACTGTGTAGCATATTGTTTGAAGTGAAGGATTAGGCGTTGAGATAAATAAATGAGTATTATTTCAGTCTTATTATGCAAAAAGATGAGTCATTGTGTGACAAATGTTGTTCATATTAGAGTTAAAACTGTATAATATTTGTGTCCATTTATCAAAGTGTAATGTCTGAAATGTGGTTTTAGTTTTTATATTATAAAATAACAAGTTACATATATGGCTATATCAATTTGACTCATAGTTTATTTAAAATACAATAACATAATGTTTAGGTATTAAATAAACTGGTCATGGATTAATAATTTTTTTATAGCTTACATATTACTTTTAAACCCTCATTTTTGTACTTAATGGATGTCCCTAGCTTAACAATAGCCGATAAAGCAACTTAACAGCTATTTTTTTTCGACTACCTGATTCTGTTTATATCGAATGATTTGATATTTTTATTATTATCAGGATTCATCCAGGCTCATCATTTAAAATCTCACCTTAGAACACATGAGCTGGAAAACTGCCTACCAAGCACTGAGCAAAATAGTGACAAAAAGTTTGCATCTGAAACAAACTACAGAAAACAATATCTTGATGACCACCTTCGTGGTAATTATAAATATTTTCTTGAAATTTTTTTATTCTTGAACTTATTTAGTCCCATTGGCCTACTACTACTATGTACGTCTGCAGATGGAGAGGTCCTGGGTTCGAGTCCCAGGTCAGCCAAAGTACAGTTATTGGGATATTCTATTATAAATTCTTAGTCCAAGGGGGGAAGTTGGCGGATTTAGACCCCCGTGCTTTTGATGCAGCAGATAAAGCTTGAACCTGCATTAGATCTCTCATCGGTTATTATATTATATATATTCTGGCGGCCGAGGTCGAAATCGGTCAATATTAATATAAATGTGAAAGTGTGTTTGTTTGTTTGTCCTTCTTTCACGTCGAAGCAGATTGACGGATTGGCATGATTTTTTATGTGGATATATTTGGAGGACTGGAGAGTGACATAGGCGACTTTTTACTGCGGGAGATTATTTCATTCCCACTGGAAAACACGTTATAATACAACCCACAATAACTCATCATTATCTATATATTCTACTACTACTACTATTACAACGGAACTACTATAACGGACTATTATAACGGAATAGTCTATCTATTCCGTTATCCATTATAACCATTAAAACGTACTTAGGTACGAACGAACCCGAGCGAAGCGAGACTGAGTCACTAGTTTATTATATAATTCATTTTATCTGCAATTCCAGGGATCACATTACTCAGTGATAATTCATCGGACTCCAATTTTGATATTAATTCAAATTCTATGACAGGTTTGTTACCATATTTTAAACTAATATTACTTTCGATTTTCTCAATTTTTAATAAATTCAAGTTTTATTTTTTTTCACAGTTAAGTTATTCGAAAAAACAACATTTTTTAGATTTCCTTTTCTTGAGCAATTTATTATGATGTCGTATGTGGTGCATACACAAGTCGCGGGTTCGACTCCGTATTTGTTTTGGGGGCGGAGATTATTATTTGTATTGAATGTGCCGATATTAGTGCTGAGGTGGTTAAGACTTAAAACCTAGAAAAGCATTGGGTTCCTTCTCTGTGTTGTGTCATCCAAAAAACTATAACTACTATATTAAAATTAGAAAGAGCAGAACAGAGAAACAGTAATTTACCATTGAGTTAAGCTCGTCTACGCGACAAGGGCGTGTGATAAGCTATTTTGATTAGTAAATATTATGAAATATTTTTTTTTGTGTTCCAAATTTAATAACTAAATACTAAGTGTTTTATTTGAGTAGTTACATCACTTTAACAGATGAAATGACTCATTTTCGTCTACCCTATTAGGTCTTGTGATAATCTATTTTGATTAGCAAATTATTATCAAATATTTTTTTTTGTGTTTTAAATTTTATCATTAAATATAGGTACTAACTATAAATTTAATACTTTCTTAGATTTACGCGAATATTTGACATTTTAAATAAAACTATCAATTCGGGAGAGTCTCTCCGGCGGCCATGATTGCTGCAAAGCATTCGAAACGTCGGAAACCAAAAATCACAATAAATCCGCGAAAAAATCCGAAGAGATAGTTTTATTTAAAATGTAAATTTATGTGAGTATTTACATCGCTTTTACAGATAAAGTGTGTCCTAAATGTGATCGAAGTATTAAAGAAGCTGACGAAGAACATGAATGCAAGCTAAAAGAAGTAACCCAGGACTTATCAATCGATGTAAAAGATGAAATTGAAACATATAATAATAACATTGAAGTTTTTAAAAATTGCAAGTCCGTTCTAGGAAAATGTATAGCTAACGAAGACTCAAGTTGTTTATGTTCTCAAATAAATGAAGCGTACAATTTTTATGATTCAATACTACCAAATGATGATTTTGAACCAGTTAAATTGAAAGAAGTAAAACTAAAAGGAAGTTTGATCGACCAATCTATTGGTTCAATAAATATGTGTGACGGCTGTGAATGCTCAAAAAATGTTAACGAAAGTTCAAATATTCCATTAGAGTGTACTAAAGATGGTGCCATAAAAATCAAGGATTTATTTGATTCTGATATAGATTTTAGTATGAAAAAGACAAGTATTGATTTAAATAATATTTCCTATAGCTGTAAAGCGGCTTTAGGTAAATGTATAGTGAGTGGGAGCGGTGATATAAGTGAAGAGTGTCTGTGCGCTAAAATGGCGATGGATGATCAACAAATGATCTCGCAACAGATGGATGAAATAACACCTCGGCCAAGTATGTCTTTGTAATTATCTGTGATTTCTTATGTAATATTGTAGAGTTACTGTATATCCCGTCTATGTAATATATTTGATAAATACAATAATATACCTATACATGTTGAGTATTAACGGTGGTTTTACTTACGCTTTTTTTTGTGTAAACAATTTTAATCAATGTATTTAAGGTTCAATTTACATTGTTGTATATTTTTTTCAATTAAGATAATCACCTAAACACCTACAACTAGCTTTTAAGAGATCTTTTGCATGGGATTGTATATCTAGTACTTTTTGATCGATGCTATAAAAATTTATTGTCTGCATCCAAGTGCAAGTGCAAAGGGAATTTTCAAATTGAACATTTTAAAAATAATTTGTAATATTTAATGAATATCTAATTAGAACTTGGAGGCACATGATTTTTAAGGAAATAAGAGGCATTTTTATTATTATTAACTTTATATTTATTTACAACATACTTCTTTACATATTCAACCATATTATACAATATATCTTAGTTAACAAAGAACTACAATAAAAATTATTTTACAATCAGACATCACTTCTGTAAAGTATCACTAAGTAATATCGAATGGAATGCCACTTCTTCAGAACTATCACACGGCATAGATCGTTTCATTCTTAATAAAGATAAAACTATTGTATATTTAATTTACAACTATACAGTTAAGTGATCAGTTAGGTTTTGCCATAAAAATATACATAGAGTAAGTTATAGTTTTTAATCAAATTATTATTATTATTTATTATGAAGATATAAAAATAGATCATTTATTATTGTCATTGATCGTCTGTGTTAACTTACTCTGTGCATATTATTTACAAGTCATATCCACGTCCAAATAATAAAGGGGATTAATTATATAAAATATACATTTATCTATGGTAACAATTTAAAAAAAAAATCTTCGCACATGAAGATCAGGATTAAAAGAATAATACATTTTTGGCCGCGTATGTATGTCGTAGAAGCAATAAATAAAATCCTCATGATGATTTATTTTTTCTAATTTGACTAGTCTAATATAAAAACAAGTTATCAATAGGTAAAATATCTTTAGTATTAACAAACTTAGAACCATTTGGAATCTTAGCAAGAAACATGGGGTTGTTATATGGAAAATTAAAAAAATCAATCACAGGAAATGGGCGCTTCAATATGTCCTTCCGGTTCCTTTGCTACACTTTAAAATACTTTAAAATAAAGGATTTGTGCACTGCCATTATATTACATAACTACATTTACAAAATTATTATATTTGAATAATAAAATCTCGGATATTATGACTTATGGGAAGTAGGTAATTTTGTTAAAAATATTAACACCGGAAGGAAGTATTTGTTCGGAATTTGGACCACCCAAATGAATAATGTACACAATTCTGCTTTAATAACTGATATACTACGCTTCATTAGTGTCTAAGCTACTTACGTCTAATCTTCTGTCACTCTTTTTGGGTGAATCACTGATGAAGTTAAGTTCTTGATTGTCACCGCTGTAGTCTTTCTTTATATCTTTACTTACATCTTCTATGGGCACTACACTAAGAAATTCATTATTATTTCCCTCAGATTTTACTATCTCACCAGACAAAGCGTTTTCCAATTCATTTTTCGGAACTTCAGTCGGCCTTCTGGTAGTGTCTAAATCGTCTGTGTCTAATAAAAATGTCGAAATAGGTATAACTTTTTCGTTCGCTTCGGTGTTTTGTGATTCGTCACTTATTGGTGAGAATGTAACGGGTTTGTTTGCGGCTGTGCTAGAATCCGAATTTATTTGAGGGTTGCTGTTAGTATATAGTTGATTGAACATATCGTTCGTGTTAGATGCAGTTGTTACTTGTTCTGGTTGTATGGCAACAGGCTCATTCGTTTTATCAGCCTGACCAGCTTCCATAACTACTTTATCAGAGTTGTTATGTTCTTCCACGTTTTCGTTTTGCGTTTCATTTAAGTTCGTAGGCTCATTTATATCATGGCCTTCTTGTAATTTTTTCACGAGACTCTTGTTGTTTTCGACTTCAGGTAAGAAAGGGTTCATCTCTGTTTCATGATCTTCGAAATCTTGAACTGCAGGTTTTGCTGTGATGAAAGATACATTATCGTTCGGACTAGATATCTCGTATATTGTTACGTTTAAATTGCTTACTTGTGTTGAGTTTTGAGAGGTAGCATCCATTTCTGATGGATTTATTTGTTCCATTTCTCCCATGTTAGCAACAGTGGTTGGCGGCATTGTCGTAGGTGTGACAACGTTGACGTTATTATTCACTCTGGTCTCCTCCGGCTCTGGTTTTGGTTGTTCAGTGACTGGTGTTTCCCTTTCTGGTTCAATCTCTTCCCACACTGGCGCAGGGTGTGGAAGTGAACTTTCAGTATTAGCGGTCATTTCGTTTACATTTTTCTCCGCAACCTTGTATATATATTGCCCTACAGTTGTAGTTTCGAACGGGTTTACCTTAGAACTTGATATCGATACATCATGTATACTATTTGTGCCGTTTTCATCAGAATTTTCTACTTGATCGTTTACTCGCTTAACTCTAGCATCATCACTATCGTAATCCTGCGACATATTGTACATTACATCACTCTGGTCTGACATTTTTTTCGTGATAGTCTCCATGTTATTTAAATAATCAGGTTCAAAATCGTCTTTGTTTACTCCCGTTCCCATTATTTCCTCTATTTTAGCGGCAGAAGTTTCTGTTGTTTCAATTTTCTCTTCTTTTTTCGCAACATCTTCATAGTTAACTTCTGTGACGGATTCTGACAGCCAGTCTGACTCTGTTGTAGCTTCTGCATTGTTGTTAGACACAGTTATATCTTCAATTTTGTTTTCTTGATTCACTATTGCTTTAGATGATCGATTGTAGAGCATATTAATTGTATCGAACGTCACATCCGAATTTTCATTTGACATGTCCTTTTCCATTTCTGGCATTCCTTCAGAGATAGTCTTGGGAGTTGTAGTGTGAACCAGCGCTATAACCAGTTTCTTTTCGTCATCAGAATCATCATTTTGCTCATTTATAGAATGCATATTTTGTTCTACTTCAGTAGTAGTTTGGAGTTCTGGTTTCTCATTTAAAGCAGGACTTCGCGAATCAGTATTGATAATAATTTTATTTTCATTATTTACTTGTGTATCGTATACATTGTTTTCTGTTACAAATTGGCTTAATTTGGATTCATCTTGGCTTTGTTCACTTACTTTATTCATTAATACATTCATTGTGGTGGTCTCCATAGCTTTTTTATTTGTGTTGTCCTCTGATTCAATATTGATTGGCCCTGATGGTATGAATACGGGAACTTGCGTATTTTCCTCAGACATCAGTGTAGTAGTTTCTACAGAAGGCATTTCATTATTTTTCTGGATAAGATCAAATGTTATGTCATCGTTTTTGTTTTCGTTAACTTTATCAGTTGTTTCTTCGGCGAGAAAATCATTGAATGTTTTAGATGATCGCTGTTCTGATTTATCATTACTTTCGCTTTGCATTTGGGTATTTGAATTTTCATTAGTAACTGTAGTTGTATCGGCATTTGAAGGAATCACGTTCATATTGTTATCATCTACTTGTAGCCAATCGTCATCAGAATCATTTGACTTCGCTTGTTCTCCGTTTTCTTTTAATATAGATATGATTTCGGGGTTTGGCTCATATGATGGTTCATTTATGGCACCAGGCTCTGAAATGGACATCCTCATAGTGGTGGTAGTTATTGGCATTTCATTTTGTGGTTCCAATTCAATGTTTCGCTGAGTTTCACTTTCGGGAGATATTGTTTGTGAAGATTCTGACGTAGTGTGAAGTCCCATTAAACTATCCAAGTCAAAGGTAGGGTGATCGAATATGCGCCTAGGTGTAGTATTCACTTGAGTCATTTCATCTTGGTTTTCTTCACTATTTGCCATATGTTCAGAATTTGTAATAGTTGTTTGTTGCATTTCTGGATTATTAGTTGTTTGTTCTGAGATAATAGGTATTGCGTCTATTGATCCTTGTTTAGATCGAGATTCATATTCCATTGAGGGATGTTGTATGGGCGTTACTTCGGAAGATGATTCCATATTTGGTTTAGGCTCCGCCGTTGGTTCCGATTCTGATGTCGGTTCAGGTTTTGGTTCTGCGGTTGGTTCGGGCTCTAGTTTTGGTTCAGCAATTGGTTCAGGTTCTGCTTTTGTTTCTGATGACGGTTCAGGTTCAGATGTAGGTTCGGGTTCCGGCTTAGGTTCTGCAGTTGGTACAGGCTCTGGTTCTGGCTGTGGTTCTGCAGCTGGTTCTGGTTCTGGTTGCGGTTCGATAGTTGGTTCAGGTTCAGGCTTTGGTTCACTTTCTGGTTCAGGTTCGGGCTCTGGCTTTGGTTCTGCTGTAGGCTCAGGTTGTACTTCTGTAGATTCAGGTTCAGCTCCGGCTTCAGGTTTTGGTTCTTCTTCAGATGATTGTGGTACAGGGGAGGTTTGTACAGGCTCTGGTTCTGGTTCAGGTTTAGGATCTTCAGAACTTGAATGACCAAAGATATGAGGGAAATTCAGGTCATGATCAGTTTCAGTTGTAGTGTCCGGCACGAAATGTTCTTTTTGTTTCCAATCAAACTCATTTTCTTTGCCTTGTACATCGTCAGTATCTGAGTTGTCTTCTTCAGAAACAGACCTCATAGTACTTGCACTGGCATCTTTATGACTTGTTTCGTGAATATTTTGTTCATCTAAAAATGATATACATTTCTTAGGTGAATGCATATCTGGGATCTGTCCATGTGGGCAAGTACAAATGAAATCTAGATTGGAGTCGTCGAATTCGCATTTATATTCACAATCGTTATTATTGACTTTGCATAGATCAAGGACGGGTCTTGCTTTTATGTTTTCTTCAGCTACGTGGTATATGCTGATCATTCTGTTGTTAGTGTTTAGGTAGTTATCTAGGTTTGTTTTAAGAGATTTTGCTGTAAGTAGTTCTTCATTGGTGTCGGTATTGTGTTTCGGTATCCAATGGATTCTGTATGTGACTATGACGGATCCGTTTCTGTAACAAAAATTGTAAGGGTTATATTTATAAAGTTTTATTCAAATAGTTGCAGCTTTATTATCGTGAAAGATAATCTACATTATGGTAAGTAATCTTTCTATAGGGAAATGATTTTTTAGAGTTAGTTAAGTATATTAAAAGAAGATAATAATGGATAGTACATATTTATGTTTACTTTTTAATCTCGATTTTGAACATTTTATTCAATTTCTGTTCAAGGATAGATAAAGTTCTACGTAATCAGGAATTTTTTATATTTAAAAACAAATGTCTAAACATTAACATCACGGTTTCAGCAACTGCAAGAGGTTAATATTTGTGGTACTACACAAAATGCCTGTCTTATATTTTTGCACGGCATTATGAAGGTAGAGTTAAGACAATGAAATAAGGTAGAATTATTATGTTTTTTCCTCTCGTAGCAAATAAAATATCAGTATAAATAAATAAAATATTAGTAAAAATATCAGATTAAACTAGCTACTTCATTTGTTTATGCTCTAAGAACACGTCGCGTATCCTTTAGAAATTACGGATACACTAAAAAGTAGGTTATTTACATATAATGTAGCTTCCTGTACTCAAATAATTTTCAACATTTAGACCCACATTAAAATAAATGTGAAAGCTTATAAGTTAGTGTTATTTCTCCGTGCTTTTAACTGCTCAATGGATATAAGCAAAATTTATAATGGAGCAAGCTTAAATCTAACCTGGATAAATACATAGGCTACTTTTCGTGATTAAGATGTGATATGAGAGAAACCGCAGGTAAAAACTAGTTACATATATAATATATAAGTGAAAACAAATATTAATATTTTAGACTAGCATTGCCCGCGGCTCCGCTCGCGTTCAGCTGACCAAAAACCAAATTCTTAGGTTTTACATATTAGTATGCTCTTACATTGCAGTTTTTGTATTTTTTTTTCAGAAATGAGACATTTTCCCGCGGTAAAAAGTATCCTGTATGTTGACCCGGATAACCAGCTATCACCATACCAAATTTTATCAAAATCCCTCCAGTGGTTTTTCTGTGATGCGGTAACAAACGGACAAAAATTCTAAAAACTATAGATTCGGCCTCTGTATCGATTATATAATGTTTATTTCAATAAGATTTTCCAAAAAATATTTAATGTACCGATACGGCTTAGTTACAATTGCATTATATGTATAGATTTACCTTATCTGAACAACTTCGATCATTATCTCATTGTCGCCATTTTCCATACTGTTTCTATCAAATAATGCGTGTTTCAATGCGTCTGTGAAAGTGGACGTGAACTCTCTATATTCTTCACTATCTGGATCTTCCATTGCTGGCACGAATATTTCATTGTCAATCTTTACTTCACCTTCTACTGTTCTTGGCACTGAAATTATAAGGAATAAACTCTTTCAATACGCTTTTATTAGCTTATTCTTAGACACATAGGCAGATATTTAAAAAAAAGTCGTTGTGTTGTGGTCTAAACCGATATATGTATGTACAATAAAGCTTATTTTAAAAAGAATTACCTGAAAAAGTATCTGTACGATTTATCATGAGTATAGAAACATGAAATTACTCAAACTTTCATTAAATTCATTAAAACGTAAAGCGTAAGTGTCAGTTTCTATTTCATACTTAGCAATACATTGCTAATTAAACGATGAGGGTCTTTCATAAGAATAAAATATACTAAAATATTAATAGCTACATTTGTATTTTACCTAGTACTTAGTATCGGACTTAGGATAACCTAGTATTTAGTATTTCCACTTACCATACATAGAGGTATCGTCAGATTCTTCAGATAAAGGACCATGTGCTTCGTCATTTTGTGTGTCTGCACTATATTCAGAGGGCGTGGTTTCATCGTGGTCGTGTTCGTTGTGGTCGTGGTCGTGGTCATGATGATGACCACTATGATCATGATTGTGGCCACTGTGATCATGATTATGGCTATTGTGATCACCGGTGATGCCACCGAACGCGCGCGCTGAACTAACCGATGCGTTGTATTGTTCGAGGGGTGTCGGTGAGTTACCGAAGAGGATTCCAGCTGAAAATAGAGATTTATTGTTGTAGGCTTTTATAATTATATCTTTTAATATTGACTATATTTGTTTGAATGTAGAAAGAGAAGGGCACAAGATACTAAAAATTATCACCTTTATTCTCGAATGCCTTTTGAAATTCACAAGTGAGTAATAAATAATATGATTCAGAGACAGGTGTTCGAATAGAAAATACAAAAGGTTTACACTTTCCGGATTCTAAGCAGTGCTCTTAATCATACTGCACTGGATGATATTATTAAGTTTTATTTGAATATAGCGTTCAAATAAGAGAATACTTTTTTACTAAATATTATAAATAAAAGTCCCTCGCTACGCTTACTTTGTTTGTTCGGGCTAATCTCATAAACTACTGTACAGATTTTCGTACGGTTTTCACTAATAGGCTAATTTATATTAGTATGTGAAAATAAGATACTGGTAAGATGATATTCTAAGTCGGAATATAATCGCCCTTTCTGAAGTAATATTATAAACGGGAAGGGCCTCTCGGGACGTACTCGAATGAAGTGTGCGTGGGTCACTAGATATTATTAAAGTAGTTTTTCGGCTAATCTAGGATTTAAATTACATAGTATAATGTACTTGTTACTCTCTCTTGAAGAATATGATCTGATGTAAGCAAATCTAACTATGTCACATTGCAGGTTAGATGCCTTAGGTTTTCCAGAGCGTATCCAACTAGGTTGTATTAACGCTCGGATAAATATATTGCGAAAAACTTTCTCGATTATTATCTTTATAATTAATAAATAATGAATTGATTTAAATTCATTATTGAATATGGGGTTTTCGCCTATTGATAACAGAAATTTTATCATTTTGTTATGATAAAAGTAAGACTAAATATAGAGATAAGTAAAAATTCATACTATTTATACTTTACTACTACACGAAAAATTAAAACAATTTGATTTTGTTAATTTATCAGATTTCTATACAATTAGAATTACTATTAATTTAAAGGTAAGAAAAAAGAAATCCTTACCAAAAAGTTTTCTCCCCGGCGGGGAATCGAACCCCGGTCTCCCGCGTGACAGGCGAGGATACTTACCACTATACTACCGAGGACACATCTACTATGTTGAATTTGAATATCCTATTCTTATTAAAAAATATAAGAAAGATAAATTTACTTTTGTTTGTAAAATATATAAAGTAAATTTTGATAGTGAAATATTTATGAAGTACTGTCAAATGTCCACATCGAGTAGTTCAAGAAATCGAAATAAAAGTTATTGTAGCTTTTAATCTGTAAGAAATAAGGTGTAAAGTAATGTAATAACTTACTTGCTGCTAAAACGATGAGTGCGACAATAGCCGCTACGACGAGTCCTAATAGAGTCCAACATAGAGGTCGCTTGCAACCTCCTTTTTCTCCACGTTTATCAGCGGTTACATAAAGTTTCTCTCCTCTGGAAATGAAAAAAGTAATTTATTAAAAACAAGTTAATTAGAAATAGAAATATTAATTATTTGGATTTAAATGATTCTAAAGTCTAATACTTTAAAAGATATGTGATTAAGTTAAAAAACGATATGCAGTTTTAAAATTGCTTATGAAGTTTAATTCTGAATAGGATTAGATAAAGTTGAATATTTTTAACTTAGATTTTATAACACTTTATAATAATTTATTTTTTATTAGGCTTAAGGAAACACAACAGTATTTATCTCATAAAACTGTAAATGATATAAAACGTTCGCGGGGTTTTACACTTATCGTAATAATAATAAAAAAAAACAATTATATTATTAATGTTCATAGAATATTATAAATCTATACATATAATAAAATTGTAACTAAGCCGAATCTGTACAGTTAATATTTTTTGGAAAATCTTATTGAAATAAACATTATTTTCGATACAGAGGCCGAATCTATAGTTTTTAGAATTTTTGTCTGTCTCTCTGACTGTCTGTTACCGCATCATGGAAAAACCACCGGAGGCGTTTTGATGAAATTTGGTATGATGATAGCTGGTTATCCGGTTCAACATATAGGATACTTTTTACCGCGGGAAAATATCTGATTTCTGAGAAAAAATACAAAAACTGCAATGTAAGGTTATACTGATATGTAAAACCTAAGAATTTGGTTTTTTGTTATCTGAACGCGAGCGGAGTCGCGGGCAATGCTAGTATATAATAAAAATCATTATTTTTTGTTTATTTCCTATCGCTAACTCAGTAATTTACCGTCCAATTTGAAAAATTGATTTTGCATTTTATGCCCTTTTTATTGAGGAATGTTATGGCTACTTAAGATATATACCTAAATAAACTAAGCGAGTGGAACCGCGAACAAAAGCTAGTTGCAGATACATACTTTTCTACTTCTACCAATACGTCCCTCGGTAAGACTTTATTAAGGAGTTGTCTAGTTTCCACTGGTTTATCCATTTTGCACCGACAATTAACTATTGCATTTATTTTTTTCACCACTATATTAGTATTTATTAGTTATAAACTTCTGTTCAATAAATTGCATTCACTAATGTGAACTACAAAATGTACGAATACACATTTTCTGTTTTCATTTAGTTTCGAATTTCCTACAATAACATTATTTTTTAAAATATGCCATAGTTCATGGGGATAAGGCATAAAATGTGTATAAACTATTTTAAAGTGTACCTTTGTGTTTACAGAATTGCTGAGCAAAGCACACACAAATACAGCTATACAAATATAATACATGCTTGGGATATTTGAAGGTTGAATTTATTTATACGTATAATAAAAGTGTAACTGATCGCTGTCTGTTCATGGAAGATATTTGAAACTATTATTGGGGATCTTTATTAACGCAACAGAACCCAAAACAATCATTTTTAGAATTTTATTGTAGTAAGCTTCGGTTGTATTCAGCCCTTTTAACGTCCCACTGCTGGGCACGGGCCTCCCTTCATACGAGGGGGATCAGACCATAGTCCACCACGCTGGCCAAGTGCGGATTGGCGGACTTCACATGTCTTTCGAAAACTTGCAAGGTTTTCTCAGACATGCAGGTTTCCTCACGATTTTTACCTTCACCGTAAGGCAAGTGGTAATCATGTTAGAAATGATTCGCACATGAAAAAATCAGAGGTGCGGGACCCGGGATTTGAACCCGCTTCACTCGGTTTCCCAAGCGAGCGCGTTACCACTGGGCTACCACTGCCTACTAAGCTTCGGTTCGGTTAGCTAGTTAGCTAAGCTTCGGTTAGCATTTAGTATTTTTATTGTTTTATTTCAATCGATTCATAAATAAAGAAAGTTATATCAATTTAAAGAATTACCTAGGGACGAACCCGAGCGAAGCGAAGGTGAGCCGCTTGTATTAAAACATAAAACGTTTGTAATGAGTAAATAAATATGTGCTTTTTTTTATTAAATAGAAAGCCAGGGATTCAATACCCGCGCTTGGCAAAGATTTGAAATGTAGAGTATGAAATATATGTAATGTTATCACCTATTTAATATGCACAGATTTTGTAGGTAGATTTTATTCCACATTTTGGTCAACAAAATAAATTTAAAATGACTAATAACTCGTCTTTTTTCTTTTACAGCAATAATAAAGATGAAATGGATTAAGGCGATCTGTTTGTTCATAACATGTTCCAAAAATATTTTATAAAAAAAGCTTTTTATTTTACATGAACATAAAGGTTATGGCTCTTTTCTAGTAATTAAGGACTAAAAAATATAAAAAAATATATATTTTGGGATATTTTAGTCATATTCTATTTTGCTTTACTTTTAGGTTTTAGGCTTCTTTATTGTATTTTTGTGGTCAACTTTATTTATGTAATGTATGTACTTAAATATATATATATATATAGATATATATATATATATATATATATATATATATATATATATATATATATATATATATATATATTTATCGATTACCTTATAAAGAAAATTATAATTGTAGGTATCGATTAATTTTTATTTCATTGGGTTGAAACAATAAATTACTAACGTTCAATATTTATTAAAGATATAGAAGAACATTTCCTATAGGTATTGAAGCATTATCGTGACCAACCAAGTCGATTCGATGGTGCTTATCGAGATGCAAGTCATGGGTATAAGTATTATATATAGAGATTGGAGATACGCCATGAATTGATCTAAAATAATCGCAATAACTATGAGCATTGTAAAAATGAACAAAGGCAGGTTTGTTATTAATCATTCATATTGTTAATTAAAAGTTCCAAATTAATATCAAAAATTGATAAATTGTAATATTTTTTCTGAAATCCAAAAATAAGTGAACTTTTTCCATTACGGATATTGTGTTTTTCACATGAGCAATACACCATATTATAGCTTGTTATTATGTAGCTGTAACCAGGTATGGAGCGGAGGTCGTTGCCCTTCGCTTTGTCCTGCGGCTCTTTCATACGGTAAGTTATAAAAGCCCAGGAACTTAGGTTTCGACGAGAGACTATATAATTTTAGATCTTGTGATGAGACCTTTATTTGAAAACTCTTGGCGCTCAGTGGATGGCTTTATTTAGTTTTTGTTATTGAGAAGCAGGATTTCTTGTTTTATAAATAAATATGTTGAGTGCCCAATTTTTTAAATATGCAAAACAATCTTTATATATATAATTCTTCTGTGAGTGTGTATGTCACTGAACTTCTCTCAAACGACTGGACCGATTTTGATGAAATTTTTTGTGTGTGTTCAAGGGGATCTGGGAATGGTTTAGATTCACAATTTTGTCCAAAAAGTTTGAAATTTTCAAGTTAAAGACGTGTAGACAGGACAACGTCTGTCGGGTCCGCTAGTATTTTATATAATTTAAATAAATACTCTTATATGTAAATGCAATACAGGATACGTTGTTATTTAAAATATATGATAGGTTATACTGAAAACAAAAGCTTTAAAAGCTTAATATGAGGTCAATGACACTACTCTTTGTTCCACGGTCCTTTTATACGGCAATCTACAAAGACCCTGGAACAGTTCTTACGTGTTACGTGACTCGTAGTTTAGATCTCCGTTGATGGTTCACTTAGGTACTAATTACGAATTCAAGTGAGGCAAAGGAAAGAGCCGACTAGCATCTAATAGAGATATAAGAAAATAAAAATTATTAGCAGTTAGTCCAATGGGATTTCCTCTATATATAATGTAGAGTAGATAATATTAAATGTTACTAATGATAAGCTTTTATATAAATTTTCTTCCTTTAAAGATGTTAAAATGTACATAAGTTAACCCGTTAAGGAGATTGAGTTATCAAAAAACCTTAGTCGTCAAAAGTAACCTTTTTCATAAAATTCGTGAAATCTGTATGTTGTCTGTCAGTAACTGAACTGATATATGATTATTATATTCAAGATATCTAATAAATAGTCTAGCATAGAGTATTTTTTGCGCAGAATAATTAAAAATTTTTTACAAAATGCCTTAGTATGTTTGTCTACTAAAATTATTTCAACTTTTTCAAAAGACAAATTAGCTTAAGATCGTAAACAAAGTTTTAGTTAAAATTTTATAATGAACACATTTATGTATTTAGGAAGTCCCTACAGGTTTCTAATGAGAGTTATATCCGCATAAAATGTTTGTGCATGAACGGTATTATTTAAACACGCAATTGTTTTGTATTTAATAGGCTACAGCTTGCAAATAAGTACTAACTCTCCTTATTTCATTTATATGTATCATCTTACATTTTGCTCACCTACAACGAGGAAAACTTTTTTTTGTATGTATGTAGGATAGGATAACTCTATGTAACCCCTGAACTGATTCTAAAATAGGTTTACTAGATTACTACTATTACTAGATACACTAGCCAGTTTATTGAGGTAACACGCAGGTATAGACGCGACCAAAAAATATTTCTTAATATACTCATTGTTATTGATATACTTAAACCATGTCATACTGCATAATGTACTTACTTTAAACACTTAATATTCTATCATATTGATTAATGGCCATAACTTCCTTCTTAAGTTTCTCTAATTTTTAAAGAAATAGGTTATTGCAGTTTTAGTACATCCTTCCTGACATTGGGTTAATTTTGCTTAGTTTCATAAACTGATTAGTAAATTAACTGTGTAATGACTTTAAATGCTAAGTGTTTAAAGTATAATTACAAAGGTAATTTATTAAAATAATGGTATTTGAATTAAATTGTTAAATCTTATAATAATTGACGACTTTTTTTTGATAACACGTTTGGCTCAATTTGTAGTAACCCTACATGCTGTGCCAGCTGTCGCGGGTTCGAGTCCCGCTGGGGGCATTCACTTGTGTGATGAGCATGAATGTTTGTATTCCAGTCATGGGTGTTTATATTTTTGTAGTGAATGCGCAAGCGATCCTGCAACGCCCCATTGCACTGCGGCGACGGGTTCCGCTGTGGGTTTTAGTGAGTAGGAGTCTCACAGTACCTTGTCCGTTATGACGGCGGGCAGGGTCCCCATGATGGGTTTCCCCAGCGACAACAAAAAAAAAATGGGTGTTTATATTTATAATATGTATGTATTTAAAGTTATATATGTGTAGTATATCAACTATCTGGTATCTATAACACAAGCCTCGTAGCTTACTATGGAACTAGATGGTGATGTGTGTTAATGTTCCAACATATTTATTATTACATATTTATATTATTATTGACGTTTAAAAACGTCAATTATAATTATTAAAGGTTATTTAGTTTAACACATGACACAAATCATTTAAATAACAATGAGCACTATCGAATAAATTTAAAGGTGCCCATTGACGATTCATTGAGTAACCACCTGACATTCATGAATGGGAGCGCTGAGCTTGCGCAATGACGGATAGATACACCATCACGTATGGGATATTACGAATAAGTTACGGTGTTTTGTAAATTCTAATCTGTCTTTAAATCTGGCGATGGCTGTTTGCTTTATCAAATGTCCAACATATCCTATGTTGTAAGCTAAGACTTGAAGCAATTTTGTATTTTATCTATTGTTTAGCGAGTTGATTATTATTATGCTATTAAAAAAATGTGTGTGTGTACTATGTACCCACGTAAGAGGTTATACCTTCTTTGGCGTAACAGAACAAAAATAGCTAAAGATTTCATCCCGTATGTCACAACTCTGTGTTTGTAAAAGGAATGCAGCTAACTTCATCATGTCGCTTTTTGGCTGTCGGTGTGCGCGCGCATCGTAAAAATACTCTCATATTTTTTTCCAAACGTGCCATAAGAAGTAGGTATAACTTCAAAACGTTAGCCTCTCATTTCACTTACTCATCGTGTAGATTATTACTACAAGATCTTCAATTTGCTATTAGATTTTTTCTACATGGATTTTTATATCTTCTAGGTAAGTAGGTAAGGCTAAGTTCATAAATATTTACATAAAATAATGTGTTTTTATTTTTCTTTGAATGCTGATATAGCTGGGGAAAAGGCGTTTTTATTAATTTATTTTTCTTTTGTATTTTAATATATTGTCTCATATAATATAATATACGGTTTTCCCATACAAGTTACCGTAAGACATTTATGTCGAGTGTAAAACCGATTCGTGATAAAGTTTATATTATTATTTACTATTGTTATTATTTCTAGGAAAATGAAATAATTATGACAAATCTTAAATATTTAAATGTATGCTTTTTATTATATACTTACTTAATATAACGCAAGTATATCTACATTTCATAAACAGAATATTTCACTTCCTTAAAAATCCTCAAGAGAATCTGAGTGAAATTTAATGTTTTATTTGGGTATATAGGTAAGTACATATATTATGTAGACACTAAAAAAATATTTATAAAAATTCAATTAGGGCTAAATTGAACTTTTATTCAGGCTGTATTTAAGTATATTAGGACCGGCACTATTTATGTCGGTTATAAGTAAAACTAACTCAAAAAGTATGGAAGTATGAGCAATAAAAGTCAAAATTGTTATATTGTACATGAATTGAACGAGGTTAGAACGTACTGAATTGTTTTCGACTCGTCAACCCGCATTGTGGTCTAGTCGCATTGTTTTGAATTTCTTTCAGTCCTGCTTTTATGTTTTGGTTCTGACCGACATTATGAATATGCAACGGCTTTCTCGATACAAACTAATAGTTTAGGTCATTCTCACATGACTACGAATTCCATCGATCAGTTAAAATTGTCCGTTATAAAATTAATATACCTGTAATAACTAATATTTTAATTGAGCTATATCATCGGAAATAAAAAAAAATTTAGTTAACGCAAAATAAATAAATATATTGAACAATCAATAGCCCTTATATTAAAATGAAAAAAAAAATGCGTTATATTTTTAATTATTATGTTTGTACATATATTAATAAACATCTAATAATAACTTAGCTTTATGTATAATTATAAAAATGATAAATATATTTATAATGATAAAAGAATAAATTTTATGCAATCAATTTTCTTGATCGGGTGTTCGTCGCCTTATATGTGACATGTTTACAGGTATTTTGGGATGTCTTCTGTTTAAAAACTTTCTGCCGGATTTTTAAAACAATTGCAAGTATAGTAACTTAAGCTTACCTTTCAGTGCGTGACATGAAATTTAAGACAGAGGTTATTATTTTAAGTATCGAAGTGCTATGACCTGAATTGACTAAAAAAAATATTTTAAAATGTGTGTGTGTGTGTGTGTGTGTGTGTATAAATGTACTCTTTTTACATATAGGAAAATTAATAAATAAATAATAAATATGCTGGGACAACACACAGCACCGTCTAGTTCCCTTATAAGCTACAAGGCTTGTATTATGGATACCAGATTGTTGATACACTACACAAGTACATATATGTAACTTTTAAATACATACATATTATTATAAAAATATACCTATGACTGGAGTACAAACATTCGTGCGCATCACACAAATAAATACCCCCAACGGGACTCGAACTCACGACACAGCAAGCAGGGTGGGTCACTATACAAACTGAGCCAAACGACTGTAGGGAAACTAAGTGGAGAAATTAAATAAATCAAAACATATTCAGGGCTAACTTTGCCGAGGAACATTTAAACGGTTGTTTAATAGTATTATAAAATGTGAATAATAATAAGTAATTACGGGTTCATTAGACGATAGACGTGCTTTATAATGATGCGTTATGAAATCTAATACATACTTCCTTTCATACGATATGGCGTTTAACCTTCTGATGTTATGGTATTTATAGTGATTTTATATAGGTAATACGTATTGTATGTATTTACCTCTTTTTAACGTCCCACTGCTGGGCACAAGTTTTCCTTCAATAGGAGGGGATCAGCCCATAGTCCAAAACGCTGGCCAAGTGCGGATTGGCGGATTTCACATGTCTTTCGAAAACTTGCTAGGTTTTCTCAGACATGCAGGTTCCTCACGATGTTTTCCTTCACCGTAAGGCAAGTGGTAATCATGTTAGAAATGATTCGCACACGAAAATATCAGAGGTGCGAGACCCGGGATTTGAACTCGATTTACTCGGTTTGCCAAGCGAGCGCGTTACCACTGGGCTACCACTGTCAGTGGAGGTTATAGGTAATAATAATAATTAATTATTTTTAAACTTAACAAAATTAAATATTGTTTTGTTACAATAATATAATAATACTATAATTTGAACAAAGCTTGGAAAATTTTCATAGACATAATTATTTTTCAATATATTTGATAGAGTATGTACATTTAAGTCTAACTGCATTCCACCCTAATCGGTAATCGTTTACGTAAATAGTCATGAGTAATTTAAATAACCCCTAATTAGGTTTGATAAGATTCCACGTTACTTCACTTGTCCTAATCTACTAACACTCATTATGTAGCTACAGTCTACATAGATATTTATTTATTATGGCATTTGATAATTATTTATACATAGAAATTACATATAATATGAAAGAAAAGTTGAAGACAGAGATGGACTTTTCTTATAGAGATTTCTTCTAGTCATCCTATGGAAGATAGAAAAACGTGCTCAAGTGAGGCCAACAAATATAAGACGAAGTGATATAAAAACATGCTTATACATATTTACAATATATACGTTATTGTAGCTATACATGCATCTCCCTCCCAACGTGCGTTCACCTTGTCGTGGTGGGGGGGCTCAGTAGTGCCCGGCAACCCAACCGGGCGCGAAGCCAAGAAACGCACAGGGAGGTGGCCCACTTTGGTGGGCGGTGGGAGGTGGCCCTCTTCGGAGGGTGGTGTACCATGCGGGTTGCTCCTGGTACTTCTCTGATAGCAGAGTGGACCTTGGAGCAACCCCGTGGTTGTTGTGGTCTGCTTCGGCAGACCTGCCGTCGGGGCGTCGTAGTTGAATGCGTAAGCGATCCTGCGACTCCCCATTAAGACGGGGAAGGCTTTGTTGGGTTTTAGTGGGTAGTACTGGCTTTGCCGGTGAGTCCCACACCTCGTGCGTAAATGCATTTCCCAACGTTAAAAAAAAAAGCTATACATGCATATAAACCATAGAAGCTATATTCCATATAAATAAAAGTGTATGTTGTGTTCGTTTGTGTAGAACTGCAAATCTTCCTATTCCGTACTTTAAAAATTGACACAAGTATTATGTTATTTTACGCTCAATCCATAAAAAAAACGGACAATATTTTGGCGTTATACAGGCGTTTAAATTAAAGGGCAAAGTTACCACTGCTATGTAGTATATTAAACATCAATGATTATTTAAATGTATCAATTGAAGGATTTTAATGACTTTGGGAGTCTATTTAGTAGTAAATGTGCTTGACGCAACATAAACGGCTTTGATCTAAAATTTGTACTTCGGCTTATCGAGTATAGAGTCGAAGATAGACACTCAAACAGTTATTAATACTTTTGTATGAAATATAAAATATACAACAGTATTAGTGCGTTCGAAAACAAATCTACCAGATTATTTATAACTACCTATACATTAATTTTCACTTCAACGAGTTTATTCTATGTGAAGTTGGCTTTAATATTCACCACAATATGTCGAACACGCGTGTATTACGGCAGCATTTTGAATTTAGCTATAAATTTAACATCAGCTGTATTAAAATTCTAGACCCAGTCTGAGGACTTGGCAAAACTTGATGTTTGTAAATTGTATCCGAACTAGGCAAAATGGTTGTTTATATCCTTTCATTATAAATTTTAAGTGATTATAATAAATTAAATCTCAAATGACTGTTTTTCAAACGTGTTTTATAGTAGGTAACGATAACGCAATTAAAATTCGCCTACATCTTCTTGTGACGCGCGACGAAGACTAGCAAAGCAAACAAATGGCAAAAAAACTTCCAACATTTTTCTAAAAAACGCATCACATTTTCATCGTACTATATATAAGTATATAAGTTAACACACAAACTATTTTGGAGTATACAGACAGACTATGATCTAGCTAGAGTATACATAGACTACTACTACAAGGTACTTAAAGATGTGCCTGAGTGAAGCGAAATAAGCACGAAAAGTCGTTAGTTCTTAAATCTTATAAAACAGTTTTTCACCAGATACTGTCAGCCCAAGGCTTGCGAGAGTTGAAATACCTATCCAACACGTTTGCTATATCGTTAAAATTCACAACGGGTTCTAACGATTTGCAGATTCCTCGACACAAATCGCGGGTAACAACTGACAACATCAATATGACCGGCCAAGGTCAGCGTGTGTGTTAAATAAAGTTTTGTACGTCTCATATAGTTATTAGAACAAGGACATTAGAGGTTGCCATTTCTGTGGTTTCTTAGGTGACTATATTGATTTGAATACGTTTTATTTAAATAATTGATCTGAACTGGTTCAAATATTAAACAGCACGATTGAAAAAAGCGGTAATTTTGTAGTTGTAACCTAGAAAGCTTTTGCAAGGTTTATTATGAGGATAACACCTTGTACTTACTTTTACCTTTAAGAAACGCAAAAAGAAAAAGAATTGACCGCGGCTCCGCCCGCGTTTAGGTGACCAAAAAGCAAATTCTTAGGATTTACATATTATATAGTATACTCATAAAATGCAGTTTTTGTATTTTTCCTCAGGAATAAGTTATTTTCCCGCGGTAAAAAGTATCCTATATGTTCACCTGGATAACCAGCTATCACCATACCAAATCTCATCAAAATCCCTCCAGTGGTTTTTCTGTGGTGCGGTAACAGAGAGACAGACAAAAATTCTAAAAACTATAGATTCGGCCTCTGTATCGATAATAATGTTTATTTCAATAAGATTTTCCAAAAAATATTTAATATACAGATTCGCCTTAGTTACAATTTTATTATATGTATAGATTTCCTTAAATTATGCTATCAGGTTGAGCTTACAAAATTCTTAATTCATTTTTCAATAGACACTTCCTGGTTAAGCATTACAGTATGTGATTGGTTACACTTAATTTACACGTATCGATATCAATATAAATCGATTACAAATTTTATAATACAATATCACAGTTGGTCGAGTTGTTGCGTAACGTAAACCACATTCTCAAGAAACCAGCTTTGCGAGAGCTTGAGTGACGCGAATTTCAATTTGTACCTTACAACTAGTCATTTACATAATTACCCTAAGCGTTGCTAGGTGAACGAGTTAGTAAGTTAATACAATTTATTAAAGAGTGCCAACATTCATGTTGGTTTGAAATATTGACATAATCAAAGTTTTATTAGAACAAATCGATTAGTTACGTAATATATTAATTGGTTTTAAAGTTGGAAATATTTTTGAGTGCGCCATGAGACCGTTACGATTCGGATTCGGAAGAGCGGGATGACAAGATAATGTTCTATCGTGAGTGATAAGTATAGAGCTATATCCTCAATGTATTTAAGCGCGAAAACAATTTTTAAATTACTATAAATTAATTAAACAATCAATCGAAAAATAAAATTCGGTAACTGAAGAAATACTTCTAGGCTTCCTTACAAAACAAAAACCCTATATAAATAGTGAGCTGTTTCTGAGATAACAATATGTGTGCATGCAACATGCATTTAAAAAAATATATATATTATCGAGACATTTTTTACCAACTTTAACAGATTTTGAGATAAGTAAATAATGATATCTAGGTAGAAAATTGCTATATGCACACTCTAATTATCTCCAATTTTAGCGAGTTTTTAAATTTATTGAGATTTTTTAGACGTAATATAAATAATGTTAGCACGATTTGCCAGTAACATGAAAGCTTTGCGTGTGTAGTTTTACCAAAAAAGTACTGAATACTCTCGTTGACTGATAATTTATGGCTTATGTCCACTAATTTTCATCAGCGTGCGGAGCCAACAAAAAGGTACTTTGTATATGTTATATTATTTTTAGTTTTAAATTGTCTTACCTACTTATATCTTTTTGATGATTCCTTCGTGAGAATATTTTTTATTTTTGCAGGCGTAATAAGACTAGGTAAATCTATATCAGTGTAATTAAAATTGGCTATAAAAAGTACATGTAATAAAAATTGTTTTCCAATCATTATGTCGTTATTAAGATCATTATCAATTAGAAACAAGTGTCTAGTTAGCAAAATAGTTTTAACGTAACATTAAAAGTTAAATGCTTTATTTTTGATAATATACTTACATACATTTAATATAAACTTGTTATAAAACTTAAAAGAAAAAAAGGAAACCTTTATGAAGTAATATACAGAATCAAGATAATTAAGTAAGGACCTATTTATTATATTCAAAAATGTATTTACTTATTTTACCAGACGAATATTTAAATGTAAATTAAATATTTATTACATTTAAGTTATTTTTATAACTATACAATTCATATAATAGGCAGAAATCAACAGACAATTGTTAGTACTATTTGGTAATTGCTTTTGTGGATTCAATATTTTTTGTTTTTAAACACCGCATGTTCTTAAACAAGCTGAGCTTTTTAAAGGTGATTATCATATATATATATCTTGCAAATTAAAACAAAAGTAAAATTGGTTTCATATTGATAAAACTAACGACTTATCCTCGCTTTGCTTGGGTGCATCCCTACGTGTTTAACAGTAGCCTATGTGTTAATCCAGTTCACAGTCTGTGTATTAAATTTCATCCAAATCGGTTCAGCCGTTTCAGCTTGTAGACCCCTACAACTACTACAACTACTACTAACAAACATTCACACACACAAACTTACGCAGTTATAAATGTAATCCGATTATCAAAAATACTCGCAAAAATGCCTTTTGCAAATGTTAAATAATACATCTATCGTTCAATCTAGTTTCAAATATTTACTAAGCACATCTCTCTTGTGATTCTGAAATCAGTTAATTATAACTGAAACGTTTCTTAGCACTTGTACAGATTTAGATGACTAAGAGTTTCTATTATTGTATATCTACCGTTCAGAACGGTATCATTAATAGATAAACATCGGTTTGACTTGACCAGTACTACAACTTACAAGCGTTATTAGCTAACCGATCGTAAAATAGCGGTGCTATTTTGAATGATACGAATACCATGCGTGTTATTTATAATTTGGGCTAGCAATCAGTTGATGAGATTTAAAGTTTCTAATTGAACTGCTTATAATAATTGTAAAACACATTTATGTGAACCATGTAGGTCTGTAATGTTATGATTTTAGTCAAATAATTAACGACAAACAATTTATCATACCCCAGGATGTTATTACGCTTGAAATTTAATCGATACAAGCCCAGTTAATCGATACTTTACTAGGTCTTTTGTTAAGATTACAGTGCAGGGAAAGAAAGCCACAAACCTCATGTATTTCCTGTGCTCGTTTACCGGCACGAAGTACTCATCGTATGGATTGCTGGCATTCATGTCAACCTCGACATCCTTCTTCTTAGCTCCATTTTTAGGTGTAAGGTTTATCAATTCTAAGTTCACTGCTTCTAAAGTTTTGGTATCACCATTGGGTTCTTTGCTGTGCCCGTTTTGATGCGGTTGGTGTGGACCATTGGAGGTGAAGGAGTCGTTATGGTTTTGATCTGCATCGTCATGTTGGTATGCTCGGTTGTCGAACCCCGTGGGGGATGAGGGTGGGGATGGGGGACGGTGCAGCGGTCGCGAAGGCTCCCTAGGGGACGCCGATCTACTGTGGCTATCCATTACTTTTGGAGCGGACTGACATCTGAAATAGAGTGAAGTAAGTTAAAAATTGTGTTCTAATATGGTTTTTCTACTTATGGCACTAGATAGCTTTAAAAGCAGATTTCCACAATTTGATTGAAACAAATAATTGCGTAATACAGGCATTTAACCAGTGCGTGGAATTAACTCATGACCTCTGACGTTTTAGTGCTTGTATCACACATGGTATGTACTTACTTAATATTTTGCTATAACGATTGCCATATATTTTCAAGCTTTTAACTAAGAAATATCTTTTCTAATTAGTAATGTCTTAAAATTATACATTAAAGCCTAATTTTATAATTTAGCACAAAAATCGATAATGTTGTATATTCTGTGGATTTAATATTTAAAGTAGTAACTAATTATTTAAAGTATTATGTTAAAACTTGCTTTCATTGGAACGTTGTCCGCGATTTATTGCAAATGGCGTAGCACGAAATGCATTGGTCACGTTTCAAAACTATTTCAGAATTTGAGTCCCAAATAATATCGTTACAAAAGAGGCTCGATGCCTGTTAAGTCTGTTGTTAGATATGAAATATTTCGCAAGGTTATTTATTAAATATTAACGAAGAATTTGAATTGAGAAGAATTTTTTTTATAAAAAATGGCTGTGCGAGAGTAATAAAAGTCTATAATAGGATATTTATGTGATAATTAATTATTCGTGCTTATAATTAGAGCAGGTATACCTATATTTATCATACAATTCTGATTTGCTTCAGTAACTTGTAAAAAATACACTGAAATGAATATTGTGACCTAGATTATAACGAAGCAAAAAGGACGCAGAAAATAATATTCAGAAGTTATAAAATGATATTATGCAAGAGGTATATTGAGAAATTGAAGGTTGAATAATCGGTAATTATTTTTTGATTATCCATATTAATGTTCTGGGTCGGATATTGCTTTGACAAAAAAAAAAAGTTTTTAAACAAATTTTTGCAAACGTATAAATTTAATCAATAGGTATACTATGTTGGTACATAATTATCCTTAACTTAATAATATTTTGGTTAGCGATTTATAATCGCTTTAGTACTGTACGGTAGGTGCGCGGATTTTGGTCACAATTTCATGGGCTTTAACTTTTTTGTGCGCAACCCTGTTTCGTTATCAAAAATAAAAGTAGCCTAAGTTACTTCTTATAACATTATCTATCTGCCAGTGAAAGCCCCATCAAAATCGGTCTAGCTGTTACGGAGATTAGCCGGAACAAACAGACAAAACAATTAAAAATATTTTTTTATAAGTACCGTATATACTTTCATATGCATTTAGTAAAAAGCTGTTATTTTGACATTACAAAAAGTTTGTCAGTTTACGCTGGAAAGCAAACGAACAATTTATCAATCTCACTAACACAAATATAGTCCTTCAGTCGAAGTGTAGTTACTTACAGGCTGATGAATATAACAATGCCTTAATAACGTTTAACGTCAATTGATTCCGTGCTAAATTATATTATAAAAGTCATTACAGTGAACTTGAAAGAGCCTGAACAAAGTGAAGGCGGGTCAATTATTATTAGAATTCGTCATACAAGTAACATTTCTATACAACTTAACTATAAAGCCCAACTAGATGAATTTACATATAAACACAAGTGTCAACTGTGAACTAAATTCTTTTAACACGTTTCTTTAATGTAGATTAAGTAGGTCTCGGGCATTGTCTTTGCAAAACAAGGTACCGGTTGTCACCATTAAAATAAACGGGTAAATCTGCTTGAACACAGAAAGGCTATAAAGATTTGGTGATAGCCAGTCAACTGCATTGACAGTCGACCGTTAACCTTAGAATGTTACGTACTTAAGGATACAAATTTAAACTGTTTGTTTATAAAAATAAGAAAACCGAAACAAACCTATCCAACGGGAACTGTACATTTTTCGGGTTAAAAAACCCATGTGCCTTTCTAGACCATAATCTATATCTGTGCCAAATTTCATCCAGATCCGTTCAGCTGTTCTGGCATAATTAAGTAATAAACAACCATCTAAACTTTGGCATTTATAATATTAGTAATATAGTAAGCTATTCTCTTTACAGAGTTTTCCATAGTTCAGACTAACGACTTATTTTAATAATAATCTATCTTTTGATTATTTGGTCTACTCTCAGACTTAAATAATAACATAGACGCAGCGTGCAAAAAGGCTGAAGCCTGAGTGGTACCTATTATATTTAATTGTTTATATGTAATATCAAAACGTCCCGCTGTCTGGTATTCATACATTGGTAGCTTGCAATAGTTATTTGACGTTCAGTAATTAAATAATCAAATTATACTAATTTAAGCTAAAGTTTTTTAGGTTTCTAGGGTTTGGGATTTTATTATGTAAAGTAATTTTATAAGGATTTTATACAGGCACTAGCGACTCAGTGTAATAGATAGACTATATTTGTATGTATGTATACATAGGTATGATAACTTTTATATCCTTTACTTGAGAAATGATTGTTCCCCCATACAAATTTTCATCACCCTTTTCACACCCTTAAGGGATCACTACTGGGATCAAAACTATCCTATGTCCTTCCGAATTTAATCTAATTGGTTCAGCTGATTTTTAGTTTATCCATTACAAACAAACATACAAAATAAACTTTTTTTTTTCTATATAATAGCAGTCAGTATAAATGTCCCGAACGTACAAAATTTTTAAATCGCATACACAGTTCTCATTTTTGACTCAGTGTAATCGGGTAAAAATGCATGTAATGCGACGCCGTCCTTAGTCTCAATAAAGCGAGGCTAACCACCTTTTACTTATTGTCAAGTCCGTATTATCTGTTGTTTTTCCTAATTCTTTGGGTTCTTTCATTGGCTTTCTAAGGAACTTTACTTATGTATATAAATCAATCTGGTTTAATCAAAGGTGTGTATAGTAAATTATAAGATATGGCTGCAGTTTTGCCTGAACAGCTTAACTAGGCAAGTAACACCGGGTTGTAAGGTTATGATAATTGTACAATTGACCGTTACAAACTCTCCAATATACCTGTGCTTTTGAAGGTAAATCTGCACAGGCACTATAGCGTGTGTCTCAATGATTATGGAGATTTAGAACATCATAAGTCGAAAATGGTAGGTAAGTGCTAAGTGTTGTAATATGTATGTATTCGTAATATTTAGCCCTTTTTAACGTACACCTGCTGGGCACGAGCATTTCTTCAATAGGAGGGAGGATTAGGTCAATGGCGGATTTCACGTGGACTCTCGAAAACTTGCTAGGTTCTCTCAGACATGCAGATTTCATCACGATGTTTTTCTGCACCGTAAGACAAATGGTGTAATTATTTAAGAAATAATTAGCAAATGAAAATATTAGAGGTGCGAGGCCCGGGGTTTAAGTCCGCTTTACTTAGTTTACCAAACGATCACGTTACCAGGGCTACCACTGCGTGTAATATATTGTTGTAACATGTTCCTATGTTAATGTGTACTACTGAAATATGATTTTTGTTTTTGTTCTTCTCATTATTTGTTTCTTATGAATGTTAGTAAGAATTAAATAAAAGCACATTTATATAAACCATTAGATTTTATGGTATTTATAAATTAATTTGATGGAAAGCGGTCATCAAGAAATAATAATCCATTTCATTTCTAATTGCATCAAGGTGAGTAAGATATAATAAATCATCAAATCCAATTTTTTACAGTCTGAAGAATCAGTCTTCTTTAACGTCGTTTAAATTATTTGCATAAAATCTTTGAGAACTACTATCAAATATTTTATTTACAAAATCCATTGAATAGCGTGCTTTGAATTTTAATCCATTTTTATCGACGTACTAGGGCGAGTAATACCTAGTTTTATATAAATATATTTTCTATACATTATCATCTATTTATACTAATATTATAAAGAGATAGAGTTTGTTTGTTTGTTTGGTTGATGGCGCAAATCTCAGGAACTACCAATCCGATTTGAAAAATTATTTTTGCATTAGATAGCCCGTTTATTAAGGCTATACATACATATATCATCATGCTGCTACTCAAGGGAGTGAAGCAGTAATCATAAATGTAAACTAATCAGACAGACTTCCAAGCATTATTGTAAAACTGCTGTTCATATCGAAAGTTTAAATGCGGGCGAAGCCGCGAGTGCTGTTATAATATCTATAAGGGTTTACTACAATTTAAGATTAATGTATCTACTTGTATAGAGAAAAAATAATTGTTAAAAATATCAATAGTTGAGAAATTAAGAGAGTGAGAATGCGAGTACAAACATGACACATGCGTGGGAGAATACAATAAAACAGCAGAGTTTACATGTAAATTCATGGTAATTTTAATAGCTACAATTTTTTATTATAAAAATAAATTATAGGTAGATTATACTTATACATGAGGATAGGTGCTTAATTATTCATACTATATTTATAAATAGAACAAAAGTAAAAGGAAAAGTTACCTGGTAAGTTTTAATAATTAATATATTAAAAAAAAAAAACTTTTAATCATTCGAAGACAAACTTCGCATTGAATTTCTTATATTATCTATACATATAATAAAATTGTAACTAAGCCGAATCTGTACATTAAATATTTTTTGGAAAATGTTATTGAAATAGACATTATTATCGATACAGAGGCCGAATCTATAGTTTTAAGAATTTTTGTCTGTCTGTCTGTTACCGCATCACGGAAAAACCACTGAAGGGATTTTGATGAAATTTGGTATGGTAATAGCTGGTTATCCAGGTCAACATATAGGATAGTTTTTACCACGGGAAAATATTTCATTTCTGAGAAAAAATACAAAAACTGCAATGTAAGAGTATACCAATATGTAAAACCAAAGAATTTGGTTTTTGGTCATCTGAACGCGGACGGAGCCGCGGGCAATGCTATGCTCTATATAATCTAATTTCGTAGAAATTACTTACTCAAATATTTGTAGTAGATACTAACCGGATTTCATTTCGCATCTAATAAAATAAGATAAGAACCAGTTATGACTCTAAAAATTATAAAAAATTGCTAGTTCAACTTGTCGTTGTAATTTAAAGTAAAATTCCCATAGGTATAGAATTATATTATTAAGAATACTCTCCGTATAGTGTTTAAAACTATCATGCTATTGATATAAGAGGACTTACTAAGTAATAGAAAGGAAAAATTACTATTAACTTTGTTATCTATACGGATAAATAAAATTGAAGTGTCTGTTTGTTATGTCAAAATAACAATTTTTTACTAAATGCATATGAAATTATATACGGTACTTATAGGAAAAATATTTTTTTTAGATTTTTGTCTGTCTGTTTGTTCCAGCTCATCTTCGAAATAGCTGGACTGATAAGGAGTAACTTAGGCTACTTTTATTTTACAAAAAGAATTAGCCTTTCGCTCAAATCAATTAAAACGTATCTAGGGAAGCACCCGAGTGAAGAGAGTGTAAATCGCTAGTAAAATAATATATATGTTAGCTCTTAATAACACTGTTATTGATACGAAAGTACTTTTGTTGGTTTGTTGTCATTTCTTAAGCTATTGCAAAACTTTACTAAGAAAAGGATTGAACGAAGTGAGGGCGTGTAAATAATTATCGATATGTTTAAAGTCAACTTAAGATGTCGATTAGATGCTTCTAGTATACCTGTTTTAGCATACACCTACAATTATATGCAGATTCTAGCAATTATTGTTAATAATATGCATGTGCCAACGTAAACGATATTTACTATTGCGAACATTTCAGACGTGCATGATTTTAAAGATAGTAATGTTACCGGTCCTTAATGAGGGGTTGTCGTCAAGTAATAGGGTATAATAAACTGGTACTGAAGTGAATAATATAATAGCTATTTGTTTACGGTTTTCTTTAAGTACTTTAATTTATACTAATATTATAAAGAGGTAAAGTTTGTGAGTTTGTGACGTTGTAGGGGATAATCTCTGGATCTACTGAACCGATTTAGATGAAATTTGGTAAGAAGATAGTCTGAGACCCTGGGAAGGACATCAGCCAAAAAGCGAATCCACTACTGCGTTTTACGTACGTTCATAAGTACACACACACACACACATATTTTTTTATTTTACGATATAAATTTTTTTCATATGCATGTCTGAGAATAATGACAAAATATGGAAAAATATTGTGTAAATCTGTATGAGTACGTCGTAGTTTTAGTACTTGTGTGGGTCATTTTTAATCGATTAAGCAGTACAATTTCTATACAACTGTCGAGCAGTTGTCCTTCAGAAAGGCAGGTGATGCATAATAAGCCGATTGAAGCTACCCATTTGGTTGCGCCCGGACTCCGGACCGATAATTTCTGAATGAACAGCACTTATTTGTATAGAGATAAGACTAAAAACGGATATGATATCAAAAAGTAGAGTTTTATTTTGTCATATCTTTTGACATTTTAATATAAGTGATCATAAGTAATTTTTAATGACGTCAATATCTGCTTTCTGGTACTTGAAACATAAGTTTGCCTCGTGGGTCCACTTAGGGAAACTACCAGGGAGAATATCACATACCTATCTTAACATGCAAAAAAATATGGCTATGGTTTGGATAAATCAACAAACAGACTTGCGCTTATATATTATTAGAAATAATTTTATTCCATAATTTTCAATTTTCCATAATCATCAGAAAGCGTTTTTGTAGCGAATTCTTATAAAGGTAACCACATAGACAGAATTTTTTCAGGAAAAAGGTGCCAAATATTTTTTGGAAAAATTTTTTTTCAGGTGTCTTTAAATTAAACTACTTCGAGGTAATAATATATTAACTTGTAAATATAATAAATTTAGTACATATATATTTTTTAAATACAAGCTTTTATATTATATAAATTGTGTAACGTAATAAATGGGTTTGACCTAATTTAAAGTTTATTTTTTATGTATCGTATTCTTCTCAGAAAACCCTTTCATTTGATATCCATATCCTGGGGGTGCATAAAAAAACAGAGTCCGCCATGTTGGATTTAAAATGACGCCACTTATCTAACCATGCATTGTCATCTAAACTAAACGTGTATTCAAAATTTCAGCTTCGGTTGAGGACAACTGCTTTAAAATTCAGTTACAAGATTTGACCGGAACAAACATACATGCAAACATTGCAAGTTAAATATAAATTAGATTTAAAACGTTGACATGTTGATTTAAAGACAATTTCAGGATGGACTTTAAAATAATTTAAACGGTAATAAACCCTCACCTTGATGGCGCGTTAGGTCTTTTTACCGGCGAAACTACCAAGGATCTAGTATAGTAATACCGCGCATGCGCCGACCTTGGAGTCCGCGGTGTCTTCCTGTACCGCTCGTTGCTTACTATATGACCACCTGACATCTTATCCACTCACATGTTACAACTTATACAAGGATATGAAATTTAAAGTTTCTTTTAATATATTTATTGAATAGATGGCGCGCAATTTGACATTTTTGTTTTTTTTCGTTTTTTTTTAACAAAGCAAAGATGGACTGAAAGACGTCCACGCAATCACAACATAGTCAGTTTGAAATGACAAAGACAACAATCATGTAAACAATAATTGTTATTGTCTTGTACATGAGGTAAAAATTCTTTAACAATTGTTTCTGTCAGATAATACTTACTAATTTTTTTATTTATTTCTTTCTCTTTATTAAATTATAATTATTTTATGTAGTCGTGTTAGAATATTGTAAAATATATCTACATACATAAACAAAATTTATAAAAAAAAACAATTGTTAAATTGTTTATTTATAAGGAATTATTATGAACTGGCTAAAAAACGAATGGACATTTATAAATAAAGTAAAAAAAAAAAATTTTTAATTAAGGTTCACGCTGTATAGAATATTTTCAACAAGAATGACTTCATGCTAAAAGTATATTATACAAACGCGGAACTGTCATTCAAAGAATAGCGGCCAAGAATAGATAGCACTACAATTTAAATGTTACAAGTTAGGTATTATCTTTGTAATGACAATATAGGTAAATCTTACAATAAAGGTAAATCTTACAACAGCCGTAGTAATTTGACTATTCATGTAGGCGGTCGAGACAATAGAAATATAATGCCAGAATCTGGATTTTCTGTTTATAATAGCTCAGTTAAAATATCGAAATCGAATTTGTGATTTCTGTCACTGTCAACAGTGTCAAGCTACAGAGTCATTGAGGTGTTAATAGTTAAGACATTTACACGTACGACTTTTAAACTTTTCTGAATTTCCATTTAAATAATATATTAATAACAAAAACAATGACAAGCAAAAACATATCTATCCTACGGGAACTGTACATTTTTACGGGATAAAAAGTAGCCTATTTGTTATTCTGATGTATGAATTATATCATTGTAAAGTTTCATCAAAATCCAATTAGTAGTTTTTGTGTACTAAGCTGTATAAGTTACTATAGTTTTTTAACTATCCCACGTGAACTCTTTAATTTTCCGGGATGAAAAGTATCTTAGCTAAAAATACATTGACTGACAATTGTAACTTTAATATCGTATAAATAAAGAAATAATAAGTCATTTGAAGCAGATCGCAAGTGTTGAAACTAAATCTAATTAATAACATTCTACACGAGGAATGCCAGCCAGTTGTGAAAGGCAGTCTCGGTGCATACTAGACCAACAGCATTTTATAGCCTTCATAAGACCTAGGTTTTTACTATGTGATTGAAAAAAATACAGGTCTTACAGTTATCTAAGGTTCGGTCTGCTATGGCTTTTTTCTTAGTGATCTATGGTATAAAAATTTATTAAGCCGTCTTCAGTAAGTACAATTCTATCAAAATGATTTTAGGTACAATATTTGTTTATAAAACTTTCATTATCTTTATGCGTATTGTAGGCTTTGTCTTTTTTTGTTGGGACGTTAACACACAGCACCATCTAGTTCCGTGGTAAACTACGGGGCCTGTGTTATGAACACCAGATAGTTAATACATTACACATATAATATAACTTTAAATACATACATATTATAAATATACAACTTAAATATTTAATCTCTGTAATATATTAATAAACCTCTAATAAACATTTTTTCAAAAGACATGTGAAGTTCGCCAACCCGCACTTGGCCAGCGTGGTGGACTATGGCCTGATCCCCCTCGTATTGAAGGGAGGCCCGTGCCCAGCAGTGGGACGTTAAAAAGAGCTGAATACAAACAAACAAACTTTAACATAATAATTTCTATAATTCATCATCTACATCTTCATCATCTGTTGAACATTTAACATATAACAAAGGCCTTTCCATAGGTATAGACACGCCACTCAGTTCGACTTTCAACTCTACGCATCTAACAACCAACCATCAACGTAATCACTAAATTACAATAGATTTTTACGAGTAGGTATACATGTACGAAATGAAAATCTAACTTTAAACTTTAAGTACTCGCATTAACTTTCGCTTTTCAATTGATTGGTTGACTAATGACTATAGCTTCGCCCTTCACGTACCAGTCATATAGTTACTACATCCATGTAAGATGTTCGTAGGCCACTTTGTAACGGTAGTGTGGGGTTCGATTACTGTTCGATTTTTTACGTTCGTATGAGCGCCTACGTCTAATCCATTAGCACGTGAGTTTGCTTCAGGTCACATGAGTCACGATTACAAGCTTAAATAACTGTTGATGATACTTTTTTAATGATACTTTAAGTAATACATGCATAAGAATCTATTTATTTTTGTTTTTCGTCTATAGACTAAGCTAATTTTAAAGCTCAATAGCCGATTTTAAAAAATATGGAGCTTTTCAATTATTGGTATAAAAGGTGTAAATTGTTTTTGGTATTAACGTTGTGCAAGCATTTTGTTTTTTCTGAACAGGTATTTTTTAATATAGTAAAAACTTGTCTTTAGGTTGCAATACTTTACCGGCAACTTTAAGTCGGTATAACGTTTCAGATAAGACATCATTATCTAATATTATAAAGAGAAAAGATTTTTTTATTTGTTTGTATGTACCGAATAAGCCCCGCAACCGCTAGACTGATTTAGATGAAATTTGGTGAGAAGATAGTTTGAGACCCTGGGAACGACATAGGATAGTTTTTATCCCGGAAATCATTTCTTAAGTGGGTGAAAATGGGCGAGAAAGTTTATATGGAGAATCAATCTAGGGACGAACCCGAGCGAAGCGATGAGTGAGTCGCTAGTTATGTATAAAAGCATACTTTATGAAATTTTTAGTTATCAAAAGTTAGAGCATAATAAAAATCATTCAGGAAGTTCCAATAAAGATATAAAATTACAGCGATCTTGCCAATCTATTGAAATATAGTGTAATCACTTGCCAAGGCTGTTGAGATTTCATTAAATTTTAATTGTTATAATGCGGATATTACACTGGAACGCTTTCCGACTACAAAACAATTATGTAAGGAATGTTGTAAGTATCTCTTGATGTATGAAAATAGATAAAATTGAATAATTTTGTATCATCAGAAAAGTTTGTTATAAATGATTAAAATGTATCTAATCTATTATTTTTACTCTATAGAGATCTGGTTTAAAAGCATTGATTTGAACAGGTTTTCTTATTTGAATCTCAGTGTATATATTAATCTACCTACCATCTACAGTATGTGAAAAAACATCTTATTAGACAAATATTTGGAAGTAAATGTGTGGATTTACTTACCAACCGGTTTAGAAATAAAATAACATCGTTTATTATCCGGGTACAAAAGCCTTAAAGGTGACACAATGACAGCGTTTTTAAAGTTTTGGTGCGATTTCTACATTTGTTACATCTTACATATAATCGATAATGTATTTTAACCGACTCCCAAAAAGGAGGAGGTTTTCAATTCATCGGAATCTTTTATGTATGTTCACCGATTACTCGGAGATGCCTGAACCGATTTGGTTTTTTTTTGTTTCAAAGGGTGTATAAGCTTCACACGTGGTCCCATATAAATTTTATCGAAATCGGTCGAGCGGCTTTTAAAAAAATCAACAATAAATACATTTTTTAAATAAATTGTTTAATCGAATATGTTATTAAATAACTTTCTTCTTACAAATTACCTGCTTATTACGTTTACATTAAAAATGGAAAAATATAAGCTTTTATATTATCCATGTTTAAAGAAAAACAATGGTGAATCATAATGGAATTGTGAATTGTTCAAAAAAAGTTGTTTTCTGCTTAATAGGTGTCACGTTCTACGTAAAGACGTTAAACTCGTACATCGACTAATTGCGAGTGGTGTCGGCGTCTTGAGGCTTCTGTTCGGTTTTTTAGACAATAAAATTAAATGAAGCGGTTATGATATATTTCTTTAAGTGTTACTTTTAAAAACATTTTCAGGTATTTAAAAAAACGAACAATACTGAAAAATCAACATGCCGGCTTAATATTTGATTTATAGAAATGAGATTTGAAATCTAAAGCGACATTGTTTTTTGGTTTAAATTATTTTGTTAAAACTTGTAAACATTATTTTCATTATAAATTATTATTATCTTTATCTAATACTTGTGAAAGTACACACGGGCTTGGCATAGATAATATAATAATAGAATTAGCAAAATTTATACAAGCTAAAATAACAAAGGTTTTATATCGACCTAGGTAGGTATTTAATGGCTTGTTCATTTAGTGACACACGGAAAATACCAATGCTCATCTTAAAATCAGGAAAACACCCTGAGCTGATGAGTCGAATGAATTAAATTATAAGGAGGAAACTTGTTGAAGTTATTATGTCAAGACCTTAAAACGTTTTTACTAAGTAAAACTGTTTGGCATTTTAATTACCTATAATGAGCTTCTTTAACATAATCTATACTAATATTATAAAGAGGAAAGATTTGTTTGTTTGTGTGTACCGAATAGGCTCCGAAACTACTTAACCGATTTAGATGAAATTTGGTAAGAAGATAGTTTGAGACCTTGGAAAGGACATAGGATAGTTTTTATCTCGGAAATCATCCCTAAAGGGTATGAAAATGACGATGAATGTTTGTATAGGGAAGCAATATAATATATATTTGTAAATAAAGATTAGTGTTTATATCATATGAATATTAAATTTAAAATTAAATAATTTGTTTAAACGAATGTCAATCTTTCCCTCAAAATCAATCTTTTAACATGTTCTGTATGCACAAAAGAAATTGTACTTTAAGCACATTTTCAAGCCCTTGTACTCAATAATTTTAATTCTATGTGTGTCCGCTCAAGGCCGTAAAGTGCAAATTTGTATGCACCTTGTCGTTATAAACGTACAAAATACGAATGGTACAAATGATCAAACATTCAGAGCGAAGCGTTGCAAGTTGGCGATATTAGGTAATTCCGATCATGGCTGGTTGCGATACAGTACCTGATCTGCATACAATTGCAACTTTAAGCTAACTAGATCCTTGACGATCGAATTTAAAACCATCGATGACACTTTAACTTGACCTTACAGTTACGTAATAATCACTTTCTTAACTGGGTTAAATCGAAAACGCCGAATTGATAAATTTATTTTACACTAGCAGAACCCGCGCCTTCGCTTGCGCTAAAACTACAAAAAAGTCTAGAAAGGTACTTTCATACAAACTACTTTCATCCCTATTTTACCCCCTTACAGAATGAATTTCGAAAAATGCTAAAACACGTATTTAATTAATTGTATTGAAGAGCACTTATACCAAGTTTCAAGTAATTCTGATCATAAATATTTTTTTGGATTTTGTATTTTAACGTGTATTCCCGTGGGAAAGAGATAAACTTTCGCGGTAAAAAGTAGCGTTTGGCACTCTCCAGCCCTCCAACTATCTCCACACAAAAAATCATGCCAATCCGCCAAGCCGTTTCGACGTGAAGGAAAGACAAACAAACAAACACACTTTCACATTTATAATATTAGTATGGATATGAATTATACATACATGTTAGTGTTGCCCGCGCCGTTTTTATATACCTATGTATTTATTTCGCTTATAAAAGTCGTAAATGCATTCCTCAATAAATAGACAATATTAATAATATAAAATAAAAGAAATCAAATCTGACTGGTAGTTCCAGAGATTAGCGCGTTCAAAGTAATAAACAAACTCTTCAAAGCTTTATACATATATATTAGTATATGTATGTATCGTTAACCTTTTTAAAACATAAAATGAGTAAATAAATTGTCGACTTAAGAATGTGTTTTTAAGTCTCCATAAATGGCTAGGTATTTTAATATATATTTTTTATTCATTACTCTCGTGTTAGATCGTTTAATTAGTCATTGGAGATATTTCCATATTTGATTTTAACAAGTTACATTGAACCTCATATTTCTGAGCGTGGGAGTTACGTTTGTAATGCTCTAAACAAAAGCGTTGGATCGCGATGAAATTCAATAAGCGCGAATGAAAGGGCTAATCAAAATTCCAGCTTATTATTTTATATAATCAGGTTTCTTTAAGCAAGTTTCTTTTTGTTTTACATATGGCTATGTAGATATATAGTCTGTACACATATTTAGGAGACTAATAAGAGAAAATACTATTAGTATTTGAAGTTATCAATATTACTTCTTCTCTTCCTAATATTATAAATGTGAAAGTTTGGGTGTTTGTATGGATGTTTGTTACTCATTCACGCCAGAACGGCTGAACGGATTTGGATGTTTGGCACAAAGATAGGTTATATGTAGTGTAGTTTTTATCCCGGAAAAATGTACGGTTCCTGTGGGATAGATTTGTTTTATTTTTTGTTAGTGTAAGTTGTAAGTGAATTTTTATTTAATAACAATACTATTAAATGCATATGTTAATATACTTCTACATATATTTTTACAGAATAGATCTAGCTTATGTAAAAATAAATACGTTATGATTACACGAGTGTAAAATAAAAAATAAACTCATAACCTTGACAAAGTCTTGTAAAATATGTAAAATTTTCTCTTTCAATGCATGTACCATGTATGTAAAAAGAATCTATATATTCACACCTGGGTTGGTCTGAACAATAGTTCAAAAGATGGATTTGACTCATGCGGTATGTAGCTTACGCCTTCTCACTCAAGCTCAACCTTGAGAGCTTTCGATTGATTGCACCTGAAGGCTCTACTATTAGTCACGAGTTAAATTTCATTAGCATTATAATATCGGATATACTTAAATAGATGCCTGCTGGTTTGCATTTATTTTGACAACTAAAAATATTAATTCCCATACCTACAGATTTACGCGTTATCAAAACTTGAGGAGTCCATTTAATTAAAATATCTTCGAATATCTATGTGTAATAACAATAAGCTGCCAATATTTCACCCTTTCAGGTCAAGCGATATGGCGATGGTGAATCAGTAAGAATAAGCAAATCTTTTTATTATTATATACATTTAAAAATCCATATAAATCATAAATATTTAAAAATATTACAAATGATACTTTCTAAGATTTACGCGAATATTTGACATTTTTAAATAAAACAATCATACTTTTCCTCCTGCAATAGGTCTCTACCGTTATCATGATTGCTGTAAAGCATTCGAAACGTCGCATCATCGGGAATAAAAAAATCGAAATAATTCTGCGAAAAAATCCGAATATAGATAAGTTTTATTTTAAAATATTACAAATAAACTAATTCTAGTATTTACTATGAATAAATAAGACACCTGATCTGAAAAGAAATATAACATTCAGTGAAACATTCATAAATATTTGACTCTAGAAGCCACGAAACTAAAGAATAATAATAATAAATATTTGAATATTCTTGTCAGGCAAGAAAAGTAGCTGTAGTTTCGTAAAGACACGAGTACACTACAAAATTTATTTTTAAAATTGCTATATTAACCTTTATTGCTACGACCATTTAGGTAAATGATTAAAAAAATAATGTTTTTAATTCTGTACTTTGTACTTTGCTAGCTTAAAGTTGAATCGTTTAAGGTTAGGCAACCGTCGCCCTCGCAAATCTGTCGTGACGCCAAACGACCTCGTAGCTTTCAAATGAGGTTCAAATTAATCACTAACTGTATGTACGTTTTATAAATAAGTTTATTTACTGTTCATTACATTTTTTACGTCTCTAATTTTTTCTTTCATATTGATTTAACTTAGAGTATAAATAGGTATGAGCTATGTTGTAAATATTTTTGTTGTTTAATTTGATAAATGAAAATATTTAAACAATTGTAATATAAAAAAATAAATATAATTAATATGATTTATTACAGTAAAAAATTAATAGATCCTCTTTTGTACAGTATACTTGGGCATAGAATAAATTTATTACATTTGTAAGATGGTTAATTTAACAAATCAATGCTTGGCATCGTATAATAAAACTAGGGAATCGCCTTTAAATTTTTTATACCTACCATAAAATCTCTGCGTGTGTTTTAAAATTTGCACTGTGCCGCGACCTTTCTATATTTTATATTGAAATTATAAAAACCTAAGACACTAATCGCACGGTAATGTATGTATAACATTACCGTGCTAATCGTAATCAAATGTACTCTAAAATTTGACGAAAAATTTTTTTGCGGTACATAAAAAACAAAATTTACACCTGTGGTTGTACCTTCTAGATTTATAAACGGGCTAGCGACTCATTCTCGCTTCGCTCGGGTTCGTTCCTAGTTTCTTTGCCCATACGAACTTTCATCCCCATTTTCACCCTCTTAAGGGATGATTGTAAAATGTATCCTATGTCCTTCCCAGGATCTCAAACTATCTTTTTACCAAATTTCATCTAAATCGGTTCAACAGATCCAGAGATTACCCCCTACAACAGCACAAACTCGCAATTCACAAACTTTACCTCTTTATGATATTAGAATAGATAGATGAAGCTATACAAGCGCGAATGGAAGTTGTACACAAGTATGGTATATATGTACATATATTATGTTAAAATATTACCGTGAGTATGCGCAATGTACATAAATATATATGTGTTAAAATTATATAGTAATACGGACAATAAGATAGAATAATACAATTATTTAACAAAGCTCTAAAAGCTTCAACTTAAGACTTTTCAACAAGTAAATAGTAATTAGAACACAATGATTTATAAGAATCCATTAGTTTTTTGCGACATAGCGTGTTCGGATCGCATAAAACGGTACTATACAAATTTGGCTCAAATTGCGATGCACAGATATTATAGCAGAGGTAATAAAGATTGATTATCGGCATAATGGTCTCCATTATGACTAAGTGCAAGGAATCTTGCAAACGTACGGATGAGCGGAACTCGTAAAATAATTACGTATTACTAATTATAATTACTTTGATTATTTAGATTCAATATTTTAAATTCTTCCTTTATTAAATGACTTAATCATTTTATGAAATAAATAAAGAGAACTTTATTTTCAATCAAAAATAAACCATCTATCAAAAACAATTATAATATACCTACTTGATATTTCGTTTATTAGTTTGTTATCTATACAAAAAAAAAAAAATGTTTTATTCGCGCGTTTCATCTATTTCCTAGTTAAAGCCCTTTTTCAATGGATTTCTGAAATGTGAAAGCTAAAAATATCATAATTATCAAATATATAAGTACAAAATTAGTAAAAATATAGAAGGCCCTAGGTTTTTGTAACCGAATAATACTACGAAGACGATTTTGCCGGTATTTAGCCCATAGGCAATCTTTTAGCTTTAAAAACTACACTGATTTATTACTGTAAGAACGAAGGCGAAATCAAAATGAATAAATCCACCTCTTTGTAATATTAGTTAGGGTGTCGTCCTGTCGAATTGGCATTGGTTTTAACACCTAGGTCTGGGGTTTGATTTCCGTATATAGTAATATAGTAATAGTTAAATGGATATTTTTATCCTAAAAACGACGTAATCAGCTTCTTCAATTAGATTCTTTCTTCGCAAGCGCTAAGGGACTTTAAGATATAAAGGCGAATCGAATTACTATATTTTTTTAATCTACTATTTTACATTTGTGCACAAGCCCTTAGCTAAAGTTTGGGTAACTGTATACTGGTCAGTGACCAGCTACTTGGAGGTAAATGAACCAACGTGGGAGCACATTCGCGATATAGCACTTCGATTTGCGGGAAACGTTATTTACTACGCAAGCTGAATTATTTTCTTACGCAAGCGAATTTGTTTGATTTGCAAATGTTCTTTTTCTTGAAATCATGCATATTGTGTGTATAATGTTGGAGACTAAATAAATCAACAGCGTTCATGATTATTAGATTTAAATGACGTGTGTATAATAATGATTAAAATGTGCCTTTAAATACACCTGTATTCAGCAATTTTTAACGTGCCACTGCTGGGCACGGGCCTCCCTGCAATACGAGGAGGATCATATATCCGATTAGGGGGGTTGCGAGACCTGGGATTTGAACCCGCTTCACTCGGTTAGCAAGCGCGCGTACCACTGGCCTACAACTGCCTTAAATACACATACTCGTATATATCTAAAATAATGTGTCTTTGTTCCTTTGGAATTGAGATCTAAATGATTAAAAACTAAGTATGAAGTTGATACAAAGAGAAATAAAATGGTTCTATAAGTAATTTTTTATAGAGATATATAAAAATTAAATGAACCTGAGCTGTAAAAAAGTTTAACGAAGAAGCAACATCCATTAATATGATATACATAAGAAATGTTGCAATACTAATTAAAATTGTTAGCTTCATTATTTAACTGGATGCTCAACTTACTTAAGTCCGGTTTTATAAAATCTAGTTGCAATTACAACTGGTTTACATTGTTCTTGCTATTTTCCGTAACGAGTTTCTTCTGTAGCTGTTTAGTGACAATTATATCTGCGTAAGAATTTTTCACACGATCATCATTGATAGCTAATTTTAAGAAATCAGCGAAACTTTGTGAAAAAACTTATGTTATAGATACTTTAATTATTTCATGTACTCGGTAAGGGTTGTGAGTTTTTTTTTATTCTCAACTAGTGTCTCACTCTCGCTTCGCTTGTACGTTTGAACGGTTAGTATAGAATAGATAGACTATATATTATATTTATATAGGTACAAAATAAACAATTCTGAACTTTTTGATTTTTCAGCTATTTTTTTTGGGTTTTCCCTATTAATTATACTTAAACCAACCCTGAAATATCCCCAACAAAACAATAAAAAATTATTCAAATCGGTCCAGCCGTTTTTGAGATTTAGCGAGATAAACAAACGGCGATTGATTTTTATTTAAATAGACAGATTGACAATATCGTTAATACGTATACGAAAATTATGTTCATTGAATTATCTTATTTTAGTATAGATTATAATAATATTATATCATAGAAATAGATTAAAGGCCGGATATTGATATAGGCTTTTTGTTCTATACTTCCTGTAGGATATTAATCTGTTTGCAAGAAATTGCAAAAACGGGATTTACTTCTATGCAATTCATTAAAGCTCATCTTCATGTTCGAACATTATTACTAATAACATAAAGTAGAACTTATATATACACTTATTATAGACATTCTCTTTAATATTTCAGGAGAAAGTTTTGTAATGAAGCTTTTAGGTTTAGACTTAAAATGCATAACCGTGTGATGGTTCAAATATTTACTCCGACGGGACTCGAAGTCGTGACCGAGTACAGTTTATTCTATTCTGACCTTTGTTAAATGACAATTAGGTAATACTAGTATGTGATTCTGGGGTAAAATGGTAAAAATTTGCAACTTGTTGGTTCACATTTTACCTATGAAAGTAAGAATAAATAATTAAGATTATTATAATGATACTATTTATACATAGGTACATTGTATATTATTTCCGCTTCCTTTGGGTATTAAGTGAGGAAAAATGTTAATTTATTTTATTTGAAAGGAAATGATTTGATTGATTACGATTTCTAAATGTTTTTTTAACTGTTAATATACTTTTTTTCTTAAATTATCCTCTCACCTAATATTGTAGTTATTCTTCAATATGGTTTCTACTTTCTTTTTACTAAAGTGCCGACTATTACAACTTAGCTTTATTAACTGTTCGTGAAAAGCCCGTAGAGAAATCCAATAGCTATATTTTGACCCGATCTAGGTATCGAACCGAAAACCAATGAGGTAATTGACACATATTTTACGGATGATATAAATAAATAAATAAATAAATAACTATCAGAATATTTATTTTATACTAGCGACTTACCCTCGCTTCGTTTGGGTGCGTCCCTAGGTATGTTTTAATTTTTTTTGACGGAACTCTAATTCTTTTTCTAAAATAAAAATAGCCTAAGATACTCCCTATAATATCAGCTATCTGTCAGTGAAGGTCCCGTCAAAATCAGTCCATTCGTTTCGGAGATTAGCCGGAACAAACAGACAGACAAAAATTTAAAAATTGTTTTTCTTTTAACTACCGTATATAATTTCATATGACTCTAGTAAAAGGCTGTTATTTTGATATTAAAAACAGACATTTCAATTTTATTTATCTGTATAGATATTTTATGATTATTTGGAACTTAACCCCTTAGAATCGAGGTCGTGTATTTGTCGTGCAACGAATGCAACTATTGGCATGGTGGCTTTGGTCACGCGCAGTCAAGTGACTAAGTCAGTTTGTATCCGCATTTTAGTATAATAGTATTATGTGTTTATGACTTTGTTGTTATTACAAGTATGTATTCGTCGTTCACTTCTAACATTTCCGTCATGCATTGATTACTATAACAAGTAGAAAAATCTTAGAATTGCTGATAATCATTTAATTACATATATTAATAATTTTATAATATTTGACTTTCTAATTTTTAGACACTTTTTTCTAAAGTCATTTCCTAAGTTTTTATCATAACATTATTATGTATTATATATATATATATATATATATATATATATATATATATTATATAGATTAGATTTTTTTCTTTTTTCTTCTTCTTTTGTTTATTGTACAATTGAAATGGCTCCTTATATACTCGTAACCACATAAAATGTTAGTGTAATACTTCTTTCTATAAAAAACTGTGCATATTTTTAAATTAAATTTATATACAAATATGTAACATTATAATGTTAAATACATGTTTTATGTAAATTTAATTTGTAAGCCTTTATAATAAATAAATAAATAAGTATATATATATATTTAAAATATAGATATGTTGTCATGTTTGTATTTGGATTTTTTGGGTTAGCTTATCGCCAAAAAGGTAAATGGAAGCCTAAATAGCCTGACTAAAGTAGTATATAGAATTTAATATATTCACAAATGCTTTGTGACAAGCAGGTCTCAACTCTCAAGTGAGAAGAATTTGGGTGCGGCGTCTGTCACGCCTGTTCACACAATTGAATTCTACTGCAATGACGACGCGACGGGAAATGATAATTGACATGAATTATACAAAATAACTATCGTCGTGTTGTTTAACTGTAACTTGAAATTTATTACATAACTAGCAGAACCCGTGGCTTCACTCGCGCTAAAACTACAAAAAATGAATTACGAAAAATTCTAAAACACGTATTTATTTAATTGTATCCAAGAGAATTAATACCAAGTTTCAAGTAATTCTTATCATAATTTTTTTTTGGGTTGTCTAATAACGTGTTTTCCCGTGAGAATCAGATAATCTCCCGTGGTAAAAAGTAAAGTCTATGTCACTGTGCAGCCCTCCAACTATCTCCACACAAAAAATTACAGCCAATCCGTTACTCTGTTTTGACGTGAAAGAAGGACAAACAAACACACTTTCACATTATAATATTAGTATGTTCATTTCCATATTTTTTTGGTATTTTTATGATAGAATGATGTTACTAAGTAAGCTTTAGTTATTGGTTGGCATTAAAGAGCAGTCCATTCTAGTTTTTTTGTGATATTTTTAGAACAATAACAAAATACACAATCGTGAGATCCTGATTTTATCTACGTATCAAAATAGTATTGTTAAAAATATCCAGACCTTGAAATTTATATTTATAGTTTATTTTCGAGTGATAATTGCAATTTGACGTTAAATATAAAAATTGCCTATACATGTATGACATTTTAAAATATGATTTTTAATAAGTCAGATAAAACTGTTATGAATTGATTTTTTTTAAAAGATTTAAATGTTTTTTCATTATAACATAGCTCCATTTTTGTAATATTAGATATACGATTAGTTTTCCGGTTCGCCAAAGCATGTAACACATGCAAAGCAATTACTAAACGAAAGTGTTTCATAACTAATCTGAGATGTATCTTCACAATAACAACTATAGATGTAAGTCTAGCTTTCGAGACGTCAATTAGTCGGCATTCGCCATTTATGTAAGCTACAACTTTTACTTGACAATGAACCGACGGACTTGTGGGTGACCTCGGCAAGTATAGGGCTCAGCATTAAATTAAATATATAAAAGATAACAAATAATGTCATTGGAAAACGTAAGATATTGTTTAAATTAAAATTGAATTTCTTTACGCTAGTTCGGACAATTCTTTATATTCTTTATTGCATATTAACAGAGTAACACAGATAATACAGAGAACAATGTGGGCAAAGGTGGACTTATCTCTAAAAGAGATCTCTTCCAGCCAACCTAAGGAAGTGAGAAATAGTGTTATATGACGGGACTAAAAGTGTGCAATTGATTGACGGACAATATCTTAAGTGTAATGTTAACAACTAAAAATATAATAAATTGTTCACTTAGAAACTATTTAGTTTCATAGTGTATAATTATAGAAAAAATATAATATATGTTCTTTTAGGTATATATTACCTACTAATAAAATGCTTTACATTTATATCTTTTTCTACATACATTTAAATTTGTGGAATCTTATTTCAATGCCACTTTATTAGATTAACATCTGCCAACAACAATAATAAAGGAAAACAAAATTCCACTCACATAACACATTACAGTGTCATAGACCTTACTGACGGTCGTAGATTGATCGCCATATTCGCATTCGGCGACTTTGCACCGTTATTTCCGCGCTAACCGGATGCATTCTAAAAGAATACAACTTCTTTTATTGGATAACTATTGTCGATGTAATCGAATAGAGTTATAATCGAGTTATGATCGAGTTATAATCGATATGCTAATGTTTTTTTTTTATTTCGCTCATTAATTTCTTTTGGTCTCATATAGTTCATACAACATTGTTAAATAATTTGTGTTGTAAGATAAATTAATTGAAATATTTGTTCAATTAGAAGTGATATCATTAAATAACCTGTTATTTTGTTTTGATTCTTTTATCACTGAAAATATTTATAACATTTTTTTTCTAAAACAGATAAATAACCAATAATAATATTAAAGTATATTTCTTAAATCTTTTTTTTTGTATTTTCATTTATATATAAATCTTTATTATATTATAAGGCATTCTAAAATTAAATAATATTATGAGTACAATAAGTACTTAATTACGCAAAAAATCTTCTATTTCACAGAGAGAAAGGTGCAGTTTCGGTTATTATTGTGCTTTGTTACATTTTGTATGACAGAATTTTATTTTAACGTTATGTTACTAACTACACACATCATTGTGTTATATAATTAATTAACCGTTTATTTTCAATAGCTTGAGTAATTAAATAACTAATTGAAATATTTGATGCAGTTAGTAAAATTAAAATAGTAATTAAAAAGTACGACCACTTTGTTGGCGGACTTCATGTGTCTCTTGACAGCAAGTCAGGTACTCTTAGTCACAAACGTAAATTTCCTTATAATATTTTCTCAGTAACATATTTTAATTATGATGATAATTATTGAAATTGTAAAAGATTCTTACATTGCTTTTTTAAGCGAGCGCGTTAACGAGTTACTGCTCAATAATATGTAGTTAGACAGATCTAATGCTATATTTGTATATGATTATAATTGTACTAGCGGACCCGACAGACGTTGTCCTGTCTACATGTCTTTAATTTGAAAATTTCAAACTTTTTGGACAAAATTGTGAATCTAAACCATTCCCAGATCCCCTTGAACACACACAAAAAATTTCATCAAAATCGGTCCAGTCGTTTGAGAGAAGTTCAGTGACATACACACTCACAGAAGAATTATATATATAAAGATATGATTTGTACGAGAAAGATCCAAACCTCTCGTTTGATGTATTTAAACACGTCGTCAACATTCATGTATGGTTAATATGTTACATAGAAATCGAGAGCTAGTGTAGGTGCTAATCGACCCTGAGTCTCCGCCTGTAGGCAAGTGTACTAGTAGGTATATGTAATTATTATTAGGCAATACTGCTTAAATATAATATGGTCAAAAATATAATTAAGTGCTCTAGATTTGAAAGTGATAATGTCACTTAGAAATTACAAGGGAGTTATGAAACTCATATTAAATAATATTTCGTGTGCATGTTTTAGTTAGGATATTTTTTTGAGATATAAATATAGAACTATCTAAATATTATTATATATTATATTATATATTAAAAATATAACGCTAGAGAACAGAAAAGACCAGGAAAAATAAACAATTGTACCTACAATGTACACAGTTTAGAAATATTATTAGAGCCAAGAGACAGATAAAGGTAAAAGAGAATTGGACTTTTAACGCGTTTCGAATATTCCCAAGATTCTGTGAAGCTTATACTGACGCAATGGAACACTTAGATCTATCAAGTTTTTTAACAAACATCAATAACTTTATATAATTTGTGTACATATATAGAGAAAATGAATACGTTTTCCCGTAATCGATTTTAATTGGTTAAGCCGCGTGTCAAGCCTTGACCAAATAGCCAAATGCGTGCATATTTGTTAACACGTTGCTAAACATGGAGGTATTTAGTGAACTACCTTCACATTTCGTAAATCTAATTGTATGAATTATTTATAGTATATCATTACTATTAACATGAGTAAATAAGACTATAAAGTAATGTTTAGTATTTATATAAACTCACTTTATGCTAAAGTATGTAAATCTAAGTAAATCTTTAAAAAAAAAATTGTAAAAGAAATATGTGTATTATGAAGAAATATATCGCTATCCTCTAAAGAGGGATAATCTTCAGTTAAGGCAAATTATGCGGATATTATAATTAAAACAATAAAAATAATTAATACAGCAATAGAATAAAATTCATTGCATAAATTATGTAATTTATATATGGTTTAATTTGTTATAAATTTACATAATGTAATATATTACATAATTGTTGGATAAGAAGCGATTACTTACGTGTCCTTGAACACAAATACATGCGGGTTTCCGTCGATTTTATTTGAAGGTCTATGTAAAGTCCTTGTTAAAGGTGAGTAATAACATGCCTAATGTGTTTTTTTAAATTAATAGGTATATTATGATATATATTAGTTAAAGGTCCATGAGTCATAACACCTAACTTGGATCTATTTACTTATTTGTAGCCGAATATACTTTATTAAGTATTTCCTTATATTTATTACTAGCTTCGCTCACTCTACCCTCGCTTCGCTCAGATGCCTAGGTATGTTTTATTTTTACGATACGTTTTTCAGCAGAACCATAATTATTTTTTTTAAATAAAAGTAGCCTAAATTACTCCTTATAACAGAAGCTATCTGCCAGTGGAAGTCCCGTCGAAATCAGTTTAGCTGTTTTGGAGATTAGCCAGATTAGAGACAAAGATTTTATAAATCGTGTTTTTCTTATAAGTGCCGTATATAATTTCATATGCATTTTGTAAAAAGTTGTTATTTTGACATCACAAACAGACGCTTCAATTTTATTTATAATATTTTTATTCTAAAATCTACAAAATTGTGCAATAACTTTAATTATATTTTTTATTTCGTCTACAAACCTGTTGCTAAAGAAAAGTCAAGAATAAATAAATGTATTGTATAAGCAAAGTATTATCAAAAAAATTACATCAAAAAAACCTGCAAGATTTTTGTTATTGTTAAGATTTATACAAGTTTAATAATAATAAATAAATAAATATGTTGGGACATTAACACACCACCATCTAGTTCCATGGTAAGCTACGAGGCCTGTGTTATGGATACCAGATAGTTGATACACTACATATATATAATTTTAAATACATACATATTATAAATATTAATGAGCAATATATTTAAGAAGTTACAGTTTAGGAAGTTTCATTGTATTTTTTTGCTTCAAAAACTACGCAAAAGTTTTTTATTAAGGAAATTAATAGAAAACCCACGGCTTTTATTTTGAAGGAAAAATAATATTAACATTATTTGCTTATTCTCATAAAATATTATAATTTGCATTTTATTACAGAAATAAACGTAATATTTATACTAATATTATAAATGCGAAAGTTTGTAAGGATGTATGAATGTATGGATGTTTGTTACACTTTCACGCAAAAACTATTAAAAAGATTATAATAAAACTTTACAATAATATAGCTCATACACCAGAATCGCACAAAGGCTACTTTTTATTCTGGAAAAATGTACCGTTCCCATGGGGTAGATTTGCTTTTGTTTTTCGCTAGTATAAATATAAATGTATTATCACTAGGGGTGAATATTTTTATGAGTATCGTTATTAGTTATTTTGGTACTTAGAGCTAATTTTTAATTATCTAATAAAAGATATCCATTAACTAAGCTATAGTCTGATTCGAAATAAAAAAAAAAAACAATTGAAGTTACTAATGAATATGATTTTTTATTTGTTTATACCTACGTTTTTTTAATAGTTTTTTTTAAATTAATTGAAAATTTTAAAATTTAAAGAGATTAGATGTGTGTAAAATTCGAAAGAACTAATATACGCGTATTGCGATAGCGTACTTCTTATCGATGAGCCTAACATGGAAACGGAGCCACGAGAAAAACTAGTGTGTACATAAAACACTTTGACTTGATTGTTCTTCTCGTTCAACTAGTGGGTATTTAAATTCATAACACATTAATAAATAAGGATTTAATGCATAATTAATAAAAACAGAGTGGAAAATCAAGTGGCCTGAAATGTTTATGAGGAGGATAACATGTGGAAAACTTGTGTCTTTGTAGGTAATAATTAAATATATAAAATATATTACACAGACAACGCAGTTTAGCGTTTGTTTTATTTGCGACGTATTTAAACGTTTAGAAAAACACATAATGATAGAAGTATCGAAAATCGATTACTTATGTTTAAATATCGATATATTTAAACATAAGTAATCGATTTTAGTTATATAATATATATCGATATTTCCGATGTACCATTGAAATCTATTTTATCTGTTGTTTTTTAAATTGAAAATAGGTATTTTATATACGTAATAGAATTTCAATCTTGTTAAGCTCGGTAAAGATTACCGTTGCACCATTATCACTATTTTAATGAAAACTCAAATTAAATGGTGACTTAAAATAACTGTTTAAATACATTCTCATTTAAAACGAATATACAATCGAGTCATTGAACTATAGATTCTTATCTGTAGTGTTAAGTAGGTAATAGAAGTGAAAAGTATTAAAAGATTTTTATGTATTATATTTTTTTTTATGAAGTTATACTTCTTTTGGCAAGTTTGGGATAAATTATGAAAGAAAAATTTATACGATCGCGCGCACACTGACATCCAAAAAGCGACATGATGAAGTTAGCTGAAAGCGATATGATGAAGTCAGCTGCATTCCTTTTTTAACAAACAGAGAGTTGTGACATACGGGATTTATATTTAGCTATTTTTGTACTGTTACACTAAATTAGTATAACTTCTTACGTGCGTATAGTATAAGTACACATACACATACACACACGTATTTTTACCTCAGTGTATTTCTTTGAAAAAACAATTTTAGCATTCTTAAAGCTTCATAGTGCTTTAACTCTGCATATTCAAATATATATCAATAAAGGTATTGGTTTGATTATCGAGATATACGCAATTCCCTCTTACTATACTTAGTAGGTAAAGGAAAAGGGCATAACAAGATCTGTAGTGAGAAGTCGTAACCTTCGTAATTGTGAAGTAGGTAGTAGAATTTAAGCACAGTGCCATTGCATCACAATGTACCTCAGTAAAAATACCTCAAACAGGTTATTTGATTTAAAGTTTGTGCCGAAGTATATTAATTAATATTTATTATGGCTGCAATTACTATCCTTGCTGTTATATACGGGCTTGACACAAGCAAAGGTTGTGTAAGAGTCTATTTATAGCGGCGTGAAAAAAGACCAATAAACTAAATATTTTTGCATATATAATATTTGTTTAAATTTGATTATATATTATTAAAAAAAAAAACAAAAAAATATGTTATCATTGCAAAAACGTAATATTAAAAATTAAACATTAATTTTAAAACTAAAAATTCTATATTTTACTTTAATATCTCTACCGTTATTTCTGTGTGATCGATGCCTAATATCGCCTTTAGCACCTTTTCTAGGCTGATACCCTACACACGATACTCGACTCTATCTCGTTGTTATACGGTTTAAAACCTGTATTTATATTTAGTAAAAGTATTTTGCGAGCATCTTCTTGTATTGGGTAATGCAACAATGCGGCTCTGTTAGGAAATTGTTAGTTTTATTTTGATGTCTGAGTCGAAATATCCGCAATTACGTACGTTTATTGATCGCGCTTTTATTGTTATGTTGTAAAAAATATAATAGGTACATTAAGTGTTATTTAAGTTTTTTAATTTAAAAAATGGTATTTGATCTTATATAAATATAAAACCTTTCGAGGGGTTTTCCACTAAAAATAAAGCATCATGTATCCGAGGGCAATTGAGCTTTATTTTAGTACTAGCAGAACCCGCGGCATCGCTCGCGCTAAAACTATAAAAAATACTCTAAAAAAGTGGGTTTCATACACATTTTCTTCCTCTATTTTACCCCCTTATGGGATGAATTTCGAAAAATGCTAAAACACGTATATATTTAATCCCTCCACGACCGCGGATACGCCGGCGTTACAGTTAACAATAGATTTCTTACAATTTTAATTAATTTCTTAGAAATTTACCTGGAGGTGTTAATTGTATTGAAGAGCATTAATACCAAATTTCCAGTAATTCTGATCATAGATGATTTTTGGGTTGTATTATAACGTGTTTTCCCGTGGGAATGAGATAATCTTCCGCGATAAAAAGTAACCTCTGTATATACTCTCCAGTCCTCCAACTATCTCCACACAAAAAATCATGTCAATTCGTTTCGACGTGAAAAAAAGACAGACAGACAAACAAACAAACACACTTTCACATTTATAATATTAGTATGGATATGAATTATTATTAGCAGAAGCCGCGGCTACATCCGCGTTCAATCTACAAAAAAAAACTCTGGATTTATGTTATACAACGACTCACCCTCGTTTCGCTCGGGTTCGTCGCTGTTTTAGTATAAATTTGTTCATACAAAAATACTTTATAAACTATTATCTAGTATAGTATTATATGATCTGTGCTATTATCATACGTACCAAATACACAAAAAAAAATTGTTCAAAATCGGTCGAGCCGTTTCGGAGGAGTGCGACCATAAACACCGTGACACGGGATATTTAAATATTAGGAAGTGGGTGTGGTGCCAAGATCGGCCCTTGCTAAATCGACCAGTTATGTTCCTTTGAAATTCCCTTGTGAGTAGATTTAGAGTTTTCCACTTAGTCCTGTTGATTCCAACAACTTCGAGATCTTTTAAGCGGAGAGCATCTGTATTTACTCCGGTTGTATAACATGCTGCCCTAGATGGATACTTCTGCAGTGCATGAGCAGAGGAAGTGCAAAGCGTATAATTTTGTAAAAGAAAGTTTAGATTTATAATAATATGATTCCAGGGATGTCAAATTTATTACCTCTAACCTATAATAAACATATTAATTATACCTTTTAAATTATTAAGATAAGTTATTTAAGACACCAAGCATGCTTAAATAAATCCAAGGCTACGTCAATAGCAGAATTATATTAATTTACTAAAATGCAATTACATCAGCGTGTGCGCAATTACAGATAAAACATGTCTTGGCCTAACGAGGTTTTATTTGACGAATTACAGAATATTTTCAACGATTACTTAATTTGTGTCATGTAATATATCATATTATTATTAATATATTTATGTCAAAGGGATGATGAAAATTTCACTGAGAAATGAACTATTTTACAATATATATTGAAAACATATGGCGCTTGAGTATTTCTAACTCCACTAGTCTTTTTACTCTTTAAAAAGTTAATTTACTTTTTACAGGAGAAATCTTAGTTTAAAATCCTTCTGATTTACAATAAATATCTTAAAGCATGTTTCTTAATTTAAATACAAGTCTACGTAACGACGTCTGTGTGAAAACCCATCGTAAATATTATTAATTTATATCTAATATCAATCAATGAATCAGTACCCAGACTAACGAATAATATATAATAAAAAATAGACAGCGTCATAGAACTAAACACGAAGAGAAATATTAATGTTATAAAATAGTATAATAATGACAATTTGTACTTATACTGAGTGATAAGTAATGTGTGTGATAGTAAGTTAATCTATTTTTCAAGGGGAAGGGCAAAAATTGTAAATTAAGGATTAATACTTGTATAAAATTTTCTTTAATGTATATGATATATTTGGCAAAATCGAGAATAGTATCTTAAAAAAAATCATTTTTTGACATTTATTTTGGTGGAGACCGTCTATATATTTCTTTAGTCTGAAGCAGTATATTAGTTAAAAAAACTTAAAAAAAAACCGACTTCCAGGCACTAAAATGTAAAAAATAACTAAACGAAGGTTTTCATTTAGTATAGATACCTACCTAATCAGATATTTTCGAAGTCGATGCAAAAATAAATTTCCAAATCGGTTCAGGCGTCTTCGAGTAATCGGTGAACATACATAAAAAAAAAGATTCCGACGAATTGAGAACCTCCTCCTTCTTTGGGAAGTCGGTTAATAGATGAATCAACTTTAAAGATGGAATGATCTGGGCGTGGTACTGGAGCCAGTAAAAGTAGCCGCTAATAGAAATTCACTATCGTTTCACATGCATAGATTGAGATGAGATTAAATATGTTTAGAGTTTTCATATCAGAGAAAATGAAGAGTAATTTAGAATGTGATTGCCTACGGTGATTATATTAATGTATTTAAATAATAAATATAATACATTAGCAAACTGCCTTAGTTTCACTCTATGATATTTATTTAACATTAGCGATTCACCCTCGCTTTGCTCGGGTTCGTTCCTAGGTACGTTTAAACGGTTAGTATGGAATAATATATAATTTAATACATATTTTATTTTATTGAAAAGTTATAAGATCAAGACGTTTAAAACTTGAAAAAAATTATCTTCTTTTGGCATCTTTTTAGGGGTTGAACTAAAAACAAATTATAGTAACTGATAAAATTTTAGGTAGTAAGTAAGTCAAGATATGTTATTTTTCAATGCTATTTTAATACAATGAAAAATACACATCAGCCACCCCACCTACTGTGTTGATATAGACATAATTTATTTACTTACGTTAGAGTGATAGGTTTTAGTGAAACTACGAGTGTATTATTATATAAGTATTAAGATTATAGAGATGTTGTTATGAAAGAAAAACACTTCTAGGTTATATTTGCTATCATTTCATACATATTCATGCTCCGCAACGTGACGTGTTTATTTAACTCAACGCAAGTGGCTAAGTAATTGACAACTATTACATAGAAGATTTCGACATAACGAGAAGATCACGAGGCACGACAAACATCGTAATGCCTTGATTTCTCAGACCACGATTTTTGATGGCCAATTGAATTTACGCAAAATACGAATGTTTCATTACTTAGCTAAAGTTACCTATTAGTTAAAAAAATTAAGGACAAGCTTTTGTTTCGCTCAGATATCACCTCCAGGTAAATTTCTAAGAAATTAATTAAATTTCTAAGATATCTATTGTTAACTGTAACGCCGGCGTGTCCGCGGTCGTGGAGGGATAAGTATTTTTTATTTTTTATTTTTACAATAAACTAATACTATATGGAAATCATTTGAGCAAGTTGTTATAGAGTATGAAAAAAGTATCCTAGCTCATAAAATGCAGCGATTTATTTAAGGCCATTAGATTATTGCGTTTAAAATATTAAGACAGCTAATAATAACAGAAAGTTGATAAAACATCCCCATTGTGAATAAAATATGTTGGGACATGGACACAGCACCGTCTAGTTCCATTGTAAGCTACGAGACTTGTGTTATGGATACCAGATAGTTGATACACTACATATATAACTTTAAACATATACATATTGTAAATATAAACACCCATGACTGGAGAACAAACATTCGTGCTTATCACACAAATGAATGCCCCCAGCGGGACTCGAACCCGCGACCGCTGGCGCAGCAAGTAGGGTCACTACAGACTGAGTCAAACGTGTCGTCAATGTTTTTTTTTATTATGTGCTATAGAGTTTATAGAAAATTGTTCTTCAATAAATATAAACACACCGCTAAAGCTGTCATACCTTTTAAGGACTAGTTAAACACACAGCTTTCTGATGTCCTGCTCTCTGCTTTATTAGTCTGTATTCTAGTTTATTAGTGCATAAACTTGATTTGTCTATCTGTCCTGTTTGCTGTTAGTTACTGGTCAAGCAACAATTTATAATGATAGGGAAATTTTTTAATGTTTGTTAAAGCCTTCCACGGTTCATTTTTTTCAATTAATTATCAACAATATAAGGGTTTGAATTAAAAAAATTTTTTTTAGCCGTTAGGTCATTAAAGAACGTTTTTAGGAATTGTAATGTTTTAAGTTCAGTGATTTGATCTGGACGATGAGAGATGAGTTAGAACGAGAAACTTTATATGACAAATATTACGTATTGTTATACAGATTATTATTAGTTTTACACGAAGCATGTAATCGTGAATAATTTGAATGTTCAAAAATTAATAAAAAATAAGTTAACATTGTCACTGACTTCACGTGTAATAATAATCGTAAGCGCAGATGAAAGTTTAATTAAAAATTATTGCCACTTTCAGGCGTGTGAAGATTTTCTATAACGCCTCGTACTTTCTTAAACCGTCCTCCATAATATATTGTGACTGACCGAGAGACATTTCGTTGCTTTACTATTTTCTTTTTAACTGTGAGTTTGTAAAAATGAAATATAATTTTTAACCGATTTCCAAAAATGAGGGGTTTATATGTTCGTTTGTATGTATTTCTTTTATGTTACAATTAGTTGGCTGTTTCTAATCATTAGATATTAATTCGGATTATTATAAATAAAAAAAATATTTGTCCGTATATTGTTAAACGAATAATATTTTGCTCCATCCGATTATTGGATGAATAGATAGATACTTTGACTTTAGTAATAATTAAAATCCAATTTAAAATAATTATGACGTCACGAGTGAGTTAAATGTAAGTTATGTGCGAAAAAATACTATAAATAGCAATTTTTCTTTATATTTTTGAATGCGTTTTTTCTATCTGCTTATTGGAATCATTTCGTAAAAACAATTCGAGATGGTTAAGCACTTAAGCTTTTTCGTCGATATTATTACAACTCGAGGTCATCGTCTGTTAAACGCTCAACGAATTGGTTTTAACTAAAGCGTTCCTTCCTCACTTAGAAAAAAATTTCCACAATTAGATTTAAGCAGAGTTGATTTTATTAAGGTAGATTTCCTCAAGCCGTTTTAATTAACAGTGCAACTTCTGGTAATTTAACGAAAATTTAATTTATACTTTATTAACTCATAAAATAAGGGACAAAATTCTTAAGCTCAGCAGAACGGTAGGCGACCCCTTCCTAAAAACAGGAAGGGGTTCTTCATACATAACGTTGGCTCACTATTACAAGGTTCTATGTTAATTTTAATGAAGTTTAGTAATTTTTACATAGAACTTCGTTATTTTGTTATCGTAAAAAAACAACATAGAACTATGTAAAATTGAATTGTTTGTAGTTTAAGTGCCGCTATTTAGTGGTTTGTTTTTGCAAAACTGTAGCTAGTGACATATAGAATCTTGTAGCATTAATAACTAAATAAGTAAATAAGTACTAAAATTGTAACATAGAACCTTGTAATTGTGAGCCAACGATGTCTCACGTAGTATGATCTAGCGTCTCACATCTGCCTCTTACCATTAAACTATTAACAAATCTTTAAATAATTTATCCTATAATTTTTATTTATATATTATTTATCAACTTTTTTGCAGATATATAAATTCAAACAGATGATTTTACTAATATTACTTTATTTCTTTTACTTTTTCTATATATTTTCTTTCAGGCAGGCACGCCACTCCCGGTGCCCATGTTTATCGCCTTTCGATGCCGATGTCTTTTAAGTTGAATTTGTTATATACATGAGGTTAACGTTCTTTAATTATTAACACCTTCAGGTAAATTTCTAAGAAATTATTTAAATTTCTACGAAATCTATTGTTAACTGTAACGCCGGCGTGTCTGCGGTCGTGGATGGATTAAGCAAATAAAAGATTTGGCGTGTTCAGCAATGGAAAATTTTTATCTTTATTATTATCAAAAAAATATTATCTAGTTTCTTGTCAGTCAAATGTCAATGTTAAAGAAAAAGAAATACTAGTTGTGTATGTAAGTATATTATGGAGCACACAAAATCGATTTCTTCCGCTTCCTAACTACTTTTAATTATTTAAAAGCTATATTTAAAGTTAAAAGTAGCATTTAAGAATCATTAGTCATGGGTGCCTTAAGATATTATACGAGTTATATACAAAAAAAGCAATTACTGTTAACATGTAGAAAAATTAACATGTTAGAATATTCATCACATGAAAATATTTTATTTTATGTAGTTTGTTTATACGTACATCGTACTTTTAGAATTCAGCAATGTAATTCAACACAAGAATGCAATATTAATTTTGTGCCGCTATTCTAAGTAGACATAACTTAGCAATGTAATTTATTATAAATTTAAGTGCGAATAAGTGAGAATTGTTTTTTACATTTTATATGTTTATTCACATTGTAATTCTATCTAGTGTTAAGAAATATCAACTATAATCATTTTATATGTACGAGTATCCATATATTATTAATATGGGTTCTTTCCATATCATAATTACAAATATGAAAATTTTCCACAATAATTTATTAAATAGCTATATTAAATATTATATTATGCAAATGATAGTCACGTTTTCATAGTACAAGCACCTAACGCGATGCAATTTACCTAAGGTTAAATAAAAGTTATACAATCCGTCTGTTCTTAATTAAATAATTGACGTAATGAGCATTGAAGCAGAAAAATGCAAGGTGAATGCAGCGAAAGTTGTTTATGTTACGTCAACGAGACCAGGAATGGGACCTGACGCTGCTGAGTGGGTCATGAAACTTTTTATTTGGTTTTAAAATGGTTTTTATTATGAAAATAAAAAAATATGAATCCGCTTTAGTATGGATCATAGGGTCAAAATATTTATGATTTTTAGTTTGATTCAGTTCATGATTTACACTTTGTTAGTGCTCATGGCAATCTTACTAATATTATAAATGTGAAAGCTTAGATGGATGTTTGTTACTTAATCACGCCAGAACGCCTGAACGGATCTCGATGAATTTTGGCACAGAGATAGATTATAGTCTGGAATAGCACATATGCCATGGGCCTTTGTCAGTTAGATTTGTTCTTGCTTGTCTAGAGGCGAATTTGTTTATTCTTTAAATTATGTATGTATGTGTATGTTTCTCTTTTTTATGTGTGAGATACACACATTGCTATTTTATAGTTATATTTAGAAACAGTTGTATCCATATAGCTGGAATAATTAATTTTATACTGATTCAGAAATCCGATATACCCTTATAGTATTTATTTAAAATTTTAGAAAAATCTATTTTAAATGTAATAAAACTTAAAAGGAACTTCATAATCAACAGTTCTTGAATTTTTTCTCTGATGCGGATTTGTATAAGACTTTTCCATATTTTTTTTATGTAGGCTGAATTGTAAATAAATTATTATTAATTTTTATGTTTAGTGATAAGCATATACCAAATATGGTGTACTACGAGTAATTAAATAAAAATCGCTTGCAAATGGTAATTAATACACTTATTATATAAGGTTATTTATGTAAAAAAGTACCTATGATATTTATTTATAGGAACTCTTTGGATTCATTTTACATAGCTTTACCTGTTGGCAAGATCATAAATTTGATTGCATAACATGTTTTTTCAAAGGAATCCAGTTTAGCGGCGCACCCTACACTTTCCCTTAAGACGCCATCAGATACTTGGCATTAACGTCATATAAACGTAAGATATGCGTTGAGATAAGTGAACTTAAAGCTCTCAGAAAAAACATTGTAAATATATAGTGACATGATTAAAGTTTATTATTTTTTAATACTTTAATATTATGTAGATATGATTATTTATCTATACTAATATAATAAAGTTCGACAGTTTGCTTTTTTTTCTTTTAACGCGTTAATCTCTGGAAGTACCGGTCGGATTTCAAAAAAATAATAATTTGTATTTGATAGCCCAATTCTTGACGTAAGAGACCAGCCTAATTACCCGACTGCGGGACGTAGGGTAATGTGTTCATTTACCAAAATTAAATGATGCGGGTGGAGCCCCGAGAAAACAATAGTATGTAAATACATATAATCTATGCATATAATAAAATTCTAAGTTAGTGGAATCTGTACATTTAATATTTATTGGAAAATCTTATTGAAATAAGCATTATTGTCGATACAGACATTTATTATTTTATAAATTTTTAAAAGTATAATTGATCCGAATAATATAACAAGTAAAAATCGAATTTGTGATCTAAACTCAAAGTCTGTGTAACAGTCACAGAGCTATCACATCAGCTGTAAATGACGGAAGAAATAAGCGAAAGCTGTGAAACGTGAAGTTGCAATATATACTATTGAATAAGCTCGTAATGCAGTGGGTATAAATTTTTCTACTTTATTTGTTTACTGACGATTGCTTAACGTCAAGTTATGTAAACTTCGGAAGTATAACTAAGATATTTGTATTTTTGCATAGAACATCATTTTTTATAAAAAATAAATGTATGTCTGTGTACTAATGGCGAAGGGTCCACACAAGTCGTCGTACATTTAATTTTTTAAATGTTTTAATGTTCTTTTGGCAATATATATATATATATATATATATATATATATATATATATATATATTCATTTAAATTAAGTAAACATAAAAATTTAAGTTAAATTACCTGCCAACCGATAGGTGATCGCTTTATCTAATATATAACTCTCATGTGATATCACACACGGTGTTTGTGGCCGCACTCCTCCGGATTTTTTTTTATATTTGGTGGGTATGAGAATAGGTCGTAAAGTAGTTTTTATCCGCCTACCCCACCCCGCATTTCTTAAGTAACTAGGGGCGAAAACGAGCGGAGCGAGGGTGAGTCGCCAGTTTGATATATTATTGGCAACAGGTGTAACCATTAATTGCTTTGTGTATGAAGACTTGCCATACACACATACTAAAAAAATCTTAATGTAATAATGAAAAATAGGACAAGTAAATGAAACCTAATAAAAATTCATAAAGTACGCTACATATATTCAACAGGTAAGCGATGATTTTCCAACGCAAGTCGCGTGACAATAAAATTGCTTAGCGTTATGTCCTTGACAATATTCAAGGTTCAATTCCAAAGAAAATTAGCTGGCACAATAAAAAATATTTTTTGTAATACAATTTTTAATGTGTATATAATATGATGAAAACTTAAACAGAACCTTATAAGAGGTTGTTGGGCTTGGCTTTGGACTCTAGGGTCCGAGTGTTGTATAAAATTTAAATAAAGCGAAAAGTTACTATCGAACTGGCTGGATGCAGTATTTTGATTTTATTTATTTTATCTTGTTTATTTCTTTTTTATATTTATTATAAATTATGTTTAAATAAAATAATAATATACAATAAAATAATCTTGAAAAATATAACAATAAACCTCATTAAAATCGATCAGTAACCAACATAGCAGTAACTTTATTTGAAAAAAAAAAATAATATTTATTATTATAAATAATAAATAAAAATCTTTACGCTTCATTTTTCATAATAAATAATATGAACCAAATGCCCTTGACTTAAGGCCAATTTCACGGAAGGGCGACCTCGTATCAGTGACCGGAACATTACTCCAAGAGCTATACGATTTAAAGATCTAGTTTTACTTCCGTAAAAAATAACAGATTATTTAATAACTTCCACAAATGGATTAAAAATGTAAATAAATGAGTTAGTATTTTATTTATGTATTATGTATCATTGTTCCTCTTATTATTTTACCTTAAAAATATTCAAATTTTTAGTATGGAAGAAGTTTAGCAATAAATTACAAGTGGAAGCTGATAAATATACTTAAAAATTATATTATTATATGTTCTCACTATACTAAATCCAACATATTCTATGTTCTTTGTGGTGCTTGAAAACAAATAACATTTTTTGTGAATAAATCCTTGTATAGGCCATAATAATTTAATTGTGACAGTGATTTTCTCAATCAAACTGCGTGGCAAATTGTTTGGAGGCACGACCTTCGCAAGGCACAGTAGCATCAATCACCGGAACTGCTATCACTATGATGACAATCAACTTGTCGTCATATTAAAATTGAAACATAATATTTATAAATAAGATTAGTGTTTTAGTATGATATAGAATGGTCAGTAATCACTAAGACGACATTTTTGGCTCACTTTGTAGTGACCCCACACGCTGTGCCAGCGGTTGCGGGTTCAAGTCCCGCTGGGCGCATTCGTTTGTGTGATGTTTATATTTATAATATGTTATGTGTAGTGTATCAACTATCTGGTATTCATAACACAAGTCTCGTAGTTTACCATGGAACTAAATGGTGGTGTGTGTTAATATCCCAACATATTTATTTATTTATCATTTACCTACTATGTTGTGTATAAAGAAACAACATAACATAAGTTTATTATTTTTTATTCAAATTTTTCGTCTTGGCCTTCACTTACTTGCCTATTTTTGCTTCGTTCAAGCCTCTAAATACATCATCAGTAATCAAAAATAATAAGTAAAAAATTACGATAATCTATTGGTGATGTTTTGATAGGTGGTGATTGGTGCGTGATGGAGGACAAACTAACATACACATTTCCGCTGTCATAACACTTATTAAGTTTTTTTTATCCTATTGCTCGGAATCACTGGTCCATGTAAAAAAGCTATAATTTTAAATGTAACATCTATATAATATGTAAGTATAAAAATTTATTTAGGTTAAAAATAAATAATTGTACTAGAAAATTATAATAAAATATTTTCTTATTTAAATTCATCATTCCTATCAGTTACGAATATATAGATTTTTAATAGCCACCAAGTAACTTGTTTCTCATTTGTCGATGTGCTAGAAAATGTTTCGCTGACATGTCACTAGACCCAAGGTCGTTTAATAGGTGCTTATTTAATGCTACTATTGCAAAATAAACAACTAATATTCCACTTAATATAGCGTATTCAGTTTTATATATTAAAATTTTGCATGTTTTTAGGATACCAAAAAATTATTCATTTCACAAAAATATGATAATTTTGACATCTTGGATTTAGTCTTACTTAAAACATATTTTTAGGGTTACACTTTAAATGTCTGGATACTTTATTACATTTGTTATATTCACACACTGGTTAAAATTTACTTTTTGGGTCTTCGAAAAAAAGTCAGCGAGTCTATACCTATATTATAATTATAACATAATAGATAAATAAAATTGAAGTGTCTGTTTGTAATGTTAAAACAACAGATTTTTACTAGCATTTGGAAGTATTATATATGGGTAGGTACTTATAACAAAAATGTATTTTTTAAAATTTTGTTTGTTTGTCTGTCTGTCTGTTTGTTCTGGCTAATCTCTGAAACGGCTGGACTGATTTTGATGGGGATTTTACTGGCAGATAGCTGATATTATAAGGAGTAACTAAGGCTACTTTAATTTTTGAAAAAGAATTAGGGTTCCGCTCAAAAAGGTTAAAACGTACCTAGGGACGAATCCGAGCGAAGCGAGGGTAAGTCGCTAGTCTTATAGTAAAGATTTTATGCATTTACTTCGTACAAATACTGGTTTATACCAACTTCTATGACATAAAGATATTAAATTATTAAAATTGTCTCAAAACAAGCTTAGCGTATGTATTGTTTACATATTTTAAATTAATTAGAAAAAAAGCTTTATCGATAATATTATAAGTTAAATAAATTATAATCATTACATGTGTAGTTTACATAATAAGATACACAAACATTTTAATAAAAAATGTCATGTACTTACAACAAATTTTTTTGCTGATTTATTAATATAATCGTCTTATAGCTTATTTACAATATGTAATAAACACTTACGCAAGAAGAAAGTGCTTCAAACGACAGGTTTTGAATATTCGGAGAATATCATTAGGCACAAATACACGGCTTACCTATAAGCTATTTTAAAAAGTTATAGGCTCTAACAAAAAAGAGGATCTACTGTCCTTTTATTCTTTAATCTTTAATTATTAATATTATAAATTGTTTTGTAAAATTGGATAAAACTTACCAAGAAAATAAGGCCAAAAGTTGAGCTCCGCCCAATAGTTTATTTCACTTCACTAAGTCACAAATGAAATCAAAGTTTCTTGATAAAAATGAAGTTTGCGATGAATTTCACAACTAGCAATCGCGAAAACACATTTTGTAATGAATGCTGGTTCAAATTATTCGTTTAACAGTTAATCGATTAATTTTAATCAATCGATTGTTGGCAGTTTGTTGTACATCACAGTCACGCTCACAGTTACTGATGGCACCTTTACTATCTGAAAAAATAATAATAATTATTATATAATATATTTTTGTAATTTATTTTTCGTAATGACATATTTCTATTTATAAAAGTGAAAATAGAAAAATATACAAAATTCCTTTTATAAATTGCTATGTGCAATTTACATAATGATTTTCCCATTAATAAATACGGCTAGGTTAGACTAATGATGAATGTCATTAAGAGCTACTGAACACGTGAATAGTGTTTTTAAAAGGAAGTACATTTTACTGACTCCATATTTTCCCTTTGTGTAAAAACGGTATATAAAAAATTTAAAAAATAACATTTTCATTAAGACATCACACAATCACACTCAGCAAACGAATTCATAGGTTAAAAGTTAATTTTGTGATCGAACTCGTATCTCAATTTTTTTTTTTATAAAATACTTTGAAAGCTCTTTTATTAAATGCGAATACCTCGGAATCTTGATTACAGAAAAAAAAACTTAAAATCTTATTAAAATCTATCCAGAGATATTCCAAACGACTTCAAATTTTTGTGTTCTAAAGACATTGTGTCTTAGACATCTACCAAATTTTTGTAATATCGTTTCATGGGCACCAAGTAGAATGGCTGTACAAGTAACATGACGAATTACAAGGGTTTCGTTTTGAGTGTTTTTTTTGATAAGAAACCGTAAAAACAATATAATGTATTAAATATTATATGTTACTTAATCAAGTTTCGACTAACTATTAAATATGAGTTACGCGATCGTATTAGTTCCAGTAGCAATTTAAGGTTATCCGAACTTCAAGGTAGAGGCAGATTCGACCTTACGGTAAGAAAACGTCGTGATCAACTACTTGCTACGGATTAGCGCGGTGCGATCTCACCACTGGGTCAACAAAAACTGTTAAAATTTTGAGTACACACAGTTCAGTACACTGGAAAATCATACCATTTAATTTGTACATACTTACGATGACTAAAAATAACATTCATATTTTATGTATACGTTTAGGGTTTTATTGGATACAAAATTTTTGAATTTTACATAATTGATGATTGTTGAAGTCGTTTTCATTATTAATAAGCCAGCTTATATACTCAGGGGTAGTGTAGTTTTTTATGTATAATAAATAGTGCCCACTTCTCATACAAATTCCATGCTTGTTCGTTTCAATGATTTCGTTAAATAAGATTGGAGAGAACTCGAGTAAAAGTGACATAAGCATTTTTTTTTATTCCCAAAAAGAAAAAGGTACAGGATAAAGAACAGAAGATTTAATATATTATGTAAAATGTGCGTATTAAAAACTTTTCCTAGAAAATGTTAAATTAACTTTTATGAACATGGATGATGGTTTACAATGTAACAACATAGGTTTTTGCGCTAATATATCTGCTCAATACATAATGTATCATTCTATATTGTATTAGTGTAACAACTTAGCTAACTTATGTCATACACCATTAGAGGAAAATTGAAACTTGTTAAACACGTTGCAGTAGCGTTCAAATATCACATGAACCAAAAGAATATTTAATGATGAATGCTATAGTGTTTCTTGTAAAATTAGGTGCATATTCGGATTTAGTTAACAATAAATTTTTGTCAACTACATTGTACTTGTTTTTAACTAGCCCGTGACCGTATCTTGGCCTACTTTTGCATTTATATACCTTTAACTTAAGTAAAATTGTATAATGTATTTTATTCTTAATGTCATATTAGCGATTCACCCTCGCTCCGCTCGACTTCGTCCCTACGTTTCAACGGTTAGTATAGAATTTTCAGAGGTGAAATTTTTTCCCGCAGTTAAAAGTTGACCTGAAACCAAAAACGTTGACATTGATAACCAGCTATCATTATACATAAATTTTATTAAAAACTGTCCAGTGGTTTTCTCGTGATGCGTATGTACAGATATGACTCAGAATTTTATTATATGTAAAGATTTAAGCCAAAAACATGAAAACTTAGTTTTATGTCATACGATTGCTGACTGAGCTCCGACAAATTCTTAACATTTCACATCAATACCTTTCATAATTATTATCACAAATCTCTGTCACCATTTATTATGACTAAACATAATATTCTAGGTTGTAATAGTAATACTGCTTATTATAAATAATATGTAAGTATTGAAAATAAACTAGTTTAACATTTTAGTTTTGATTGATATTGATATTCTATAAATAGAAACATCATTAATATATTCATCAATTCACCCACTTGTGTAACAAGACGAATCGATTTCTATTGAGCCAAATGTCAACTTACGTCAAAAATAACTTAGGGGACATCGATTAATACGTGAGTTGTTTTTCTTTCAATTTAAACTCCCATCATGCCTCACCCCCTTGGTGAAAGTAGGTGGGACAAAATTTCAAAATTCAAAATATTTTATTCACTATTAAATTATTAAAATTTTTTACTGGACGTCATGAGTTTACTACCCCCCACCTTCCCCTCACGTGAGAGGAACACTAAAGTTGGGGGACTACTTTTATTTTCATGAAACATAAAAATAATACAGTTTTCAGGTACTTTTTTAGCGAGCAAAATAGAACACTTCAAAATGATTGAATTGATTTCTCCTAGGCAAACTGACTTTGTCTATGCCTTTGAGCTAAGATGAAGGTCAAGAGTGAGCCCATTTTTAATAAAAAAAAAACTTTGGCAAACAAAAAGCGATAACATACTAGTGTAACTTTCAATTCATATTATAAAATCGGTAACTGAATTAAAAAAAAATAAAAATAAAAAAAGTTGTTAGCATTCAATTTTTCGTTCACTAAAATATATAAAAAGTATAGTACACGTTCACTAACGTGATCCCAGCATTAGCATCGACCTCGCGAATAGTTGACCCAGTAGTACCACCTGACCACGTTATGTAAGAACGTCGAGATATGGAAAGTGAATTTAAGGTATTTACACTTTTCGTTGCCAAAGTTTTGTATGTGGTAATGCAAATGATAAATATGCAGTTGCTTGAAAATTTATTTCATATTTGCCTTATACATACTCTTCTTTAAATAAAAAAAAAACGTGTGTATACGTTGTAATAAGAAGTCATACGTCTTTGGCGTAACAGAACAAAAAAAAAAGATTTGATCCCCTATGTCACAACTCTCTGTTTGTAATAGGAATAAAGCTAACTTTATCATGTCGCTTTCAGCTAACTTCATCGTGTCGCTTTTTGGTTGACGGTGTGCGCGCGCATCGTAACTAAATTCCTGTGGTAATACTTTTCATACGTGCCAAAAGAATTATAACTTCAAAAAATTGGACAATTCGCGCTAATACAAGACATAAATGTGCGGGCATGGCTTTTTTTTGCTAGCTTTTTATTCAACCAAATTCAAAATGGCATCCATGTATTAAAATCAGGTTAGTCTATTTATTTATTGAACAAGCTAAGTAAATTTATTTTCATACGTAGAACAAATGTAATAAATATTTATTTCAACGCTTCAGTATAGGTAATTTGAAACGCAAATAAGCAAATCAAGTGTACTTTAAATACTTGTATCAATCCATAAAGGCTCATTTACACACAGTTGCAACAACATTGGCAATTATTGCACTCAATATATGACGCGCAATATGGCATTCATTAATTGAAAATAAGTAAATACAAGCGGAAAGGAAAACGAACTTGAATATTCTTATTGTAAACTAGCGATTCTCCCTCGGTCCGTTCGGGTTCGTCCCTAGTTACGTTTTAATATTTGGTATAGATTTCTCAAAGATGAGATATTTTCCCGCAATAAAAAGTATTTTATATGTTGACCCGGACAACCAGCTATCATCATACCAAATTTCATCAAAATCTATTCAATGGTTTTCCCGTGATGCGGTAACAGACAGACAGACAAAAATTCTAAAAACTATAGATTCGGCCTGTGTTTCGATAATAAAGTCTATTTCAATAAGATTTTCCAAAATATTTAATTTACAGAATTGGCTTAGTTACTATTTTATTATATTGCAATTTTATTATATGTATAGACAAGTTGTTAACACAGACGTTTCTTGCTAATAAATATTCTTACAAAGAGCTTTACTGAGCTACGCTAGTGACAGTTGAATGTCGCAGTGAATTCAAATTGCTCTTCCAGAACAAAAATGTTACATATCGTTTAGAGTGCGCCTGCAATTATTTTCTTAACATTATTGCATGCAACAGCCTAGAATCTGTCATCACGTAAATTAACTCCAATCTTTAAGATGAGACTAACACGTATGTTAGCTGTGCGATTAACTAGAAGATTTATGATTTAACCGACGAATTATGATAGACACAAACACGTGTTTAAACTGGTTGTTATACTCTTCTTAGTTATTAAGAGAAATGGAAATTTTATTGTAATGTTGGACTTAACTAATACTTTAATAATAATACCAGATTTAAAGTGGAACTTGCCGTCATTAAATTAATTATTCATTAGTTTATAACGTTCTTTGATATTATTTCATTGAACCAATTTATTAACCTTTGTTTCTTTTTGAGTTTTGAGCTCAAAAACACAAGATTTTTTATAGATATTAGTTAATTAAAGATTTAATGGAAAAATCTCTTTTTACTAGTAAATTATTACTTAAATATCGTTTGAATTTTAAAAATATTTAAGAAAAACGAATTTATGATATTTTATCAGAAGTCTGTGAGATATCAAAGTACCGATTACTTAAAAATATATGAATTAAAATATGTACATAATCAAACGAAAAAAAAAACATCATAAACACAACAAAGTGAGTTTTTTTGAACTGAAGCGTCAATGGGTTGCTTTTATCTCAGTACAACAAACAGTACTAAACAAAACTGTAATATAATGCTAAAGCTAAAGGCTGGGTATGTAAGTAACAGAAGCAGTAAAAATATGACTTGTTTCTAAAGACTGAATACTAAAATGAATTACTAAGTACTTTTTTCTCATAACCAAGTATTCATAACATTCCGTTGACCAATCAATCATTAGCACAGTTAACAGTGCCTGCAGTGAGCGCTGTCCGAATTAGCCTGCGAAAGTAAGCGGCGGACCGGTCGCGCGAAGGACAACGGGCGAATGCTTTTGTCTAACGTTGGGTCTTAAGTGTTGGGAGATAGCGAGATTTACGTTTCTATCAACCAAACTACAGAATAACTAATGTTTGCCCGTAGTTCCTCTTGGGTAATAAGTACGACTCTCTGTTTCATATTTGACTCAAAACATATGCCGTTACAATGTGAAGATAAAAGGTAATAAATAAATAATAAATATGTTGGCACATTCATACACAGCACCATCTAGTTCCATGGTAAGCTACGAGGCTTGTGTTATCTATACCAGATAGTTGATACACTACATATATATATATATATATATATATATATATATATATATATATATATATATATATATATATAACTTTAAATACATATATATTATAAATATAAACACCTATGACTGGAGTACAAACATTCGTGATCATCACACAAATGAATGCCCCCAGCGGGACTCGAACCCGCGACCGCTGGTATAATAAGTAGGGTCACTATAAACTGAGCCAAACGTGTCGTCAATAAATAATGTTTTTATTTACCAGTAGATTTATTTGACTGCCTATATAATAATAAAAAATATGAATTGAAAGATAGAAGTGTCAAGTGCCTTTATGTTAAACACATTTATCTGTTCATAAACAACTTCAAAAAAAAAAAAATAGCAAAAATATAAACTGTTTTTTATTTCTATTTCAGTTCGTGGAACATATGAAGATAGAGATTTACTCTTTACTTAGTTATCTATGGACGTTATCTCTGGTTGCTAAGTAGAAGGTGAAATGGAACCAACGCCATGCTTATGTTTTAAGCTTAAGGTCCATCGGACAACTGTATGAAATGGTATATAACTGGTAGTATATAGGTATGTCACAATAAATACAGTTAGTATAGTATACGTTGGTAATGTTCCTTGGTATGACGTATGAAAATAGCAACTATTCGAGTGCATTTTTTTAATGATCATTAAATTTAACCGATAGGAAAGAATTTTAGTTTTGCACGCGATTTTGACTGAGTGCGGCATTTTTTTTATTTTGTGTAAAAATTATCCTATCGGTGTCTGAATCTACTTAGGCATATCATCTCCAGGTAAATTTATAAGAAATCTATTGTAAAAGTGGAGGGATTAAAATACTTAAAGCCTGAGATAATCATTATGTAAAAATAAAATTACTAATATAAAAAGCTTGTATTTCAATAAATAAATCGTAAACTTATTTCTGTTGGCAGAAAAAAAATACTTATAAGCACAAGCTCTTTTAAGCTTAGATTAAAAAAGATAAATATCGTGTTGTAATTATTTTAATAAATAACGAAAAATAACATAGTAATTAACTTAAAAATTGATTTTATTTTAATAATAATTTTTTTGACTGTTTATTACTTAGGCCAAGATTAAAAGTGCAGAATGCCGCGGCAAAAACGCATACTGCACCACTCCTACCCTCCAAACATGCGTATCTTGCATCTCACTTTGACGTGCTACGTTGATATATCTATATCCCTTTCTTATAAGTTATGCCGAAAGTTTCCATGGCAAAGCATCGATGTTGTTAGTAAATAAAAGTAAAATGACCTCTCTTACAGTAGGTATGCTATAAAATAAAAAAGTAGCCCGTTTAAGATTTATTGTTAAGAAATTAATTATTACAATAAATATCAATAAAATCAAAAACTTTTACTTATAAGTTTATAACTAAATCCAATTATTTCACGTCAAGCTCTACATGAAAAAATAGGTACAAGACATTGTAAGAAAAAAATATAAATTATAAGTCAAAAATGTATCTACGTGTCCAGCAATAAATGCTCAATTTAAAGTGAGTGTTGCTATAAACTTTTTGTTTTATCGATACAGGAAATTCAACTTGAGGGGTGATTCATAATAAATAAGCTATTTAATTTCGTGTCCGATTTCATACGAGTTTACTATTTTAATTTGCTTCATCCAATTTCTTCATTTTGATTTGCTTCATTTCATGTTTTTATTTTATACTAGCTTAATTCCTACTAGGTTAATTCCCCGTACAAAATTTCATCCCTATTTTCACCCCCTTAAGGGATGATATCCGGGATAAAAAGTTATCTTGTGTCCTTGCCAGGGACTCAAACTATCTTCTTACCAAATTTCATCTAAATCGGTTCAGTAGATTCAGAGATTACCCCCTACAATGTCACAAGCTCACAATTCACAAACTTTACCTCTTTATGATATTAGTATAGATTGTGTTTATCGCCTTCTAAAATTCATGTTGTTCCCGTTCGGCCCAAAAGCAAAGTAAGGTCAAAAGTAGTTTGAACTTGGAATGTTATTTTAAGAAAACTTGCTTGCCGTTAAAATATGAGAATGTTTGAATTTATTAAAAGATATTAAAGCGAAATTATTATTTAGGCCGGAGTTATGAAAATAAGAATCTTCATAGCCACTTGTAACTTAGCAAAAATAAAGAACTATAATAAAAAAAGTTATCGAATATGAAGTGGACAAATTCAATTGGAAAGAGTAAAATATTTTTGAAGTAAAACTTCTTTAGGTGTGACTTCTTTAGGGTAAGTCAATACATTGGAAAAATGAATGTCGCGGAAGTGAGTCTTTATTATTATAAATTATATTTATATTTTTACAATAATTATTATTTATAAAAATATACATTTATTATAATTAATAATTTTATTACTTATAAAATTGTATTTATCTATACCTATTTATAATAAAATAGTAACTTCTGTCTGTTTGTATCTGTACATGAAATATTTTAAAACTAATGACTACCGCATTGTGTTCAGAATGTAGATCCCAAAACAATCGTTATTAAATTTTTTGTCTGTTTGTCTGTATGTCTGTTTGTGTGCGCGCGTTTTACGTAAAAAGTACTAGCGATTTTGACTAAATTTTGTTTAGTAATAATATCGATCACTAAAGAACTAAATACACAACCAGCGATAAAAAATATCCTCACCGAATGAGCACCCATTTGAAAATTTGGGTGCGCTTTTAATTTAGTAGCATTCGAACGCTCCGACGGTAAACAAACCTCAGTGTTCGTTTGAAAAATTAAAAAAATCACACATCTAGGGCGTTAAAAAAGGATGGAGTTTCATATTTTCGGTAAGTATTAATATTATCATTATTTAATTATTTTCACTGTATTCTAAATACAATTTTGTCAAGAAATCGTCGTAAAAAACACTTTTTAAATTAAGTCGTAATAAACAGCAGGAGTTATAAAGCATCTCAATTGTAAAGACTTACAATGTAATTCTGTCTTTAAGACATGCGTTTAAGGTTGAATTTGTTTTGATGCATGTTGACCAGCGAGTCTCTGTCGTAAAAAAATTTTGCTTTTTATGCATAACTTTGTGAAAGCAACTTTAAGCATTGCTCTTAAGGTTGAATTTAAATTATTGTATATTTATTTCAATTAGAAGTACCTAAACAAAAATGGTGACAGTTTTAAAAGAACTTTTGCATGGAATTGTGTATCTTCTAGAGTGTTCTTCATTGATCGACGAATGATAACTTATTACTCTACTAGTGATAACTTATTAATTAATAATAAAAACTTAATAAATAAATAAATAAATTACTCGGATCATTATTTGGAATACCTGTTACTACATGAAAATCTTCATTCCCTCGGGAAAACATCGTAACTGATTCTGTCGAGTCATCCTTAGAAATGTATATGTTTAACACTGGCTAAACTTTAAGAGGTACATATAACAGTGTACTAGAAAATTATAGGTCTTAAAAAGGCCTACAGAAAATTCTGCAATAGTATAAGTCTATCTTCTAAGGTAAACACGCAATAACAACTTACATTTAAAACTTATTTAGTTGTAAGTTGTGTTAGTTATTGTAGGTCTAGTTACTAATAATTTTAGAAAAATTATTATATTTTGATTTTTTTTAATTTTATTTTAATTGCAGTATCTGCTACAGCGCCAAATAAGTTTTACTTCAACCATGCGTAAAAATTATAAGCGCTAATTTTTTTATTATTTTGTAATAGCTTACAATTCTTGAAATTGTGTCTTTAAAACCAATTGTATTTTTAATAAATCTATCTATATTAGCACTAACTTGATTGACGATGACATTTTAAGACAAACATATGTATACATATATACATACTTCATGCTAATAGCTAAATATCGTATTAGCTTGATAATTTCCAGCCAGTTTATTTATTTACACGTAATCACGTATATCTTTATAACGTAAGAGTGTTTTTATATATCCGTGCTGATAGGTCACGTTTTATTCGTATCATAATCAAAAAAGTAAATGAATCGTTGTTACGAAATGTAATGTAATTTTAACATAAGAAGATAAAAAGAAATGAAGATGTAAAAATAATTACATAACTAAGTATATATCGTTGCTAACAGTTAATATTAATGTAAATGCGAAAATGTGTTAGTTTGTTGGTTCTCTTTTCCAGCAGTAATGGAGGAACCGATTAAAATATAAAAACAAAAAGCCTAAAAGGCCTCAAAGGCTTTATGTCGCAAAAAGAGGTACGTGAAGTGGTTTCCGTGGCAAATAACGCTATGCGGATTACTTGGAAAATGATATTCGAATGACTACGATTTGTATAGTAAGTGACATACCGATATGGCGATTTTTGCGTGGAGCGTTCCATCAAAGTATGGAACATACATACGTATATATACGTTATTTTCCTTCTATATACGACGAAAAACTTCTATAAAAGCCATAAAAGTATCTACTATCATTATTGGTCACCAAGCGTTAAAATACCATATCCAAAAAAATATACTTTTTATGAATTTTACAATGTCTAATCCTGCTATAACCTTGATGTTGTGTGAATATAAAAAAAATCAACTTGTTTTTCTTATTCTTCAACTCATTTATGTTGGAAATTAACATGTTCTTGTTTAGAAAAGGTTGACCTTAAAGTAACTTTGTTTCTTAATATATGTTTTAATTTTATTTTTTTGCGCGTCCTCACTGACTCATTGAAATATTATTTGACTATTTAATAAGTAAGAAGCCGGGAGTTTAACAAATGCAAAATATTTGTCTTGGCATAATACTACTAGGTCTTTGCATACAATTTCTTTTTTCCCGATAGGAGTAAAACACAAAGATTTTGTTTTGATTAAATATTACAAATGTCTTAATTTTAATCACCAACTTCTTTTAATTTTTTCGAATTTTTAGAAAATATATGCCTTTTGGTCGATAGGCGCAAAATAATAAATATTATATCAATCCATTCGAGAAATCTTTGGTGAAATCCTTCTGTGGAAATAAGGCTCATTTTCAGAAGCGTTGCGTTTGTCTGTTACAATATCTACTATTGAGTAATTTTCAATATAATTATTGTAACAAATGATATTTACGTGGGAGGCATATTGCTTTGGCCTATCCATATTTTGCTTAGGCCTAAATCTAAAAGTATCATTTTTTTCTTCTTTATTTATTGCAATTCACGTAGTAATTTTGTAGAAGAAACATTTGACACTTATGCATTTCTTCCTCATTAAAAAAGAACGAACCCTAGAATTTACACGTTGTAGTAATATTATTATAACAACGTGTGTTGCGTTTTGTCAAAAAGACCGTTAGGAAGCTTTAGGTTTACATGCAAGAGTACTAATAAAGTTGATTTTTTAAGTGTTTACTGTTTATTCCTGTTGACTTGGTATCTGTAATAGTTTTAGAGGTAGTGGGTTTGATTATTATGTAAGGTAAATTTGAATTCACCAGACAATTGTATATAATATTCTTGTTAAGATAGAAATCGAGTTAGACATTAATAATATATGAACAAAAAAAAAACTATAAGATACCTCTTAAGTTATACTTATAAAAGATATTATATTCTGATGTGATCGAAAACTTAGTTTAAGCCTCATTCTATAAGTATTCTTTCAATCGAAACGTAAATTCTATCGCATTATAACAGATCTATAAATAGATTATATTGCACCTATACTAGCTTGCCATTCTTAAGAGTTTTAATGTTCTTTTGTTTATAATGAATGCTTTATTCGATTAAAAGTTAAGGTCTAGCAGGTCTTTGAATCTAAATTCTAAAGTCTTCAAATGAAATAAACTTTAATCTAAATTTATTATGTGATCTACTAACCTAATGTACATGCAAAACAAACTATATTATTTATAAGTGAAATATTTAATAAATAAATATATAATCATTAAAATGTAATCATTTTAAATTCTTTAGTTTCTGTGAGATTTGAAACAGTAATAACTTGGGCATAACGAATTCAACTTAAGCGCGTTGATGTCTTTCCGTAAGACGTTTTGAGTTCCAAGAATATTGCTATAAGATAACCGGTATTACGAAATATAATCAATAATTTATAACATAATGGTATAATAAGAATTGATTAATGAGTTATTTAAATATGCGACTTCTTTGCATTTTAGTTTTTAAAATGATTATATAACTAATAACAATATTGAATAAAACCTTATACACTCAATAATTTTGAATTATATTCAAAACTATATATAATAAACATTTACTTATAATAAAAAAAATTATATACAAAATGAGCTTTTACAAATACAAACCGAAGAAACCGTTTGAGATCCTGTATTCAAATCGCAATCATTAAGCTGCGAAAATACAATACAAAAAAAAGCACTTTTAAAAACAACTAACCTGTTTGATCAAGGAACACAAATAACTGGCACAAAATCCTCAAATTCAAACACTAGCACAGAAAAAAATAAAATAAATGACGTTGACGTTTGTAACGTTCGAATTATGAAGCGGCTAGGTCCGCAGTGCGCGCGCGAGTGGCGCCCGGTCTCTTGCGCCCGCCCACCGGCGCGATTACCCGACCGAATTGAGAAGGTACGCTGCGTCATCGAGCCTCGAGGTTTTAAACCTTTCCGCGTCTACTTGAATCATAATAAGTTTTGTATCATACTTGTATTTACCATTCGCTTTATTTATTATTAAATGAAAGACATTCTTATAATGATGATTTTATAAAAATATTACAAGTGTTTCAATGGAGTTTGGTTATTTTTTTAACATTATATACATTTATAGGTTTATTAAATATAGTAATTTATCGCTTTTTATTTAAATGTTACAAAAGATTTTTGGTCGCTAAATATGTATACATTAATACATAACACCAAATACCATTTATGTTTATACAGCTATTAATATTATTAATTCAACTGAATTATACATTTTGACGATTAAATTACAAATAATCATCATTTTTTTATAATTATTTTATAATACCTATAAGGTTTACTACTTTTTGTTCTCTTGTAGTTTTTGTAAAACAGTAGTGATAGTAAAATAATTTAAGATAATAAGAATACAATTAAATCTATTTCAATAGCAAGGACACGTCTACAGCTTAATAGTAATAGGTACTGGGTTTTCCGGAAAGCGCCATAAAAATAATACCTTGTAATTGTTATAATAGCTGTGATTTAATAAGATTTCTGTGATTGAATTATATTATTAAAAAATATTATGATTTCCTTTCAATGACTATGAGCAGATTTAATTGAAGTTTCAGAATTTGACTACCTATACCTACTTATAATTGATGAAATAAAAAGAATTTTATATTTTGTATCTATTATAAACAATTGTTAGAATTTTTAACTATAATCCTTTTTGTGAAGTGGAAACTTGTTTAGCCGCGTTCAGCGATTTTTGATAAAGGTAAAACTTACAGGTTCGCGTCACCGACATGCTACATGTGACGTGTCGAGTGTCAACGCAGTCTGACGAAGACTGACGACGCGCAGCGTCATATGTTTTGATTAAAAAATAACTATATCAAAATGTAAATAATTACTGCTCGGAGTGCCAATGGATGTGAAAAACAAACTAATAATAATTTAAATTTATAAATGTTCCAAAGTTACAACTTTTCACTTCTGTCGGCAGTCCCCATGACTGAATATTTTATTTTTCTCGTTTTGAACGATTATGCCATATATATATATATATATATATATATATATATATATATATGTATATGTATATATATGTATATATATATATTATATATATATATATATATATATATATATATATATATATATATATATATATATAACGTATGTTTTCCATTCCAACCAAAAAAGCACTTCGAGTAACTTCTAAATAAAATAATTGAAATGAATCTAAAAGTTCCAAAAAGAGACAAAGGGAATTCAAATTACTGCCAATAGTTAATCGATTAAATATGCACTAATAAAATAAAATTGTTAAATTAGGTTGATTTAAAAATGTAAACGCAGGCAAAGAAAAAAAAATGTAAAATCTGTACATTTGCATCATAATAATGTACCTATGTTCATGTTATTTATGGAAGGTGTGTAACTTTGTTACCACACTTGTTGGGATTTTTGGTCGGTGTTATTTTATTTTGTAAGATATTCAGAAATGCTTGTGAATTTTTTTTTATTAAAAGTTATGAGTATTTTTGAATAGCCTAAATTTAAAAAAAATGCGGTCTGCAATATTCGATCGAAAATGTCTAATATAGTATATAGAAACTATATTTTTTATTTCAAATATTTTAGATGCGATCTCATAATTCGTAAGAGTTTTACATTGATTTAAAATATTATATATAGGTATATACATAAAAATAACTTTAAAGGAATTGGAAATAAGTTATTATACCAGATTATTAATATTATACAAAAACCATAACTTTATAAGCTTCACATAAAATGAAACCTCTATAAAAATATCTACATACAGAAGTTAATTCATACTTGTCATATATTCTACAAAATAAATCATTAAATAGATGAGAATGTGAATGTTTTTGCAAGAGTGACTTTTCAATTCAGTAGGATTATACGGAGAGAGGGCAAAGCGCAGGTAAGCTTAGTTATCGCTACTCGGAACTGCCTGATTACGATCCCTTATGTATCGTCGAGGACTTTTTGCTATCGGCCTTATGTTTGTACAAGAAATAAAAACGAAACTACGCTACCAGTAGATCTGTTTGTTGATGAATCAAATATGCAACTTATGTTTTCTTAAAAATAATAAGCATTGTGTGTTCAAGATAAGATAACGAGTTATATTTAAATTGTTGCTAAAAATAAAGGAATGTAAGTCTGAGATTTGAGATTTTAGTCATTTTTTTTAAATTTAATAAAGTACTTAAATAAAGCAAGGTATAATAAGGTTTTAATTGTATTTTTTTTGTGAATGTATTGTTAGATTTAGTAAACAAAGAGTTAGTAAATATAGAGTTACTGACAACTTGTAATATAAATACTTTAAGGGCTAGAAACCTATATCTAGAGATCCTAAAAAGCACTCGTCCGTTAAGACAGGGCATGATAGGTTACGCTCTGATTCAGTGCGTATGAGGCCTTTGTCCTCCATTAGATACCTCACCTTGATAATATAAGACAATCAATAAGGTATTTGTTTGTGTTGTGGAATGATAATATTTTATTAGACTAACGTTTATCTAGGAGTTGTCTTGGATATATTTTAGTATATTGTAGGGAATATACAATTACGATAATACATATATATTATTTACGATTATAAATTATTATTTATATTATTTTCTTGAACCTTTTTCGCTGGATGATGGTCGACCCTTTCGTTAAAGGGCTCTCAGACCTCTCATCAAAATGTTGTTAAAATCGTCTTAGCTTCTGTATTCTAATAAAACTCATTTACATATATATGCAATAAAATTGATACTAAGCCAGATCTGTACATTAAATATTTCTTGAAAAATCTTATTGTTGAAATAGTCATTATTATCGACACAAAGGCTGAAATAGTTTTTAGAATTTTTGTCTGTCTGTCTGTCTGTCTGCTAGTAACGCATCAAGAGAAAACCACTGGACGGATTGTGATGGGTACGATGATAGCTAGTTATAAATATATTTTTATATTATTAAATCATACTCGTATTATTTTAAACAGATCAATTTTCATATTTCTAAATTCAAAACAAGTCCCTTCCCTGTTCCTTTAGTGAGTGAATTACAATAGATCCTAATCATTTCATCTTCGTTAGACTATGGGAAACTATTGAAAAATTCCATACTTCAAGATTTTGTTTAGGCTCTGCGTTAAGTCTGTGGTAGAGTTTTATCAGATAGCTATTCGTATCAAGTAACTTCATTAATGTGTACAATTCAAACTCGACAAAAAGAATACCGCATCTATATAAAGAATGTAAGTAACTAGAGAAAGAATGTACCATCTAACTAAATAAATTTTAAATAATAGCGTATTTTATAGTTGGATGTTCGTATTTCAAATATTCCATTGTCGATTGGAACATAAAGCCCTTTTGTTGGGATTAATCAATGCATAATGTGTTCGTGAGAGATGAATAATTCCTTTATTAGTATTGTCTTTGAATTATTTATTGGTACACGGAAAAATGCTTGTTTCCTCATAATGTCAACATGCTTCGCTTGTAAGGTGGCTTAATTTCATATGAACTTAGTTTGTTACAATTAATCATTTATTTTCCCTAACTATTCCTCAAATTTTATTAAAATAATTATTTTGATTCTTTGCAAAAACAGCGAACGGGATTTTTCATATGATATTTAAATAGCAAATGGATAAGTAAATGGATATCCTATTGTATATTAGCATCCTCCACAAGAATATTTAATTATATATCAAACACAAAATTTCATGATAATAACATTTCATAGTACCTAACTAGCGACTCACCGTCGCTCTGCTCGGATTCGTTCCTAGTTACGGTTTAACGTTTAGTATAGATTTCGCAGAGATGAGATATTTTCCTGCAGTAAAAAGTATCCTATATGTTGACCTGGATAAACACCTATCATCATACCAAATTTTATTAAAATCTGTTCAGTGTTTTCTCGTGATGCGTTCCTAGACAGAGATAGACAACAGACAGATTAACAAAAATTCTAAAAACTGTAGATTCGGCCTCTGTATCGATAATAATGCCTATTTCAAAAAGATTTTCCACAAAATATTTAATGTACAGATTCGACTTAGAATTTTATTATAGGTATGTACAGATAAAGATCTGGTAAGAAGATAAAAATCTGGTAATAAATACGACATTATGATTGCAATAAAAACACCTGCATTATAAATATTGCAGTTAACATAATGTATCTTCGTTGTGACCTATGTTTGATTTTATAACAATAAAGGTAAATTTTTTAGTAATAGGTCTATACTAAATACATCTTATCATTCTCTTGTACATATTTTTTCTCTTATAAATATTCCTATGAGAAATAAAACTATACTAATGTATAAATTAAATTTATTTCATATTTCAAATTAATGAAGCTTTTTAATTTATTTTTTATTTATCAATTATTAAAAGTGACTTGTAATATTCAAAAAAAAAAATTATTTATGGCTTTATAAACTAAGTTTAAGAGATATTTATTGATGCGATTAAACTACTCTCTTCTTTTGCACCAATGACATACATTTCTATCATTAATTTGCATTAACAGGCAATAACCTTATATTTAAATAATTTAAAGAATTAATTTATGGCAAGATAGTAGTATTTACAAACAGATGGTTGCGGCTTTTTATGTAAACCGTAACTGATGAGATACCATATAGACTTTATTATCTTATAGATAATCATATTATACAAGTAATCAAAGTAGAAGATATTAACTTTGGTGCTTATTTAGTACATAATGTTGGACGTGAGTGAAGACATGTAGAGAAAAAGCTTATGCAACTCACTAGTAAACTACGTGTACTAATAAAAATATAATATGTATTATTATCTAGATATGTTTTAACAAAAAAATTAACTTCAATTGTATAGTTAAGTTATTAATAAGACGAATTATGTGTTTTTGTTGTGTTTTTATATTATTTTTTTGATATACGAGTATTTACAATAAGAGTAATCGGTAATAGTAAACAGATAAATAGAATTGAAGTGTCTGTTTGTAATGTCAAAATAACAGCGTTTTACTAAATATATGCATATGAAATTATATACGGTACTTATAAGAAAAACCACATTTTTTAAAAAAATTGTCTGTCTGTCTGTTTGTAATCTCTGAAACGGCTGAACTGATTTTGACGGGACTTTCACTGGAAGATAGCTGATGTTATAGAGAGTAACGTAGGTTACTTTTATTTTAGAAAAAGAGTTAGAGTTCCGCTCAAAAAAATTAAAACGTACCTAGGGACGAACCCGTGCGAAGCGAGGATGAGTCGCTAGTATGTATTATAAGAAAGTGACGCGGCAAGTGGAAAGGTTAAAGGAAGTGGCTCAAGCAAGTGGGGCGCGCAGTGGACTGAGACAGCACATGTTATCGGATGAACTTCCCCTCCTTAATTTGACCGGTAGCTTTGAATTAACCGTCAAAATCAGTTGTACTTTTTTAGTTAAATAAAAACAATATGAAACATAAGGTGTGTGCAATCTTCCTTTTCCTTCATTCCAGAAAAAAAAATATTGACCAACTTTGAATAAGGAGGAGGTAATCGATACAAATGTATGTGTGTTTTTGTGTATACATATTACACTGTACGACCAGCGACGAGAGATAAATCTATAAAAGAACAAAACCACTGTTAAAGGTGGAATAAATATTGTAATTTTGAAATCGGAGTAATATTATATTAAAAAATAATTATTATTTTAATTAACCATCAAGTTTTTTTTAAGTTGCAGTATAGGTACATTTACAGTGATTTCAGTCAAGGTACCCTTCTATACGTATCCCTTCTATACAACCAGACTGCCGTTACGTTTATTAATATGTATGTATCTTACTATTAATCGAATTAAGAGAGTAATAGATATAAAATCTATCTGTACGTATTCGAATATTTTAATGATCTTCTTAATAGGAAGACATGAGTCATGACCATTCGTTTAACACATTTATTCAGTAATTTAAACTTTAGTAAAAAAATTGTAGAGAAGCCAAATTAGTCCGTTTGCACATACAAAAATGGAAACAATTTTTACATTATTGTAGAACTACCGCTTTGTACGTGTGGTCTCGTCTGTAAGCTTTAATAAATAAGCTATAAAACACGTCGAATTTAAAAAATCGGATCAGTAGATCCAGACTTAAGCGCGTTCAAACAAATAAACAAACAAATCCACCCTTCAGCATTACATATTATAGATTCCCAGAGACTACTAAGAGTTCAACAGAGTTTAAGGATCGCTTGCGTCTTCTAATCGGAACACGTACGCAGCGTCGTGAGTATCCTTTACCTGAGTTATGAATGAAAGGATGTGGATTTTTTTGCTGCACTATAAAAAGGAGAATTCCTTTTTACGCTTTTGCTTTTTATTGTTAGTTTAAGGAATTTAACATTATATTATGAACTGGTTCATTGCATTATCAATTGCTATAATATATTGGTAATAGATATGAATTACAGGGACTCCCTTTCTCTTTTATAAAAATAGTTAAAATTCAAAAAATAATGTTACTTAAATATATACTAGCGTTGCCCGCGGCTCCACCCACGTTTAGATGACCAAAAACCAAATTTTAGGTTTTACATATTAGTATACTCTTACATTGCAGTTTTTGTATTTTTTCTCAGAAATGAGACATTTTCCCGCGGTAAAAAGTATCCTATATGTTGACTCGGATAACAAGCTATTACCATAACAAATTTCATCAAAATCCCTCCAGTGGTTTTTCTGTGGTGCGGTAACAGACAAACAGACAGACAAAAATTCTAAAAACTATAGATTCGGCCTCTGTATCGATAATAATGTCTATATCAATAAGATTTTCCAAAAAATATTTAATGTATAGATTCGGCTTGGTTACAATTTTATTATATGTATAGATTTGTTTTAATAAAAGAAGTTACAAAAAATATTCCTACATATTTGATTATACATATGTGTAGTGATCAATTTGTTTTAGAATAATGCAAATCAGACTCACGTTTCGAGAGCTCTGTGCTTTCACACAATTTATCTACATATGTTTAATGTTCATTATCTTATAAAAGAAGTAATACTTTTTTAACCAACGGTGATAATATAAGACTCATCAAAACAAATCAAATGAGCCCCAACTCGAATATTTTACTCGTGATGAGTGACTCACGTGACATACGTGAATGAGTGACTGAATTGTTGCTGAAATCTATTTGACGAATTTTGATTTTTGGTTTGTTTTTTTTATTGGCTTACAGTTACGTTAACAGATGCAATACATACTAAATAATTGATTTTTGTTATTTTTACAACATCAGTCTTATGGATTATAATTATTTGTGAGTATATTTGGAGTTTGCAATATCTATTACGCCCAAGTTTGATGCTTGTATGTTTTCCTGTATTGTTTTTACACACGTTTTTTTTTAATTATAAAAATAATGAAGTCGATCGATTTTAGCCACGGCGGCAAATCTCATTGAGACTAGCCATCTGCACAGGAGATATTATTGTGCACAAATATTGGAACAGGCACAACTGCGCTCTATATTCCTTTCACTCTCAAACGCCGGTGGGACAACAATTCGACATCATCGCAGGCGCAGATGTCGAATCTTTACATACGTTACGTTGCTTTGCGTGCTCAAACTTGCTGTAACATAAGCGTACGCATAATCTTATAGTATAGTCTCAATCCTTTAGATATAGAACAGTATTTACATAATATTGTCAATGCTTCAGAGCTTAGACCTTATAAAAAATACTATATGCTTCGTTAAATTTAATACAATCGTAATTCCAAGGTTCATTAGATAAGGTACTGCTTAAGGTTAATATAATTCACCTTAAAATCTCAAAAAAACTTTATTATTATTAATTGTAAAAAAAACAAATACCTAAAATTTTACAGAAAAAAATGTACAGTCCAATGGTTTCTATGAGCTTAGAATAATTGAAGCGGATATGACCTTTAACTCAATAAGCATAGTATAAAAAATTGTTTTGATTCAACCTAATACGCGCCAAAATTATTTTGGCAAAATATCGCCTAACAATAATATAAAAAGTATGATATTATTAAATGATAATATTAATATGATGAATGTATATGGTGTTAATCAGCACCTTTCTCTATTTTCATATTTTATATATTAAGTATGTATATGTATGTATGTATAAGGAGAGTATTTACATTAGGTATTATATATGTATAGTGTTATATATTTTTATATGTGATTATTATTACCTTTATTTCTAGTATATATTTAGTATTTTTTTTGCACTATATTGCCCGCTGACATCTTCCACATCCAGGGGTTGACTGGAAGAGATCTCTTTTAGAGATAAGTCCACCTTTGTGAGCTATGTTTATTTTTGTTACTTTTTCTGTATCATGTTTTAAGTGCAATAAAGAATATAATATATTAGTAAAAATATTGTATATTTTTTTTAATATCTAGACATTGAAGCTAAGCTAAATAATATAAAGCTGAAAACAATTGTTTTCTTTTTCATTTGTACGTGCTAATTTCTAAAACTACCAGTCTTCAATTTCAAAAAATCTCTTCGCATTTTATAGTCTATTTATTAAGGAAGTTTATGTCTATTTGAAATCACGATAACCCACGGTGTATAAATCCGATTAGTGCTTGATCGATTTTTCCTCATTACATTTATGAATAGAACCTTAATATAAGGGAGATTAGTCCAAATCCGGGTATGGGGATAAAACCGGGACACGGAAGTTCGTCACTTGCAGTCAGTCACCTTGAATAGTTTGTCAACAAAAGTTAAGTGACGTACGTGCCTGCCCCTTGGAAATATTTCAGAAAATAGTTTTTACGTAGGTTTAATATACTCGTAATATTAGACGGATTTCAAAGGTGTTCTATAATCTCGTATGTCAAGGTACTTACCTTGAATTTGTTTTTCTTGTAAAGATTAAGTGTGTATTAAAAGAAAACTAACATTGGTTGAATCTTTATTGCGACATGTTTTTAGGTTATATGTATAATTACTTTGTTTATCTTCGGTGCGCTTGGGGTAAAACCGTACAGGATAATCGGGTGATATTATTTTGTATGAAGAATTGTTACAGTTCACAACAAAATGCCACGAAGTTATTAAAGAACGACGAACCGACAATCCTGGAGTGGAGAAATTATGAAAAATGCTATTTTAGAAGTAATGGACGGAAAATGTAGATATCGTCTCGCTTCTCGAAATATTTCCAAAAAGGAAAAGGTTACAGGTTGCAATGTCTTAAGTGTAAGGAATGAACCCATGAAGGCTGTACCTACTGGTTGGGACCAAGATGAACTGGATGAGTTCAATTGTTTCCTTGTTAAGGGGCAAAGTCAGGTATAAAAAGTGGGTGTACCCGGTTTTGGACCAGGTATGTGGCAAAACCGTAAAAGGTTAACTTTGAAAATGATCATTTTTTTATTATAAGTTACATTAATGAAAACAGTGATCTTATTGAGCAAATATATAATTAATCAGTTAAAGTGAACGAAGTATAATAAAGTTATTTTATAATGTTTGAAATATATTTTTTATTTAATATTTCCCTTAGCGTCCCGGTTATACCCCACTTTCCCATAGTTACGTAAAAGTGCTTTGAGGAAATCCCTTATCCTCCGTTTTAACTATACTTATCATTTTACTTAAAAGTACCATCATAGTACAGCTTAGCTTAGAAAAAGTAAAGTACCTGATGAATATTTGAATTTCATTACTTAGGTATAAATTTTTTTGCGACAACCAGAGATTCCCAACGGCCGTTACCGCATAAATAAGAATGACTCATTCAAGGATCTTCTAACATTATCATTCAGCCATAACTATATGTGTCTCTCTCGTTATCATATAAATTATCCAAAATAGATAAAGATGGGGATATAATTATATTTTAAGATGAAATGTTATTTGTTATTTTCGTCCGTCCAAACAAGTTTGTGATATTGAGTTAATATTAATATTCTATAGAAAAAATGTTACATTTCCAATTTTTCCCTAAAATCTTTATTGGGACTACAATGAATATTAAAAAAAAAATACCAAATGCGTCTAGCCGTTCTCGAGTAACTAACAGAGGAGCGTCAGAACAAAAACCGATAAATCACATTTGCGTTTTTTGTGGAAAAATGTAAAAATAGTTCTAGATAAAAAGATAAATAGAATCTACAGTTTTTAGAATTTTTGTCTGTCTTTCTGTTTGAGAACGCATCACGAGTAAATCACAGGACTGATTTTGATGACATTTGGTATGATGATAGATGGTTATCCGGATCAACATATAGGATACTTTTTACTGCGGGAAAATATCTTATCTCTGAGAAATTAAATGTTAAAACGTACCTAGGGACGAACCCGAGCGAAGCAAGGGTGAGTCGATAGTAAAAAAATATTTCTAGACCATTGTTGTATGAAAAGTATCTATATATTTTATAAACTATCACAACCAAATGAATTCATTTTTTGTTAAATTATTATTATACCTTACACAACTTTGAAAACATGCTTAAGTTCACATAAAAGCAAAAAATGTTGTGGGAAGATTGTAAAAGATAATATAAATTGAATCATATCGTAAGCACTATTATTACTTTAATCCTACGATATGGTAAGCAAAACGAAAGTAATGTAATTAATTATGTTATTATATTTCATTTTATTTAATTCCGAAACTGAGGAATTATAAGAAGAAAACACGTAGCATATTAGTTTACATATATTAGTATACATTGCCCGCGGCTTTGCTCGTTTGTTAATTAGGTATAGATTTCTGGTGAAAGATTTTTAAATCAGTATAATAATCGTTCCTGGTACTATCCTAACAAAAATATTAACCCTTTATTATTATAGTGTAAGAGTCGGTAGTCATTTAGGCGAGCGGTTGGAAATACTCGTATAGGCTCGTCATATTTTTGATGACAAAGCAGTGATACATAAATTATTATGACATTCACTTGCGGTTTCTTAATTGTGGAAAAGGTACTTAGTTGATATAGAAATTCAGAAAATAATGGAATTTTTCGATATGACACATAATGACTTTAGTCTTGACCGCAAGCAAGTTATATGACAAATTAAATATTTTGGTATATCCCTATGTCCTTATGTGCTAACATGAATTTTTACAACGTACAAACATACATATTATTTACAAGGATAGTTTTACTTATACTTGTTGACTATTATCAATAGACACTTCATACTTTATCCTATACTAATTCTTAGACCAGTTGGCTTTCTTTGACCGATTCGATTGATAGTAACATTCAATAGAGAATTAACAAATATATGAGATTTGTAGGTTTTTTTTTTGATTTCGGTAGAGTAGACCGTTGGAACAAGCCCATGGTTGTTGTGGTCTGCTTCGGCAGACTTGCCGTCGGGGCGTCGTCGTGGTTGTATGCGTAAGCGATTCTGCGGCCCATTAAGACGGAGGAGATTGTTTTGGGTTTTAGTGGATAATACTCGTATACTGGCTTTGCCGATGAGTCTCACGTAACCATCTGTATGCGTAATGTATGGATAAACCAGGTAGTATGCGTAAATACATTTTCTAACGTTAAAAAAAGTATTTTTTTTAATCCCGTTTTTTTAATGTTTAAGTTTGTATTATTATAATCGTTTAATGTGTACAGCTTAAAAATGTTATTTCTATATCTATTAAAATTTTAAAAAGTTTCATAAGTCTTTGCTAAAGACATACATACATATATACAAAAATAAAAGAGAATTGCTTTGAACTGGTTATTGCAAAATATTCTATGGGAAATTTATTTAATTAGTATTTGTGCCTTTAGAAATCTGAGCCGCGATCTTTCTCTCAACGTGAACTCAAAATGTTGCTACTAATAAAATTTTAATATATTTTAATCAGGGATCAAAGGAATCGATGAATCACACATTATGATTCTATGACATAACGCAAAAAATGTCGTTAATATAATTTTGTAAATGATGTATCTAGTTTAGCCCTCTTATCAAATCGTAATCAAAACTAAAACTTGAACTGTTTTATCTAAAGCATATTCCTAAGTGAATAAGAATAATAAAAACTGAACTCTTAGTGTTTACGAGCAGCAGCGGACATACACACAGATAGAGCTTGTATTATATAATATCTAATCCGTACTAATATTATAAATGTGAAAGTGTGTTTGTTGATTTGTCCTTCTTCTACGTCGAAACAGAATGACGGATTGGCGTGATTTTTTGTGTGGAGATATATGGAGGGCTGGAGAGTGACATAGGTTACTTTTTATCGCGGGAAATTATATCAATTACACTGAAAAACACGCTATAAAATAACCCACAACGACTCAACATAGCTATGTGTATTCAGCCCTTTTTAACATCCCACTGCTGGGCATGGGCCTCCTTTCAATACCAGAGGGATGGGAACGAATACCAGAGGGAGGGACGCGAAAGGGGATCAAGGCGATTTAGCGGACTTCACATGTCTTTCGAAAAGTTGTTAGGTTCTCTCAGACATGCAGGTTTCCTTTACTGTACCGTAATACCTATGTATATATACATAATATATGTATAGTCTATCTATTCCATACTAACCGTTTAAACGTATCTAGGAACGAATGAATCGATTGTGCTATTCCTTTATATTTTCTAAAAGAATATAAATTTTCACAAATATGCTTTATGTAATGGTAACTAAGAATTGTATAAGTTAATATGACATTTACTGATTTAGGCGTCAAGGCAAACGGTACTGTGTCATCAACCGGTCAAGCTAAATTATAGCCATAGATATTGTGACTCATTATGTAACAAAAACTGTCATAATACATATTGGTAATATGTTACATAAAAATGTCATAAAATTTTCATCGGAATTTTAGTATTGTCTTTTTTTTAAGTTTAAATTAAGTTATTAAAGTGTCTGTTTGTAATGTCAAAATAACAGGTTTTTTCTAAATACATATGGAATTATATACTGTACATATAAGAAAAACACAATTTTTAATTTTTTGTCTTTCCGTCCATTTGTTCCGGTTAATCTCCAAAACGGTTGCGTTGATTTTGACGGGGCTTTCACTGTCAGATAGATGATGTTATAAGAAGTGATTTAAGCTACTTTTAATTTAGAAAAATAATTAGGATTGCACTCAAAAAAATGAAGACGTACCTAAGTCGCTAGTTCTAACTATGAATTTAAAATTAAGAAGTCAAAGTTCAACATAATAATATTATCTATGTATATAGCGTTCATTGTGTAACATGCGAATGCTATTGACCTTTATACGCTTCTCTAGCGACCGTGTGCGGCTTTGCTCGCTTATGTAGATCTGATAGTCACCCATCACCACTTTACTTCACTTTAGACAATTGATCACTTTAGACAACCTAGAATGAACAGTTCAAACTACATCTTTAAAGGTGAAATCCAAATCATGACAGTATGAAAATAAATATTTATTTCTTAAGCCATTAAGTTTGAAATAAATCATATCTATCTATATTTAACCTTAAACTTTTAATAATAAAATAAAAAAATCTAGTGGTGGACTTGAAACGAAAAAATAGTTTTAAAATTTGTTCCTTTTTGTATCTAATTCATTCTGATTCAATCCAAACATTCCCAGAACGATTTTGCACATACTTACAACGTATATCAAACCATTTAAAGTAAGTTTGGAGTTGTCAGTTTCTTTTATACTTTGTTATCGAAATTGTAATCATATTTTCGTACAAATTAAAAAAAACAACTCATTTCTCGCCCTATACCGCTTTATTTAGTCTCAACTTGAAATTTGAACCCAGAGTCGTGACTAGAGGTTGTCCAACTGGTTTGATACAAACATTTATACTCAACAGTACTTATTGTTTTGCCTCTTTCTTGCACTATAGTGTGAAAGAGAGACGAAACAAGCGCACGCGCAGATTATTTCAGTATTGCTTGGTGCAATGTTATCGATATAATTTCAGGTTATATACAAAGATTAGATGGTCTTGTAACGGAACCTATGTTTAAAGTTTATATATTTTATATACTGTGTTATGTTAATTATTTTCAAACTTAAGATACAATTTTCTTGGATAATGACATTAATGAAAGAATATTACAATGTGAAAGTTTGCAAATCTGTTTGAATGTTTGTTGCTCAATCGTCAATATCTGTTGTTGAACGGATTTGAAGAAACGCAACTAGACTATGTTTTGGTTAATTTTGGTTAGTTCTGGATATTTTTTGAATATTTCCCTTAGATTTAAGTGAATATTTGACATTTTAAATAAAATTATCTGTTCGGAGAGACACTCTCCCGTGACCTTGATTGCTGTAAAACATTTGAAACGTCGGGAAATAAAAAACAAAATAAATCCGCGTAAAAATCCGATAAGTTAGTTTTATTTACGATATTTATTACTTTTTATGATGGTGACGCGCGTCTAAGTAAATAATATTCATTTCACGCTGATTTATTTAATTAGTATGGTCAAATTTGACCCGAGGACCGTGAACGTATAAAAAAATGTAGGTCGACAAATTAAGGATATTTCTATAAAATTATATACTTAATATTATATTAAGCTCAAAACTTTGGTAAAACTCATGAAACATCAAATCTCAAAAGAAATCAGCTAAAGAGAAAACTTAGTTTCATTCCTCAAATGGTTTAAAATTGACCCGAAGACCATTAATTGTTAAATATTTTATGCACAGAAAGCTGCGAGTAGTAACTAGTTACTTATAATTATTGTAGAGTGCATACTAACGAGGATCCTTACGTTTTTACGACTGGCGTTCAAGATGTTGTAATTATGATCTTAGATATACTCTTCTATTAAGGAATGAATTTTCAGCAAAACATCATTTTCTTCTCTTGTAATTTTACCTTTTATGGTTAAACCAGAATAGGGGTTTTAAATAGAATATTTCTTTTTTAATTTGTGACAGTGAACACGCTGTCTTATAACAAATCAAGATTGCGCAACTGGGGATAGTTTCTACAAAAAAATTTTTTAGATAAAATTATCTTTTCGAATTTTTTTTGCAGATTTATTTTGATTTTTGGTTTTCGACGTTTCGAATGCTTTACAGCAATCATGGTCACGGGAGAGATTAATGATTTATACGTTGAAAATGTCAAATATTCGCGTAAAATTCGCGTAAAATCTAAGAAATTATTATGTGAACAAAATATTATTTTAATTATCAATATTAGAATTTATCAAACAAAAAACTTATATCATAATAGTGATACACTCATAATTTTGGCACGATAAAAAAAGCTTTTTTTTGGCAGAAGCTTTATCTTACTAAGGCATGATGTTACGAGAAAACGGATAACAATCTGGGTGATTCAGCGTAAGCTTTGTGACGTCATCGGGCAGAAGATTCTCAGCATTGTTGCTTTTTTTATGAGTAACCAGTCTACTTTTATAGGTGTGATCTTGATACTAAAGCTTTACATTTGCCTTAAATGATGTCATTACTTTACAAGTGTTTAGAATCTGGTTCTTGAGTGCGTAAGCGATCCTGCGACGTCCCATTAAGATGGAGGTTTTTTTGGGTTTTAGTGGCTAATATTGAATTTTCTAACCAACGAGTCTCGCATAACCACCTGTATACATATATACAGGTAGTATGCGTAAATCTATTTTCCAACACAAAAATGTCAGTCTACATTTACCAAAATCCAAATCCGTCCAGTTTTTTATAGAAAAAAGGGGCAAACGAGCAAACGATCCATCTGATGGTAAGTGGCTATCGCCGCTCATGAACATCTGCAAAATAAAATTAGCGGATGCGTTGCCGGCCTTTAAGGAACCTATAGACACGACTTCTGAAGAGCCCCATGTTATGGCGTACAGAGAAAACCCCAGGAAGAACATCATTCCCCATCTTGAACGTGCGAGGTAAAAATGAAGTTTTAGCATGAAGTACCTAGTAACAAACATACACACACTGCACACATACAAACTTTCACATTTACAATAGTAGTCTAATTGGGTTTGAGATTGTATGTAGCACTTATATAATAACTGTGTCGCACTGAATCTATGCTTGTCAAACATTTGTAAACAAAGCATCAACCTTAATAATAAGTAGTAACTTAGGCTACTTTTATTTTAGAAAAAAATAGGGTACCACGAAAAAAAATTAACGCAATGAAAAATTGCAGATGTCCATGGGCGGCGGTGATCACTTTCCATCAGATGAGCCTCCTGCCCGTTTGTCCCCTTAGTCCCATAAAAAAAAAAAATTAAAAAAAAATCCGATTCAAATAGGGAAGTTGTTATACATACCCTAATTAATTCTATATTCATTAATTTGGTTTGAGATTGTATGCCTAGCACTTATATAATAACTGTGTCGCACTGAATCTATGCTTGTCAAACATTTGCAAACCAAGCATCAACCTTTCGCGATCTTCTGTTTCGCTAGCTATATGACTACTAAATAGCTCGTTTTTCTTGACCCAAGAATAAATGATTGAATAAATTAAATCTAGGGCCTTATGATCTGCATGTAACTAGTGGAGCTGATTTAAATAATTGCATAGGAGGTCACAGGCTTCATTTCTTCATGGGGATAAATAACTCCTTTGTTAGCAACACATAGTATTATATGATCTGTGGCAATACATAGGTTCACAAAATACTTTATTGGATTTACGCGAATATTTCACATCCATACATATAATAAAATTTTAACTAAGCCGAATCTGTTCATTAAATATTTTTTGGAAAATCTTATTGAAATAGACTTGATTATGGATACAGAGGCCGAATCTATAGTTTTTAGATTTTTTTGTCTGTCTGTTACCGCATCACAGAAAAACCACTGGAGGGATTTTGATGAAATTTGGTATGGTGATAGCTGGTTATCCGGGTCAACATATGGGATACTTTTTACCGCGACAAAAGATCTTATTTTTGAGAAAAAATGCAAAAACTGCATTGTAAGAGTATATTAATATGTAAAACCTAAGAATTTGGTTTTTGAGGTGTGTTAAGATAGCAGTGAAAGGTTAGCAGAATCGTTCGAAATATATACGGTATTTTGTGGCTAATTTGTTGCTAATTAGTTGCTAAAACCCCGATTTTGTTGCTTTGTCCGATTTCGAAAAAAAAGAGTTTCTGCTATTTTAACGTTAAGCTAGCAGTAAACTCACCGGGACCGGCATGGATTAAATGCAATTATACATCAGTATTTGTTGCTAATTTGTTGCTGACAAATAGTGTAAAAAAAATTGAAAAAACCCTAGAAATGGCTAGACCTGGAGACCTGTAGCCGTTTCCATGCTATCTTAACATGCAGTTTTTTTAACAAGACGATGGCATGGATTTTGTTGCTGGACGCAAATAACATCAGGACACCCCAGAGAGCCAGCAACAAAATAGAAACTAAAATTCTACTACACCTGGACACCTGTAGCCATGTCCATGCTACCTTAACATGGACTTTTTTAACAAGACGGCGGCATGGATTTTGTTGCTCATCGTAAATAACACCAGGACACCCCGGAGAGCCAGCAACAAAATAGAAACTAAAAATCTGCTACACCTGGAGACCTGTAGCCGTATCCATGCTATCTTAACATGCAGTTTTTTTAAGAAAACCATGACATGGATTTTGTTGCTGGGCGGAAATCACATCAGGACACCCCGAAGGACCAGCAACAAAATAGAAACTAAAATTCTGCTACACCTGGAGACCTGTAGCCATGTCCATGCTACCTTAACATACACTTTTTTAACAAGATGGCGGCATGGATTTTGTTGCTCATCGTAAATAACACCAGGACACTCCAGAGAGCCAGCAACAAAATGGAAACAAGAAATCTGCTACACCTGGAAACCTGTAGACGACTACAAGTGTTCATGCTAACTTAACGTGCACTTTTTTTAACAAGACGGCGGCATGGATTTTGTTGCTAGTTGCAAATAACATCAGGACACCCCAGAGAGCCAGCAATAAAATAGAAATTAAAAATCTATTATACCTGGAGACATGTCGATTACATGCCGACTACAAGTGTCCAAAAGACAATAGCCATTTCATGCTGTGCATCTTTATTTTCGAAAGATCTTGTTTTCTTAATATTTGACAACTGACCCATTAGTTTTCGATAATTTATAAGGATCTGGATTTTAATAAGGAAAATAAATTATTACTAAAATGTACTTCATTTATTTTCTTATCAAGTAATTATTACAAAAGTTATAATGTATAAGTATGCAGTAAAAAAATAGAAATCTTTCTTAGTCTATTCTTACTTATACATTTGTTACGAAAATGTAGAAAAGTTATTCCTAATATAATTTAGTTTTGTAATCAATTAGGGAATTAAATAAATAAATCAGAGTAAATATACTTATTAGAACAACAAAATAAATAAATAGCTACAAAATACAAACAAAATAAATATATGACTATTTAGCACAAATAGACCACATACGGCTTTAAATAACTTTTCTAAATTTTCGTAACAAATGTAAAAGAATAGATCAAAAAGATAACTATTTCTTTTTTTGCATACTTATAACTTATGTTATCATAACTTTTATAATAATTACTTGATAAAAAAATAAATGAAGTACATTTAAGTAATAATTTAGTTACCTTATTAAAATCCCGTTCTTTATAAATTTTTGAAAACTTAATGGGTCAGTTGTCAAATAATATGAAAACAAGATCTTTCAAAAATAAAGATGCACAGCATGAAACGGCTATTGTCTTTTGAACACTGGTAGTCGGCTACAGGTTTCCAGGTGTAGCAGATTTTTTGTTTCTATATTGTTACTAGCTCTCTGGGGTGTCCTGGTGTTATTTATGATGAGCATCAAAATCCATGCCGTCGTCTTGTTAAAAAAAGTGTATGTTAAGGTAGCATGGAAATGGCTACAGGTCTCCAGGTGTAGCAGAATTTTAGTTTCTATTTTGTTGCTGGCTCTCTGGGGTGTTCTGGTGCTATTTACGATGAGCAACAAAATCCATGCCGCCGTCTTGTTAAAAAAAGTGTATGTTAAGGTAGCATAGACATGGCTACAGGTCTCCAGGTGTAGCAGAATTTTAGTTTCTATTTTGTTGCTGGCCTTCTGGGGTGTCCTGATGTGATTTCCGCCCAGCAATAAAATCCATGTCCATGGTTTTCTTAAAAAAACTGCATGTTAAGATAGCATGGATACGGCTACAGGTCTCCAGGTGTAGCAGATTTTTACTTTCTATTTTGTTGCGGGCTTTCCGGGGTGTCCTGATGTTATTTACAACTAGCAACAAAATCCATGCCGCCGTCTTGTTAAAAAAAGTGCACGTTAAGTTAGCATGAACACTTGTAGTCGGCTACAGGTTTCCAGGTGTAGCAGATTTTTAGTTTCTATTTTGTTGCTGGCTCTCTGGGGTGTCCTGGTGTTATTTACGATGAGCAACAAAATCCATGCCACCGTCTTGTTAAGAAAAGTGCATGTTAAGGTAGCATGGACATGGCTACAGGTCTCCAGGTGTAGCAGAATTTTAGTTTCTATTTTGTTGCTGGCTCTCTGGGGTGTCCTGATGTTATTTGCGTCCAGCAACAAAATCCATGCCATCGTCTTGTTAAAAAAACTGCATGTTAAGATAGCATGGAAACGGCTACAGGTCTCCAGGTCTAGCCAATTCTAGGGTTTTTTCAAATTTTTTTACACTATTTGTCAGCAACAAATTAGCAACAAATACTGATGTATAATTGCATTTAATCCATGCCGGTCCCGGTGAGTTTACTGCTAGCTTAACGTTAAGATAGCAGTAACTCTTTTTTTTCGAAATCGGACAAAGCAACAAAATCGGGGTTTTAGCAACTAATTAGCAACAAATTAGCCACAAAATATCGTATATGTTTCGAACGATTCTGCTAACATTTCACTGCTATCTTAACACACCTTGGTTTTTGGTCATCTGAACGGGGGCGGAGCAGCGGGCAATGCTAGTTTTAAATAAAAATATCTATTAGGATTTTTCGCGAATTTATTTAGATTTTTTGGTTTACTTAAAATATTATATAAGTTTAATATAAGGTTTCTAATCATATATTAGTAGTAATAATATTGAAACGGATTTAAAGATATAAGTAACTGATTGTGTCCAACTAGCAGATCTCATTATAAATATCTATTACTATTTTGTGCTATTCCAACAATTTAATAGTTATAAGAGAAGACACTTCGACCTTTTCTTGATTACATTAGGAATTTGACCTTTACATGCTTAGACGTTCCCATAACGATTGTGTATAGTTAATATACAACAGATTGTTCGCATCACTTCTTTGTATATATACCGTTCACCTCTTTAGAGTGTCCTCGTAATTTTGATTGTGAAGTATCTACTTTTTATCGATAATTTTATTATTCTGTGATGGTACCACAGAAATATAATATCTATACAGATAAATAAAATTGAAGTGTCTGTTTGTAATGTCAAAATAACAGCTTTTTACTAAATGCATATGAATGTATACATTACACGGTACATATACCAAAACAACGTTAATTTTTTAATTTCTCTTCTTTTCACTTCTTCTTCAATATTTGTCTGTTTGTTCCGGCTAATCTCTTAAATGGCTCTCACTGGCAGATAGCTAATGTAATAAGGAGTAACTTGGCTACTTTTATTTTAGAAAAAAAATAGGGTCCCACGAAAAAAATTAAAACCAATGAAAAATTTAATAATATCCGATTCAAATAGGGAAGTTGTATACATACCCTAGGTACGAAACAGAGCGAAGCGAGGGTGAGTCGCTAGTCTTAATATATTTCTATGGATAACACGCTATCTTTTTTAATACAGTGATTATTGTTTTGGTTGAATAAATAAATAAATATGTTGGGACATTAACACACAGAGCCATCTAGTTCCATGGTAAGCTACGACGCTTGTGTTATGGATACCAGATAGTTCATACACTACACATATATAACTTTAAATACATACATGTTATAAATATAAATGAAGAAATGATAGAGCAGATTGCCTTTTCGTAGTAACAGAATTAACTGCGATTGATATCCACGTTAAAAGTATAGGTTAAATTAAAATCGACAATAACATAACAACATACCTTTACATACATACATACATATGCATGTACAATGTACAGGCTTAGTGACTAGCATGCTCAGCTGCAGGATGTCCTGGGTTCGAGTTCCGGGTGGGTTCAAATTTAGTTATTAAGTGTTCCTGTTTAGAAAGTCTCAGTAACAGCTTTGAGTTGGGGAGTAGACGGTATATCACCCCCGTGCCTACACGTAACACCTCAGTCCCGAACCTGATCTATCACTGGTCGTGTCGAACTGTTGTCCCACCGGAGTATGAGAGTAACAGGAATAAAGAGTGCATTTGTGTATAGGTAATATTTATATCCTGCCCAGATGGCTAGTCTCATTCCACCGTGACCGACATTTGGTCAATTTTTTTAAACATTATGTGTAATTTGAGATAGTATGTCAGTTTTGTGAATATATTTTAGGCATAATCTTAGATTTGACGAAACTGGCTGAAGTTGTTTCTATAATACATGAAACTAAGTTGCATACGATCAGATTTATATCTATACACCTAGAATGCTTGTTAGTAATGCATTCGTCAATGCCATTTGTATCCACCGATTCAAAAATCTTTTTTATAATAAATAGTTTATACCTCAAGGTACGATGGTCGTCTATATAATTTTTATTTTGGAAATTGCAATTAAGTACAGTTCGCAACCAGAGTAATCCAATAAATATCATAATTTTGCAAATTACAAAAATATTTTAAATAAAAAAATTATAATTATTCTAATAGAAGATTTGTATTTACATATATGGCAATTTTAAAATATTTTCTAACATAAACGAGTATCTATGAAAAAATAAAAATATTTTCCTGAAAAGAAGTTACTAAAACATGTATGTTTAAATAAATGTAGTTCATGGAAAAAAGTACACAGGTAAAACTGAGGCGGGTTACTAGTTGACATATACTTATTTTTATGCACACAAACAAAAATACAAACTATGTAAGTTTACTTGTTAATTTTTTACATAAGCGGGAATCAAACTCAAATCGTTATTAATTCTGTATATTTAAAAAGCTTCATAATATCTACATAAGTAATAATTCAAATAAACTAATTTAATTCAATATCAATAATTTGCCACTATTGCACATTGCATTTTAATATTTTCCCAATTAACAACAAAGCAATTCTAAATCATTTCATGTTGTTTCAACGTTTTGCTGTCAGGTTGTAGTGAAAATGACCTGGATACGTACAGCGTTAACCAATAACAAGCGTCCTTGCTTTCGAAAAATACTATTTTGTACAATTTTAAATGGAGGTGGTAGATTATGAATACGTGAATTATTTATCACTCGATTTTTATTGTTGTTGTAAGTGCTCAAATTGACTAATATTTACGTGTGTCTGTTTGTCATTTGTTCCTTTTTAACGGCTAAAACGCTCATATAATAAATATATTACTTATTAACTGAACTAGTTTATGTTCACGGACCCGTTCTTGGTAGATATAGGAGAAATACCATATGCTAGATAATCATTCATCTTCATAATCGTCATGATGGTCATCATTTGACGACACATTTGGCTGTTTGTAATGGCCCTACTTGCTGTGTCAGCGGTCGCGGGTTTGAGTCCCGCTAGAGGAATATATTTGTGTGATGAGCATGAGATGGTTCTGTAAAATCGGTCGAACGGAGAAGTGGGACCACAAACACCGTGACACGAGATATTTATATATTAAATTAGATTAAAAGATAATTATAAAAATAATAAGTTTTTGTATTTAGGTAAATATTTACATCAAATTATTATAATTACTACACGTAATTATTGCTTTGTAATAAACACTAAAATTAAATATGTACTTATCATATTTATATAAAAACTAAGTAAAGTATATATTTTATCATTATATAAAGGAAATGCAGAAAATAATTAAATAACTAATAAAATCTTAGAGTTATTAGTAAAAAGATTCTTTTGAAAGATTTAAAATAATATTTTTAACTTTTATATAGGTATTCTATTACAAATATTTTTACTGAATATTCACACAATTTTCAACAACATCGTTATTATTAGTAGTATATTTGTGTATTTTTACTCTTTAGAGTACAACACGTAACTTATATAGACCGTTACTCTATTAGTTTTCGACTCAACATTGCTTTCTTAATGCTAATTATATATATTTTTTATAATATTATAATGAAATATACATAAATTAATAATTATATCAAAATCTATTGCAAACATTTATTTTTACAAGATAGTTTTATATTATTATAAAAGAAAATAAACATAAAAATATTGATTCTAATTACATATTTTTAATATTGGAATATAAATTAAATTTAAGGTGTTTAAATATGTATGTATATCTTACATATAAAACTCTTGAAATGTGACGTGATCTGATATTCTAGATCTTCTTGATAGATCTGATCTGATGATAGGTATTATAGATAGATGTGATAGTTAAAGCATTTACGTTAATAATGAAAAACTTATATACGTAAAGAAAATAAGAATATTAAGAAAACAGAATAACATAAAAATAATAATCTTAGTGTAATATAATAAAATATTTACACTTAATAAAATTAAAATATTATTCAGTGCAATTCTTTATGTTCTTTTAGATTTTTAGCAAAAATTATCTGTTTTGTAAAACAGTCTACACAGGATTTTAAAAACATATCTTAAACACTAAGGTATTTTAGGTTATCCAAGGAACTAAAAATATTTGTACTGGTTTTCTAATTAGGCAGTAATATAGGTATATTGTAATGCAGAGTCGCAACAACGTGTCTGTTGATTTAAGGACGACGCAGATAATCAAATTTGCTATATTCAAAACCTTGATATTTATTCATTTAATTAGTATGTTTTATATTATATTAGTAAATTCTTCATGTTATTGCTTCTTACACTTTACAATTGATTTTGCTAAAACATTTAAATAGTGACTAGTGTTGTATGAATCTGCATGAAGTTTGTTTTTTTTATGTGACGGATAGAGATGCTCTGAAGCGGTGATCGAGACTGCCGTAGGAAGGTCGATATCTTGGCGTACGTTGACTCCAAGGACTGCGCCTGTTTTTGAAACTTGAGCAAGCTATAAGACTGTTCATTGCCGGCGGGCGAGATTGTTCTACACTGATGCCGTACCTGTGACTGAAAATTTTACAGATTTTTTACATAAAATAAGTAAAATTAATGGAATTCTATATTAAAATCTGATGATGTTTTTAGCAGAATTTATGACTTCTCAATATTATGAAAGCCGACCGGTGCATGTCGGCAAAGACAAAGATTTATAAAGAAGAAAGAAAAACGAAATAATATTTGGGGGATCGTCTATGTAAATAGAATTTAAATTTATATATAGAGTCAGATGAGATCGATTGGATGGATTATAATAGTGATTGGTTGGTGATTTCATTATATAGTAAATAGCAATCTCAATGAGAAACTTAGTTAAGTTTCGTCTTAATTGGTATAATACATTTAAAGACATTTTGAGCTATCCGTTCGATGTTATGTCGTTGATGACTTTATAATGTTATGTTTAAGCAATTTAATGATTCAATATGTAGGAATTTTAGAACAATTACCTATCTTATACATGGGCACCCACTACACTACACCCACTACAACTTAAATGTCTATAAATCTTCTTAAATGCCAGTCTCACATCCTTAGAAAGCTTTATTTAAACAGGTATATATTGTGAATGTTTTCTATTAATTATCTATTTAAGTATAGTCAGAGATCTTAAGTCTAAACTTTAAGAAATGATGACTATCGAGCTGAGTTCACGTGCGAACTTTAGTACAGATGTATAGTAATTAAAATAGGAGATGAAAAGGTAGCTTAGACCCTTCTTTAATGTTTAGATGGACAAAATAAACTGATATAAGTTTTAGATTCCAAATAAGCTACCAAGGAGTTTGCACTGTGAGCTCTGTATTATTTATTCCCTATTTTAATGTTTACAATATTAATATTTGTATTTTTTTTATTTGACGACACGTTTAGCTCAGTTTGTAGTGACACTACTCGCTGTGCCAACGGTTGCGAGTTCAAGTCCCGCTGGGTTGCAGTGGTCAAAGCACGAGTGTTTGTACTCTAGTCATGGGTGTTTCTATTTATAATATTTATGTATTTAAAGTTATATATGTGTAGTGTATCAGCTATCTGGTATCCATAACACAAGCCTCGTAGCTTACCATGGAACTAGATGGTGTTGTTTGTTAATGTCTAAACAAATTTATTTATTGTTTATTTGTACCTCTTAGTCCTAGTAGCCGGTGGTAAGTACTTGTCACCAATCAGGACGCTTTCATCTAAGGTGCCATCTAACTGCATGAGATCACCAGCAGAAACAGACACTTCCATTTTGTACCGTTCAAAAGTACACAGGAACAGTAACACGATCGCCATCTTGTAAAAAATAATACGGAAAGGTTAAATGAAGAACATGAAATAAGATAAAACTAGTTATAAGAAAAAATAAGTTAAAGTGTTAAAAATAAATATAATAATTAAAGACGTGAATAGATGAAAGGAACATGATACAACTCATACAAGTTGTAAGTATTGGGAATATGGACTATAAAGGTTTTTTTCTTAATTTTAAGAAGTGAAATAGTAGTTATACATTACTATTGTTATAATTATATCTATATATAATTGGGGAGAGAAAACTAAATAAAAAAACAGAATATTTATTTAATGATTTTTTTTAAATTTAATTTATAATTCCAATTTAAATATATATTTATGGGTATAGATATTATATTTGTGGGTAGAAACCGTCTGTAGCAACTACAAAATAACTTTTGAGACGCCTAAAACCTTAGTTTTCTCCGTGACCACTGACCATGATTAGGTATTGTAAATCCATCGAAATTTCGGGAACCAAGAACCAAAATAAAACTCAAAGATCGTTTCGATTCGAAGATAATTAATTCAACATAAAAAAAATATCCATTCATCCACTCATGTGTTCATTCGTTCAGTTATTGAATGAATGTTAATAAGGGTTAAGGTTAGATACTGTTAATAACTAGCCATTTCCGCCAGCTTCATCAGGTGCATTTTCATAATAATAAATCATTTTTCTTAAATTTTTAAGAATAACAAACAAATATGAAATAACATTACATGGTATTGGCTTTCCTTTGAATAAAATTTTGACTATGATTATAATATGGATTCACTTCTTAAAACACATAACACCTCGTCTTATCGCCTCTACTGGTGATAAGAGGGCTGCATTCAACGGGGGAATGCGGCTAGCATTCTTGCCACTATTCCATGCGGACATGACTTGTACAGTAATAACTAAGTGTACATTTGTTTTGTATATATAATTAAGTATATTTGTAATTTTCTTTATTGTAAATTAAAAAAAAACCTGATTATTATATAAATACTTACTACACATAAATGTAATATAACAACGAACGAAGTTGACTTTCTGAATCCTATAGAGTCAAAAAGTAATCCAGAAACTGTGGGTCCGATGAAAGCACCTAAAGCGAAAGTGGACGTCCACATTCCAGATACTAGGCCATAGGTTTCTATAGAGTTCGGCAACCCACTGGCACTGTAAATACATATAAGTCATTTTAACAAATATAAAGAACCAGCAGAACTCGCGGCTTTGCTCGCGCTAAAACTACAAAAAAAAACTCTAAAATGGGAGGTTCTATACAAACTTTCATCCGCTATTTTATTTTACCCCCCTTATGGGATGATATTTATACTAAGTTTCAAGTAATTCTGATTATAAATATTTTTTTGGATTGTATTATAACGTATTTTCCCATGGGAAAGAGATAATCTCCCGCGGTAAAAAGTAGCCTATGTCATACTCCAGCCCTCTAACTATCTACACAAATCACCCCAATTCGTCACTCCGTTTCGACGTGAAAGGACAAACAAACAAACAAACACACTTTCACATTTATAATATTAGTATGGACTTATAAAAATATTACTGAAGCTTAAAAAAGATAAAAATAGTTATTGCGAGTGTATATAGACTTATACTACTGCGGATTTTTCTATAGGCGTTTTTAACAGCTACAATTTTCTAATACATTGTTTAGGCATATTTCTCTAGTTTAGCCAGCACTAGCCATGTAAATTTATAAGGAGGACTCGACAGAACCAGTTATTGTGTATTTCCTGGGGAATGAAACATTTCCCTGTGGAAAAAGACATCCTAAATGTTGTCCAGAGTAATAAGTTATCACTACACATTTAGTTAAAATCACTACACATTTAGTTTACTGCCTCGGTGGTGTAGTGGCTTGCATGTACGGCTGCACACTCGGAGGTCCTGGGTTCGAGTCCCGGGTCGGGCCAAGTTTAGTTATTGAATCTTTCTGTATAGTAAACCTCAGTAACAGCCCGGAGTTGGGAAATTGGCGGTGTTTCACCCCCGTGCCTCGGAGAGCACGTAAAGCCGTCGGTCCTGCGCCTTAACTCACACCGGTCGTGTCGAAAAGTCGTCCCACCGGAGTATGAGAGTGATAGGAATAGAGAGTGCACCTGTGTCTGCGCGTACACTTAAGCAATATAATATCTCCTGCGCAGTTAGCTAATCTCAATGAGATTGGCCGCCATAGCCGGAAACGGCTAGGAGAACATCTCTCTCAGTTAAAATCGGGTCAGTATGTACTTTTGCGCAAAATGCACACAAATAGGCAGACAAGTAGACAAAAATTTCGATAACTATTTTTATAGTCCATATTCTGTACACAATAATTGTTTATGTACAAATTTAATTTGTGTTTGCCTAACGTTCATGTGATATATTGATCATTAAAATATACTATACTAGCATTGCCCGCGGCTCCGCCCGCGTTCAGATAAAAAAACCAAGTTCTTAGGTTTGACAGATTAGTATACTCTTACTTTGCAGCTTTTACATTTTTTCTCAGAAATGAGACATTTTCCCGCGGTAAAAAGTATCCTATATGTTGACCTGGATAACCAGCTATTATCATACCAAATTTCATCAAAATCCCTCCAGTGGTTTTTCTGTGATGCGGTAACAGATAGACAGACAGACAGACAAAAATTCTAAAAACTATAGATTCGGCCTCTGTATCGATAATAATGACTATTTCAATAAGATTCTCCAAAATATATTTAATGTCCAGATTCGGCTTAGTTAGAATTTTATTATATGTATAGATGTTAATCCAGACGATAAAGCCATAGTTCTGTCTCCAAAAGAATTACTCTTAAATCTATTAAGTTCTTAAAAGTAATGAAATGAAATCAAAATTAACGATATCAATAATTTAAACATATAAAAGCACTTTGGAATCGTCAATTCATTTAAAGATAGGCAATTTAGTCGGTCCGTGAGGAAAATAATAAACATACATTATCACAAAATTTCATGTTTATAATATAAGTTTGATAAGTGTACAATTTTTTTCTGATAAGTTTTGTCTCCTTTTAATTAAAGCTAATTAAAAATAATAACAAAGTACTTTTTATGATTAAAGAAATATCAAAATTAACCTAACTACATTGTATCAAACATACATGCTCTAAAATTAAAATAAATGGCAGCAGGTCAGTTTACACAATAATTACGTGTTGCTAAATGCGTAATAGTATATTATCCTGTGAGGTTATCTGTATCACTACGAGTTTATCGTATAAATGAATTATTTATGAAATAATATACAAAAAGATATATTCAAATTATATACGTACATGGCAGTGCTGAGCGCGTCAGAAAACGAAGACACGAGCAGGCTGCCGAGACCAAGACCATGGAGGATCAATCCAATAATTGTCACCCATAAAACCCTGGAAGTTAGATCATTGATTTAAATATATAATAAAATATTTTATTATATAGTTATTTATATTAATAGTGCTAATAAAATGTTAGAAAAAATTGAATATAATTATTACGCTTACTTTGTTGCTTATCTTAATTGGAAAATATATGTTATCAATCTTTTAAAAATTTAATAATTTCATTGATATATTGAAGAATTTTAAAATTGTATGATTTTAGTTATTTTTATTGTTTAGCTTTATTTATATTTTATAGGTTTATTGAGCATTTATGTATGTTAACTGCTTCGTTTGCTAGCACGTGCGTCTGCAGATAGGGAGGTCCTAGGTACGAGTCCCGGGCTTATATTATGTTTATTAACTTTTCCCTCCGGAAGTTCTTGGAAAAGTTGTTGGTGGCTTGGCAGTGTTTTAGCCCTTCACCTCTTTACCTTAACAGTTAACACATAAGTACTCGTATACTGTACGTCGTAACGTACGTAAAGTCATCGGTCTAGCGCCTGATTTCTCACTGGTCCTGTTTATTGCTTAAAGTACTATTTTGTTTGATGATATCATAACGCATAAGTAAGCACATACTTTTGCACTATAATATGGATAGCTTAATTTTAACGGGGTTTTTATTGACTTACGTTGGCATATCAAAAAATGGTGCGGGTCCGATAAGTAAGAAAGCTCCAACAACGAATACGTGCCCGCAAGTGGTGATGTACTTGGGCTTGATAGAAGGATGATCACAGAGCCACCCCCAGCCGGGCGCAGATAGTGCGTATATACCACCATTTATTATAAAGATTAAACCTAATATCACGGGAGAGAAGCTAAACTGAAAATAAATAGTTAATATTAGTTATATGTTATAATTTAATACTATCTATACATATAATAAAACCGTAGAGGTCGAATGTCTGTACATAGAAAAAAAAATGCTAAAAACTGAATTAGGGGAATATAAGAAGAGTAATATAACAAATCCTGTTTTTTTTCAAGTTTTTTGTTTCTCTGTCTGTTTGTCTGTTTGTCTGTACAGGTTTATCTCCGAAACTGTTGGACCGTTTAAACGAAATTTTGTATGGTGATACCTACTCGTTTTTTTGGGTCTTCGATATTTATAATATCTTGTTAAAAAAAATGTTTCTACTTTCAGCTGTTAACCTATTTTTATGGTACATAGAAAAAATATTCTTAATACTACACTAAAACCTACTGATTAATATCGGGAATGTACCTGTCGTAAATGAGGCTCTAGCGTCGCCTGCAGAAATCCAATACTCAAACTCGTTGAAATGATACTGATTGCGGCCAATAAAACTCCAGGAATTTTCAAGAGAGACATCATAGTAGCTGAAATGTATGTATTGATGTAGTGTATGATAACTCTCAAAATTAATATTATTATATACTTTCCAAATAATATTTTTATAGGAAAATATGCCCAAGAAGATCTGATTATTTAATCAGGTTTTAATTTCTTTAGGAAGGATAGCTACGGTCAGTTCCTGAGTAACTGTCGTAAGTACCTACTTATGTATGTATCGTGCCTCGGAGAGCACGTAAGGTTGTCGGTCCTGCGCCTTAACTCTCACTGCTCGTGTCGAGCAGTCGTCCCACCGGAGTATGAGAGTGACAGGAATAGAAAGTGCACGTTGTGTCTGCGCGTACACTTGTGCACTATAATATCTCGTGCGCAGTTGGCTAGTCTCAATGAGATTAGCCGCCGTGGACGGAATCGGTCAGGACGGTATTTGTTATACAATGCCTCTTGTAGCCCAAAATTGAATTCAGGATTGACGGAAAACTAAAAGCTACAGTGCTAAATAGCCGTTGGATATCATTTTAATAACTTATCATTATTTATCACCAATTTTCATATTAACCTTTGTCACGTGGTCACGCATAAGTATAAGTCAAGTTATAAGCATATTTTAAAAACTGATAAATGTTTAACTATTATAAAAAAATCCCATTAAATGATAAAATTAGTTGAAATAACTTGCGTATTTAAATTATTGAAGACCTTTAGCTCTTGTGATTAAGAACTTATTTAGTAGGTAGTTCAAAAATTATCTTATTAGCGCCAAAACTTAGAGAAATGATTATGAAAAATATAATGAAGAGTTTGTTTGTTCGTTCGTTTGTTTGTTTGTTTGTTTGTTTGTTTGTTTGTTTGTTTGTTTGTTTGTTTGTTTGTTTGTTTGTTTGTTTGTTTGTTTGTTTGTTTGTTTGTTTGTTTGTTTGTTTGTTTGTTTGTTTGTTTGTTTGTTTGTTTGTTTGTTTGTTTGTTTGTTTGTTTGTTTGTTTGTTTGTTTGTTTGTTTGTTTGTTTGTTTGTTTGTTTGTTTGTTTGTTTGTTTGTTTGTTTGTTTGTTTGTTTGTTTGTTTGTTTGTTTGTTTGTTTGTTTGTTTGTTTGTTTGTTTGTTTGTTTGTTTGTTTGTTTGTTTGTGTGTTTGTTTGTTGTTTGTTTGTTTTGTTTGTTTGTTTGTTTGTTTGTTTGGTTTGTTTGTTTTGTTTGTTTGTTTGTTTGTTTGTTTGTTTGTTTGTTTTGTTTGTTTTGAGTGTTTGTTTGTTTGTTTGTTTGTTTGTTTGTTTGTTTGTTTGTTTGTTGTTTGTTTGTTGTTTGTTTGTTTGTTTGTTTGTTTGTTTGTTTGTTTGTTTGTGTTGTTTGTTTTGTTTGTTTGTTTGTTTGTTTGTTTGTTTGTTTGTTTGTTTGTTTGTTTGTTGTTTGTTTGTTTGTTTGTTTGTTTGTTTGTTTGTTTGTTTGTTTGTTTGTTTGTTTGTTGTTTGTTTGTTTGTTTGTTTTGTTTGTTTGTTTGTTTTGTTTGTTTGTTTGTTTGTTTGTTTGTTTGTTTGTTGTTTGTTTGTTTGTTTGTTTGTTTGTTTGTTTGTTTGTTTGTTTGTTTGTTTGTTTGTTTGTTTGTTTGTTTGTTTGTTTGTTTGTTTGTTTGTTTGTTTGTTTGTTTGTTTGTTTGTTTGTTTGTTTGTTTGTTTGTTTGTTTGTTTGTTTGTTTTTTGTTTGTTTGTTTTGTTTGTTTGTTTGTTTGTTGTTTGTTTGTTGTTTGTTTGTTTGTTTGTTTGTTTTGTTTGTTTGTTTGTTTGTTTGTTTGTTTGTTTGTTTGTTTGTTTGTTTGTTTGTTTGTTTGTGCTGTTTGCTTGTTTGCTTGTTTGTTTGTTTGTTTGTTTGTTTGTTTGTTTGTTTGTTTGTTGTTTTTTGTTTGTTTGTTGTTTGTTGTTTGGTTGAACGCGCTAATCTCAGGAACTACTAATGCGATTTGGAAAATTCTTTTTGCATTAGATAGCCCGTTTATTGAAGAAGGCTATAGGCTATATATCGTCCCGGAAAAATGTTCGGTTCCCGTCGGACAGATTTGTTTTTGTCTAGGGATGGACCCGAAAGGAAGCGAGGCTGAGTCGCTAGTAATAACATAAAAGTTATCTTGAAAGGAAATTAACGCAGTTATGTAAAATAAGTGACCCGCATCCTTATGATGCTTATCGCAATGAACTAATATACTTAGAATCCATATTTTTTACTCGACTGATGTGAAGCCCAAAAAAGCTTATGTGCTTGATTCACAAAATTTACTATTATATATTAATATATTTGGGGTGCACGAAAGGAGCCTCCCCGAGCGACGTATACAACGTATACAACCTATTCGTCCGGCGCACCGTGGACAATCAGAAATTATTAGCCCTGATTGGCTAATCCTTTCACCATGATTCGACACGAGAAGAAGAAGAAGACAAAATTTACTTACAAAAAGTAGTCATGTCACTCTCTAGTCTATGAATTAGCAGAAAATCTATACTTATTACGATATTCACACCGATCTGTTACTGTATAAACGAAAAACAAAATACCAATAGTAGGATTTCCATCATATATATACATCAATACTATGTAGAATGGAGAAGTTAGAAAGAGATAGTCTATAAATTATACTCACGTCCTGTAGGCTTGATGTCTTCATCATCAGGGGTATTCGGCAATGTTATGTAACACAATATAGCTGTGCAGAATAAAGCGAAACCTAGTACTGCGAAAGGCAGAGAATAGCCACCCCAACTGTACAATGCTCCACCCAACATAGGTCCTACAATGAGACCCAGCCCGAAGAATGTTTCTAAGGAAGCCTGGAATAATATTATAAAGCTTGTAAAATTGAACATTTTACTTTGCGTATAACCATTTAACATTATTTGTTTTTAACTAAAAGAATCCAATGACTTTAACATCATCTTAGATCCTCCTTTGAAGTGAAATTTTATTTCCAGACCTATTAGGTAGCTTATTCATTAAAAAAATAACTATGATAATAATCGTTTCATAATTGATATAACAAACTTAGGTCTAAGCAAAAACGTTCAATCAAAATATTGCCACACCAGTTTTATTAGGCGTTTTATTCTATTATGTACATAGTTGAGGAGAAATGATGAAAGTAAAACATCTTGAAATTATATTTTAGTAACTTTAAAAAAATTCCATAAAGTCCTTAATTTTATGTAACATATTTTTATATTAAATATCTTTATACATGAGATATTTAATATAAAAATATATGTTATTCTATTTAAAATTGAACTGTGAAGCTCTCCAGACAAAGAGCTTTTATTTTTATCAGATCTTCATAAGCCTATTAAAATGCATAATTTCGATATGCACTGATAATATAGATAACTGTTGTTAAACATATACAATTTTTATATGCGTATTAATGCAGAAAAAATAAAGCTATGTGTATATATATATATATATATATATATATATATATATATATATATATATATATATATATAAGAACATTTATACAGTTAAAAAATTAAATGTATGTAAAATTATAGCAAAATAATTTTAAGGTAAGACGACTTGTAAGAACCCTTCGCCACTGGTTGTCTATATCACATTAGTCTTCCCGTAATTAGCAATTTCATTGCTAACAACGAATGACCATATATGTATGTACATATATTTTTTTCTCGTAAATCAATAATTGCTATGAGTAAAAGTGAGGCTTTATTATTTTAAATTTTTTTTTACGGGATTTTTCTAAAGGAACATCACGTACCTTTCATACATGATGAAAGATACCCTTTTAAAAGCTCTACACAGTTGAAGCTAAAATTATTTTTGTATAACATACATTTACTTTTAATACGATAAATGTAGGTATTGTATAAGAAAGCGTTTGCATCTCGTAATCAGAAAGGTCTAATAGAATATTAGTCCGGACATATAGAGCAAATAATCAATTTGTTACAACAATTATTATGATAAGTAGTTAATTACGATGGATAAGCAATCATATTTTCTACAAAGATAGTTTAATACTATGTATGTTATTAAATTAATTACACGTAAAAAGGTGATTTTGGTTGATTCCCCACCTAGGGACGAACCCGACCGAAGCGAAGGTGAGGCGCTAGTTCATATAAAAAATGAAAATCGCATTGGCGGTAAAAGCTACATATATATATATATATATATATATATATATATATATATATATATATATATATATATATATATATATATATATATATATATATATATATATATTTATTTATAAGGTAAGGCTCTAAACTCAATAGCGTCCCTTTAATTACCATGTTTCAAGGGCCTTTTAAATATGTGAATAACACAATATTACCTATACAAATATTTTTCTCAGCGGGAATTGAACCCATAATCACCAGTATAGTGATAAATTCTATAAACATTAATCTATATATAAATAGGCATAAGCAACAGAGTTCAGTACTTTTTTATCCTCTATTTGTCAAACGATATTTTTTTGGTTAGTAACCTATTGACAAGACTTAGTGTTTTCAATAAAAAAAAATGATTATAAAAGCAAATTTCAACCACTGGGCGAGTACAAGTTTACATTAAAAAGTGTAACTTACAAACATAGTGGCAACATTATTGGGGAATTCCTTAGCAATGATCGCAAAGGAAGCGGTGAGGAATGCTGCATTTCCCATAGCCTCTACGATGCGAATTGTGAACGCCAGCGTCACAAATGGTATGTGTCCCTCAACTTTATCTAGTAACCTGTTGGTTTAAAAGAAACTTATATTACTCAAAATTATATTTTTTTATTCGAGTATATTTATTTCCTCTGTACCGTAAGAGGAAATAAATATTAAGTCCACGAATTTTTGCACTATTTTTGAAAGAATATGCTTAAGTCCTGAGAATAAATGAGACACAGCTTTTCAATTATATTAAATTTTTTACCCGAAATTATTAACTTTCTCCCTAACCTAACCAAACATATCTTACACTACTCACCCTCGCTCCGCTCCTCCTAGGTTGTTTCCCCATACAAACTTTCATCCCCATTTTCACCCTCTTAAGGGACGATTTACGGGATAAAACTTCCCATATTCCTAATTATTTTTTTATAGATATATCCTTCCCAGAGTCTAAAACTATCTTCTTACTAAATTTTATCTAAATCGGTCCAGTAGCTTATTCGGTACAAACAAACAAACAAACAAAAAAAAACAAACTTTCCTCTTTATAATATTAGTATAGAAGTATAGATTAGCTTCTATAGAATAATTTATCTTGTATAGGACTAGTTTTGACCCGTGGTTCTGCTTTCAAGGTAAGCAGAGTGGGAATAAAGTATAGCCTGTGTTCGTCGCCATTACCGAAAATTGCTTGTAAAATTTCATCGTAATTTGTTTAGTGGTTAAAGCGTGAAAATGTAGCAGACGGAAAGACTTTCACATGACTTATAAGTTTGGATATACATAGGTAACAAATAAATAGGTATATTATATGGACAAGTTAAATAAGTATGCTATAAACATTTATTTTTATCAGTGTAGTTATAGGCGAGTGTATTGTGTATAGATTAAAAAAATGTAAGTCTATAATATAATTTTTATGTGATAAGTGCAAATAAATTTACGTTAATACTTTTTATAAGTCAGTAATAAAATAATAAAGTTTAAGTCATTACATGTTAAAACTACAGGCTTGATTTTCATTGAATAAGATATTATTATATGATATGAGTATTTACTAGTTCATGAACATAAATTGTTGAAGTTAATTATGCAAATAAATAATAATATTAATGCCCATTCAATTCATAATACGCAAATAAACTCGGCCTAGTTTCAAATATATATACGTATTTGTGCCCATTTACATATAGGTACATATGTATATGGTCTATGGATCTGTACCCTCAACCCTGTACTTAGAAACAGCCCCTTTGGCTTAGACCCAGAGGCTTGCATGCATAACTTAAGAACCTGGATTCGAATCTAGACTCTGGGATCAGACATTCTTTTTGGGTTTTCTGTGACGAAATTCTCAGCCCGGAACTAGGAAATTGATAATCATGAGAGTGAAAGAAAGAGATAATACACTTGTGTTTAAATACACACGCCTGTACTATGCATAAAATTAATACATAAATTTTAAGGGTGTTTTTATGGGACGACCATACCAATGTTTAAAAAACCAAGAAAAATTTAAAAATCGAGCTTTCTGCAAATATCTCGAAAACTTTGAGGTTATCGTAAAAAGTGTTATTTATAAAAGTTGTAGATTTTTACTAGACCTACAACTTTTGTAGAAAACATTTTTCGATAGAACATCACAGTAAGCCGGAAATTGAAAAAAAAAACTATTTTTCAACGTTTTGCGTCCCCCCATTTCTCGGGTATAGCTGGGCATCGGGGGCATTTTACGAATTTCTATTCCTTATATACTTGCTAACATTTTAAGATCATAAAACTTCAGGTTTTCAATATAAATTTTTTCTCTTAAAAATAAACGGATTCCGATTGGTCTATCAATCAAAAACCAAAATAAATCCGCGGGAAAATCCGAAATGATAGTAAAGTATACATTATATTTATTTTGTTACATAAATAATAACTACGATTATAACTACAATACATACATATATACCCCATTTGCAAAAAATAAGTTGCTGGCTTACAGACTTATACAAATTCGATATATTCACTCAGGCTTTAATTTTTATTTGTAATGAATATGGCAATGAGTTAAGTTCCGGCTATGTACAAATATTTACATAGACGATAAATATTTATCGTTATCTGGGAGTAAAGGTAAAATCAACAGTAGCTACGCAGCGGTCGAAATTAGGCGGAAGATGAAGTATAATATTCATAATTTTGGCCTTCTGGTGTTCAAGTACTTATTATTAATTACATTTATATGTTCAAATTAATAAACAATATTGACTGGTAACAAGTAGATATTGAGAAATGAATGCAATTTTTTCAATTTACTTCTGTTAGTACTTGTACATTGTAAAACTATGACGCACGACGTTTTCTGGCAATTTCATAATTCTGGGCTGTCACGGACAATTTTTAGACAGAAAAACATAGCCTAGACTATGTCCGAAACGGGACAAAATTCAGGACTTTAGAATCTGCAGCCGATATGCTAAACTTTAGAATAGGGTTATTTCTAAGAACAGGGTTCACATTATAAACTACGTCGAGTTAAGGTGGCCAGTGTTGTATTAGACAATTTGAGGTAGTGAGTATTAATTTAAATATATACGTAATACGATATATATGTACCTATATAGTTTAGGTCTTAAGCTACGTACTATATGCCATACGAATACGTATATCGATTGCAGGTCATTGATTTTAAAAGAAAACCATTTTAAAATAATTACCCAAATAATATAGAACATGTTGATGTTGTTAATATTCCCGCGTTGAAAACGAGCTTAGGCCCCAATCTGTTAAGATGAGCGCCGTAGAAAGGACTGATGATGAAGACCACCAGCTCGAACACACCAAACACCAGGCCATACTCCGTAGCTGAACATCCCTTTAGTTCCGCCTGTAAAAATATAATCATATTATAATTTATATACATTTTAATATTTATTTTTCACACAAGATCAGTTTACTACTTTTGTCCACTTTTCTAAACTATATACGTACCTACTTACTAAAATGAAGCCTATGTATTAATTAAAAATATCTATCCCCATTTCGAATTTAACCATCTTTTAAGCGTTGAAAGCTTATGAAGTAACAATTAACCGATAATAAGTACTTGCATACTTTATTTACAGTAAATAAAATTACAAATATATGTACTTAAGAACTAGCGACTCACCCTCGCTTTAATCGGGTTAATCCCTAGGTTGATTCCCCATACAAACTTTCACCCCCATTTTCACCCTCTTGAGGGATGATTTCCGGAATAAAAACATCCTATGCATTCCCAGGGTCTCAAACTATCTTCTTACCAAATTTAATCTAAATTGGTTCAGTACTTCCAGAGTTTACTTCCTACAAACAAACTCATAAACTAACAAATTTTACCTCTTTATAATATTAGTATAGATGATTATATGACAATATACATTAGTAATAATTTGTTTTGTTTATTTTTTGCGTTGAGATGATTTATGCTAATAACAAAAACTGAGAGCTTGGTCAATGTTTTTTTAAATTGATAGTAACTAATAATAATGTAGAAATGATTTATCTAAGTATTAATTAATGTTGCCATTACATGTCCTTACAATACATACATATTTCCGTGCTTAACTAGCGAAAGCGATTAACAAAATGTATAGGAACTTTTGAAAGTTTCCTTAGTCCATACAAGTTATTTTTGAAGTTTAACTGAACAATTTCAAATGTTTTATCGTATTTGTGAGTGACAATAGTGAGGTCTAAATATACATACTTCGGTCCTAGTTACAGTGATTTAGTTATAAAAGTATCGGCGCCTGGCAATTGTACGGACTACCCGATAACCTAACAAGGTTATCAATATGCTATGTATTCTGACCGACAGGCGACCAGAAGGTAAGGTTTTGTATGAGAAAACGAAATTGAATACAACAGCTAATATTTAACAAGAAAAACAAGTAAAGTATGTCTAAAACAAATCTATACTTAAAAATTACGATGTAGATCTCCAAGAAACTTAATAAGAATGCTAGCCAAATTTTCCCTTGTATTCAGCCTTATTTAAGGTCCCACTGCTGTGCATGGGCCTTAATTCAATACGAGGGGGATCGGGCCATAGTCCACCACGCTAGCCAAGTGCGGGTTGGCGGACTTCACATATCTTTCGAAAACTTGCTAGGTTTTCTCAGACATGCAGGTTTCATCATGATATTTTCCTTCACCGTAAGAAAAATGGTAGTCATGTTGGAAATGATTCACACACGAAAATATCAGAGGTGCGAGTTTCAAGATTTGAACCCACTTCACTTGGTTTCTCATGCGAGGGCATTACCATACCTAATTGGCCCTTATTTTTTTATCTTTGTGACTGTCACAAAAACATTTTGTTTATTGAAGATTGAAAAATTACATAACTAAAAATATATGGAAAAAATATATCTATGCGTTAAGTCACGTAGTCAGAACATGTCCTTCCCATATCATTTATATTATAAAGTATAATAATTAATAAATTATATATAAATACTTTTTATACTAGTCGTATCTGCGTATGCGTTCTTATTTAGTCCGTAACCTTATGGTTGTTAATTCAAGATATGACTTTATGCTGGAGTGCCCACAACCTAAAGCTCAATTTGTGTCTTTAGAATCGATTGAAATCTAACTTAGCTAAGTTTCTAAGCATATTTTATCTAAAAAAAAAACAATAATTATAGTTTACAGGCTTTTGAACAATTGTAACGTATCGGATTTGTTAAAATGAATCAAATGAGCCAACAAATTTATAAGTTTTACCAGTGGCCATTGTAGAATTCTACTTTCTGTCTCTAGTATCAGATCAACTCGATGATATCGAATTAATATCTAACGAGATTTTATATATCTACTCCCAGAGTTTGAAATCGGTATCGGTGCCGATTATGGTATGGTTAATTAGAATTATATTAAAATAAACTTTCAACGTCAAATCACATAGTTACAAGTGTAGCCAATACAAAAAAACGGACTTTAAGATTACTTCAAAAGTTTTTCCGTCTTTAGGGGTGGAATATTTATAGAACCCTTAAAAACTACAACAAGGGTTCATAAATTAAAAAAATAAAGAAGAGAAAACATCGCGAAACGTACACAAAAACAAAATCGAAGTGGGGACCTCCTCGTTATTGAAGTTGGCTAAAGGGCATGCTTTTAATAAGGTCGCATTGAAATCTGCTTAGTTTGTTATTTTCAGTTCAAAAAAATCTTGCCATATCACATTATTACCAAGTCTATAGAACGGAGAAAATTAAAATTTGGTACATACGTATTTCGAGTTAGTTATAACGACGTAAACAGGAAAAAAATGATTACTAACCAGCTTTAATTTTATTCTATTTCATTTTATTTGAATTTTATTATATCTATAGACGTCATTGATGTATAGATGCCATGTGATAACTGTCATTTTTTCCAACGACAAGAACAAAATAGCTTTTATTTCACTGTTTATTACTCAATTTTTTAGAAAATATTTTATTTTCTATTACTATATTAGCAAGTCTCATTCATACAATTTCAATATTTATTTTCTATTGTATTGATATTGTATATTTAAAGTACTTAATAGCAAACTCCAAATTATCTTAATAAATGAGTTAGTACACCAATTTAACGGCACACTAAATCGTTTTAACAAAACTTACACTAGTGAAAGCTTATTTTTCATCTCGAATAAAACAGTATTTTTTCACGATAAGGCATAGAAAGAATGGAGGTTTGGTGATGTAGCTATCCCTATATAAATATTCTATACTAGCGACTCACCCTTGCTTGCTCGCTCGGGTTCGTCCCTAGCTTGATTCTCCATACAAACTTTCATCCCCATTTTCACCCCCTTAAAGGATAATTTCCAGAATAAAAAGTATCCTATGTACTTTCCAGGGTCTCAAACTATCTTGTTACCAAATTTTATCTACATCGGTTCAGTAGATCCAGAGATTACCCCCTACAACCCAGAGATTACCCCCTACAACATCACAAACTCACAAACTTTACCTTTTTATAATTTTAGTATAGATATTTGTGCGTTTTTTCCACAGTATAATCAGTAAAGTCGCTAGCCATTTATCATAGATAGTTTTTAATTTTAAAAATGTTTATAATACTTGAAATTAGTTAATTATTTCTAAGATGGTTTTTCTTAGTGAATCAGAAATAATTATTTTTAAATTCTTCTTACTACTCCTTTCTCCCTTCGAGAAAATTATTTATATCGTTCTTACTATATAACTAACCATAATTTTTCAGCCTGTTGCGAGTCATCATCGAGTGTACTAAGGGGTACCATAAGCTCAGTAATGGGCGAGGGCATGATCGGGCCCTTAGGGTTTCAAACCCTATGATAATGTTGTGTTTTTATTATAATAGCCTTACAAAAAAACGAATTCTACATATCATTTAACATTTAACTGATTCTAACCAATGAATTTTAAATCAAAATCCATTCACTCAAACCTAATATTTTACCTGTCTGCTCAAAATTTATTATTAAAACTAAAAACAGTCTTTTAATTTTTATAATTTTCAACCGACTTCAAAAAGGAGAAGGTTCTGAATTCGGCTGTATTTTTTTATTTTTGGCACGTTTGGAAAAAAATATGGGAGTAAAATTTTTATGATGCGCGCGTACTTTATTTTTGTTCTCTTACACCAAAGAAGTATACGAGTAACTTTTTACGTGCGTACATAAGTACACACACGGTTCTTTTACTTTGTATATTTGTTACATTAGAACTCCGTCATTTATTAACCGATTTGGACAATTTTTGTTTTGTTTGAAAGTGCATACTTCCAGTTTGGTTGAATTTAAATTTGAAAAGAAAAGTATCCTAAGACTGGAAAAATAGCTAATAAAATTTAACCTACTTCTAATTATCATAATATTGACTTGAAACTTTGCAAGTTTTTCTATTGCCATTGATTATAATGCATTGATTCACATGAGCTGATCTGATGGTAACGCCTGAAGGTGGATAGTTGGAACTATTCAATGGCTAATAGTAGATCTTTGAGTTTAAGCTTATTTTGTTTGATTTGACAAGCCTAATACGTTAGAATTGGATTTTAGAGCCTGATTTTTAGTGTTACTAATAAAAGCTAGTTTTAGTTTGTCAGTCTTCACATGAAAATTGGCATCAAACTAACATAAACGTCTTAAGCGAATATTATTATTATACTATGTCTACACTAAAAATGGAAAAATAAAAACTAAAAAAACCGACTTAAAAAACATTAAAGAGTAATACAGATATTAACAGATATTGTTGAAGTCGGTGCCAGCCGATACAAATCAAAGCACCATAGCAGGTATTTATAATAATTGAAAACTGCCGATCAGTTATTTTTTACTTTTAATGTTTTTTTTGAAGTCAGGTTTTTAATTTAAATGTCATATGCAGCTTGTCTTTATGTGTTACCTTGAAAAAAAACATTTTTCGAATCATCTTTAAGTTTCTCGTTCCTTTTTTAAAAAAAAAATAAATCTATAAGCAAAAATATTCAAAATTAATCGCGATATGATATTTTGATATTTTATTTTAGCGTCAAACCTGATTATTGAAATAAAAATTTATATAGACTTACATAATAACATCAAGCAACACCGCATTTGCAAATAACACTAAACTAAAATATTTTATTAATGCAATACCTTGCTAAATTAAATATTTATTAATATTGTTAAATTACATAACCCTACACTTACCTCGTGAGGAAAAAATGGCGCTTGAAGAGCAACACATATAGCATTACAAAAATCCGCAATAGAAATTACCACTACAGTCAACCACTGTCTTTTAGTAAATTGAAGACGCATTTTGAAATGGGCACTTTAAAATTAGATCACTTTGAAAAACTCAAAATTCATAACTTACGATAAATAATTAAAAATATTTAGAGCTTAATACTAAGTAACACTCGATTTTATATTACAGTTTAAATTAATTTCATGAACGTCACAATTTTCTGGATGCTGGTATGTTACTGAGGGTGTATCGAAGAAGTTTAGCAAAACAATACCCACTCAAACATCGGTCTATTGCCTTCGCAAAAAATTGAATTACATTGACTCTTCTGTTAGCGATTTACGTAATTTATAATTATATATACAGCAATGAATAACTAATTCTAGAAGACTCCTACATATTCGAGGTTAGCTGCGAAATTGGTACACGGGATATGATAAATAAATGATAAATGGGATGTAATTAAGATTTGTAATTTTTGTTTAATTGGCTTTTTAATTATAAACAATTGATAGTTGTGACGATACTACTACTATTTGAAGTCATTGACTCCTTATAATGGATATACTTAATTAAATTTAATTTTTTTATTACTATGAAGTAAAGATATATGTAATTACATCATGTTTGTCTGAGCTTAAAGCTTATTTTCTGAAAACATTAGAGGGTAATGATGCAACTTTATATATGCACTTACGTCTTTACTCACAAATTCATTAAGTGCAAGCTCCAAAAAATAACAGGCCCCTGCTTTATAGAGGAGCATGTAAAATTTAACAGTTATCTACTGTATTATTGAATCTGTATAAATTACAACCTGATGCCTAATCTTTAATATTTAGGTATTAAATTTACATCGAAATGCGTCTAGCCATTTTCGAGCGACGTGCAAAAAACGATATATGTTTATGATTTAGAGATTGGAAATTTTCAAAATTATAGATTTTTTCCTGTATTAAATCTATAAATATGAAGACGAAAAGGTCACTCATTCACTTACTAAACACGAAATATCAAAAAATGACCTATGTAGCTAAAGTTCATAGGTAGGACATTAGCTAGAAACGGATTTTGGAACAGAGCCGGGGGGAGAAGAGGGGGGGGGGGGGTCATGAGTGAGTTATTTTGGTCATACAATAATCATGTACATGGACGGCCCCTTGAGCAATTCTTGTCTTCTAAAATATTCTAACTAGAATAATTATAATATCCCTTATTAAATATACTAATAATAATGTTCTCCGGAACGATTTCGTCCACAGCGGCCAATCTCACTGAAACTTGTAGTATGTATGTACATATATGCAAATAGGTATATAATGCATAGTGCACAGGTATTCATTCAGTACATTCATTTTATGCCCAAGATACACCAACAAAGGAATCTAAGCTAATTCATTCGTTTTTTTAACGTTGGGAAATGCATTTAGGCACAAAGTGTGGGACTCACCGGCAAAGCCAGTAATACTCACTAGAACCCAACGGAACCTCCCCCGTCTTAATGGGGCGTCGCAGGATCGCTTACGCATTCAACCACGACACTTCGAAGGCAGGTCTGCCAAAGCAGACCACAACGACCATGGGGTTGCTCCACGGTCCACTCTGCTATCCAGTGCCGGATTTGACCTTGGCGCCGCCCCTGGGCACTGTTAAAAATGCCGCCCTATTATCGAAGTTTTGAATAAAAATGTTGAAAGTTAAAAAAAACTAATTATTAATTTTTTGAAAAATGAAAAAATTATATATAAATGATATAAATTTTTTGAAAAATATACCTACTACTAGTTAATCTTTTTATATTTTTCATTTTTTGGAAAATAAAAGAAGGATTTTCGATAACGCGAAGAACATTTTTTTTCGCCCTCCGAAATTTGTCGCTCTTAAAAATTTGCCGCCCTGGGCACTAGCCCCGAGTGCCCCTAGTGTAAATCCAGCGCTGCTGCTATCAGAGAAGTACCAGGAGCAACCCACATAGCACACCGCCCACCAAGATGGGCCACCTCCCAGTGTTTCTTGGCTTCGCGCCTGGCTGGATTGCCGGGCACTACTAAGCCCCCCAACGAGAAGGTGAACGCGCGTTGGGCATGGGGGAGCTAAATCATACCTGGAGTTGAATGTTTTTCTTAAAATTTTAATATATCTTGAAACAAATTAATTTAAAAATATAAAAAAATCCGTCTGCGTAAAAAGCAAATTAAAAAGCGGAAAACAAGTTGACGAAGGAACATTGTATTGTACAATATATTATCATCAAAATCTGTTAAGCTGTTTAGTACTTACGAGGGAACATATTATCGGACTCACATACGTATAGGCTAAACACATAACCTTCCTTGGGCTTTGCCGCAGACAAGTACGAAATTAATAGATGAAGTTTTTTCGTAATTGCCAAAAATATGTTACTTTATTATATACTTTGTTTTTGTAACAATTTTATTGTAATAATACAAAATTCACCAATAGTTAGTTACATTGCATACGCAACGTTTGTATAAACCGCGTTGTAAATTAAAATATTTCATTCACGGTTCCCAACTTTTCACACACAATCGAGTGTTATTTTATTAAAATATATAAACTAGTATTGCCCGCGGCTTCGCCCGCGTTCTGATGACCAAAAACCAAATAAAATAGCGCTATTGTTTTTTTTTTCAAGATAAGCTATTTTTAATAGTTTTTGCCTTATTTATGAAGTTGCCTTGCTAAAATATAAATAGAATCATTATGGTTTTATTCTAACCAGTTTTTGTATTTTTTCTCAGAAATAAGGTATTTTCCCGCGGTAAAAAGTATCCTATATGTTGACCCGGATAACCAGCGATGACCATACCAGTTTTTCATCAAAATCCCTCCAGTAGTTTTTCTGTGATGCGGTAACAGACAGACAGACATAAATTCTAAAAAGTATAGATTGGTCTCTGTATCGATAATAATGTCTATTTCAATAAGATTTTCCAAGAAATATTTAATGTTACAACTTTATTATATATTTATAAATATGTACTTATATGAATTGTTAGTATTTTATTTAAAACATGTGTTTTGCATTATGGAGGTCAGTACAATATTTTACTAAAATCATAGATGAAAAAACATAGTCCATATCCATACTAATATTATAAATGTGAAAATTTATTTGTTTGTTTATTTGTCGTGTGTTTTTACGTCGAAACAGAGTGACTGATTTGCGTGATTTTTGTGTGAAGATAGGAGGGTTGCAGAGTGACATAGGCTTTTTACCGCGGGAGATTATCTCATTCTCACGGGAAAACACTTTAAAACACAACCTAAAAAAAATAATTAAGTATGATCAGAATTACTTGAAACTTGGTTTTAATGCTCTTCAATAAAATTAAATGAATACGTGTATTAGCATTTTTTTGAAATTAGTTCTATAAGCGGGTAAAATGTGGAATGAAAATTTGTGTGAAACCTACCTTTTTATGGGTTTTTTTAATAGTTTTATCGCGAGGGAAGCCGCAGGATCTGCTAGTCTGTATAATAATAAATATTATAAATGTAAAAGTTTGTGAATATGTATGACGTTTGTTATTCTTTGTCGCCAGAACGGCTGGACGAATCTGGATGAAATTTGACACAAAGATTAATTATAATCTTAAATAACACAAAGGCCACTTTTTATCCCGGAAAAATATACAGTTCCCGAGGGATAGATTTGTTTTTGTTTTTCTAGAGGCGAACCCGAGCGAAGCGAGTGTGAGCCGCTTGTATAATATATATATATATATATATATATATATATATATATATATATATATATATATATATATATATATATATATATTTTATGGGACAAAGGGGGCAAACGGGCAGGAGGCTCACCTGATGGAAAGTGATCACCGCCGCCCATGGACATCTGCAACACCGCAGGGCTTGCAGATGCGTTGCCGGCCTTTAAGAAAGGAATACGCTCTCTTCTTGAAGGTGGCCAGGTCGTAGCGGTAAGGATGCCCCATACAATCAGATTGGAAAGCGTTAAAACGTGCCATTTTTTCTTTTCTTGAATAGATAATAAATGTCTAATAAATAACTAGTTTATTTTATAAATATGTAAACACTAAAATATAATAAATATTAAAAATTCATCATGAATTTAATTAAACTTTCAGTGACTTTGGCAATATTTAAATGAGGTAAATAACTCTTTACCAACCACGGTTAAATATTGTCTTCTTATTCTATGAACAAAATGTAAAAGAATAAAAAGAGTAAAAGCTCGATCTGTGAATATGCACTACAAAACCACACCAGATGCTTATAATCAGTTAAATTAGGCTAATTTGATTTAGATGCGCATTAATTCGTTTTCGTCCATTTAGGTATATTTTTTAAATGTTTTTGGGATCTATTTTTTTAATTTTAATTTTACACGAAGTTAGTTAAGAGCAACACAGTCAGAGGTCCAAAAAAACTAAAATTTACTTATACTTATTTAATTATACTTAAAATTACAATTATAATTAATACGTATAATGCTACGCGATGTAACAATTAGAATTTCTATATTAAAGAATTTTAATATTAACGTGAACTTCTATTGGAAAAACAAAAGTGTAAGCTTACGTTATGACGCAAATGAACGTGGGAATGCTGACTCCGCTCCTCGTGTCGCCAGTGTACGGCGCGAGGTCAGCACTCCACCTATAGCTATGCGCTGCGGTATAACAAGTTCAATTACAAATCGATACAAACAATGCCATCTATTGAGATATATTTGAAAGGTATTTTTTTTGTTCCTGACGAGACATACTAAAATCTTTATAATATCAACTACAGGTGTTATACCACATACTCTACATACTAGCCTGGAAACCTTAGGCCTCTACCGCTCAACTTATATACTTCTTCAAAAAGCCGCAATTTTAAATACATGCCAAATTGTAAGAAAATTCCTATCCTTATAGGTGGTAACTTTCTTACAGTTTTGGATTTTCAATAGGATTGTACTCGCAGATTTATTTATTACTATTATTTATTTATAATGTTTTATTTAAATAATTACATGGCTGATATTTTTTTTAAATCACCGAAACATAAAAAAATCTACCCATTTTTTGCTTGGCTATTTGCCCGCAATAATTGGTTATAGCTACCCTAGTCACCTAGGATAACAAAATTGTAAAAACATAATAATAATAATAAGCGTTTATTTCAGACAAGAAGTCCATAAAATTCATCAATAAGCATGGAACACAGAAAACAGAAATAACATGCTACAAAATTATCACAGAAATAAGCAAAGAAAAATAAACAAATTTAACAATTAAATTAAATAAATGATATATGCCACTCTGAAAATCTTTGGGAAACTTGTAGATGGATTAAATTCTTAACATTTATTCATTGTTACAAACATACAAATGTTCGTGGGGAAATTGGGTAAAATAAAAAAAACATACGTATAAAAAAAATATAAAATTGGTAAAAAATTTAAGTTGGTCAAGTGCGGATTGAGTTTACGTTGACAAATTATCACGTATTTTTTCTGAGGATGTTTGTCAAGCTTTGTCATTTTAACATGTAGGCTCATACTCGTATTTGACAAATAACGTCATATTTGGTAAACATAGATATTCGTAAACAGTATTCAGGTCTTCTTAACGTCACATCAGGAGAATCAGGCCATAGTCGACCACCCTGACCAAGTGCAGGAAAATTGATAGGTTCTCTCACACATGCAGATTTGCTCACGTTGTTTTCCTTCACCGTAAGAAAAGTGGTAATCGTGTTAGAAATAATTTGCATATGAAAATATCAAAGGTGCGAGACCCGGGATTTGAACCCGCTTCACTCGGTTTCCCAAGCGAGCGCGTTACCATTTTGCTACAACTGCTTATAAACTGACCCTTGATAAAATTAATTGCAAAAATTAAATGAATTCTAACTGTAATATTAATTATAATTCCTTAAGTTGAAATGTGAAGGTTTCCATTGTTGTAGTGCTTAAATAAATACGTCCTCCAACTGTAACTGATGCAACTAATTAGTAGTATGTACACACTGCTTATTATCTATTTGTGTTTGGGGTACAATAAAAGCCAGAATAAGTTAAGAAGATTTTTATCTGTATATATTTTCACATGCCGAAAATTCATGAATGACTTCATAAAAAAATCTGTTTCATTTTATTCAGTTCAGCAATTCTGCTAGTTCCATAATAATTTTATCTGAACTGCCAGTTCCATGTGATTTAAAATTATGATGATCAGGGTTAGGTCGAGTTCGTAAAATGGTGAATGAGTGGATAAGCGATGCGCTATTAAGACAGGGGAGGTTCTGTTGGGGTTTAGTGGGGGAGTCCCACATAACCTATATTCAAGGGGATGGTATGGTTGTACGTTAAAAAAGATTAAGTAATATGGTTATTTCATTATCCATGATAAATTATTTGCAGAGAAATAGAGAGTTAATCTTGAGAATTAATTAGTAAGATTATCTTAAATTTAAACAAAGAAACCTAGACTTACTAAGTGCATCGCTTATATATGATGATGGGACAATACGGAAGTAGAGCATAGAGATGTCACATTTAAAAAATGCTAATGTAAATTCGTATAAATAAATAATAATGTCAGTACATTATTACACACAGCACCATCTAGTCCATGGTAAGCTACGAGGCTTGTGTTATGGATACCAGATAGTTGATACATTATACATATATCACTTTAAATACATACATATTATAAATATAAACCCATGACTGGAGTACAAATATTCGTGTTCACCATACAAATGAATGCCCCTAGCGGGACTCGAATCCGCGACCGCTGGCGCAGCAAGTAGGGTCACTACAAACTGAGCCAAACGTGTCGTCAAGTAATGTATAAAACATTAATAGTTTCCTGTTTACGTTAATTTTATATAAATTTGTAAATATATTTTAAATGTATAAAATATATACATATGTACTTAACCTCAAATCAAAATTCTCTATTCAAACTAGATCAAAAGTTTAATAAGATTAATATTCCTATTTATCGTTTTTTCTCAATATTGTTGATATTTAAAATTTATAAAACTTATTCTAAGAATTTAAAAAAACCTTGAGATAGTATTAACAATAATTCAATGTACCAATAATAAAGTTTAGAAAAGTTAAAATATTAAAATCATAACAGAGACTAGCATGATTATTAAAGTTCAGAAGAAGCCCGAGCTGCGGACTGCGGCGCGGATGGGGGCCAAATGGCTGAGCATTCTGTTTGTAAACAGAGGAGGGGCGTCGAGGGATGTCGAAAATCGGGCCCGAATAAAACAACGTTTCATGCTTTCACTTCAAACAAAATGAGACGCGTACCCGTCCACCTACCGCAGCACGCGCCTATTGCTTACTGAATCTGCCGTACAACGGACGCCGTCGACTTAAAAATATTATAACGAAAAAGTGACATTTGGTGCGAAATTTTTATTAAGTTAAATTTTTAGTAACTAAACAATATGAGTCGGCATATTTTTAAAGTAATTTTTGTAATTTTCTTCACGATCATCTGCCAAAATGGGGAGGCGGCGGAGAATGATAATACACCAACTATACGTAAGTCTTATTCCCTATATTAGCGCAACTAAAAGTGATACATAATATAAAATTATTTGAAACAAGGTATAGTATTAATTAAAAAAATATTAATATAATATAAAATTATATATAAATAATAAAAAAAATTAGAAGTGATTACAAAGATCGCGTCTTTGTATTTAAATTGCGATTTTGTAACGAGCATTGTTATTATATTCGTCTCAATGGTTGCCAACCGTTTAGATGTTGAAATATTTACGTTTAGCAACTTGGAGATTTGTGATGAAAAATAGTGTGACCTTTGCCTTATTGCGTTTAATCATTATACAAGTATTACCTCAATTATAAAAAAAAAGCGATGCCCCAGAAAACGGAAATTGTATCGATAAAGTGACCTGAGCTGGGGTTGTTATGATTATAAATACTTTGTATAAATAAGAACTAAATAAATAAGAATATTATTATGCTATCAATATAATAATTTAACTTAATAAATATAAAATAAAAAAAAGATATAAATTAAAATTTACTTCATTATTTGAAAATATAAAGTACATAAAATAATAAAATATCACTATTCGTAACCGTTCTTTCTGAAATTGTAGCAACCTTTCATAAATATTTTCTATCGATTCTCTCAATTTCAGAAGCTTTTATGTTTATCAAACTATTTAACTTATTTAGCTATACAAAACATACTTAAATATTTAATACTAAAATGGTTGCTTTTTCGAAATAAAGTATATATCTACCAAGATTTTATCAATACACTAGCGATACACCCTCGCTCCGCTCGGGTTCGTCCCTAGTGAAAATTTAGGTTTGTATGTATTTTTTAATGCCGAATCATGACATTTTTTTTTGGGGTGGACCACCCTTAGATCACTTAGGGGTATGGAAAATAGATAGTAGCCGATTCTCAGACCTACTGAATACGCATATAAAATTTGGTAAAAATCGGTAAAGCCGTTTCGGAGGAGTACGGTAATAAACATTGTGACATGGAAATTTTATTTATTTGATTGTTAGTTTTGCATGTTTTTATTTACCAAACACTTAAAACGCCTTAAAGTCACTAATCACCTTAATTAAATTATAAAATATATTACAGTGAAAAAATGCTTTTATAAAGGAAAATTGTGTTTCTTCTATCGACCTTCTCTTTGCATAGAAATAATTTGAATTGCCATGCCAGTGTTAGCTACGGGAACTTACACTTTAGCAGCTACGCAGACGTCTTTTTAAAAAGAACTCTTATAATTTGGTTTAACATAATGATAAAAAATTTGTTTACTTCAAAAATCTTGTTAATATCGAAATGAATGGTAAATGAACTGGCCTATTGGTATGTTTCTATTTCTATAATGAGGATAATTTCGCTATATCAGGCGTGTCATTGATGCCAAGGTCACTTTCGTGTTCCGTTGACGAAACAACGTGTTCCCTATGTTTGCTGTCTTGCGTATTGTAATGGAGCCGGTCACGTCATATTTTATGTTGTTTTTATTACGTGAATATTATGTTTTACAAACGTAATACACATATTTTTATTAATCCCATTAATATATATATGTATAAAAATCTATTGCTGTTTGTTAGTCTCGCTAAAACTCAAAAACGGCTGGACCGATTTGAACCATTCTTTTTTTGTTGTGTTGGGAAAAAAATTTGGGAAAACCCAAAAGTACTGCTGGAAAATCAAAACGTTCAGAACTGTTTCCTTTGTTATGTTATAATATATAGTCTATCTATTCCATACTAACAGTTAAAACGTACCTAGGACGGAACTCGAGCAAAGCGGGGGTGAGTTGTTACAACACGTATATTCGAAAACTGCTGGACCGATTTTTATGATCTTTGTTTTGTTAGATTTGTCTTTACCACGAATAGCAAAATAACAATTAAACATCGGAAAAATTCACGAAAAAAAATAATAAAAAAAAATGTATTGCATACTAAGCGCCAAAACGTACCTAGGGACGAACTTGAGCAAAGCGAGGGTGAGTCGCTAGTAATATTTTATATAGGAAAGTTTGGGTGAATGTTTGTTATTTAATCATGCCAGAACGGCTTAACGGATTTGTACGAAAGGCACCGAGATAGGTTATAGTCTGGAATAGCACATAGGTTACTTTTTATCCCGGAAAAATGTACGGTTCCCGTGGGATAGATTTATTTTTGTTTACACTAGGGACGAACCGGAGCGAAGCGAGGGTGAGTTGCTAATCTAAAGATAGGTATAATAAAATTGTAAATAAGCCGAATCTGTACATTAAATATTTTTTTGGAAAATCATATTGAAATAAACATTATTATCGATACAGAGGCTGAATCTATAGCTTTTAGAATTTTTGTTTGTCTGTCTGTCTGTTATCGCATGACAGAAAAACCATTGGAGGGATTTTGATGAAACTTGGTATGGTGATAGCTGGTTATCCGAGTCAACATAAAGGATACTTTTTACCGCAGGAAAATGTCTCATTTCTGAGAAAAAAACCAAAAACTGCTATGTAAGAGTAGTTTGGTCATCTGAACGCGGGCGGAGCCGCGGGCAATGCTAGTTTATCTGTAAATCCCTTTTACAAAGTTAATAGGAGATATTTATGCATAAGTATATTTTGTATCAAACACTAACTACTCTAAGTCTAATGATATTTACATTTGTAGGCTTTGTGCAACTAAAATAAATTAAACAGTTTCTGTATTAGCGATCCGCTCTCTACCGTTATCGTTAACCTTTTGTTATAAAAAACGTGTATGCGATCCGAACCGAAACCCGAACCCGGCTCTGTTCCAATGTTAATAAATTATTTTTTTATTTTTGAGTTCATACAAAAAACCCACAATTTCAAATTTTCCACGCATTTCCATTTTTTTTTCTTTATTCGAACAAACTATTGAGGATATTTAAAAATATAAATCGGTCCACCTGTTCTCAAGTTATTAAAATTATTGCTAGAAAAGTATCTAGATATTTCTTCAAATCTAGAAAATTAAATGTCGATTTTTTTCTAGAGATAATTGACCTTGACCTATTAAAATTAGCACATTCCACAGATTATGTAACTTAATGATCATGATTAATTTAAATATAGTTAACGTATTGGTTTTTTAACATATCTTGTTTTTTTAAAGGTGATATTTTCCATAAAACATGTTTAAGATACACCAATACATTTTATAATTTTGTTTACTACACATTTAGTAAACAAAATTATAAAATGTATTGGTAAGTGGCTTAACTTTAACGTTTCAGAAATGTGTAGAAAATAAGTTATGATTAGACCATAGGACGCATGAAAAATTCTTAAAATATTCATGAAAATGAAAAATAGGCAAAAAGTTTTAAAGTATGTAACATCAAATTGTAAAAACTATTTATTTTTAGTTTTATTTTCAAAATAAAGCGATAATAACAAAACTAGCAATTTTTTTTTATCGAGCAGTATTTAATATTTACAGTTGGCTGCAGCTTCCATATATTGAGTAGGTAAAATATTGAGATTTTAGTAAAATTCACAATATTAGGCTCGTATTTATCCCCAAACATCCTTATAAGGCTTATGTTGAGATGATATGTGTATTGTATATGTACGTAGTATAATATTAAGTTGACGACAAATTATAAGTCACAATCTATGACAGAAAGGTATAGACCACAAACCCATATGGGATTGTATTTTGTAAAATTGTAGGTAGGTTCTTAATGTAATGTAAAATTATAATACCTACTTAGATTTACGCGAATATTTGACATTTTAAATAAAAATATCTTTTCGGATTATTTGGCGGATTTATTTTGATTTTTGTTTTCCGACGTTTCGAATGCTTTACAGCGATCATGGTCACAGGAAAAGGTTATAGACGTCTCAAAAGCGTTATATACTAGTTACAGACAGTGCCTACCCACAATTTTACAAAAAAAAAATTAAAAAAAAGTCAAAAATGTAAAATGTTGTTATGTAAAATTGATTGAGTATACAGTAAGAATGTTATCACGATCTTCTTTAGTCTATTTCCGATGTTACACATTTAAGTCTTTAAGTAAATGTTATTTCGACATGCTTATTTTATATTACTAGTAAAGTATTATATTATATACTATAAAATATAAGTGTTCTTTGTTAAATGCCTGTTTAAGGAAATTGACTAATGGGCGTGTACAAAGAGCGAGCTTTAGCGATGGTGTACCGTGTACCATTATATTTATGGCTTTATCGTTATAATAAATTTGTCATCTTATTAATTCAGTACACGTTTTAGATTATACGTCGTATCTAAGATTATTATTTAAGTTTATTATCCATTACGTTGTATGACGATATAAAGACATCAAATTCAAGGACCCCGTCACAAGATAAAAATAGAAGTTTTAAAAGGGTTCTAAGACTTGAATGTAAATTAAAAATATAACGTATTAATTTCCCAAAATATCGAATGCACAAGTCTTTTAGCGTTAGAATTATTTAACAAATACAATTTTTAGTTTTAACTCAAGGTAAGCCGTTTTATACTGAAAAGCAATCGAACTATTGAATCTTTACTTGTCTGATTAATAATTGCAAGCCCGTTGCAACATAAATATGCGGAAGCTCCTATCCTGTAAAGAAATATTAGCATATTTATAAACAAAGACATTTAAAATTATAATATTAGTTGACAGTTTAGTATTTGTGCAAGAAAAAATGATAGATTGGTTGTTTTTAAAGTCAAACCTGTAAAATTAATGCATATTATTGCATTATTATTCTCTCTGTTTTGATAAATATATTTACATAATATACATATAAGTATATTTTTATGTATACAAAAAAAGTTTATATTTTATACATTATCATCAGAGCATTGTTCTAACCGTAGAACTTAAACTAAGTAAGAGTAGACGTGTACGCAAAGGACAATCAATACATCAAATATGCCCCATAATAATATACGCACAACGGATCAACGGAGAGTGCGGAAAATTGAGTCCACCTTACAGGCCCCATAAAAAAGATATTAGTCGTCACATTAGTAGTGGGGCTCATTGGTAGAAAAATAATATCGTAGAAAAAAGTTTTTCATAAGTCACTTGAACACAGTTGAAATCTAGATTGTGAACATATTGTTTTGACAATAACACTAAAGTCAGCTTTGCAATAACTAATAATTGTATATACTTATTACTCGTATATATAAAAATTATAATGCCAATTTTAACTTCGATGCACATCTTACTTATATTTGACACTATAAAAACAATAATCATATACTATAACTGAGGTAATTGGGGACAGATAGTTTGCGATAGGAATTGATTTGTCATTTAAAACATTAAAAAAAACATACAGCCGAATTGAGACCCTTTTTGAAGAAGTCAGTTGAAAATGGCGCAACGCAGGCTCGAAAGATAAAAGCTAAGCAACACTTATTAAGTTAAAAGTGTCAAAGTTTATATGAAAACTATTCATACTCGTACATAATTAAAAAGGGCTTTCGATCAACTTTTTGATATTTATAATAGTTTCTAAAGAGTTCCAATATCTACCTCCTACCTCTATCATCAGCTCAAAGGTGACAAATTCGTTTGTCTTCATACGTTTAATTTCCTCTAACTGTTACAAAAATTAGAAATATGATAAAATCTATCTTATGGTCTAATCTACTGTAGTTGAAGCTAGCGAATGTTTTAAAAAATTACTCATTTGCACTTGTACCGGTGAAGAATTATTGATATTAAAAAAATAATAAATTTTACTGACACTGCCCAACCCGGAATATCATAAAGCTTGGTGACTCATAACTCTAGACAAGTTAATACCATCTTAGAATAAATTAATATTAAATATGAGACTTAAAATACTAATTAATTCTTGACTAAGCAATAAAATAAATAAAATAAAACAATAAAATAAATAAAGTAAGTAATATTTTAATTACTATATACATCTTTCTTTAACTTTCTATTTTAGAGATGGAGTGTTAAAAATAATGTTACTAGAGACTTGCCAGAATCAGAGCTTAGAAGATGTAAAGTGGCACAAATATAACCTAAGTAAATTGGTGGTTATATACATACATACATACATATATTCATACCAATGTATATCAAATTATTAGATGTGGCCAATACGCCACGCATGTTTTTAGATATATAGCTGGATATTTCAGCTACTTTAGCCCCATTTATGTACAGTAATTATTTATAAGTTTTCTTAAGTATCAGTTTAGGTAGGTTTCATTAAGAGGTACTCAATACGGGGGCATAATGAATTATTAACCGACTTCCAAAAAGGAGGAGGCACCGACTTCGAAAATATCTGATTAGGTATCTATACTAAATGAAAACCCTCGTTTAGTTATTTTTTACATTTTAGTGCCTGGAAGTCGGTTTTTTTTTAGTTTTATTTTATACTAGCGACTCACCCTCGCTTCGCTCGGGTTCGTCTAGGTACCTTTAAGCGATTAGTATTGAATAGATAGACTATATACTGTTATATACATATATTATTTTTTCTAACTTAAACTTGACGTATTGTTGTAGATGGTAGTCCACCACTATTGAAAGTAATCCGAAGTAGTGATTCCCATACAAAGTAGCCAGTTCTGAACTTTTTGATTTTCTAGCTGTCCTTATGGGTTTTTCCTATTTTATTTTATATTTAAACCATCCCTGATATACCTCCAACAAAACAAAAAAAGAATTATTCAAATCGGCTTAGCCGTTTTTGTAATATATATTAAACATAGATTAAACGGCATTTTCATAAATTTGTGGTTAATTTTACTAAGTATTCCAAGGGCGGTTTAAAATAAGTTTCCGAAAACGCTGCACTTTTGAAGTTAAGAAGTAAATTAGAAATTCTATAAGTGACATCGTTAATGTTGCTTTTCAAAAAAAAAAATGCATATTGTATAATACAATGCTATCTGGTCATATTGACGTCAACTGTCTTGCTCTATACAAGGAAATCCGTCACAATGTCAGACAATGATAACCCCAGGACTTACACCGGAAGAAGTACATCAAAGTGACTTATATGTAATTTATCGCCCTTTAATTTTCAACTTGAAACTTAGATAATTTGACCCTTGTAATTCTGTAGGATCGATTTTCATTAAATTCACTAAAAAGCAAACATTTTATAGTTTTTAAATAAATTAGTTTTTTTCCCCTAACTTTTTCGCACTCTTTAAATCATATGTACGTATCGATCAATTAGAGTTATTCGATTGTCCTCTGACAATCGCTCATAAAAATAATGTAATTCTGCATAATTATTATAACTATAAAATTCGCTTTCTTTCCTCAATATTTAACATCATGGTTGATTTATTAACAGCCTTGAGGTTTTTTATCCGACTGCGCGACGCAAAGGAGGGTAATGTGTTTATCAGCCTATGTATGTATGTGGCTTTGTACTTCTGTATCTTCATAATTTTCCATTTGTTAAGTTTAGGATGTATAATGATTTAAACTTGGTTAACAACCATTTTCGCTAATTTTACTACTTAAAAATAATTAAAAAGCTGTAAATAAATAAATACATTATAAAAATAAAAAAAACCGACTGCATAAAAGCTAACTAAAAAGATGAAAACAAGTTCGCGAAGGAATATAATATTATGCAGTCGGAGACATACATACGAGTATGTACATCTTGCGGCATGGATGAAACGTGTATGACTCCGACTGCATAAATTGTACAGGAAATAAATAATCTATTGCGAATTGTCTAAAAGTTGCTAAATATTTATGATTTTATTCGTTTGTAACAACATGACCTGACAAATTTAGCAACACAATAGTCTATTATAAATAAGTACTAACACATTAATAATTTATCGTTACTAATCCGAAATCCGGCAGTGGTATCCCAGTGCTAACGCACTCGCTTGGGAACCCAAGTGATGCAGGTTTAAATCCCGGGTCTCGCACCTCTGATATTTTCATGTGCGAATCATTTCTAGCAGGATTACCACTTGCTTTACGGTGAAGGAAAACATCGTGAGGAAACCTGCATGTCTGAGAGAACTTAGCAAGTTTTCGAAAGACATGTGAAGTCCGCCAACCCGCACTTGGCCAGCGTGGTGGACTATGGCCTGTTCCCTCTCGTACTGAAGGGAGGCCCGTGTCCAGCAGTGGGACGTTAAAAAGGGCTGATTACTATCCGAAATCATAATTAAGTTACAATATAAAGATGTATCAGAATAAAGGGTAATAGTACTCTACTAAGTCTTATGACTTTTTAAGCTTTATTATATCAAAGAGGAAACCTGTTTAACGACACTTAACACATGGTTAAAACCTAAGAACTTTGGAATTGGCAAATTTACGAACTTTGAACTAAGAGTATGAAACTATAAAATTTGGCAAAACTTTACTGCACTAAGGTAAAATTTAGCACTAAATTAAGTGGAAAATCGTCTCCAAAAGACTTTTAAAGTTACGATATTGTAAAAAAGGAGCTTTTCGTGCGATTATGGTTAAAAATACATAAATATTAAAATTTCTTTCTCTTTGTAAATTATTTGGAAGAATTATTCCTTTTATAAAAAGAATTTCCTTGATAAATTTGGACAGCGTCAACACTGACTCAGTGTACGTAATGTAACCTCTCGATGGATTCAAAGATGGTCTGTTTTAGCCTTGCTCAGTATGGGCAACATAAATATTTATGTTTAGTGCGTGATGTGAATATGTTATAACAATAGTCCTTACCTATTGCCGATATTTAACTATAGCCACTATCGTTTGATGCAGTTTATATGGCCGCTTGTGCTAAGATTGTCAATTCTCGCCTCAAATATGTTTTACAAATGTCAAACACTATAACTATAAATTTGCTTAACATATTTACGATTGAAACTAGTGTTTTCCCGCGACTCCGCAAGCTTATATAGAAGTTCAATTATGTATAAGTTTTTCTTTAAAAATTATAGCTTATATGTTATTCTGATATACAAGCTACATTACTGTCAAGTTTCATCAAAATCCGTTCAGTAGTTTTTGCGTGGTAAAGTAACAAACATTCATGCATCCTCACTAACTTTCGCGTTTATTTCTATTTAAACTCCTAGGAGTCACTGACAAAGTAATTGAATTGAATTGACATTTAAATTAAATAAATTAACATATTTAATACATTACTCTTATTAATATACATTTAATAAATACTATTTAATAAATTAAATATTTTAATACAAGAATGAAGATTTACATATCATATTACGTCATGCTGTCTGTCACGCAATTAGTGTACACATTCGTTAGGGCCTATCGAATAATATCGATAGCGAACATGGTAAACAGTTACGAGATATGATACAATCGACCATCACGTACGATTCTGTAAAATGCATTAATATCATTGAACTATAGATTAGTTTCCTTGTACTATTTCTTAATATGAATTAGAAATCGATACAGAGCTGCTGATAAGTTGAAGGCTGTCAATGCATATTTACATTTGACTAGCGGCTCACCCTCGCTTCGCTCGGGTTCGCCTTTAGAAAAGCACAAGCAGATATATCCCACGGGAACTGTTCGTTTTTCCGGGATGAAAAGTAACTTGTTGTTAGACCGGCAATATAAGGTATCAGCATGCCAAATTTTACTAAATTAGATGCATAAGTTGTTGTGTACTAAGTTGTATAAGTGACTATAGTTTTTTAACTATCCACGGGAACTCTTTAATTTTCCCGGATGAAAAGTAGCCGATTTGTTATTGTCATGTATGAACTATATCATTTTGAAGTTTCATTAAAATCCAATCAGTAGTTTTTGTGTACTAAGCTGTATAAGTTATAGTTTTTAACTTTTCCACGGGAATTCTTTAATTTTCCGGGATGAAAAGTATCTAAGATATATATATACATATATATATATATATATATATATATATATATATATATATATATATATATAAGGGGATATATGGTATCACCATGCAAAATTTCATTTAAATCACTCTAATAGATTCGGAGATTAGCCCGTACAAACAGACAAACAGACAAACAGACAGAGAAACAAAAAAATTGAAAAAAATCTGGATTTGTTCTATTTGTCTTCTTACATCCCCCTGGCTCGGTTTTTAGCATTTTTGTTCTATGTACAAACATTCGACCTCTACAGTTTTATTATAGTATAGATGCTTACATATAACTGACTGTGACGTCGCTCGCTTGCTTTCCACACCCAAAAAACCTCACTCAGTTTTGTTTTAAGTTTTTCGTATGTATCGCATAAATTAATTATTTTCTTAATTTATCAATAATTTAATTCTTAATTTTGTACCTATCTAATATGATGATATTTTTTGGGACTATTATTCAGATGCTAGAAATATATGAATAATACTTTTAACATTACTGTAATACTCGCAAAAAATATGCAAAATAATTTATGGTTTTTTTAATTGAAAAATATCTGATATGTGGTCTTATGTAAATTTTTATTTAGAAGTAAATAAGTTAAATTTAATATACTAATTACATAATTTAGATTAAATTAATTGTTAATTCAATGTAAATGATTTTTTTCTTTTTTGTGCTTCTTGTTTTAATCTTTTACACTGTAGTCATAAAATAAGATTAACAAAATATAATTTGCAGTTAAAGGCAAATTATTATTATATTGCGATACTTCTTTGTTTTTCAATAAGTTTAAGTGTACTAGTGACTCACTCTCGCTCTGCTCGGGTTCGTTCTTACGTTTTAAGGTTAGTATAGATTTCTCAGAGATGAAATATTTTTCCGCAGTACAAAGTATCCTATATGTTGACCCGGATAACCTGTTATTATCCTACCAAACTTCATCAAAATCTGACCAGTAGTTTTCTCGTGGTGCGTTACCAGACAGACAGAGAGACAAAAATTCTAAAAATGTACAGATTGGACTCGGTAAGAATTTTATTACATGTATAGATACAAGATTTTTTGGTATCTTTTAAAGTATTATTTATAGTATTATAAGTTTTATTCAATACCTTGTTTTTTCTAAATACAATCGAGTAATTACATGCAGTTTTAAATTTGACGAAATGTAAAATGCATTAGTCACAATGACAGAGTATCAAATAATTATAAGATAATTTCTCTGATTTCTACAGACCATAGACGGGTTCCAGTCTCCTTGACACTCTTATTGCAAAACTATTTTTCGTAGTAGTCTCACGCCTACTTGCCGGATGCCCTGTATTGATACCTGAATTTGTGTAAGTTAAAGCGTGGTGATAGATTGATGCTAATAATAGAACTTTTATTATTAATTAATGAAACCCCGCCTTGTTCGGATCCGTCGCTTGGCAGATTTTATTACGAGAACGAACAGGAAGGAGTCCATGTTGTTTATCTATCTGTATATGTATGCTAACTTGGAAAATATCTGATTAGGTATTTACAGTAAATGAATTCTCTTGTTTAGGAATTTTTTACTTTTTAGAGTCTGGAAGTAGTTTTTTTTTTAAGATTTAGTTTTCTATTTTTAGTGTAGACATAATAGTAGCAAATTTATAAGAAGAAAGTATTTTAATAAAATATTTGCTTAAGCTATTTAAGTAAGTTTGATGCTAATTTTTATATGAAGGCTAACAAACGAAAACTCGCTTTATTATAAGCTTTTATTTAGTGTCAACATCCCGGTGTGTGTAATAGAATCTTGCAAGTTAAATTTGACCCACTTCCCAGTGTCCGATTGTGTTAAAATTTGGTATACTAATTTGTTTCCCGATACAATGCACGATTATTTAAATGCCGACATTTTTAATTTAATATGGCGGACGTTACAAAAATGCGATTTGTAATTTCCATAGTGATGAGTGAAATGCTAAGAGCATCAAATTAAAGAGCTTGATGAGTGAAACATAATAAGCGAAGTTACATTGTCTACATTTATCATTGTAAATCTAATATGGTGGACTCCCTAAGGTGGCGGACTATGTTTTTTTACTCCACTCCACGATATCGATATCAATGATATGAAAGGGTTTGCTGAGAAGGATAGGAATAACTAAAAAATAAAAAAAAATAATTGTAAGAAAACATTTTTAAAAACAAGCTTTTATTTAAAATAAAAGAACACTGCCAAATCTCGCGACAAGCTTTTATATCATACTAGAATTGCCCGCGGCTCGGATGATCAAAAACCAAATTCTTAGGTTTTACATATTAGTATATTCTTATAATCTTACATTACAGTTTTTGTATTTTTTCTCAGAAATAAGATATTTTCCCGCGGTAAAAAGTATCCTATATGTTGACCCGGATAACCATCTATCACCATACCAAATTTCATCAAAATCCCTCCTGTGGTTTTTCTGTGATGTGGTAATAGACAGACAGACAAAAATTCTAAAATCTATAGATTCGGTCTCTGTATCGATAATAATGTTTATTTCATTAAGATTTTCCAAAAAAATATTTAATGTACAGATTCGACTTAGTAACAATTTTATTATACGTATAGATAACCACATTACCCACTATTATAAATTCGAACGTCTGTATGTGTGCCTGTGTATGAAACTTCACGCTGTAACGGCTGGACTGGACCTGGAGTAACACACAGGTTACTGTTAAATACCTAAGACCCACACGAGTGAAGCAAGAATAAGTACCTAGTAACGCTATAAGCACAAAAGGCAACTAGAAAGGCACTGGACACAGCGAGAATGAGTTGTTAGTGCTAGATGTAATTGCCATTGAAATCCATTGAATCATATACTCGTATTTATTGCCAATTAAGTTGCAGAAGAGATGGCAATAACGAATGCTAAACTGTGAGTTGGATATAACATTTATATAATATACATAAACATAACTTAAAACTTGCGTGAATTAAAAAGGAAAATCTGTTAATTAAAAAGGCAAATCAATCTACGTTTTTGCAACGCAGGCACAACAACATCACTAGAATATTTTTATTCGAATGAAAGAAGCAAAATAATTACACAAAGCTAGTTAAATCTAAATATTCACAGATGCGTCTACCCGCAACCTCCAAGTTAATTGATTCTAATAGCAACTTGGCTTGGGATTCCCGATTTCGTCATCAAACGCATTCTGCTATTGCAGTGGCGAAACAGACCATGGATAGGAAATAATTATACAGTAGCTCGTCTGTAGGCCCTGCGGTGACTGACTGCGGTTACTGTAAGTTATTTTATTAACCGACTTCACAAAAAGAACCAAGTTATTTGGGAATAAAAAAAATTATTTTTTTATTCCCAATGTTTTGAATGTGTTTTAGAAATCATGTTCACGGGAGAAATTAAGGTTTTGTATTGTCAAAAGTCATAACTCATTGTTCAGACGATGTTTGCCTACAAAATTATTTAATAATTTGGAAGAAAAGAGAATGAATGACATTAAATTAAATTACAACTTTTTTGTCAAATTATATTTGCCAATCAACTCCAAATTTTTTAGATGTGGATTAATTAAGAAAATATTCATATTTTATATTTATGTGAGTGCTATTTTTTGGCAAATATATACATGTAGTTATATCTTTCGGTAACTATAAAATTTGAATGGTCGTTTTGTTATTTATTTCAAATTTAAAGTTTTATTTTAAATCGGTTCAGTAGTTTTGAAACCTAATCGGTTCAAACAAATAAGCAAACAAAAAATCTTTCCTCTTTATAATATTAGTATAGATTTAGGATATATTATTTATCGACTAACAGAAGGACGGAAATTGGCCTTAATCAAAATACCTTAATTATAATTCTTTTTATTTATTTAAGAAAGCTTATTTTAATTAAGAAAGATATATAATTAAGTAAAAAACCTCCACACTCATGACCAAGATCCAATTATGTTGTGTACGGAAAAGTAAAGTATAAAATTCACTGCAATTTATCCAAAGTACATAATAAATGTACCTATGATATTTAATTTCTAATTTAATTTTTTTGTTTGTACATAAATAAATAAATATAATAAATACTCGTTTATTATATATATATATATATATATATATATATATATATATATATATATATATATATATATATATATATATATATATATTACCAATTTACCTTTTAAGTAATATAACGCAACCTAATATACTCGTACATACGTTCGCGGTGAGAATCAAAATAAAACAAACTGTCTCTATAGCAAAAAAAAAATATTACACAAGTTACGCATTGTTATCATAATGTTAACGTTATATAATTCCTATTACATAGTGTAATTTTCTTAAAAGGGCATTAGACATACGGTTTTGCACAGTTTTAACACAAATTAAAAACATGGTAAATATGACTGTGTCAAAAAAAGCGAATGCCAATCCTTATTAAGACGAGCATAGCCACGTGAAAGAACTAATAATTCATAAAATCAAAAATATTTTTACTAATTATTATGTTGTTCAAATAAAATTTTATCGTGTGAGTGCAAGTTTTTGTTAAAAGTGGGTTATGGGGCCGACAGCGGCCGGTTACATAACGCGTTGAATAACCACTGACCTTGTGCAAGACGTGTTCAAACAATTACAAAATTTATATAAAAACACGACTCGGCAACTATACGGCAATAGTAGCTTAGCTCGCTTGGAACGCTAAGTGAAGCGGGTTCAAATCCCGGGTTTCGCACTTAGAAACTAGTTCGAGTGCGAGTTCTTATAAATATGATCATTCACCGCAAGATAACTTGCGGTGATGGAAAATATCGTAACACGTGTAAGTTCGAGAGAACCTAACTAGTTTTCTAAAAATGCGTAAACACTTAGTCAACGTCTTAGACTAACTTTGTTTTTGTCTCCCTCGTTTCTCTATCTTTCTCGTGTGCCCAGCAAAGTACATAATTAGAGTCAATTACTATACAGATATCTGTATTTATTTCTACGTCTAGTTTTGTTAAACCAATTTCCGTCATGTCGTCTCGATTCTACGTGACATTCGCGAAGATAGAGTATTGAATTGGACCACATTATTTTGGTTTTTATAAATTCAGAATTAACCGATTAATTCAATAAATATAGTATACGGAAATTGAAAGGATACGTGTAGCTATATACAGGGCCGAATTAACCATGCCGGGGTCCCTATACAATGCAATTCTCGGGGCCCTTTTACTCTTTCTTTTCTAACTTATTAAAATACATTTTTTGTAATTACGGTATTAGGTAGATTTCATAGAAATCTAACGGTTGCATTTGTCCTCATGATGGAATTTTCACCTAATTTTTTCACTCGATGATACATTTTCAATTTATTTCTCCGTGCGTGGGGCCCCTAGGTAGTTGCTTAAACTCCCCCCCAACGTGCGTTCACCTTGTCGTGGTATGGGGCTCAGTAGTGCCCGGCAACCCAACCGGGCGCGAAGCCAAGAAACGCACAGGGAGGTGGCCCACTTCGGTGGGTGGTGGGAGGTGGCCCTCTTCGGAGGGTGGTGTACCATGCGGGTTGCTCCTGGTACTTCTCTGATAGCAGAGTGGACCTTGGAGCAACCCCGTGGTTGTTGTGGTCTGCTTCGGCAGACCTGCCGTCGGGGCGTCGTAGTTGAATGCGTAAGCGATCCTGCGACGCCCCATTAAGACAGGGGAAGGCTTTGTTGGGTTTTAGTGGGTAGTACTGGCTTTGCCGGTGAGTCCCACACCTCGTGCGTAAATGCATTTCCCAACGTTAAAAAAAAAAAAGGTAGTTGCTTAAACTGCTTTATGGATAATCCGGCCCTGGCTATATAGTTGGTAGATATCTAAACATTTTATCGCCTGTATAAAGTTTTAAGAAATTAGTCCTCATAACATTGTAGAAATTTTGAATTCTACAATTATATTCTTAAAATATCTCAATGCTGACTTAAAATATTATTTCATGCTGATCGATTAACATCAAATAGCAGCTAGGAATAATTTTACATATTATATTTTTATGTTTTTGTATTTGTAATGGTTTATATAATAATAATGAAATTCTATTCGTTGGTATTGGTATTGGTATTGGCCATTTGAGTATCTTTTTACACTGTTCATAGAAGTCCGAATAAGGTTTTTAGGAAAAAAAATTGAAAATGTGTCCGGAGAATTGTATAAGTTCAAAGGTCATAAATAAATTAATTGAAATCGAAATAAAAGTATTATAAATGAGAGGGAAATGATACATATAAAGATTATCAAGGTTGATGAGACATTTCTTTAAGCTAATATATTATGTTAAAGATACGCTATTTTATCCACATTTTTATATCCTGGCACGAAAATTTTACATTTGCACCAATATTAAATGTCATTTGCATAATTATATAAAAAAATATATGCAAAAATGGACCCGCAACATACGTGGCTTGCGAATGAAATGTAGTTGACCTTAACATTTATATTCATATTTGCTTTTTCCAATTTTGTGCAATCTGTAACAGTTAAAAATATTATTATCCTCCAGCTGGAGTATACTGGTAAATTATTTGGTTACAAGACAAGATTTTTCCAGGATAAAAAGTAGCCTATGTGTTATTTTGACGTATGAGCTATATTATTGTAAAGTTTCATTAAAATCCATTCAATAGTTTTTGCGTGAAAGAGTAGCAAACATCAATACATCTATACATCCTCACCAACTTTCGCAATTATAATATTAGTATATGCTTATCTCAAAATCACTTTAATTGTAATTTTCTTTTGAAAATCACTTTAATTATAATTTTGTTTTCGTATAAATAGAATTTTATACAAGTATGATAACATCCTTGGATGAACTAACTAACCAACTACTCAGTAAAAAAAAATATTATAAGCTTTTCATTATCTAAATTCTTTGTATAGTTCAACATAGAATAAGACTCAAGCCAGATGCCTTGACGATTTTTAGTAATGTGTAGATAATTTTTTAGTAAATAGTAGTGATTTCGACCATGGCAGACAATTTTACTGAGACTAGCCATGTACGTAGCAGATATTATAGTGCACCAGTACCTATACGTACAATCACAAGTGCACTCTCTATTCCTTTCACTCTCAAACTCTGGTAGGGCGCCACAACTTGTCAGGTAAATTAGACGCAGAAGCGACAATTTTATATGCTGTCCAAAGCGTCGGTTGTAACATCAACAACTTCCCTATACCGGGCTGTTATTAAGAGTTTCTTGACCAAAAAACCCTATAACTATATTTGACCCAACCCAGGATTTGAATCCAGGACTTCGGGATCTGCAGCTACATGGTAGCCTCTAGATCTCCGAGGCATTCAGTTTATCATATTAATCACTAGACAAAGTTCCTTAGATAGTAGCATATGACCCTCACAGACACTTTAGTTTTCAGCCTTTTTAACGTCTTACAGCTGGGCACGGGCTTCCCTTCAATATGAAAGGGATCAGGCCATAGTCCACCTCGCTGGCCAAGCGCGGGTTGGTTGTTTTCACATGTCTTTGAAAAACTTGCTTGATTCTCACAGACATGCAGGTTTTCTCACAATGTTTATTGCAGTGGTAATCAAAAATTATTCGCACATGAAAATATCAGAGCTGCGCGATCCGAGATTTGAACGCGCTTCACTCGGTTTTCCAAGGGAGCACGTTGCAAACGGTCGCTGTAATTTGGCAGGGATATACATATTAGTTACATCAACAAAGTGGTAAAATAAAATAATGGTACCTCTCTACACATAAAGTGGAGATGTATTTTTTTCGTTTAGCATATGATTTGGAGTATCGTTGAATAGTGTTTTCAAAAATATTGTGGGTTTCTAAAAACAATTTTTCGGTTAAGGGATCCGTTTGTGAAATATTAAGCTTTAAAGTACTTATTTTTGTTACAGTCACGTGACCTCCCTCAACCCTTTCCTCTCCCTTCTCCCCCCTGCCAGTTAAATAGTTGATTTTGGTCATGTGAAAAAATTCACGGTGATAGTATATATAACGAAGTTAAAAGGTAAACTATCACAACTACGAGTAATTAGGTTTTACAAGTAAAAATTTCGTATGAATTCCATTAAAAATAGCTTATATGACGTTGTTAGTTGTGTAAAACAGGTAGTAAATATAAGTTTATGAACCATGTAAAAATATCTATACTATAATAAAACTGTAGCGGTCGATTGTCTGTATATTTCAAAAAAATGCTAAAAACCGAGTCAGAGGAATGTAAGAAGACAAATAGAACTAATCCAGATTTTTTCATTTTTTTTGTTTCTCTGTCTGTTTGTCTGTTTGTACAGGCTAATCTCCGAATCTATTGGACCGAATTAAATGAAATTTTGCATAGTGGTACCTTATATCCCCGGGCAACATCTTAGATAATATAGACTTTTTATCCCGGAAAATTAAAGAGCTCTCGTGGGATAGTTAAAAAACTATAGTATCTTATACAGCTTAATACACAACAACTTATGCACCGAATTTAGTAAAATTTAACATTCTGATACCTTATATTGCCGGTCAAACAACAGGTTACTTTTCATCTCGGAAAAATGAACGGTTTCCGTGGGAACTAATAGATTCCTATTAGTGTTTTTCTAGCCGCTAGTAGAAATATAAAATCACAACATCTATAACGTTTTTAGACGTTACAAGCCGCCGAAACCGTTGCAGTTAAATGTTTATAGGATGAAACAATAAAAAGCCCTCTTCTTAGTCCGTATTATTGTGATAAACAACTACGGAACCCAACATTGCGCGTGGCCTAACACGCACTTGACCGGTTTTTGTTTTTTCCCTCTTCATATTGATTCTATAGATTACATTCTAATTAAAAATGACTAATACGACTTCCTTGTTTGTGTAACCAAATTAATCATATTTATTCCCACCAGGGCCCTGCTCATTCAACGTGTTAAATTAAATATTGACTCATCTATATTATGCAAAGGAATGCTTACGTACTAGTTTATTACTTACCGATTATTTTAATTTTACGAAATAAATACATTATCGCCTGCACTTTCTTAATTTTATAAACTTTTTTTGAGATTTGTATTTTTATTTGTAAAAAGGTTGTCCTCTTTCATACAAGGGATAGACGTACTAATGTTATATTTTGTATATAGATAAAAAAGTAACTGGGTATTACACATGGCATAGATCACAGAATGATTCTTAAAGAATTATTACTACAAATCTACAATGAACTTCTTAATCAAGCTTAAATAGATATTTTTAGACAGATTGCTATTTTAGACAAAATTCTAGATTCAAAAGTCAATAATTGTGCTTGAATCGTCGACTTGAAGATTTTGGGTCAACGCTCGCTACACCTTGCCACCACTGACCACCTTGCGACACAAATATTAGCAAGATATTGTATAACAGTCGCCTACTAATAATGGAAATAAACTATAGAACATAAACTATGTATATGCGTTGTATTACAAAACTAATATTTAAGCAACTTATTCGCATAAAATAATTTCATTTAAAACACTGGATCAAGGTTATAGATTCGATGTCCTAGAGTATTTTATGTACTAGCACAAGAACAGCTTCACCCTGAGTATAGTAAAACAAGTTTTTTCTGTGTTTTAAGGAGACCGTAAATATATTTCGAGAACGGAAACCGAAGGCTTCTAAAAGTCATTTAATAATATAACATATGAAGTAATTTCTCATAAAACTTGTTACTTTTCTTCGTTTGTTGTTACTCTTATGTATACATGAACATAACAATATAATTAACCCGATGTAATCTTTAATCGTAGCGGAATATTTGCTGCCATGTAGTCGGAGCGACCCAGAATTGGACAACTGCATAAAGGGATCTTTCAACCACTTACGGCCGTATTTGGCTAGAGGTCTTGATGATCTGGACGTGCCTCCTGTTGAGCCACTGTTCATAGATCGGCTGGCGATGGAAAATGACGCAGGCCCGGTCCGAGTTAGAGCTACATTCAGTAATATCACCGTGGTAGGACCAAGTAATTATACTGTGACGAAAATTAGGTAAGTATCCTATTTGTTTTTCTCAGATTATTATAATTGTAAATTTCAAATAACTGTATCTATAATATTGTTATTTATTATCTATCTTGTATGTGAAGTGAAAGCATTCCGCTATCCATATCTAAGTGGCTTAAGCAATGTTAAAATCTAAATACTTCGACATAATCAACTACTATATTTTAACACAGTTTTCCAATATTTCATAAAAATAATTCAAGTTTTTTTTTAATAAATTTCGTTTTCTATGCACGTAAGTTCTTAGCTTTTTATACCGAGTGTGTTATAAAATATCATAGATATCAAAAGGAGGTTTCACACTCAGAAATACATTACGAACTCATGAAATTTTTACAACAGACTGTACAGTACAGGCACTTTGTAATCGAAAATCATCTTGTTCAAATTTTTGCCGATCGTGTAGAACCACCTTTATGGCGGTGCCGTCTCAAATTATTGTGGGCAACCAGTTGGCTAATAATAATCGCTAGACATATTTCGACACTCCTGCCCACTCTATAGCGAATATTATAAAAAATACTTTAAATCTAACATAATTATATAATTATGTGTAATCTTAGCTACAAAATGTCTACAAATGGCGTTAATATTTATGTCAAGGCCACAAATAATGGAAGGCTACAGATTATTTTTCGTGAAAACGTCCAAGACACCATTTATTTTAATAGTTCGCCGATTTGCACTACAATGGGTAAAACGTTCCAAGTGACCATCATCATAACATTACAAAGTAACTGCAGCGTATGAAGGAATTACAATAAAGGCTTTAACTAGGCAATAGACTACAATGACTGTTCTATTATTGTTAAAACACTTGAAAAACGCTACGTTTTAGAAAAACAAAATTCCCAAACAATACATTTTGAATCATTTTCTTGATTGAAGTATGCTTGGAAAATTGTAATAAATCTTTTAAATAATAAGCTAATATGGTTATAACAATAGTGAATAGGTTAAATATTATATTAATAGTGTCCTTATTATAAATAATTTATTTTTGTGTATGGCTGCGAAATCCTGAGGATTCAGTCGCTATTCAGAAGTCTTTCATAAAAAAAAACATACAGCCGAATTGAGAACCTCCTCCTTTTTGAGGAAGTTGGTCGATAATAAAAACAAAAATACAACATAAGCTGTACTACATAAGCCTACTCACAAATTGCGCACAGTCGCAGTGAATTTGACAACTGTGACGAAAATCGGAAAAGGAATATGATATTTTTTATTTTTAAATATATTTCTAATTTTCAGGTCTGATTTGAAGAAATTACGAATTGACATGGGGCTGGTGCTACCTCGCATAGAAGTCACCGGTCACTACGAAGTATCCGGACAAGTGTTGCTGTTCCCTGTACGCTCACAGGGAAACTTCTGGGCTTCCTTTAGTTAGTATACTCATTAATTAACTACAATTAAGAACATTTTGGGAATAATGATCCACAAACGTAGCTTATACGCATTGCATTGTATTATAGAGTATATACGCTATTTATTTTCTTTTGCTGGAGAGAAAGTTGTGACAAAATGAAAACTCACTTTATTTTTGCTCGATATTAAGCTAATCCTCACAAATCATACGAAAACCATTTTAAGTACCAACATAAATACCCGTAGTAGCGTGTGCCATCATTCTAATTCTATATAAGAACACGTTCCACGCTTACTTCGGGATAAATGCAAAAGTTTTATCGTTTTCGCATTTATAAAATTGTTGAGGGTTTATAAATTAGGAGCTTAGACAAAATATCATTCTACAAATGTTGAAGAGTAGGTAAAAATTGTATTGAAATGGCATGAAATGACAAAAATCGTAAGGTCACAGAATCATAGTACATATGCCATTTTTTTTTATTTTATCTAAACTTCCTATATTTCCAATTTGACTGGAAGTTTCGGAGATTAGCTGATTTGGCTTCTGCTTACTTTAGCTTTATAGTACACGTAGGATAGTTTAAAACTGAGTATTTACAAGTATTTACCAAAATTATTTATAACAAATTAACGAGTACTTTCTAAAGCCGAATTGCCAAGGTCTTAATTTATTTTACATCCTGAAAATGTCATAACTAAATGACATTCGCTTTGTAGCTTTATTTTTATACTTAGAAAAAAACCAACAACAAACTACAAAAAATACTGCTACATTTAAGGACGCACCGAGGCAATTACGAAATAATTGCGTTTGTTTGATCCCTTGCTGTATTATTATTAGTAAAACTTTAATCATGCAATTAATATGTAGGATATTTAAGGATTTATTCTATAAATCTTTAGAAACACGATTACTTCTAGTTTTCTCGATAGAAAAAAAATCCAAAATGATAACTACTACTAATTACTTACTAACTAAACCCTTAGTGCGGCGTAAATAATTCAAGGAAGTTCATCAGGTTTTTAATAATAACAAAACTATACGTTTTCTATAACGTATACATTTTACATTTTCAAAATGAGTATTTGTTTTAATAATACGAAGGAAATGTCTAAATTCGCAAGCGTTCCGTCCATCCTAGCACCCCCCCCCCCCCCCTCCCCTGCCCGTTGTCGTCCTACTAAAATAAAAACTTCTGTGCCCTCTTAACAAATACATGCATGATTAACAAATAAAGATTCTCGTAGATAAAATGCTATACGAGTAAATTATTTGTATTATCTTTCTCTATAGCTTACCTGCTCTCATATAAAATTTCTCCTCCATCAATCCCATATCACTCTTTTTAGAAAACTCTACTTGGTAATGAAAATCTAGTGGGAGTTTGATTTCGTGTGAATTACCTACCTAATGATTTTAATACCGATGACTACTCAATTTAACATTTGGTAGTACCACACATTCCTTATTACACACAAAAATTTGGTCTATTTGTAAGTAATTTGGTTATATCAAATATACGCTAGATATCGCCGATATTGGACAGCTAGAAACACTATTGTGTCCACTATTTTATAAAATGCGTACTCTGAGATATGAGTATGGGTATAGCTTAAAAGAAAAAAGTTTTGCTCTAGTATAACATTTTAGAATCTTGACAACATCGAGATATGTATAAAAAATAATAATAGCAAGATTATTAATTTGTAGATCGACAGTTAAGGTCCACAACCTTTTTAGACAAATTAATTTTCTAATATCTAATAATAAAATAAATATTAAAATAGAAATAACATATTATTCTTAAGTGGTATAACAGATAAATCACTGCAATACATCCGCCCATCTCTTCCTTCCATGTTTAATTTTCGATTGGCGATAAAAATGGCTGAGTTTTTAAATCCTTTTTATAAAAATTGATTCCGCAGCCCCCAGAGCAGTAAGTATCATAAGTCAAATTGTTTCTTTTAATAATAGTAAATTTTGATGTGATAAAATATTTTCGTGGAAAGTCGTGGTTTATAATTAATATTATAATATATCGTGTAATATGCTGAACTACAAGGCTGATATCCTGATCAACCTCAACACAAGGTAAACGTGAATGCGATAAATTTATTATATGTATGTATGTATATGTATAAGCCTATTGGATGTAAACTCTTTAAAAGGATTTATTAATGAAGGTTAAACAAAACACAGGCGATCTTCCCAATAAAGTAAATCATAAATTATTTTGGGACTACAAATTGTATAAATATAAGCTACATATATTTTAAAAGCAACGAACAAAAAAGCTAACGTAGAGGCTTATACAACAATTTCCTCATGTCTAAATTCAGAAATCATGAACATCCATACAGATTTTCATCCTCTATTTAAACCTTTCAGGGGTCGAATTTACAAAAATAGTATTCATGTATTCACTTTCGCAAGCAAATTGTAAATAAATAATCATATTTCTAGACCGAACAACTTGGGTCGTGCGTCAGCCGTTCAGTCAATGAATTCAAGATTTTTATTAATTTGATTCTAAGAACCATTACTTTAGTCGAAAATACAGTAAAATATGCAACTAACACGTTGAAGACACGTTTGGCTCAGTTTGTAGTGACCCTACTTGCTGTGCCAGCGGTTGCGGGTTCGAGTCCCGCTGGATGCATTCATTTGTGTGATGAGCACGAATGTGTGTACTCCAGTCATGGTTGTTTAGATTTATAATATGTATGTATATAATGATATATATGTGTAGTGTATCAACTATCTGGTATCCATAACACAAGCCTCGTAGCTTACGAGTACCATGGAACTAGATGGTGCTATGTGTTAACGTCCCAACGTATTTATAATGTTCCAGTATATTTAACTAACAGCCCCATCTTGTTTTGTTTAGACCTTTCCTCTATGGCACGTTTCATGGACATCTCTATATATATGAATAAGAAGTGAATGTGATTCTCAGTTCCATTTCCTATACAATCTCTTACTCCATAACTTAAGGATGTCCTTAATGCGTAAAAGAAGAATATACTGGCAATATTGTAATATTAAAGAGGATAATATTAATGAAAATAAATACACTAAGTCGTCCTTTGACACACCTTTATGTTGCAGATGACGTTGTCGCTATCGTCAAGATATTCGGCAAAGAAATTGTACGGGAAGCCGTCAAATATATGTCAGCTGACCGTATGCAAGTTGACTTTAAGCTTAAAAGCGCTCGTTTTAAGGTCAGAGATACAGTAAACCATGGAAGCGTAATTGGTAAGTTGTTATTTTTAAAGAATAAAGGATCCTCCACCGTAAATAAGAACTATTCTAAGAGACTATTGAAAATAACTCTTAAGGGACAAAATTTAGTAGTGTACATTTTTATTGACATGGGCTAGTATTCGTTTGTATAAATCAGTTTAATACGTTAAGCAAATAAACGTCATACATAAAAAAAACGGTGAAATAAGGTAAATTTACAAAGACTATTTGATCCGGTAAGCAAGTGTTGCAAGCAGATATCGTGTTCTGAAAATAAAAAAAAATCTCCAGCGTGTATCAGCGTTACCTATCAACTATAATTGAACCATCCAACCATAACACCTCGTCTTTATAGCCTCTACTGGTGACAGGAGAGCTGGCTCGTTTTGCGCCCAAAGAATTGGCATTGCCATTCAGCGGGGGAATTCGACTAGCATTCTTGCCACTATGCACACGGACATGACATGACAGTAATAATGAAGTGTACATTTATATTGTATATATAATTAAGTATATTTCTAATTTCCTTTATTGTAAATAAATATTTTTTCCAAGCGATTATAAAAAAATAATCAAAAATTGGTCAGGTCAAAATTTAGAAGGAGAAGAATTACGAACTAAATATCTTCAATCAGAAAATTGATATTACAGGTGAAGCAATGAACCAGTTCCTAAACAACAACGCAGCTGAGATTATTGACGAGATGAGACCAGCCGCTTCCGCTGCCATCGCAAAGCATTTCAAAACTTTCCTCAATGCAGCATTTGAGAGGATCCCCATTGATGTGTGGCTCACGCCTTAATTCTGTGATATAATGCTGAAGTTACTTTTAGTACAAGTCGAGGTACGAACTATACAAATATATGATTAGAGTCCAGTTAATTTTAGAAGACTTAGAAATCGGTTACAAATAGTGAGCATTTTAAAATATACTTTTAAAGAATATTTTGATATATTAGTAATAATTATATATTTCGAAAGACTTGGTCCTTGGAAAGTTTTGAAATAGTATATATGTATGTATATATATATATATATATATATATATATATATGTACTTAATAGCTTATACCAGTGATTAATTCTTTATGTACATATTTTAAAGAATTTTTAAAATGATTACTCTCAAGAATTAAGAATGTATTTGGTATATTCAGGATATTAAATAACTAGATATATTATTTAAAAATGCTTACATGTTTTGGTCGATAACAGTAAGCTTTATTATTTATTTAGAGTAAGATATTTTATAAACGTATTTGTATTGCGAAATCGACTTATATTAGATTATAGGATGATTGTGATGTTTATAAATATTACTTAGAATATAACTAAATCAATAAATGATAAAGAAAATTGTGCTTTACATTTATTCCTATTGGATTGGATTGCTGTATTTAATTTAGCTTCTCCATTCTTATTCAGTTTAATTTACCGTTAATTATGTACATTTTGGTGTAACTATTATGTACTTAGTTTATGATAAAAGTATGTCGTCAGCGTCCAAAGTTCCAAATGCATGATCAGCTAATGGTTTTAAGAAGTCTCTTAATGCTTCTTCTAATGGTTCTTGGAATTCTTCAGTTAGTTTTTCGAAATTTTCGTTCAAAAATTTGTTCATAGCATTTCCTGTAACATCAGCCATTTATTAGTCATATTATTATGAAGAGAAGAAAAATATGTGTTTTTTTTGTATGTTTGTTCGTAATGGATAAACTACAAATCCGCTGAACCTATTTAGGTGAAATTAGTTTGAGACCCTAAGACAGGATATTTTTCGATTTAATCCCGGAAAACATTCCTTAAGGGAGTGAAAAGGGAGATGAAAGTTTGTATGGGGAATAAATCATTTTTCAAGTACGGTATATAAAACTCATCATAGCTCTGTATATTATAAATACTAATACGTAGTTTATCTATTCCATACTAACCGATAAAACGAGCAAACGTACCAAGCGAGGGTGAGTCGGTGGCAAAAGATACATTATAATTATTCGAAACGAACAATTATTTTTTTTGAATTCTTTTCACTTTAAATTTAAAATTTATTTTGAGTATAGTATCTTACCTAGTTCTCCATCACCTCCAAAAAGATTATCCAGCTTCGTTGACGCGTATCCTATATGGAATTTTACACCTAATTTTTTGCAAGTTAGAGCGTCAACAGCATTAGGTCTAGGTTTTCTACCTAAAACTATTGTCACAGTCGCATCTATATCACCTGTAAGAGAAATTTATTATTATTCCTTATATATACTAATAAGTGGAGGGCCGATTTTTTTGTTCGGTTATATTGCGATAACTACTGAACCGATCGGAATAATACTCATACCATAAGATGCAGCGTGTTTCGGAGGTTTTAGTATATGATATATGCGGGTGGAGTCGCAGGAATACGCTAGTGCTTATTAATAAATTAAAGAATTATAATAAAAAATTTTAAATGAAAAGATTTTAGTCATTAACTCGTAAAGTTCATTTACCATATTTAGCCGTAAATTTTCCGTCTCCTTCTATTGGTAACATAAATAGTTGTCCTTTTAGGTTGTAGTTGCCTTTCATTCTTAATTCAGGAATATAAATTGTGGCAATAACTTCGTTTTTTGAAGCATCTATCCTAGAAAAAATACAAATTAATATTATTGGCCTGAAACGTATTTGAATTGATAAAAAAAAAAACAAATCGTTAATATCTTACTGTACATCCTTCACTCGCATAGTAGAAGGGCCTCGTACGGTTACATCATTGAAGGTTGAGGTGACAGATATAGGTCCAGATGACTGCCGTATTGCTAATGATGGGACGAAAAGTGGTTCGCAAGAAGGCACTGCATATTCTGGCACTCCTAGAAATGTTACAAATGTTACCTAATATGCAATAAAAAACTTACATCATCCTGTTTTCAATGTACCTAGCGCTAACAAAGGCGATATGCCAAGCAATGTTATTTGTTTCTTGGATGGTAATTTTTGGATGCTTTTGTATGTATGTATCCAGTGTATATACATTACTAAGTGACTTTTAAAGTAATGTATGTATAAATAAATAAAATAAATATTATATGAAGATAATCAGTAAGAAACCAATTCTTTGACTCTCATAACTAATTTCATATATTATAAATTTGATTTAATACAACTAATAGGCAGCACGGAAGATAATATAGTAACCAAGTAACAGTGCATTTTTCTGTACACCATAACAGTGTTACTACAATATTATAGAATCCTGCTGGATGGCAATCTGATGTGGCTTAGCAGAGAACGAGCGCTGGAGTGGATTACATGATAGCTTTTCCTGGCTTCGGATTTCTACAGAAATTTTTTTAACGTAAAATCCAAAAGCTATATTAGCCCAACCAGGGACTTGAACTCATAACATCAGGATATAGATAATAGTGCATTCATGCAACTTCACTATAAAAATTGTTAATATATGTACTAAAAACTGCAATAGAAATTCACATTAAGAATTTAAATGCAAATGTAAGTAAGAGCTAAGTGTACCTGTTGCTAACTGCGGTATGTAGGCGTTTAGTGCATCTCGTAAACACCTCCCCAAGGCTTTTTCTTCTCGTGGACATATAAAACTGCCAACTGTAATAATATTAATATTAAACATTCAATAACACTAAGCAAAAATGGTTACATTTAATTTTTTTTTAAATAAACTCATACTAACAATTTATAAACTTCTTATCCACTCCGTAAACTATGTGAACAGTACTTAAAAATAAAAAAAGTTTCCACATTTTTAATATATTGGTTTTAAAAAGGATATTTAAATTACGATGTATCTGTTGTAATAAGATCGAAGTCATTAATCTACTCTTATTTAAGTATAAAATTTTCAATAAACGTGATGATAATATTAGTATTATTATCTATTATAGTGTTAAGTAATTGAGAATTATTTTTTCTCTGTATTTATGTCTTATCACACGTTTTCATTTCATTGTAATCTATAAAATCTTTGATTAAGTTTACTAAAACACCCAGAATAGCCACAAAACTATCATGGTTACTTCCTTTCTCAGTTTGAAATAAATAAAGGTAAATAATAAAAAAAGCAGGACATTGGTGCACAATTGTTAATGTCTTCCCAACCTACTTCGGCCACATCATTCGGCATTTCTCATTGAGACTAGCTATCTGCGCACGAGACGATATTGTGCGTGCTGACACAAGTGTACACTAACGCACGACACAACCATTGAGAATTAAGGTGCAGGATCGACGGATTAATGTACTCCGTGGCACTGGGGTGAAACATCGCCAACTTTCCAACTCCGGCCTGTTACTGAAACTTACTAAACAGAAAGACTAAATAACTAAACTTGGCCTGACCCAGGACTCGAACCCAGGACCTCCAGATGCGCAAGAGTACATGCTAGCCACTATACCACTATGGCAATTCTTACGGCCATGATGACAGTGCAATTCTGTATGCACTTTTATAAAATGCAGTACAATCAAAATAAAACCTTAAGGTCGAGAAAACTGAATCGAAATTTAATTAAATCTGCAATTGCTAGTCATCGAGGTGCAATGTTGTAATACAAATGATGTAAGAATTTGTAGGCCTCGTCGCGACACGCTGGCACAGTTTGCGAAAGTAGTACAAGTATAATGGAGTTTATGTTTAATATTTGTTTAAGCGGCAACCTACGTCTTTTTAAAATCATTTTACTATATTAAGGAGGAAATTCACGTTAATTGTTAAAATATCCCTATAAAAATCAGTCAAGTGTGGGTCGAATTCGCATACGAAGGGTTCCATACCTAGGTGTAGTTTTTATTAATATTACATTTACTTTATGTATGTAGTATATTAACTTTAATGATTGATTACGAGCGTTTATGATGAAATTATGATGAACGAAAATGTTTCTTTTATTTTTTTATTGTTATTATTTGTTTTTATAGCGACAATAGAAATACATACTTTGTGAAAATGTCAACTCTACCTATTACGGTTCATGAGATACAGCCCTTCTGATAAACGGATGGATGGACGGACGGACTGACAGTAGAGGCATAGTAAGAGGGTTCCGTTGGAACCCTTCGGGTACAGAAGCACAGAATCCTAATAAAAAGGAAATCCCTAAAAACGTTTGTGCTCACTAATCTTGTAAACTATTGAACGAATGTGTAGAATATTTGCTTGATCTACATTTTTCCCGAATAGATGTGGTGTATTTTAAAAATGCCATAGCACTTCTAAATGCACTTTTTAGATAAATCGATTGTACATAAGTGAAAACAATGTATGGCTAATACATATTATGTTTATTTGTTAACCCTTTGATAATAATTCTACAAAAAAGATCGCAATATCATATATCTAACTTTTATATTTTGGCAGATATATTTGCTTTTATATTATTTGGTTTGGTAATGTATACATAAAAAGTTTGTATATTCTTTTTTTTTAATTTATTTATACTAAAATAGCATTCATGTTATCATGGACTTCTTGAATATCTTAGAAAAATGTTCGTTTAGTTCCAAGTTACGCATATGTAATACTGCTCACATTATACTGTAAGCAATCACATACCGGAAAAATTAAAATGCAAAGTATAGCTTTAGCAACCATCAAAAATCAACAGTAATCGTCTAATTTTATAAGAACTTACATAACTTTTGTTTACACATATTGAGGCTATGTATTAGTTTGAGAAAAATAGGTCAGAATAATAAAATACTTAAACAGTATATTAATTTATTAGACAATTAATATTAACAATAAATTAAATAAATATCCAATAAATAATGGTAACAGAGACCTCTTCATCAAGAGAGTTAGAACAAAACGAGTTCAACTATTCATATGGCAGTTGACTAGATTTGAAACTTCTTACTGTTCTTAACTGGGGAATACCATATTAGTAGGAATATGTTTGAGGAATTTGTTGGCAATATCTTCAAGCACCATACCTAGTGCGGTTTCAACGGCTGGCTGGACTTCCTTCGCTAGTTCCGAGGCATGCATGTGTACAATGTGATCAGTTATCATTTCTGATGAAAAAAAAATACAATTTAAAAGAACATAAGATGTTAAATTCTTCTCCATATTGTTTCTAACTATGTACTAGTTTTCCTTTCTCTAATACAATAAAAAATCACAGGTTATAAGTATTTATTCAAACTGTTGAGTTATAAAAAATACTTTTTTTAATTAGCTTTTTTTTTAAATAATTTAAGAAAATAGTTTAGTAAAAAAAGATGTTTTGGATAGTAGCATTTATGTTTTTTCTATCTCTTACCCATTTCCCCTGTAGTAGAATGAGCTTCCTTTAAACTAGCTCTGAGGGGTCCAGAACAACGCAGTTTTACATTCGCATCTCGTATCACCATTCTTTTATGTACTTTAGCTCCAACAGCATCGAGTGCAGCAGTACATTCCGCTGAAAAATGTTGATGTATTAATGAGGGAAGAAGAGTTACTTGGTTGTTTTACTTGAGTAATATTCTATGGAATTTCGGTCTCGCGATCTCTTTATTGTGGCTAACTAGCGACTCACCCTCGCTTCGCTCGGGTTCGTCCCTAGCTTGTTTCCCCATACAAACTTTCATCTTCTATTTCACCCCTTTAAGGGATGATTTCCGGGATAAAAACTCACAAACTCACAAACTTTACCTCTTTATAATATTAGTATAGATATCTATGTGGGAAATAGTCAGGTAATTTTTTAAATTTGTAGTTTCTATGTTGTCATTTTTATACACTAATCATATAACAAGTCACTGGTCGGAGGGTGGTCATGCCTTGATCTCCCAAGAGGCACTTTGGACCTAATTAACTTTAGCTATGTAAGCTAGCCATAGACTATCGTCGCTATTTTGCTTGAATAGGAGTGTATTTGTATTCAGCCCTTTTTAACGTCCCACTGCTGGGCACGTGCCTTCCTTCAATACGAGGGGGATCAGGGCATAGTCCACCACGTTGGCCAAGTGCGGATTGGCGGGCTTCACATGTCTTTCGAAAACATGCTAATTTCTCTCATACATGCAGGTTTCCTCACAATGTTTTTTGTAATATTGTTAGAAATCATTCGTATATGAAAATATCATAGGTGCAAGACACGGAATTTGAACCCGCTTCATTCGGTTCCCCAAGGAAGCACGCTGCCACTGGGTTACCACTGTTGAATAGGAATATTTCATCCAAATTTAGTTATAAATTTTTGAATTATTTAATTCTGATCTTTAATAACATTAAACTTATGATTATACATACTGAAATTAGCGGTAATCATTCCAGTAGATTCCACCGGAAGCATTTGAAATTCCCCAATTATAACGTATTCACCGGACATTGTCAGATGCGGTAAACTTATATTTCCAGTCACCTTTAAATCTTCTGGATACACACTGGAATATGAAGTAGGTACATAAATTAGTCTATAAATAAGCTTAAATAGGATAGCAACTACTTTTTATGTATGTCTGTATGTATGAATTACTTCATAATGGAGGCATATATATGTACATACATATCGACGATATTGTCCAACAAAACGTAATACTACAAGTCGCAAAAAACAAGAATCAAACCTTCCAAAAATATCGGAATCGAATATGTATATCGATCACTCTTATAAATTAAAAGAGATTGTAAATTTTAAAAATACACGATCGAGAATTACCTACAATATTCCTTCATTATATTTTTCTCAAGAAAGGGACTAAATTGTCAAGTATATTTTGAGTAAAGGCTATACATAAAAAAAATATTATAATATTAAAACAACATCACTAAACGTGATTAGGTACTCTCCAGTATGAACTAAATGGCAATGAATTTATTTAATCTTAATAGTGGTGTGTATCTATAAATTTTATAATAAAAGCACAATAATATGTAAGGTAAAACTATTCGTTCCAAGATAACTTACTCAAGCTTGTTAAAAGTGTAGTTAGTAAGTCCGTTCAAAGTGAGATCAGTGAGCCAGGCATCATATTTAAAGTGTGCTTGAGGCATGTTGTGCTGTCTTAGCCTAATGCTGGGTACTTTCAAAGGCTCTAGAGGCTGGATGTTGAAAGATGGTATCCCACGAGCGAGAAGAAGCTTTGCTTGTTCAGCTACACGCTTTATGCAATCCGCGACATTTGGATCACTGTAGTGACATATTGGCTTTTTGGCTGAAAATAACATATTATTCGATCAATAATGCTTTAATGATTTGCATAATTTGTATAAATTAGATACTATTTACTATAAATATTATAAAACAATGAGGATGATGTTCTCCTGACCGATTCCGGCCACGGCGGCCAATCTCATTGAGACTAGCCAACTGCGCAGGAGATATTATAGTGCACAAGTGTACGCGCAGACACAACGTGCACTCTCTATTCCTGTCACTCTCATGTTCCGGTGGGACGACCACTCGACACGACCAGTGAGAGTTAAGGCGCAGGACCGACGGTTTTACGTGCTCTCCGAGGCACGGGGGTGAGACACCGCCAACTTCTCAACTCCGGGCTGTTACTGAGGCTTATTATACAGAAGACTCAATAACAAAACTTGGCCCGACCCGGGATTCGAACCCAGGACTTCTGGGTGTGCAGTCGTAAATGCTAGCCACTACACCACCGAGGCAGTTAATAAAATTCAATAGTGCATTTGTGAATTGATTGATGGGTTTTTTGTACGTAAAGTGTTGGTGGGCTAATAGTGACAACGGCTTTTTTTAATCAGGTGGGTATGTCAAGTAGGAAACCCCTGCTCCCTGGGATGATGAATTAAAGCTTATGTGAAGTGAGATCTGTCCGATCAGAAGCAATAAAAAAAATGTTAGTATGCTATCACCTTTTATTTTGTTATGGATTATAATTTATAGCTACTCTGAGCTTCTCCATAATATTTTGCATCTTTCATATTATGTATCTATATAGGTAGATATTATCTTTCTATTACATAATTTCTTGATATTTAATAGTTTGACATGTATTTTATCAAACTAAAGTGAATAAAGTATGTAAAACAATACTTAAATAACAATTTAAATAGTCAATAAGTACTTAAATATGTTTGGTGTGAAATTGTTTATTTAAACGTTGCAGTAACATTAAACAATACATTTACTTATAAGACGCTTTTAGTAAAGAAAGGAAACTATATTTAACTTCTTACATTTGCTCATTCTTACGCAATAATGTAAGGTGTTACAGGACAAAAGTTGAAATAATAAAATATGTACCTACTAGCATTGCCCGCGGCTCCGCCTGCGTTCAGATGACATTGCAGTTTTTGTATTTTTTCTCAGAAATGAAACATTTTGCCGCGGTAAAAAGTATCCTATATGTTGCCCGAATGACCAGCTATCACCATACCAAATTTCATCAAAATCCCTCTAGTGGTTTTTCAGTGATGCGGTAACAGACAGACAGACAAAATTTCTAATAACTATAGATTCGGACTCTGTATCGATAATAATGTCTATTTCAATTAGATTTCCCAAAAAATATTTAATGTGCAGATTCGACTTAGTTACAATTTTATTATATGTATAAACTAGCATTGCCCGCGGCTCCGCCCGCGTTCAGATGACCAAAAACCAAATTCTTAGGTTTTACATATTAGTAAACTCTTACTTTGCAGTTTTGATATTTTTTCTCAGAAATGAAATATTTTCTCGCGGTAAAAAGTATCCTATATGTTGACCCGAATAACCAGCTATTACCATACCAAATTTAATCAAAAACCCTCCAGTGTGTTTTCCGTGATGCGGTAACAGACAGACAAAAATTCTAAGAACTATTGATTCGGCCTCTGTATCGAAAATAATGTCTATTTAATAATATTTTCCAAAAAATATTGAATGTACAGATTCGGCTTAGTTAGAATTTTATTATTGTATAGATAGATCACGTCACTTACCCATTTCTTCCATAGCTTCGCCTTTAATTGTACTATTTACTTCAGGAACCCGCCTACAAAACACATCATTAACAAAAATAAAGATCAACAAAAACTTAGCGAGTGTCTTCATCATGACTATGTCCACTTTGATACAGTTTTCATCTAAGACTGTCAATATGTATTTTGCCTTTATAATAGAGCTAACAGGTTAAAATTACCACCATATGTGGAAAATATGCAGCCTCGAATCTAAGGCCTACAGGACATATAATAAAGTAACATTGAAAGCACTACTTTTTGTAATAAATGACATCTCGTTAGAAAAAAACCGTTTACTTATATTGTCATTATATTAAACAAATATAATTATTATGTTTATTGGAATATTAAAAACGAAGAACATGACATTTATTGAAATCATAAGATTTCATCCTATATATGTATATCCTTCCATTCCGACTATCTAGCTAACTCGTTAGACATTATTATCACGAAAATTTACTTCAAAACTAATTTTGGAAAGTGGCTTCATTTTAACATGTCAAAATACACTTGTACGTTAAACTTACTATAAATAGTGACCCTCACAATAATGCAATATGCATTCATAGGTCAATTCTACCCAAATAAAAGAAACACAATTGTATTTTTAAGAAAAATCATAATCAAGAGATCTAGATTAGATGGATCCGCCTACTAAAAATCTACCTTTCGGACCTAATAACTCCACCGGTTGCTAGGCGACCGCTGCCACTATCACTATCAGCTACCGCTGCCACTACCAGCGACCGCTGCCACTACCAGCGACCGCTGCCACTACCAGCGACCGCTGCCACGACAGCGACCAGGAACCATTTACATTATATTTTAATGTTCACAATACTACCATGACCATTATATACAGCTGGTCTTTGTAACCCTAACCTTGGTCACGTTTGTGCTATCTCTAAATCTTTTAAACAGTTTACAGAAAACCGTCCTTGCATTCATACTTTAATCATGTCGACTTATCACAAACATTTTGGAATATATAATATAAAAATTAAAAAGTTTAATATATACATACATAGTATACTTGAGTTAGTTTGAAAAGGTGGAGGTGCTAAATTCTGTTGTATATTTTTTTGTGTCATTATATCATCACACAATATATCTGCCTCTTAGACACCATCTTAATATTATTTTTATGAATTAGTCCGATGTATGGAATTTAATAATTATGAATGCTAGTGTTCGCCCAGTGGATGATATTTGATATAAGTAATCAATATATTGAAAATTTTAGAAAAACATACTCTCATATAAATTGAATTTATCTATGTACATAAAAATAAGTATCTGTTTATATTTTTTGTTAAATTGATAACTCTAAAGCTCGTCAATAGCTACTAAACAAAAAAGAAGTAAATTGGTTAACAGAAGGGAAAAAGGTGGTAAACTGTTTTGTCGATGTTTATTTATATATATTACTAGTATTGACCGCGGCTCCGCCCGCGTTCAGATGACCAAAAACCAAATACTTAGGTTTTACATATTAGTATACTCTTACATTGCAGTTTTAGTATTTTTTCTCAGAAATGAGATATTTTCCCGCGGTAAAAAGTATTATATATGTTGACCCGGATAACCAGCTATCATCACACCAAATTTCATCAAAATCCCTCCTGTGGTTTTTCTGTGATGCGGTAACAGACAAACAAGAATTCTAAAAACTGTAGATTCGGCCTCTGTACTGATAATAATGTTTATTTCAATAAGATTTTCCAAAAAAATATTTAATGTACAGATTCGGCTTAATTACAATTTTATTATATGTATAGATGTAGATAGGACACTGCATAGTAATAGAATTATATAAGTAAAAGTTACAAGCTCGCGATTTATACACATTATACATGCACCTTTTGATTCTAAGTCGAGAGTAATAAATGTAGGAAGTTACTTGACAAGGCAACACAAGCCCTGTACATGCATAATTTATGGATATGTAAATCTGATTTATTGAGATGTTAGTTGAGATTTGCTTAATACGGGACAGATAAGAGTTGTTAAAAAAACTGCCCAGCATATTTAAAACTTTATTCTAATTAAAAAAATAAACAAAATAAGTATAATATTACGTTAAAACGAAAATATACATGTACAATAATCTGAAAAAAATTATAGAGCAGTCTCTATCAGTATACACATTAGTGTCTGTATCAGTATACACATTAGTATTTAAATAACTGAAATAAATCAACGTGTTACAAATCACAATTTTGAACATAATATAGGTAAGATCAAGAATATATGGACGAGAAGATATAGGAGCTTGTCATAAAAGTTATTATTATCAACGAATTATTTCGTTTAAATTATTAAGTTTAACAATGAATCCAAATAATTTTAACATTATTTTAATATTATCACAAATTGTGCTTATTATGCGTAAAAATATACTTATAATTAAAAATGTTATAGTAATTCTAATTTATAATAATTCAAATAATTTACGTAAATCAATCATTTGGTTTACACCTTCTAAATAAACCTTAACATTTAATTATTTACAAATGAGGCATAAAAACTATGATGAGTTTGTAATTTACTTTCTGTTAGTAATTTTGGCGACTGCAATAATTATAATCCACATTTTTATGAGATTTTATAATATTTTTTTATTTAATTCTTAGTTTTGTGGGTTACCAGATTTAAAAAAAATATATGGTGCTATGTTAATGACATATATAATTGTATGGGTTTCAATTTATTTTCAAATGATGGCGAAACTGGCTGGCACGAAAATTGTAGAATGATTTGCCTTATAATAAGTTTTTAACAATAAACTTCGATTCAAATTAGTTTTCTTGTTAGTGGCATCAAAGCTTGCCAGTTGGGCACAGATTACTTCGCTAATGTCACGTAGAAACAATGAACTTAACAATAATAAAAAAATACATCAATCAATATAAATTTACATTTATCCAACATTATCCAATGTTATATATATATATATATATATATATATATATATATATATATATATATACAAATGATGAATAAATGTAAAAAAAATATAATTTTAAAACAACTTAATGCACTTGTTATCCAAATGGTCAAGTTTTCATAAAGGGAAATAAATTATTTCATTATAACTTGATAATTAGGATGACTGATGCGAAATTCTATTTTAAAGACAGCAAACCAAATTAACCATCTAGTTTTTACGCATTAATATTCATTAATACGTATTCCCAAATAAAACGAAAGAGATCTATACACTACAATTACGAATACTTATACTTAAATGGCAGATGAACATAGAGTAACATCCTAAGAATCTTGAACTAAAATTTCGCTGAGAGGTATGGAGGAGAATATTTTATTGAAGAAAGCCTTAAATATAGCAGCACTGCTGTCTTCAATGAGCGGGTTGAGGATGTCCAGGATGACTGATGGACTAGCATTAAAGAAGGCCGCAGCGGATGTAGCTGAAAAAATGTTTCGTACATATATATATATATATATATATATATATATATAATATATATATATATATATATATATATATATAAATAGTTTAATGCAAAATATTTAAATTATAGTTATTTCAATTGTTACATTTCTATATTTATTTACTTTGTAATTTACTTTTTTTAATTTATTTGATACAGATCACTGAAAAATAAACCTTACAAATTGTACAATATATCTATAAATATAGATAATATAGAAATTACGGCATTTTATTAGGGTTCCGTTGTTTAATACAAACTTGCATAAATCGAAAAAGTTGTATAAACACAGATATATTTATTTAATTATATTATTATTATTTTATCTTTAATGTTTGTTATTAAATATTTATTACCTGCCACTGGTCTCTCAGTGTCGTCGATTACAACTTGTCCGTGACCTATTTTCAGCTTTGTGATCAACTTTTCAGCTTGTAAGTACTCTACGCCGTCCTTTAGAATTGGTTTAGCGCTTCCCTTGGCTACTACAGTAATTCCGGCTGTACAAGAAAATTATAATTTTATTATTAAAAATACTATATTTATTTATTTAAAAAAAAATATATTTAATGAATAACATAGTTGACGTAACGCTACTTTACAATACGGCTATGCGCTTCTTACTCTTTACTCTATCTCAACAACTATTGATAGTTTGAAACATGTTTATGGGTATAACTTTTGTGATATTTCAGATGTCATTTTTAACAAAAGAAATAATTTAAAATAAAATAAACTTTTTTCTCTAACAACTTATGACAAGAGCAATTTATGTATGAAATTATTGAGCTTAAATAAATTAATATTAAAAAAAAACATTTTTGAAAACAAGCTTTTATATCATATAAATTGTGTAATGTAATAAATGGCTTAAAGTTCATTTTTTATTTGTTAGGTATTTATTCGTATTGCTCTCAGCAAACCCTTTTATTTGATATCCATATCACAGGACTGCAAAAAAAAACATAGTCCGCCCTCGTTAGATCATGTTGGATTTAGAATGACTCACTTATCAAACCATGCATGGTCATCTAAACTAAAAGTGTATGCATAATTTCAGCTCAATCGGTTTAGGATAACTGCGATAAAATTTAGTTGCAAGATATGACCGAACAAACATTCATACAAACATTGCAAGTTAAATAAAAGCTTGTAATATAAAATATCATCACAACGGTAATTATAGCTTATTTATTGCCTTTAATTCTGATGTTTACTTCCTTTTTTAACCTCCCATTATTAACAAAATTCATGGTTGTTGATTTAATGAATTGTTTATAATACAGTTATACACACTAGTTTAGTCATTATCGTTAAGTAGTTTTTGTTATCTATACTAATATTATAAAAAGGTAAAGTTTGTAAGTTTGTGATGTTGTAGGGGGTAATCTCTGGATGTACTGGACCGATTTAGATGAAATTTAGTAAGAAGATAATTTGAGACCCTTGGAAGGACATAGAATACTTTTTATCCCGGAAATCATCCCTTAAGGGGGTGAAAATGGGGATGCAAGTTTGTATTGGGAAGCAAGCTATGGTGAGTTGCTAGTACATAATTTATTAAATGTGACACCATTATAGTACATATAATCAGCGAAAGATTTTAAAATCAGTGTACCTTTTCGTTTATAAAACAATCATTTTCCTTTGATTTTCCTTTGAATATACATACATATATTTAAAATGTGTTTATATGAAATAAGTACTTACTAAAGTTGCTGCTGAATTTTCCCTTGCCGCTGATATCAAGGGTAAGAATCTTAGAACCGCGCACGTCGTAGTCCGCTGTGACAAGCAACCGAGGGATGGTTAGCTTCACTTCTCCGGTGTACTTGTTGTTAACGTTTAACCTTTAAACACAAACAGAAAAAAATAACTTCATTAATTAATCTAATTTTTTTTAATTAATAAAGAAGAATATTAAGTATCCTTTATGTTGACCCGGTTGACCTGCTATCATCATAGCAGATTTCATCAAAATCTGTCCAGTGGTTTCTCGTGATGCGTTCCCAGTCAGACAGGAATAAAATTTAAAAACTATAAATTCGGCCTCTGTATCGATAATAATGACTATTTCAATAAGATTTTCCAAAAAATATTTAATGTACAGATTCGATTCAGTTAGAATTTTATTACATGTGTAGATGTTTCTCTCTTGTGTGATGTGCCTCTTTCTTCGCTCTCTTTTATGGCTGTTTTTTTAAACACTCTCCGTGATTGATGATTATTTATAATGTGATATAAGCTTTAGACTCCTTTTAATCCAGCCCTGTTGCAAAATCTTCTGCCTACTAAGTACTTAACTGATGCTTCACAGGTCACGTATTTCTGATATTTTGTGTTTAGTTAGTAAATGAATAAGAGATCTTATTACCGCTTAAAAAAGTGGTAAAAAGGTTACTCAATTTTATGTATAAATATGAAAGTATTTTTAAACTTAATTGAATGTACATTTTAAGCTACCATTAATAAAGAGGACAAGGTAATTATTCTTATAATTTAGCAGTTCGCTACACAGTATGTACATTGCTTATAATCTCGTATGTAGTGTATTAAAAAAATAGGGCTCAAGTCTAGACAAAAATACAGTTTAGTACAACAGGATATCCTAACAAGATCAATTTTTATTCATTTCGTTCCTAATAATTATAATACTTCTAGTTATACCATCTATAAAGTTAATTAGTATATTTTCAAAAATATAATTACAAATTTTCCATATACACACACTTAAACAAAAAAAATATGTATTATTTCTACGAATTTCAATCTAAAACTTGATATAAAAGTTATGGAGACCACGATTTCCCCTCTCCACTTGAGTGGATCTGCTCTGCGGCTTACAACCGTCACTATGTACGCACACTAGTATCTATAGATAAATAGACAAAGACAAAACAGTTCGATACTTTTTCTCCTCTGTTAGTCAATTGATTTTCTTTTTTTTTTAGTAGCTATTGATGGGTTTCAGTGTTATCACTAAAAAAATATAAAATGTTTTTTTTTTTTGTATAGATAGATTAATGCTGAATCATCCATACATATAATAAAATTGTAACTAAGCCGAATCTGTAACTTAAATATTTTTTGGAAAATCTTATTGAAATAAACATTATTATCGATACATGCCAGCGCGGGCAGTGCTAGTATTCATATATGTTTCATGTAATTTCAACCACTAGTATAATAAATTGCGCATACGATTACTTAAATTACCTAAGCTACATTTTAAGACAGGCTAAACTGCACCCTAACCTTAATCAATGTACACAGAATTCACTTAGCCTACATTCTTACAACAAGTTTTGACTGTTTCGAAGAAAATCTAGACGTAGTAGAATATAAAGCAATTGCGTGCGTATGATTTTTTTACTTATTTAAATTTTAGGAGTCGAATTATCATTAGTTTTTGGTCTTGTTGAGTTTTTTAAAAAAAAACATTTAGCTATGTGGAATAATGTGCAAAATTTTGTCATTGTCATTAAACAGACATTACAAGCAATTAATTATTCAAATTTTTATTAAATTTTGAATCTATCGAGACTATTATTGACATCCGTACTATACTAATATTATAAATGTGAAAGTGTGTTTGTTTGTTTGTTTGTCTTTCCTTCACGTCGAAACGGAGTGACAGGTTGACGTTATTTTTTTGTGTGGAGATAGTTGGAGAGCTGGAGAGGAACATCTTTCCCACAGGAAAACACGTTATAATACAACCCAAAAATTATTTATGATCAAAATTACGTAAAACTTGGTATTAATATTCTTCAATACATTTAAATAAATATGTGTTTTGGCATTTTTCGATATTCATGCCATAAAGGGGTAAAATAGCAGATGAAAGTTTGTATGAAACATACTTTTTTAGAGTTTTTCTGTAGCGTTAGCGCGAGCGAAGCCGCGGGTTCTGCTAGTAAAAAATAAATTTCATCAATTTTTTTTATGTCAAACGAATTCGGTCTTACTAACCTAACTTATAACTATTTACCTCACGTAATGTAAACATAACTAGTGCAATACTAAACAAGATACAATCGCATTCAAAATGTATTAGAGCGCAACATTGGTCAGGTAATTAAGAAATCTAAAAGGAAATATTATGAGCATTACACTTAATATAATAAGTATATAACAAAATTATATTTTATATATTATATAAGGTTAGTAATAGAATAAATTTTATTTAGAATGTGGCGTAATTAATAAACAGAAAAACAAAAAAGATTATAATCTAAATCAATAGCAAAAAAAAAAAAAAAGAGAAAAAAAAAAAATATTATATTTTATTCGCTACCGATGGATGTATTGGTGTTGAGTAATTTCCGCAATCTAACCGATTATAGTAAAAATGCTATTCCGCATTCCATGTGATGCATTTCTTTGCATGTAACACAAATAAGTCTATTTTCATCTCTTATATATTCGTATAAGCTACACCTATGCCAGATATTTGTAAAATACTAGCTTTTCCACACAATTTCACTCGTATAATTCCCTATTTCATCATCTTCTTTAATAAACAGGCTATAAAATACATTTTTTTTTCAAATGATCCTGATAGTTCCAGATCAGCGCGTTCAAACAAACAAAAAATTAACTCTTTCAATTTATTAGATTTACTCGTATATACCGTATCTGCCATTACACCGAATTTTACTTGGCCTGCCTACTTCGAAAAGAACATCTATCTATGCTACTATTATAAAGAGGTAAAGTTTGTGAATTTGTGACGTTGTAAAGGGTAATCTCTGGATCTACTGAACCGATTTAGATGAAATCCCAAATGACAGGAATCCCGGCGACGAACCCTAGCGAAGCGAGGGTGAGTTGCTAGTTTCTATATAAGTTTCATATAGAATCTTTAAACTACTGATAGATATACTTACTTTATCTTTTCAATCTTAAAGCTCGAGGCACCATAAGCTTTCATATTTTTGATAGTAGCTTTTAGTCTTAAATTGTTGGCTGTTCTGTCTAATTTTAATGTTGGCACTAAGAATGGGTCTAGTGCTGGTACGTTGACTTCAGGAATGCCGTTAAGTAATCTAGGTTTCACAACATCGACTGCTTTAACGATACATTTGTCAAGCTCGGGGTCACTCCGCTTGCATTGTGGGAAGTCGTCCGCTGAAATTTAGAAATAGCGTTAAATTAATGTCATAACATTATGATAATGTAGAATAAGGTTTATTACAGATTTTCGTTAGTTGCATTATTTACTTTCTCTATTTGAGTTTTGTTCATGAGATGAAAAAACCGTAAATATATAATAATAATTTTCTACAACAAAGTAGGAAATTAAAAACGAAACATCAACAAGTGCATTGTACTCGTATACATGATAAATTGATAACATTATATATAGCAAATTAACGTCGGAATTTCGGTCTGTTACTATATGGCTACACGCTACGATAGATCTTGATATAATAAAATTTATTTTTCAAGATGGTTCTTGAGGGTTTTGTAACTAAAATATTCAAACATTATTTTTATTTTGGTAGAATGACGTCAACTGTTACTGAATATAAAATTAATTAAGAGATGTTTATTTAAATAAAACTACTTATTTAAATGATATTGCAAAAGACTGATTGAAATCTTTTTTCGTTTCAACATGCAGTGACATTTATTTATGTAGGCGTACAATATGACATTCATATTGGTAATATTTTGTAATAATTAACTGGCGTTGCATATGATATATTACGAATAAAACTATTTTTTCGGAATTATTGGCAGTTTTATATTGATTCTTTTTTCGTAAAGTTTCACTAAACTAAAACCAAAAAGGTTTTATCATGTTTTTAAATTGTAAGGAGCTTAATAGCAGTAACCTTAATGAAATTCAAATTGTATAACTGTAGCAAGCCTGATTGGAATTATTTATGTTGTATAGTACTTCTGTGCTATTTCTCTTTTTCTCCAAATTATTATGTAATTTGTGGGAAAACATCGTCTGTAATAATTGTGACTTTTGATACGTCAGAAGCGTTGGGTTCTCTCGTGACCATGTTTGATGTAAGGCATTCGAAACGTCGAGAACAAAAAACTTAAATAAAACCGCGAACAAATCTGAAAAAATAGTTTTATTCAAAGCTATCGACTAACCCTCACTTCGCTCGGGTGCGTTCCTAGGTACGTTTTCAACAGACTTCCAAAAAGAAGGAGGCTCTAAATTCGTCGGAATCTTTTTTTTTATGTAGGTATGTATGTTCACTGATTATTCAAAGACGCCTAAACCGATTTGGAAAATACTTTTTTTTTTTGTTTCAAAGGCTATAACTAAACGGAGGTTTCCATTTAGAATAGATACCTAATCAGATATTTTCGAAGTCAGTGCCAGCCGATACAAATCAAAGCAAACCGACTTCGAAAATATCTGATTAGGTATCTATTGTAAATGAAAACCCCCGTTTATTTATTTTCTACTTTTTTGTGCCTGGAAATCGATTTTTTTTAAGTATTTTATATACACAAAAAAATGTCAATGTACGTGCCTTAGGAGATAGTCACATGCTATCGCGGACTTTTCTGTAGGCCTTTTTAAGATCTACAATCTTCTAGTACATTGTTTTGATGTACACATTTTTAAAGGTACCTAGAGCTAGTGCTAGCCAGCGCGGCGTTAGCCATGTCATCGTATGAAACTGTTTTTTGACAAAACACTGTCTAGGCTTAAGTAATTTTGTACAAAATATTTACAAACTATAAACACGAACCATCCTCGTATATCGCTTCTTCTAGTAGTGAAAACCGTATCAAAATCCGTTGAGTGGTTTAGAAGAAGTAACCGGAGAAACAGACAGCAAACAGCTACTTTGTTAGTGTACTATGTATGTTTATGTATTAACGTCAATTATTCCCGTAAATATGAAAAAATATTTTATTATATTTATTTATAGTTTCGAAGGTACTTTTTCTCTGTATTTTCTAATAAGCCTATTTTTTCCTTACAGATCAAGAGGTGACTTATTGACCTACAAAATTAAGTTTCTAATTCAAACAATTATTTATTCTTATTCAAAAACTAACATTCAAGTTTGCAGTGTTAAGTGCATTTATCACGTAAAGTGCGTGCGTAGATAAATTATAGTATTATAATTATATAATAACTAGCAGAACCCGCGGCTTCGCTCGCGATAAAACTACAAAAAGAACTAAAAAGATAGGTTTCATACAAACTTTCTTCCCCTATTTTAACCCCTCATGGGATGAATTTCGAAAAATGCTAAAACATGTATTGTATTGAAGAGCATTAATATCAAGTTTCAAGTAATTCTGATCATAAATATTTTTTAGGTTCTATTACAACGTGTTTTCCCGTGGAAATGAGATAACCTCCCTCTGTAAAAAGTAGCCTATGTCACTCTCCAGCCCTCCAACTGACTCCACACAAAAAAATAACGTCAACCTGTCACTCCGTTTCGACGTGAAGGAAAGACAAACAAACAAACAAAAAAACAAACCCACTTTCACATATATAATATTAAAGTATGGATGTATAAATAAACATATGTTACGGCACGTTACTACATTTAAATTAGATGTATATGAATAACATTATATTACAATTTGACTCCATTGCTACTTAGTGACGCACCAGAATCTAGCGAGGGTGAATCGATAGTAATATTACAGATATATTAGGCACCTAGAGAGATAGAGTCGCCAATTAATTTAAATAATTATTACGGATATGCGACTGTAGACATTCATGTTCTACATACTTTCATTTTGGTTAAAACCTTCTTTGTGACAGAAGCTGGCGTTTTAAAGAAAGAGCAAATGTTAAGGTTGTGGCAGTTCACATTTATACCGAGAACATAAGAATCTGTTCCGTAGCAATTTATTTTTGGTAAATTTTAATGTTATACTACCTTACAACTAAATGTATTAAATAGTAGTTGTGGCGAGACTTCAATCGCGTGGACCACGAATAGCAAATATAAAGAAAATATTTTAATAAAACTTTTGTTATTATGAAATCAATTTGGTTTAGTACAGTATTTTCGATTGACATCGAACTTTGTTCTAAGGATAGAAATTTAGCTAAATTAAGACATAATTGATCAATGTTTACATTACTAAGCAAAACGCAATTTCTTCAATGGAAAATAATTTTTCGTACGAATTGTGATCACTTTTCCTACTTTTTTAATGGGATTTAAAAAGTCATCATCATGTCGACAGATATTGTTGCCGAATTATTATTATTAGTTTTTAAAGAACATACCTTTTGCCATACGAGTATAATAATCTTACTAGCGGCTCAAGTTTGATTAAAATCCATTCATTAGTTTTTGGGTGAAAGAGTAATAAACTTCCATACATCTACACATCCAGACATCCAAACATCTTAACAAACTTTTGCATTTATAATATTATTAGGATAGTGGGATTTATAAACTGTAAAAATACGAACTCAGAAGGAAACCAATGTGCTTATTTTACTGCGACATAATTTACAAAAATAATTTCATTTTTTCTTAGATTTTCACGAATATATGACATTTTAAATAAAAGTACATATCTTTTCGGATTTTAGTTTTATTTAAAATAATTTTATTTATTACAAAGTTAATCTTCATGCTATTCAGCAATAATTCTGCTTTTTGTAAGTTAAAATAATTCAGAATCAAGAAAAGACAGCAAGTTTCAGTAACCTTACCAGAAATACACAAACATGTACATTTAAACAAAAAATATCCCTTTAATAAAATTAGTATAAATTATATTCTAAGCTCCATTTTTTACTGAAGTATTTTATTACCATGTTGTCATAAAATGAGAAAAATACTGCCTAAGCCATAATATAGAGTAGCAGTTAATTTGAACAACCTCACAAGGTTTTTCAAAGCTTTATAGATCCCGCACTCTAACTCATTTTGTTCTAATTGTGCAGAAAATTTTTTTTAACATTCTAAATAGTCTACTGTAAACTATTTTAGCAGTATTTTTAAGTTATTTTTTCATTATACTTTCTTAGATTTACGCGAATATTTGATATCCATACTAATATTATGAATGCGAAAGTGTGTTTGTTTGTTTGTCTGTCCTTCTTTCACGTCGAAACCTAGTGACGGATTGGCGTAATTTTTTGCTTAGAGATAGTCGGAGCACTGGAGAGTGATATAGGTTTCTTTTTACCGCGAGAGATTATCTAATTCCCACGGGAAAAACACGCTATAATACAATCCAAAAAAATATTTATATTCAGAATTACTTGAAACTCGGTATTAATGTTCTTCAATAAAATTAAATAAAAACGTGTTTTAGCATTTTTCGAAATTCGTCCTAAAATAGGGTAGAATAGGGGATTAAAGTTCGTATGAAACTACCTTTTTAGAGATTTTTTTGTAGTTTTAGCGCAAGCGAAGCCGCGGTTTCTGCTAATTTTAAATAAAACTATCCTTTCGGATTTTTTTCGCGGATTTATTTTTTTAACTATAAATTAATTAATATTATAAGTTAATATTCATGGGATAAAACAACCAATTAATTTTTAACAAACAATCAAAAGATAGGTTATTTATTTTAGCCGTAAAAGTATTATTTTTAAATTAAATAACCTCTACCCAGTATAGAATACATACATATTAATAAGTCAATACTCTGTATTTATATAAATCTAATATTATTAATAGAGCAATTTTGTTATATCTATATGTGTATATACACCTTTATAACCCAAGAACGGGTGGACCGATTTCTATGATCTTTGATTGGTTGGATTTGTCTCTACCCAGAATAACAGAATAACTATTAAAACATCAGAAAAATTCACGAAATAAAATATTATAAGGATGACGGTGGCTAGTAACTATTTATATCTATTTAAAATGTAATGTGAGCCGATATATATATATAAATTTATTCGTGTATCTCAGAAACAGCTCTAGTGATTTGGGTCAAATTTTGGGTCAAGTTTTGCTTTTTAAGTTTATATAGTCGTTTTTAAAAAAAACGCAATCATCTTTTACTAAAAAAAAAAAAAAAAAAAAAAACGCTGAGCAAAGCTCGTTCACCCAAGTACTAAATATATTTATTTATATGTACTTATTGAGAAAAAAATACTAAAAGCTATAATATTTCGTCCTGAAACATATTTGCTTATAGGAAATATTTTCTCTTACTGTTATGCCAACTTTACATAACGTTTTCTATTACATCCCGATTATACCATAACCCTACTCGTAAGTTATGTAAAACCCTCAATAAATAGGCTCATTAAATATAAGTATTTAGTTCTTTAAGAGAAGTTTTATAAGGAGAAGTCGATGGTAAATAAGATTAAGAAGAAAAAAATATAATTTACTAGCGACTCACCCTCGCTCCGCTTGGGTTTGTCCCTACTTACGTTTTAATGTTTAGTGTAGATTTCTCAAATATAAAATATTTTCTCGCAGTAAAAAGTATCCTATATGTTGACCTGAATAACCAGCTATTACCATACCAAATTTCATCAAAATCCCTCCAGTGGTTTTTCCGTGATGCGGTAACAGACAGACAGACAGACAAAAATTCGAAAAACTATAGATTCGGCCTCTGTATCGATAATAATGTATATTTTAATAATATTTTCCAAAAAATACTTAATGCACAGATTCGGCTCAGTTAGAATTTTATTATATGTATAGATCGCTCTTATTTTTATTTAATGTAACACAAACTTACGTAATATTTTCGCAGACACAATCACAGAACACAAAGCAACTACTATCAGGATCTTCATATTAAAAATATATTATTATTATCTATTAACATAAAATTATTACAGGCTGTTTGGAACTATCAAGCGTCAGTTAGCGAATGTGCGGCCGCGCTGCAACCAGCAATATTTGTATGAACGGAAAGGTGGCCTGACTTAAGGTAGTTGGGCAATGTGGGGAAATTTGGAGGATATTTTAAAGTTTATTGTTTTAAATTATTTCCTTATGATATTAGTTATCGTTGTAAAATCTGAAGAAAGAATACTTTGTTGACAAAAATTACAGTTCCTGCGCTATTATCCATACTAATTTTATAAATGTGACAGTGTGTGTGTGTTTGTTTGTTTGTCTGTTTGTTTGTTAGTCTTTCTTTCACGTCGAAACGGCTTAGTGGATTGGCGTGATTTTTTATCTCTTTCTCACGGGAAAATACGTTATAATACAATCCAAAAAAATATTTATGATCAGAATTACTTAAAACTTGGTATAAATGCTCTTCAATAAAATTAATTAAATACGTGTTTTAGTATATTTCGAAAATGATAGACAGACAGACAGACAGACAGACAGACAAAAATTCTAAAAACTATAGACTCGGGCTCTGTATCGATAATAACGTCTATTGCAATAAGATTTTCCAAAAAATATTTAATGTACAGATTCGGCTTAGTTACAATTTTATTATATGTATAGATTTTTCTATTACCTTTCCGCGTTCATTTAACTTTTATTTCAGTTAGTTAAATTCAATGGACATGAAGGTACAATTTGAAATGTTTACTATTCAGTCAACACGAAAATGCCACCAGTTTAAGAGCGAAGCCGTATACTAAAAGTATATACCATGGATGACAAATTAAAAAAAGAAAATATAGGCAGTTACAATAGGGTGTGTAATATATAATAATTTCGCCACATAATTTATGTCTTCATCAATGTAAATAAAAGAACGAATAAGTTTTCAAAGAAACTTAGATTTAATTTTAAAATAATAAAATTTACGTTAATTGCATTTTTAGTTACTAAAAACTATTTTTTCAATATATTTTTTTTTGCGATCATATTTTGATTTTCTGTCTCCGACGCGACGTTTCAAATGTTTTACAGATTTTTGTGGACACTAGACACCTCCATAATAGTTTTAACTTTTAAGACGTTAAACCCCAATATCTGCTGTAAAGTCTGCTGTAAAGCATTCGAAACATCGAGAATAAAAATATATAAAAATACATATTTAACATATTTAAAAACAAAAATTACTTATACTTAAATGTACAAACTATATACAAATGACTTCAACGAAAGAACAAATGATGCAAGAAAACAACACCAATATTTTATATTAAAAAAATTGTTCCGTACCGCATTATATAAATTGCACCTGACCGAACCTCAATTAGATTATACAACTGATCTGATCTGTAATAGTAATCTCACAGCGATGCAAAAGCACAAGCCGTACAACTCGGAAGCGTAAAATAATAATTATTCATAGACTAATAACAAATAAAACTAAAGTACAAAAACTTGCTTTGCTTGCTGATGTATGTCTATGTATGTGATGATGATATGATGTTCTCCTGACCGATTCCGGCCACGGCGGCCAATCTCATTGAGACTAGCCAACTGCGCAGGAGATATTATAGTGCACAAGTGTGCGCGCAGACACAAGTGCACTCTCTGTTCCTGTCACTCTCATACTCCGGTGGGACGACTGCTCGACACGACCAGTGAGAGTTAAGGCGCAGGACCGACGGCTTTACGTGCTCTCCGAGGCACGGGAGTGAAACACCGCCAACTTCCCAACTCCGGGCTGTTACTGAGGCTTAATATACAGAAAGACTCAATAACTAAACTTGGCCCGACCTGGGACTCGAACCCAGGACCTCCGGGTGTGCAGCCGTACATGCTAGCCACTACACCACCGAGGCAGTTATGTATGTATGTATGTATTATAAGGCTATGTATGTATGTATGTATTATAAGGCATTGGTAGCCCAGTGGTAACGCGCTCGCTTGGGAAACCGAGTGAAGCGGGTTCAAATCCCGGGTCGCGCATCTCTGATATTTTCATGTGCGAAACATGATTACCACTTGTCATACGATGTAGGAAAACATTGTGAGGAAACCAGCATGTCTGAGAGAACCTAGCAAGTTTTCGAAAGACTTGTGAAGTCCGCCAACCCGCACTTGGCCAGCGTGGTGGACTATGGCATGATCCCCCTCGTATTGAAGGGAGGCACGTGCCCAGCAGTGGGATGTTCAAAAGGGCTGAATACGTGTATGTATTTAATACGTATATGTATGCACATATATTTGTATATTTATATTGATATTTGTAGTTGTTATATACTCCGCGCCTCATTATTTTTTTCTCACGCTCTAGGCTTTCTGGTAACTGTTTTCTATTTATATATGCATTTTTTTTTGTTGTACATAATAAATAAATGAAAAAAACTTCTAAAGCAGATGTATGTTTTTCTGATTTATTGTCGATTAGGAAATGCACACAGATCAGCTACTGAAACAACTTTAGGATTTATTTTCGAACTTGAAATAAAAATTAAAAAGTAGTGTAGAGCATTTAGTGGGTATTAAAGGTACTCATTTCATAACTTTTTAAGAAATGAGTATTTATAAGGTGATAAGTATTATGAGGTTGAAATTTGAAAATCGAATTAAGAAACCGTCAAGAAACCTGCCTGCAGTCAGCCTTAGATTTGCCATGTCAACATATAAGAAAGAAAATTAAAAAAAAATTATCAAGTGTAAAATTAGCTTCGAAGATTAAGGGTTCCATACTAACACGTCGTGTGTTATATTTACCATTAAAATAGGATATATAAAAATTTGAAAAGTTATTGTATTCAATTTATGGAATATTATGGATAATTATTTATGAAATCAATTATAAAATTAGACTTAAAAAGATGTATCTTTTTAATTCAGAATATCCTGCATAATTTAAGTAGGTATCATTGAATACAGCTATCCGCAAAAACAGTGGAACAGGCCAGATATTCGTTATTTACCAGATATTTATATATTGGTGCTATACGTATATGTTACCGGCAATCTGTATAAATTAGGTATTCTATACAATACCTAGGCAATATATAGAAACCTGAAGCGTCCAGGCAATGTATGCAATATTATGAATATTATTGCCCATTTCATACTTTAACTAGGTAATGTATATAATTTTCAAGGATTATAGGTACATTATTTTATTTTGAATTAAATGAGAATTTAGACTTGAAAATGTGATGTGTCGGATATTATTATACGGATTGAGAGTGTCAAAATGACAGCAAATGTCATAATAATATAATATGAAAATGTTCTAACTTTAGGTCCCCATAACTTTTGACTCCATCATTTCCTTAAAGAATAATAATAATGAGCTCATTGCACACTCCGCACTTTCAACTTTCAATATTACTGATGAAAAGCAACCAAGTAAACAAGCAGCGCATTTACTGGCTGCCTACACTTATCTCCATTCCCTGAACTCGTCTTTTACACACATTACTGGCTGCGTATTCGGTATTGTAAAGAATACCTAGACAAAGTATAAAATAAATTATATTTAATACTTTACCTAAACGTTTTAGGTATTCTATAAATTGCCTATGTATTGTATAGAATACCGAATTATACAGATTGCTGGTAACATTTTATACACTCGTATGTATACTAACAAAAATGTTTTTATATTAAACAGCGATTGCATTGTAAGTATTGCCGTTTTAACGATAAAATAAAAGATACAATAAACAAAATCATTTCTTTTTTATTAAAAGTAGAACATGTACGCGTAGATGCTATGACCTTTCGACCCAATCGAGTAGAAAATCACAATAATAAAAGCTATTAATTTTTTTTTGTAGCATCACAATATTATATGTATTTGTGTTTTAATTGAAAAAATAAATTTAATACTAGCGTTTCCCCGCGGCTCCGCACGCATAGGTCCATTACATATTATTATATCTTTAAAAATTATAGCCTATGTGTTACTCTGATATACTACCTATACTACTGATAGGTTTCATTAAAATCGGTTCTGTAGTTTATGTATGAAAGAGTAACAAGTATCCATCCATTCTCTCAAACTTTCTCGCTTATAATATTCATATACAGCAACCCTGTCTGCATAACAATTGTATTACTTGTATTGATCTAAAACGTATTTGATAAGATCTTTTTTAGAGAAGTTACAATGAATGATAAGATCTTAGATGTCGCAAAAATTTAAAGACTTGTTGTCTACCTATTGATATTTGCTGTAACACAATTATGAAATAAATTTCATCAATACCTTATGTAAGATTAATAAAATACTACGAGTATATGACAAATATTAAGTAGATGTATTCAGTCAGTGTTGCAAATAAAGTTCTATCTACTCGTAAATCTACGTCACACATAGTCTAAGATCCCGATCCATGTGGTGGACCCCTCACTCGTTTTCCAGGCGAAATTTGTGATTAAAACTATAAAACATATTAACAAACATGACCCAAGGGGGTTGTCCTCAAGAATTTGCTCCAGGCTATTTTTTAAAAAAACCTCTGGAGATGTGTTGGTATATAACAATCGTATATCAGTAATAAAATTATCTACATTTTGATACTTAGTTTGTTCCGGAAAATATGATCTGATACGAGCAATTAACTACTTCCATTTACCTGTTTATACCTGGATGTCACGTAATGTAAATGGGAAAAAGGCCGACAACCGTCTATGATGGCATTTTCTACAAGTCTTTTACTTTCGATTGATATTAAGTTGTCACGGGAAATAAGTTCATGTACTTTTAAAAAAATAACAATTTTTTTTTAACTAAAATAACCTGGAGCAAATTTTTGGTGACAACCCCCCTGGGTCGTGTTCGTTAATATGTTTTATTGTTTAAAAATATATTTCGCCTGGAAAGAGAGTAATGGGGTCCACCACATAGATCGGGATCTCCTAATAATTGTGTCGCATACCAAAATTAACATGATCGTCTCTTGCTTTACGGTGAAAGAAAACCTCTGGGAGAACTTATCTGTTTTCGGAAAACATGTGAAGTTAAACAACTTCCTATCAAATAAAATGAAAAAAAAAATATTATCAAATACAGAAACACAATTTATTAAAAACCATGAATGTGCTTTGAAATTATTGGACAAATTCGTGAATTAGTAGTAATAAAAATGAAAGTCTGGAAGATTTTTAGAGATGTTCTTTTCCAATAAAGATTATACTTTTTCACTAGTACTTACTTAGTCAGTATTATATGATCTGTACTTATTACTTATACTGAACTTAAAGTTTATTTTTGTTGTAAGAATTCGTAAATATTTGACCTTGCTTTAAATATTTGTTTATCACTTATAACTTAACTAGCATTGCCCACGGCTCCGCCCGCGTTCAGATGACCAAAAACCGAATTCTTAGGTTTGACATATTAGTATACTCTCATACTGCAGTTTTTGTATTTTTTCTCAAAAATGAGATATTTTCCCGAGGTAAAAATCATCCTATATATTGACCCGGATAATCAGCTATCATCATACTAAATTTCATCAAAATCCTACCAGTGGTTTTTCTGTGATGCGGTAACAGACATACAGACAGACAGACAGACGGATAGACAAACAAAAATTCTAAAAACTATCGATTCGGCCTCTGTATCGATAATAATGTTTATTTCAATAAGATTTTCCAAAAAATATCTAATGTAGGTACAGATTCGACTTAGTTACAATTTTATTATATGTATAGATTAATATTCACAACATTTATTTAGTACTCTTGGAATCAAATCTACATGTATGTAGATATAATTACTAAAACATATCATGACGTTGACAAAAACACCACCTTTGCTTATCTAGATTTTGACCTCACATTTTGTTACTCATCAAACATCTACGCAATGGTTGGCAGATATTTATTAAATACATATTATTAAAATCATTAGCAATATTGAATACAAAAATACGCAAATTAAAGAAAACTTATTTACAATATATATAGGATAATAGGGATAAGGCCCTATTATCCTTACTAATATCATCTAGTTAGTCGGAAGACTAGCATGTACGAGTACGTCTGCGGATCTGCACCTGCGATGAGATCAGAAGATCTCTTAACGGCCGTGTCAAACTATCGTCCCACCGGAGTTTAAGAGTGTCAGGAATAGTATCTATAATATCTCCTACGAGGTCATTTTTACTTTAAATAAGGGAGAGTTATATCTTATGTATATGCTACTTGTGCGACTGAGTTCTTAAAGGACGAGCTAGGATCTTTGTGAGTATTACCTGTTTGATACCTTTACCATTGATGTTAAGCGATTTTCATAACATTTTTAAAATAAGTAATGACTACACTTACATTGGTCGTAAATTCTAAGAAAAAACACTATCCCTAAAAATAATTACATTTTAGGCAATTTTAAAGTCAGAAAACCAAAAAAGCTTTGAAAAAAAAAACCATAACCTATGTATTTCTATACAAAAATCCAGAGATCTGATACTCCGTTACTACATGAAAGAAGGATTCAAAATAACATTAATTATTTCGCATTTAAAACATAAGTACATAGTTTTAAATGCTTTATGCTATCTATGCCATATAAATATTAAACACAAAAGTAAAATATACTTTAACTCCAGGTACGTGTCAAGGTAGTCTCGTTTTATAATTTTACTTAAGTTTTAACAGATATCTAATATAGCATAGTTGGTAACTGTTCAACGTCAGATCTATACTTAAAAAGAGGAAGGGTTCTCTTGTAATTTCAAAGTATCTAAATACTTCGTAATGAGGTCATATTAAGGATATTTGCACTATATCAAAATCCAATTAGCCATTAAAAATCCTTGTTGGTCCGTGTGTTTGCTTATTTGACTGATGTTTATGTAGATGGATCAGTTGAAAGTGATAGTTGTTACCTTATTCTGGAAAAGGAAAAAGTTCCCAGGACAATGATGAGATGGGGTGAAAGCTGGAGCTTAGGAAAAGCGGGATATAAAATACTACTCTACACATTTTACGTTTTCTTTCTTTTCTTCTGTCATTTCTGAATATACATCTGTGGTACACTATTAGTTGGGATAAATATTCATAATTTGGCGGAGTACGATTTATTTGTGTTCTTTATAGGCTTCTTGGTACAGAGAGAACAATGTGTTAGAAGCCATTGAATGTGTAGCGTTATTAGCTTATTATTATTTACCCAAAATTAATGTACTTAATTGGATATTTTGGTTGTCAGATCAATCAGAAGATAAAAAATAATTAAAAGGTTCACTATGATAGGGATCCTCAAAAATCATAAAGATTCATCAAATTAAAATATTATTGTATTGTATGTATGTATTTAATAATAATCATCATGCAACATGTTACTTTACTGTCACGTGCAAAACCTAGCAAACTAAATAAATCAATATATTTTGAGACTAGTAGTGCCCGCGGCCCGGCCCGCTTTCAGTTGACCAAAAACCAAACAAAATAGCGTTATTGTTATTTTCTTTTTCAAGATAAGCTATTTTTACTAGTTTTTGCCTTATTTAGTAAGTTACCTTGCTAAAATATATATAGTATCATCGTGGTTTTATTCTAAACAGTTTTTGTATTTTTTCTCAGAAATGAGATATTTTCCCGCGGTAAAAAGTATCCTATATGTTGACCCGGATAACCAGCTATGACCATACCAAATTTCATCAAAATCCCTCCAGTAATTTTTCTGTGATGCGGTAACAGACAGACATACAGACAGACAAAAATTCAAAAAAAAACTATTGATTCGACCTCTGTATCGATAATAATGTCTATTTCAATAAGATTTTCCAATAAATATTTAATGTACAGATTCGACTTAGTTACAATTTTATTAAATGTATAGATAAATATATTTTACAACGCTTTCTACATTTGCAAACCGCAAACTGTATTTGAAATGCAATTTCGAGCTCAAGTAAACAAAACAGGTAATAAACGTAAATGTACTTTACAGGCATAGTAGTGAATTATAGTACACATTAAGTTTTATGCAATATCCCACGAGGTATCCTTTGTCATTTGAATTTAAATGATAAAGTTCCCGGAACTGTTGCATTATCAAATTATACTTATTTATACCGAGTCTCGTTGCAGACTAAAATATTTCCTATATTTTTCTATTACGAAATACTCGCATTCAGTAGCATCCTTTAGTTAGACTAGTATAGTATTATATGATCTATGGTTAGAGTGTTGCCGGTCCATCTCTCACTACTTATTCCCATTATTATACGTTGTTGTTGTTGTTGACATAATATTAATAAGCCCACAGGGCAGCTTGAAGGTACTGAAAATTAACGCACGGGGAACAACATCTGTATCCCGCCTCTGGCTTTCCTTCATTAGCCGTTCAGAGTGGAGAACAAGAGCCAAGAGCTCAAAGGGTAGAAGTGTCCAATCTGCATAATAACGGGGAAGCCCGCTCGTGAGCACTCTCGCGATGGTAAAACCGGTGCACATCTCTCGACATCCTTAGCCGATCACGCTGATGATTCGCCCGAGGCACTATGCCGCTAGTAAATGAAAACCCCAGTTCAGTTTTTTTTTAATTTTTAGTACTCGGAAATTTTTCTTTTACAAGTCGGTTAAATAAAAACTTTTTAACAAAAAAATAAAAACCGACTTCAAACAAAAGCACTAAAAAGTAAAAAATAACTGATTGGTAGTTTCCATTTACTATACATACCTAATCAAATATTTTCGAAGTCGGTGTGCTTTGTTTTGTATGGGCTGCCACCGATTTCGAAAATATTTGATTAGGTATGTATTTATTAGGTAGGCTTTAATTACTTAGCCAAAGCACACTGACTTCGAAAATATTTGATTAGGTATGTATAGTAAATGAAAACTACCAATCAGTTATTTTTTACTTTTTAGTGCTTTTGTTTGAAGTCGGTTTTTATTTTTTTGTTAAAAAGTTTTTATTTTTCCCTTTTTAGTATAGACAGTAGTAGCAAAGTAAGAATTCCAACGTGTTAGGCTTGTCAAATCAAACAAAATAAGCCCAAACTCAAAGTATCAACTATTAGCCGTTGAAGAGTTCCACCTATGCACCTTCTAGCCTTACCATCAGATCAGGTCAACAATACTGAACCACTATACTATCAACGGAAATAGAAATACTTGCAAATTTAAAGTTTATATGACAATTAGAAGTAGGTTAAATTCATCATTAGCTATTTTTCCGCCCTTAGGGGTGGTATTTTTTTTTAATTTAAATGGGACCAATCTGGAAGTATACACTTTCAAACAACACAAAAATTGTCCAAATCGGTTAATAAATGACGGAGTTCTGAGGTAACAAACATAAAAAAAAATAACAGTCGAATTGAGAACCTCCTCCTTTTTGAAGTCGGTTGAAAACAGCTACAAAATTATGCTCCTACAACCCAAGTCTATATTAATAAAGTTATTGTGATCTATAGTGATTTATAGGTGGCATTATAATAACACAACACAAAATTTAGTAAATAGTACTTTAAAATAGATGGAGCCTTATCTAATTCCGTTACATGAGTTTATTATAACTGCTTTGTAAAAAATACAACTTCACAAGCACTTAAAGTTTTAAAGCCTTTTTTAATTGAAATAAAACTGACAAATATTTTTATATAAATAAGATTTTGATCAGGGGTTCGTTCGCGTTGAAGAATAACTATATTCTCCGTATTCAAATACTAACAATTTTCATGGTGATCATCAAATATCATACACCAATAATAGTTAAATGTCAAGACATTAGCACACTACACCATCTAGTTCCATGGCTACGAGGCTTGTGTTATGGATACCAGACAGTTGATACACTGCACATATATAAATTTAAATATATACAATATACATGATATAAATATAAACAGTAAACACCCATGACTGGAGTATAAATATTGGTGCTCATCACACAAATGAATGCCCCCAGCGGGTTTCGAGCCCGCGACCGCTGGCATAGCAAGTAGAGTCACTACTAACTGAGCCAAACGTGTCGTCGTCGCCGTCTTAAAATGTAAAAAACATGTCTTATCTCTATGTAAAAACTCCTGAATGCATATTTCAAAGGAATTCGTTAAGAACTTAGGAGCTTTGCGGTTCCGCACAAACGGATATTTATTTTCTTATTGATAAATCTAAAAGGGATTTTAGAAAGATTTAAAAAAAAGATAGTCTATTGTGCCTAAGACTTCATAAAATATTATCAACAAAATTGGTAAAAAATATAGATTTTATGAACAATAACAGAAATATTAATATCTTGTAACATTATAAGCTAATCACAATTATATAGGACCTGTTCTGAGTTCAGATACTTGAATGGGATATTTTAAGAACTGTCAAAGTCAATTAAATTGAAAATAAAAACTATTTACAATAATTTTAAAAACCATGTATTATATAAAAATATACAAATTTATAAATATTTCATTAATATATGAACATATAATAATATAAGAATACACTTTTACATTGATAAAAAATAAAACAATTTTATAAATAAACAATGAAATCATCGTCTTGAAAATTCAGTATTTCTAATTATCTAATAACACAATAATTGTTTAAAACTAGAGATGCGCAGGATCTAGGTTTAATCGAACATAAGCATTCGGCTTAATAATCGGTCCGAAATGTACTGAAACGGATATTCGGATACGGAATACGAACAAAATAATCGCCAAACACACCGAATACGAGTACCTATTCGACCAAAATTCGGCGAATCTCTATTTAAAACTTTCGGTAATATGTTATCTCTGTTAAAACTATGAAATACAGAAGTAAAGTAAGTGTCGTATAATTGATTCGATTCAATTCAATTCAATTCTCTTGTAAATGGCTTCAAAGCATGGCAGTTGAGCCCAGATTACTTTAGAATGGAGAAGACAGGAAAATTGGTAGTTAGTTGTACAAAAGACTAAAGAACAGAAGACATTTACAATTTGACACTTCTAGAAATGTAAACTAAATGAATTTATTAAAAACTAGCGTTACGTTTTAACGTTTAGTATAGATTTCTCAGAAATGAGATATTTCCCCGCAAAAAAAAAGTATCCTATATGTTAATCCGGATAACCAGCTATAATCATAAAAAAAATCATCAAAATCCCTCCAGTGGTTTTTCCGTGATGCGGTAACAAACAGTCAAAAAATCTGAAAACTATAGATTCGGCCTCTGTATCGATAATAATGTCTATTTCAATAAGATTTTCCAAAAAATATTTAATGTACAGATTCGAGTTATTTAGAGTTTTATTATATGTATAGATTTAATTACAAATCAGTGGTACTTTATTATTATTTTTATACTCCTTGAAAACGTACGTACTGTATACGAATGATAGTTTCTAAAGACGTACCTATGTACATACATAAAATATTACATATATACATATATTGGATTTTAAGTTTCTTTATAATATGTAAACGCGCTAGCGGTGTTTATGTTATTTCACTTTAAAATTCATATAGTATTTAACATTTATATTGAAAAATAGCATTCTTGCTTCAAATCATAATAATGACGAAAATATTTCTTTCTTCTAAAAAGTACAGTATTTTTTTTGGGATATGACCACTGATTTGCATTATATTAAACAACAGTATCGCCTCACTTCATCTTTTCATATTTATTTCTTCATATGCTTACAGAATTTGTTTTTTCATATTTTATATTGCAATGTAGGTAGCATTTCATTATGAGTATATGGATATAGGTACTACATAGCGCTTGTATGTACATATGTATTAAATATATTATTTATACTTAAAAATAATTATTAAAACTAAAATATTTTACAGAGAGAACATTAAAAAATATAGTAAAAGCTACTTTAAATCCTTAGTTTTAGAATTACCAAAGAAACAAACCAACCGTAAAATCGCTGAAAAAAGAACACAATAAAGGGGTCACACCGTTACCTATATTACTAGTTCTCAAGTAACTATGGTTAAAGAAAAACTAATTATTTAACCAAATCAAAAGCTCGATGTTCCAATTTAATCACTAATCACTAAAACATAATATCACATTGAAGACCACCACCCCACTCTACTTAAGGAAACAGTTCTTTATATGTAAACTTAGACGTTATTTTATTAGCCATCTCCGTGAACAGATCTGCCAAACTCTTCTCCAGCACAGGACTTATTTCTTGCAAGAATACTTGGGAGTTTTCATTGATAACCCTGTTGGTGGCTGGGCCAAGAACTGGGTCTCCATCAAAGAGGTTGGTCAAGTAAATGGAAGATTCTCCGACGCGTAGCTTGACTTTCATAGGTTCAAAATTCAAATATTCTTCATCACCTCGCGTCTCCTTATGTCCACGCATCGTCACATTGCAGGCGTAATCCTCTGTAACATAATTATTTTTTAAATATGTTGGGATATTAACACACAGCACCATCTAGTTCCATGGTAAGCTACGAGGCTTGTGTTATGGATACCAGACATTTGATACACTACACATATATAACTTTAAATACATACATACTATAAATATAAACACCCATGACTGGAGTACAAATATTGGTACTTATCACACAAATGAATGCCCCCAGCGGGATTCGAACCCGCAACCGCTGGCACAGCAAGTATACAAACTGAGCCAAGCATGTCGTCAAATAACGCTAGTATTAGAAATACCAAATTGAATACCAACGACCATATTTAATTATTTCCTAAAGGTGAGAATTGACCTTGCTGTTATTTACGTTTACCCTCAATTATAGGTAAATTACTACATTAGAATATGTCACATAGTTCGCATGATCCTTAATCCCTCCACGACCGCGGACACGCCGGCGGCGTTACAGTTAACAATAGATTTCTTAGAAATGTAATTAATTTCTTAGAAATTGACCTGGAGGTGTTAAACTCTATTAAAAAAAATCAATAATTTTTTTTACATATCTGCTAATCTGATGATAAAGCCAGGAACCCTTGAATTTTGGCTCATATCATTCACTTTGATATATCTCATATATTTAGACAGTAGCGTATTTTTTCAGTATTTTAAAATTATAATAAATTATTTACTATATTTTTACTTTTACAGAAATATAACATGCTAAGGTACAACAACTGAATATTGTACAAGAAATTAATAACAATAGTTTCAGTGTATGACAACATGTGTGTTAATCGAGTGTTACGCAGTGGTTTAACGTTTTTGCTGTTACGACGTGCATCGTGCAAGTGGGTTAAAAGGTTCGTATCGGTCGTCGTGTAACTACTTCATTTTACATGTATTAGTTAAATGTTACTAAAATAAAAGCCATTTTAATATATTTTGAGTAAAAATATAGCAATCTTATCTATATTCCTTACTATATAGTTAAATTAAAACTTTTTATGTTATCATATAATCTGTTATATTAACTTTTGTCATTAAATAAAGGGTTTAACTTTGCGACTTTGTTTTCAATTGAGCATGTAACAATTTCTACTTGCTGTAGACTTACATATTTTTCTAAATCGATTACAAAAAATTAACAAGTCTATACCTTACGTTTTTAATGACATTACATATTCTTAAATTATTTAAAAGAATAAAAGTGACCCACGTCTCTAGGCATGATTTCATAGTAAACTAATTTCATGGCTACCAAAAAAGTCTATGCCACGCTTTGTTTTATATACATATACTAGCGGACCCGACAGACGTTGTCCTGTCTACACGTCTTTAATTTGAAAATTTCAAACTTTTTGGACAAAATTGTGAATCTAAACCATTCCCAGATCCCCTTGAACACACACAAAAAATTTCATCAAAATCGGTCCAGTCGTTTGAGAGAAGTTCAGTGACATACACACTCACAGAAGAATTATATATATAAAGATAAACACTCTATGTAAAAAAGCCACTTCTGTCTATAGCTCATACTTTAGCATTTTATTCCTGTCTGAAAGGCACAAACAAACTAACAGACTAATAATATACTGAGTAATGATTACAATATACTTACTAAATGATCCTGTGATGTTTCCTCGACCCTGCAACCGCAGTAGCAACACTTGGATGTCCATTTTGTATTTACCAGCGAAATCTAGCCTCGGCAGTAATAGTTTGAAATCAAACCTGTTTTTATTTAGGTCCGATCTGAAACCAAGCAATAAGAGTTGATTATTATTAAGTATGTTAGATATTTACACTTAAGTAAGCATAATTATAGTAGGTACTAGAGTCAAGCGACGGTGCTTGTAAACACTCTTGGATGGGTGACCACTTTGTGGTTGGGTCAGTTTGTTGTTCCTGTCAATTGTCTGTCTTTATTTTTTTCTGACCTTCTAATACGAAATAAAACAAAAATTGCAACATCCTTACATTACCTCTTTACCAGGCTTGTTTATTTTATTTCCATAGTAGGAATTATTACTCGTAAGCATCTATCTCTGACATCTATAGGCAACTAACCCACATGTCTGGGTGAGATGCCTGTTTTCTATTATTTTTAAAAAACATTTTTTAATCTAAAATGTACTGCACAATAGTTCCAAATTTAATCCAAATGGCACAAATAAACATTGAATTAAAATAAACTATGCGTATTTTATGTAGTATCTTACATATATAATTAATATTTATCTTTTTTTAACTATAGACTCCATCCGACTTACCATATATACATAGACGCTAATAATAAAAAAAAATTATAATTACAGATTTAAATGATTTTATTGTAAGAATAAATTTTTTATATATATTAAATGTTTTTAACTTGTATGTAATAATATTTCAGATGTGTATTGAGTTGCTTTTTAGAGCTATTTTATTATATTTTCATATCCTATTTATAGGTACCTACTTAAGATAAAAACTTAAAACATATACATATATTTATTAAATAAGCTCATGACAAATACTTTTATGGCCAAGCTAAAGAATCTAAGACTTCCAGTATATAGAGTAATATTCTGACAACTACGACAAGTGCTCGTAAAAATACAATACAATACATAAGAGAATGGTAATAATATGGTATCTCCCGTGACTGTGATCGCTTTAAAGCATTCGAAAGGTCGGTAACCAAATATCAAAATAATTTCGCCAAAAAATCCGAAAAGATAGTTTTATTTAAAACTAGCATTACCCGCGGTTTCGCCCGCGTTCAGATGACCAAAAACCAAATTTTTTGTTTTTACATATTAGTTATACTCTTACATAGCAGTTTTTGTATTTTTTCTCAGAAATGAGATATTTTCCCGCGGTAAAAAGTATCCTATATGTTGAACCGGATAACCAGCTATCACCATACCAAATTTCATCAAAATCCCTCCGGTGGTTTTTCTGTAATGCGGTAACAGACAGACAGACAGACATACAAAAATTCTAAAAACTATTGATTCGGCCTCTGGATCAAAATTAATGTCTATTTTAATAAGATTTTCCAAAAAATATTTAATGTACAGATTCGGCTTAGTTAAAATTTTATTATATGTATAGGTGTCAAATATTCGCGTAGATGTGGCTAGAATGTTAGCCGCTTTCCATTTTATTTCATTATTTGATCAAGTATCTAAAGCGGCTGTCAGAGTAATTTCTTAAAACTATACATGGGTCATCAATAATCTGCAATACGATGAAGCCGCCATTCGCACAACAATTTCATGGAATACTAATAAGTCAGTCACCCTATGTATTATGTATCTCTAAAAAAAATTATAAGTTACCATTAAATCTATACATATAATAAAATTGTAACTAAGTCGAATCTGTACATTAAATGTTTTTTTGGATAATCTAATTGAAATAGACATTATTATCGATAGAGAGTCCGAATCTACATTTTTAGAATTTTTGCCTGTCTGTCTGTCTGTTACCGCATCACAAGAAAACCACTAGACAGATTTTGATGACATTCGGTATGATGATAGCTGATCATCCGAGTCGACATATAGAATACTTTTTACCGCGGGAAAATCTCATTTCTGAGAAAAAATACAAAAACTGAATTGTAAGAGTATACTAATATGTAAAACCTAAGAATTTGGTTTTTGGTCATCTGAACGCGGGCGGAGCCGCGGGCAATGCTAGTTGAACATATTATTTTTAAAAATCCTACCAATCTAATAACAATATCAATAATACTTTAAATATTTTTTTGCGAACACTTACTTCAACTCTTGTATAATGAAGTTACTAGGTCCACGGACTTTGACATCGTTGACGACAGCTGTTAGCTTAGCACCTTGAGGACCTCTCGCGAGTCCAATCTGACCTAGACTTAAGGGCTCAATACCTGGCACATCGAGTTCGGGGATGCCCTGAAATAAATAAATATGTAAATTAACAACTACTTTTTATCTAAAGACAAACTAAATAATAATAATGTAAAGTAAAATAAAATACTCTTTATTACGCCATTATCCATTTTGACGACTTGTAATGACCCTGCTTGCTGTGTCAGCGGTCGGTTCGAGTCCCGCTGGGGGCATTCATTTTTGTGATGAGCAATAATGTTTGTACTCTAATTATGGGTGTTTATATTTAAAGTTATACATGTGTAGTGTATCAGTTATCTAGTAACCATAACACAAGCCTCGTAGCTTTCCATGGAACTAGATGGTGCTGTATGTTAATGTCCCAACATATTTATTTATCCACGAACAGAATCCTATAAAACCGAATCTGAAGATTATAAAGGCGCATTGCTAATAAGTAAATAAAAACATAACTTCTAGATAGTGATATAAAGCGTAATATCTCTTGCGACATCTCGTCAGTTGCACTATCCGCGATTTTGAAATTAGCTGTTCTAAATTCATTCAAATATTTCTTTAAAAACATTAATTAGTATATTTTTCCCCAAGGCTGGTGTTTAGTAAGTAAAAAAATACCACAAAATACTTTCTTTTTTTTTGAAGTGCAAAAATAGAACACAAATTTAATGTTTTGTGCTGTGGAACCATTGATGTGTTAGTTAGACGCGCACTTTCCCGATTTTTTTATTTTTGTTTTAATAAAAAATCAAAACAATCTCGAAAAAATTTAACCTTTAATTTTTAAGTGATTTCGAAGTCGGTGTACCATAGACTATAGCGCTTGCATTCTATTATTTCTGGATCCCCAGAAAGGATATTTGAAAACTAATTCATGATGAAACCTAAGACTTTTTTACTTTTTAACTTTAAAAAAATCATTTACCATACCAGTTGTATATAAAAAGGGAGTTATATGGGGCTTACAGATTAGAAATGCCAGTTTTACCCCCTAAAACCCAATGGTTTTAGTGGGTAAACTTTGGGTGGGTGGTAAACCTTATCGATCCTTATCGATAAAATGCCCCATAAAGACGGTGTCCGACATGGGGTGTTGCAAGATCGATTATGCTCTATATTAGCGCTCAGCCATAACTCAGACCACAAAAACCAAGGGGTCGCTCCACGGTCCACTTTGTTATTAGAAAAGTACCAGAAGCAACCTGTATGGTACACCGCCTACCAAGGCCTCCCAAGTGAATTTCTTGGCTTCACGCCAGGCTTAATTTGCCATCCCCCCCCAACGTGCGTTCACCTTATCGTGGTGGGAGGGCTCAGTAGTGCCTGGCAACCCAACCGGGCGCGAAGCCAAGAAACGCACAAGGAGGTGGCCCACTTCGGTGGGCGGTGGGAGGTGGCCATCTTCGGAGGGCGGTGTACCATGCGAGTTGCTCCTGGTACTTCTCTGATAGCAGAGTGGACCTTGGAGCAACCCCATGGTTGTGGTGGTCTGCTTCGGCAGACCTGCCGTCGGGGCGTCTTAGTTGAATGCGTAAGCGATCCTGCGACGCCCCATTAAGACGCGGGAATGTTTTGTTGGGTTTTAGTGGGTAGTACTGTCTTCGCCGGTGAGTCCCACACCTCGTGCGTAAATGCATTTCCCAACGTTAAAAAAAAATAGGCTTAATTTGTCAGACGCTAATTAACCCTCCACTTACACAAATTGCACACACTTCGAGTGGGCTCTTTTAAGACTTAACCTAACTTAATTTGCCTAATGAATAGATGCAATTTAGTGTTTACATTTGCACTTGTCATCTTAGTGTATTTGAGTTATGAAACACACTAACCTTGACACACTTTCCAATTTGTTTAAAAGCATTTATTATTTAACCGATAGCAGGTCAGTTATCGAAAGTATCGTTGAACTGAGGTTTGTGATCTTAAATTATGGATTTTCTAATTGTTAGAAAATAGAGTATAAAATTTTCATTTTTTTTCGTAAAATGTCATTATATTATAAGCGAATGGATCACAATTATAAAAAAATAGCTAATTTGTATGCGATTTATATCAGCGATTTTATACTCGTGATTTACCTTTGCTTTGCGCAAGGGTACATCTTTGAGTGCATTTACTATTTATAATATTATAGGTATATAACCTTTTGGCTAATTTTATTATCAACAGTAGTCTAGATGTATGTGTCTATTTCTATACTGAATTTTATTTAAATCCGTCACTGCGTTAAGGTAAACATACACGCACAAAAAATGTGATGAATTAGCAGTTCGTCTATATTTCACTCGTATATTAATACTATACTAACACACCCAAATTCCTAACTGGCAATACGATTCGAACTATCTCATATTAATAGTAAGTATTTGGGTGACCGCGTTTTTTTTCGGAAAAGACACCTACATAGATAAAGTTAAAAAGGAAAACCTTATCTAAATACAAAATCTGATCCAAATGGTTAGAATCGTTTCCGAAATACACGAAATAAATATATATATATATATATATATATATATATATATATATATATATATATATATATATATATATATATATATATATAGACTAATATTATAAATGTGAAAGTGTGTTTGTTTGTCCTTCTTTCACGTCAAAACGGTGTGACAGATTGGCGTGATTTTTTGTTTGGAGATAGTTGTAGGGCTGGAGAGTGTCATAGGCAACTTTTTACCGCGGGAGATTATCTAATTCCCACGGGAAAACACGTTATAATACAATCCAAAAAAATATTTATGATCAGAATTACTTGAAACTTGGTATTATTGCTCTTCAATAAAATTAAATAAATACGTATTTTAGCATTATTGAAAATTCATCCTATAAGGGGGTAAAATGGGGGATGAAAATTTGTATGTAACCTTTATAGAGATTTTTGTAATTTTAGCGCGAGCGAAGCCGCGGGTTCTGCCAGTATATGTATATATACAAAAATTATGTCATTTAAAATTATATGTAGGTATGTGAGACATTTTCTCGGTTCTAAAATTTCCTCGTAATAAGAATACCGTTATAAGAACGAATACGTTTCAAATAGACGTACTAACATACATACATACATGCAATAAATGGAGATAGCATACTTTAAAAAATACAAATAAAAACCGTACAACAGAACAAGCGAATTATGATGTAAGTAGGAGTATACAATAATAAAGGTATATTTCTATTCAAAATCTCTATCTCTATCTTTTCTTTCGATACTCTACAACTAAAATACGTTTAACTTATTTTACTTGATTTACTCATTTTTAAACTTAAAAAAATTATGTAAATAAAAAATATATGTTACTATAAGACGTGCTATATCAGGATGCTCTAATGATACTTAGCCAGTATATTTGCTTTAATTGGAAAAGTAATTTTTTTTTTCTAAATACTGCATGTATTTTAATTTTTTTATATATTACTGATAAAAAATAATAAAATATGATTTATATTTTATTTATTTTTATATTTTTCATAATATCATCATCATCATATCATTTAGGTAAATAAAAAAAAGCAAGATATTTTTACACAAAACATCAAAATAAAAGATATAACAAATAATACCATATGACTGTGGGAATTAACAGTACTCACTGAACTTCATCGCTTGATATAAAATAATCATTTTAAATAAAACTATCTTTTCGGATTTTTTGGCAGATTTATTTTGATATTTGGTGCCCGACGTTGCGAATGCTTTACAGCAATAATAGTGACGGGAGAGTCTCTCCCAAAAAGATAGTTTTATTTAAATTGGCAAATATTCGCGTATATCTAAGAAATTAATCACATCATATTAGGATTTCAATTTAATTCTAACTTTGATCATCTAACTTAACAAGAACAACTAATATTTTTTTTTACGTAATACGCTACAAAACACTTCACAAATTATCTAATTTAAAATGTAACTAATGCTAAATAGTCTATTACCACTTAATTGTAGCACCTGACAAGATAACGCAAATGTTCGTAAGTAAAAAAATACGTGCCTTCAAAGATTTTGATAAATTATTATTAACGAATGAATCAGTTTTTATGACAAAGGACTGATATTTCTATCTTAGTGTGTTATGTATATAAGGCTTGTGCAACATTTTATTGGGAAGTCAGTCAAATATGGGGTTCTTTAAAGTGGTGCTACTAGTTGCGCTTGCGCTGGTATTTGAAGTAAGTTGCAAATTTTATTTAAAAATTTAAATACACAAAAATAATTACATCATTAATAACTACAGAGTGACAATTTTTTTTGGTATTTAAGATAAAAGAAATAAAATAGTTTTGTTACACAAACCAATGAGGAAATGGTTATAAGCTTGCTTTATATTTAATCAATCTTTAATTTCAGAACAAAATCATACAAGCCGGTGTTTGCAAAGGACGAAGTACCGTATTGGAGGTAAGGGTACCACAAAACACAAATGTCGCAATTAGATATCCATCTGAAATCGATCCTGTTCAGTTTGTTCCGGTTCCACTCGCTCAAAATAACAATCCGAATGGGCCTCAATGCTTCATATGTCAAAAAAATAAGTGTAAAAAATGTAACAACTTTAATCCAAACCCAAATTCTATAAGGCCTCCTTCAGCTATAAAAACTAATATTGTAATAGATATTAAGGGATCAAAATCTAATTCATCGGGACCAGCTGATAAAGGTAACACAAACGCAGGAAAAGATGGTACAGTAATCGTTTTAGAAGATGAAACGTCAGCTTCGAGCACAAGCAAAGCGGCGGCTGAAGGAGATAAAGGATCGTCTGCAACTAGTGCTGCTTCCTCTGCAGTTACCCATCATGATTTAATTGCTGCATTCAATGAAAATAGTCCAACGAATGATGGTACAAAGGATAATACCCAAGATATTTATGTGGAAGATAATTCAGAATCTTTATCAAGTGCCACAGCTGATGCTTCAAATAATCCTAAAAATACACCACAACAACCAAAGGCACCACAAGCACCATCGGAAACTAAGACACCTACTTCATCTCAGACACCATTGAATCCTCAAGCACCATCAAAACCTCAGGAACCTTTAACTGATCAAGAATCAGTACCTCAAGTGCCATCGTCCCCTCAAGTACCTACAGCACCTGAAGCATCTACAGCGCCTGAAGCACCTACAGCACCTCCAACGTCACAAGCACCTACAGCACCACAAGCATCTCAAGCGCCCACGGAACCTCAAGCAGCCTCGGCACCATTGACACCTGAAACATCGATAGCACCTCAGGAGCCACCATCACCTCAGGATCCACCATCACCTCAGGATTCACTATCACCACAGAATCCACCATCACCTCAGGATCCACCATCACCTCAGGATCCATCAACACCTCAGGTACCGCCAGTTCCACCCACTAAGACGGACAACTAAGGTCAGATTTATCAGATTACTGTTTACGTAAACCCCATAGATCAAACTGAATTTACCTATCAAATTATTGTACGTACTTGCCTATTGTATATTATTTCTCTTCACATCATATATGCATATTGCACATTCCATAACAGTTCACACACCGGAAGCCTTATAGTTAAAAAAAGCTCCATAAATATTAATAATGTATACTTTTAAAATTTTATCATTGTATAAACTTATATTTGTCTTGATTAATTATTTTTAATGAAGAAAAATGTAATATAAAAACTTTACCTCTTTCATCTTTGGCCGAAGTTCTTCTATAGAGTTGATGATACACTTGTCCACATTTGGATCATTTCGTTGGCATATTTTAATGTAAGGAGCTGAAAAGAGAATACTTATCATTAATTATAATTAACATTATTTTATTACAATATTTTTAAATATATATATATATATATATATATATATATATATATATATATATATATATATATTATTTAGGGCTATAGCCGAACTTTTGCTATTCGAAGAGAGTTTCTTATTGCCTCTTAATAAACTCTCCAAAAATACCGTCATTAAAATAATCTCAAGGATAATATTTTTCATTCAAACGTTGTTTCTTCATCTATCAACATTATTTAACTTTAAATAAAAGATTCACAACCTATTTGATTATCAATTTATGTTTTTTTATTATTTGTTGGTGTGTGTTTATATTTTATGTTCTTGATGCTTGCCATATTATTACCTAGTAATTCAAGAAAGATGCTGGATTATTATTGTACATATTATATATTACCTATACTGATATCAATAACCTTGGTATAACCGAGTACCAATTTTCTACGACCAGAACACAGGGACGGAACACGTCACGCACGGGTAACCTAGATTTCAATACATATTTCATTCTAATAATATTTAACTTTTATCTATTAAAATAGCTTACAGTTAAATTACTACATACAATATAAATTACTTATAAGTTGTTATAAAAACTTTTTAACATAAAAATAAAAACAGACTTCAAACAAAAGCACTAAAAAGTAAAAAATAACCGATTGGTAGTTTTCATTTACTATACATACCTAATCAAATATTTTCGAAGTCGGTGTGCTTTACTTTGTATCGGCTGACTTTGTAGTGTCAAAATAACAGCATTTTACTAAATGCAAATGAAATTATGTTATGCTACTAATAAGAAAAACACAATTTTTAAAACTTTTGTTCCGGCTCATCTCCAAAATGGCTGGAACGATTTTGATGGGACTTTCACTGGCAGATAGCTGATGTTATAAGTAGTAACTTGGCTACATTTACTCTAGAAAAAGATTAGGCTTCCGCTCAAAAAAATAAAATGTACCTAGGGCCGCACCGGAGCAAGGTGAGGGTAAACCGCTAGTATAATAATAAAAAGAGCTTCTGACATTTTTTCTTTACACTCTCTTAAGTCTAATGATTCTGGGCTGCAACTGACACTTTGTCATAGAATAACTAAATAACTAGACTTGGCTCGAGACTCGATACAGTATTTGAATAGTCTATTATTTGAGGAATATAATATTTTCCTTTACTATATAGATAGCTAAAGATATTTAAAAAAAAAACAATGAATTACTGCAAACGATCCTTTCACAAGTTACCTCGAATCGTTCTAACATGGGAGCATAATTACGTATGAAAGCTAGATTCGTTTAACTAGTTTATTTAGTTATATTAAAAGTAAGTTATTTACGTTATGTGCAATAAGCACGATCCTGTCAGCTGAATGAAAACTGGTCCTGGTTTACGTATCGATACCATCATAAACACTACCTTTAAGAGCCGCCTTTAACTTGTTGATATACGTGGACCAAATATTTGTACATAACTTGTGGTCAGATAATTAGATTTTCGTCTTTTATTAATAACAAGCGTGAACTTGACCCAATTACAAACTGGAAATATAGACATCGATTATCATACTGCTGAAAAACTTTCACAAAAATTTTCATTCCCAATTTATTAACTCTCTATCTACGTCTATGCCCTACTGGCGATTGACACGAAAAAAAGTATCTTTAAAGTTTTATTACTTACTAACAAACTATAGATCTACTAGAACTAAGCCTTGCTCTGCTCACGTCCTAGATGCCTATAAATAGCCTTCGGTTGGTTTCAGATCATAGTAAGATTTGTTTACTAAATTTCGTCAAAATCTATCTAATACGGCTGGTATCAGCCTGAAAAAGTAACGATCATACAAACATACATATAAACTTTCGCATTTATAATAGCAATCCGATTATACATTACAGATTTTAAATATGCATTTTCCTAAGATGTAAATAATTCATAAATATATCATAAATTATAATTTTATTCAAAGTGAAATATATCTGCCAATTTCAGCTATCACAATACTTGTACAAACATTAAAAATATAATGAGACAGTTATCACTGACACTTAATTTTGGTTATTTAATACAAAGTTATAAAGTACCTACAGTTATTATAAATAAATAAATATGTTAGGACACGCATCACCATCTAGTTCCATGGTAAGCTACGAGGCTCGTGTTATGGACACCAGATAGTTGATACACTACACATATATAACTTTAAATACATACATATTATAAATATATACACCCATGACTGGAGTACAAATATTTGTGCTCATTACACAAATGAATGCCCTCAGCGGGACTCAAACTCGCGACCGCTGACACAGCAAGTAGTGTCACTACAAACTGAGCTAAGCGTGTCATCAAAAAAGTTATTACTATATTCGTATGTAGTAGAAGATTCGAAATAATATCGTTGTTAGATGATTATTTTATTATCTTGTAGGAACAAATATAATAGTAGCAATAAATAATAATCCAGCCATTTTACCATTCTATTGATGGGCATGAGCTTCCCCACAGTGCGAGGGTCCGTAGTTTAGATTTCACATGACATATTTCAAAATCTCGTTGAACTCTCTTAGACATATTTTTCGTCACGACGTTTTCCTTCGCCGTAAGGCAAGTAGTAATTAATCATAATGAGAAAGATTTGAACATAAAAAACACAGAGAGTCACCACTATTACTACCTACCAATTGTGCTTTTATATCGCAAATGAATTTCCTAATGAAAAGATGGTCAAGGCTGACTTTTAAAGAAAAGAAATTATCTATACATATAAATAAATTGTAACTAAGCCGAATCTGTACATTAAATATTTTTTGGAAAATCTAATTGAAATAGATATTGTTATCGATGCAGAGGCCGAATCTATAGTTTTTAGAATTTTTGTCTGTCTGTCTGTTACCACATCACGGAATAATCACTAGAGGGATTTTAATGAAATTTGGTATGGTGATAGCTGGTTATCCGGGTCAACACTCAACATATAGGATACTTTTTACCCTGGGAAAATATTTCATTTCTGAGAAAAATACAAAAACTGCAATGTAAGAGTATACTAATATGTAAAACCTAAGAATTTGGTTTTTGGTCATCTGAACGCGTGCGGAGCCGCGGGCAATGCTAGTTGTTTAATAATATTAAATTTATTTTCAGCAGATGGTTTTCAGTTCATTATAAAAATTGGCCATAAATCAGAGATGTCTTTGACATTTGAAAACAGTAGCATGGCACGCAATAGTCTATTAAAGACCGCGCGTACGATTACGGTGTGATATTGGAAGTCTCAACAACAACAAAGGAAACGTGTATACCAATCTTTACATTATTTTTAGCAAATTAACTATATTACATTAAAACAACCTACAAATTATATACATATGTATTTATATATACATTTTTTTAACTGATAAGTAGATTAATGACTTTACGCCGGATCTTAGACAAATTATAATTATATGTACTTTAACCAGTATATACGAGATCATAATACAAAACTTTCATAAAACCAAAAACCGTAGCGGATTTCTCAACTAAAGTATCTACATCCCGGTGAAATAAAATTGAAAATGCATCCAAGCATTTCGGAGACCTTGAAAAATACACAACCAAATGAAAATATATGCAATAATATCCAGAACGACTAAACCGATTCTACAAATTCTTACACTAGTAGAAAGCTATTTATCAGCTACTTATAATCTGCGTAGCATCGGCTACTCTTATCGGTATATCATTCGAGAAAAGTAGAACCACGGGCGATAGTAATACATTATATGGATTACGGGCCTGTTAGTTACAATATTTAAATAATGACATTTCAGTAGTATTAAAAAAAATATCAACAATAACTCTTAAATAAAAAATTAAAAAACCTCCAACACAATAACCTATTCATTGAGGTCCTATGAGCTAGCTGAGCTTAAACACGATATCTGTACAGTATGTTAGTAAGGAGTTGAGTATCTTGCATATTCCAGGCTGCTGCATCAGTCCAGGGTTACCATGTTGTTCCAATGTTATTATAGTAACGGGATACTAAGTTTTGAATAGATTAAATCTCTGAAATTTACTCATGTACTTTCACAGTCTACAAAAGAGCTGATGACAGATTTTCTTGATTTATGGCTAAGAACAACTAAATTAAAATTGGTTCATCTGTTTGGGCGCTACGATGCCACGAACAGACAATACACATACACGCGTTAAACACCCCTATTTTACGTGGGGGGTTAAAAAAAATATTTTAAGCTAAAGAAGGGAATAAATCATAATTTTGTATCCCGAATATAAGCCATCCTCATTTCGCATTTCACCAAACCCGTTACAACGTGAAAAAGTAAAAACTGTCATACTCACTCACAAACGTTCACATTTACATATAACATCAGTGGAAAAAAGCATATAAATAAAAATAAAAATTATGTAGTAACATGCCTTAATGTATATAAAATCGACTTTCTTTTTGTTTCTCAAACATTACAGTAGATATACATCGGTGCTGCAACACTGTGACAAAACTCCACGTCTCAATAATTCACAGTCTACACCAATCATTTTAGTATTTGTAAGCATTATGAAACATTATGAGTTAGTAACCTTGACTTGGATCGTTATTAGAGAAATATGTAATTAATAAAGATAAGCTTTTGTATTATATTTTTTAACCGACTTCCAAAAAACGAGGAGGTTCTCAATTCGTCGGATTTTTTTTATGTATGTTCACCGATTACTCGAAGACGCCTAAACCGATTTGGAAAATTTTTGTTTTGTTTAAAAATCAACAATAAATCTTTTTTTAAAACAAATTGTTTAATCGAATATGCTATTAAAAACTTTCTTCCTACAAATTACCTGCTTATTACGTCTACACTAAAAATATAAAAATAAAAACTTAAAAAGAAACCGACTTCAGTTTTCATTTAGAATAGATACCTAATCAGATATTTTCGAAGTCGGTGCCAGCGGACAATATTTTAAGATATGAATAATTGAATATCTAATAGGTAAATATGTATTTACGTATCAAAATATATTAGATTTCCTATGCGTCGGCTGGCACCGACTTCGAAAATATCTGATTAGGTATCTATTCTAAATGAAAACCCCGTTTAGTTATTTTTGACATTTTAGTGCCTGGAAGTCGGTTTTTTTTAAGTTTTTATTTCTTATCAATATCAAAAATTACAATAAGTCTTTTGAATTATCTATGTACTAGTCTAGACTATTAGACGTTGTCCTTCTCAATTAAAAAAAAGAACTTTGAGGTCTTACAGAAATTCTATAGAAAAAAAACATTTTCACTTTCTGCCGCTTTTCCCAATTTTCCGAGCAACAAAAATTGGTCCAGCTGTTCTTGAGTGATGAGTTTACCAACAAACAGTATTTCATATGTTTAATATACATAATTGTGTGTATTTTAGAATATAAAGCCTCATTTAATCAATCAAATATCTATCTAAACAAAATAAATCCCCGAAAAAAACCAAAAAGATAGTTTTATTTAAGACTAGTGACTCACCCTCGCTTCGCTCGGGTTCGTCCCTAGCTTGCTTCCCAATACAAACTTTCGTCCCCATTCTCACCCCCTTAAGGGATGATCTCCGGTATAAAAACTATTTCATTCACTCACTTTTTATATAGTAAGATTTAAAAAATCTTATTTTAGTAGGAAAAAATCTTTTAATTTTCATCTATACGAAACTTGTCCTGAAAACCAAACCAAAAAAAAGAATTATCCAATTTGGTCCATTCGATCGGAAGCTATGCGCGTACATATAAATAATAAATATATAAATTCCTACATATGTACATATATAAGAAATGAGAAAGTGTATAGGTTTATTACTTTGTCGTTCTTATAATCCATCAACATTCATCCATTTTGCGTAGATGTTTTTGGACTGGATAGTTATATATTATCTTTTAATCTCCGTATATGAAAAGTACACTAAGTATTGAATAATTTATTGCCATGTTTGATGTTGGGGTTAAGTATAGTTAGGTCCTGACCAAAACCTAATTGGATCCAGAATTTAATTTAAATATGTAAATATTTAGATAATTAAAAGAGAACATAAAAGGGGTTCAACGACTGGTATTATACAGAGGTACATGTCTGACCGGCACAACCAATTCGTAGGTCGCAGGTTTGTTGCACGCAAGCAACGAACATTTGTTTACTTGTTTACACATACATATTGATTAGTATAACTAGTTAATCGGTCCGGCGCGACAATTTTCTTAAGAACTTCCTAAACGGATAACGAAGTCAAATTATCTTAGTCTACCACGAAAGAAGATGGACATTATAGGAGTTTGGGATAGAGTAATAAAGCTCATCTACTTGTATTAAGTCTGAAGTAAAAAGTTATAATTATTTTATTATCAACAAACTTAAAATATAAGCTCTACAGAACGGTTCTAAGAATCGGTTGTAAAAGGAATGTACGAGTACGAGTAACGCACTTGCACAACTAGTGCTAGATACCTAAATAAATATAGCTTTTCATTCACACCCTATAAATGAATATCTTATATCGATATTTTTCTAAAGTAAAAGCATCATAATTTTGATTAGGATGCTTATAATAGTTTAATAGAAAAGACCCCAAATTATAAGGACAATTTACATTATACATATATTCAATATAAAGTATGTTAAAAGCGCCCGTTTAATTCTTTTCTAAGAACAAAAATTTTATGAAAAATAAAATCATGCTATTACAGTAAGCTATCGTAATTTATGTAAAATATGAAAATTACAGTTGCCGTTGCTATTATGGAGGAGAATTTAACACTTTTTTTTATTATTTCTTAATTTTCTAATTTTTAAATTTACATCGAAAATATTTGTTATCAATTTTACAAGAAAACAGATACTTCGATTCGAATATACAAAAAAATACGATAAACCTAATAATTTATTAAAGTAATAATTAATATATCTACTATCCGATGATATTTTTATCATTTCTTAATTTAAGAACATAAAGTTCTTAATTTCACAAAAATCACCTCTCAGCAATTTTCTATAAAACAGATTCTGATAGTGTAACATTTTAATGCTTTATTTGTAAGGGACTTCTAACGTAATTTATTAGGGTTTTGATTAGCAAGTACATTTTTAAATGTTAATAATCAAAATTTAGTGACAACTTTATGAGTTTACACATAATTTCTCGTTATATTACAAAATGTAAAATTTAAACTCACGTATATCAGCAGCCGCGTACTGCAGCGCCAGGAGGATCGTTGCAACGGCCAACATACTTGAACAACTATATCGTAACACTAGAAATGAACGGTTCACCCAGCCGAGCCGCGGTGTCGACCGGCACTGCGCCTTCACAACTCCACCACAAACGGTAAGGACATGTGAATGGCTTGGGACGTGAAAAGCAGTGTCTATCGCTTTCCTCGTCTCTACACCAGCCTATTATACACTAGAGAGAGATGGTAACACTCTCTTCGACCAACTACCGGTGTTGCAGGCCTATCCTGAAACAGAATGTCAGTCGTACACGTGACCGATCACGTTATTATTGCAATATATAGTGGTCCTGCATTAGATTATCAATATTTAGGATAGCGATTACAGGTTTCATGAATATCTCAAAGAGTTCGTATGGTATGTTAACACCTCCAGGTAAATTTCTAAGAAATTAATCAAAATTCTAAGAAATCTGTTGTTAACTGACACGCCGGCGTGTCCGCGGTCGTAGAGGGATTAAACTGTTAAAACCTTAATTGTTTAGAACATGCTAGTATTTAACACTTTACTTGATGTTTTTGCTTAGGACCACTGTTTTGCTTAAGTAATTGTGAGAATTTTATGTTCACTATTTAACGCTAACCTAACCTTTTCTTTTCATCGTCCAAATAAAAACTTATTGAAATAGACATTATTATCGATACAGAGGCTGAATCTATAGTTTTTAGAATTTTTGTCTATCTGTCTGTCTGTCTTTCTGTCTGTCTGTCTGTCTGTTACCGCATCACAGAAAAACTACTGGAGAGATTTTGCTGAAATTCGGTATCGTGATAGCTGGCTATCCGGGTCAACATATAAGATACTTTTTACCGCGGGAAAATATCTCATTTCTGAGAAAAAATACAAAAACTGCAATGTAAGGGTATACTAATATATAAAACCTAAGAATTTGTTTTTTGGTCATCTGAACGCGAGCGAAGCCGCGGGTAATGCTAGTTAAAAATAAAATCCATTATATTATTATTGCATTATTACTTATATTTAAAGACACCTAAAACTTCGACCATAATATTAATAAAAATGTTCTCCACCCCATAATTAACTTGTCATATAGAGTTCTGCCCTTTAGTAGAGAAAGACGGAAGAACTTTTGAAGTACATTTTTTCAAGCCAAAACAGTAGTTTCCTACCTTCAAATTCCAATATACATATATATAAGCTATCATAGCGATCATCTGTCTCTTTTCTTATGGCTAATCAAGTTGTGACTAGCCATTTCCGCTTATCCATTAGTGTATATAAAGACATTAATGCACAAGTATACTTCTCAATCCTCATTACAACGGGTTGGCAAGCTCGTACAAGGAAAAAAAAAATGGTTCGCCTGAACAATTTTAAATATACAATTTCATTGCTACGCCATGACGTTGAAAATTTGAAATATCACAAGCTTTACAACTCAAGCAGCTATACAGAATTTCTTAACAGCTAAAAGTAATGACTCTGTTGACCCAACCTTCTGTTCTACGGCCGTATATCAACAAAATAGTTACAAAATAATTATATCGCTAATAGAAATATGCATCATATGCGTAATGGATTCTCACCATGACCTCTGCTTTGTTTGCTTTTAATAAGCTTTTATAGCATCTCTCTAATGCCATACTATTAATTGTACCTTATGGCATACCATAATGTCTCATTATAGCATATGATAATGAAAGTAAATTTTAAAATTTACAATTTTATTTAACACTAGCATTGCCCGCGGCTCCGCCCGCGTTCAGATGATCAAAAACCAAATTCTTAGGTTTTACATATAAGTATACCCTTACAATGCAGTTTTTGTATTTTTTCTCAGAAATGAAATATTTTCCCGCGGTAAAAAGTATCCTATATGTTGACCCGGATAATCAGCTATCATCATACCAAATTTCATCAAAATCTGTCCAGTGGTTTTCTCGTGATGCGGTAACAGATAGACAGACAAAAATTCTAAAAACTAAAAATTCGGACTCTGTATCGATAATAATGTCTATTTCAATTAGATTTTCCAAAAAATATTTAACGTACAGATTCGACTTATTTAGAATTTTATTATATGTATAGACTAGCTTGCTTCCCAAAACAATTTTCATTTTCATTTTCACCCCTTTAAAGGGATGATATCCGGGATAAAAAAATCGTATGTCCTTTCCAGGGTCTCAAAATATCTTACCAGATTTCATCTAAACCGGTTCAGTAGTTCCAGAGATTACCCCCTATAATTTCACAAACTTTACCTCTTTATTAATATAGATTCAAATATTAGCGGAAATCTAAGAAAGTATTAATTTTCAATTGATTTAAAGCTCCTAATCAAAATTCTCATAAGTTCTATGATTACTTTCACGCTTTTAGGACTCGACAAGTTTAATAGTACAGGAGATAACATTATTTTATGATATTTCTAATAACATGCTGTACTTACGCAGTATGTTTAAAATATTTTATAATGTTACATAGGTATTAGAACTATAGCAGATAAAGCAAATTGAACGAATAATTTCCCATTTATCTACATATGTTTTATAATTATTACTAAATATGTGTTATACACGTAATTAAAGCAATTATAAAAAGAAACAATTATTTTAATAGATCTTTAATAACATTCAATTTATATAAAAATGCTGCTAGAATGCTGAAGGAAAACATCGTGAGGAAACCTGCATGTCTGAGAGAACCTAGCAAGTTTTCTAAAGACATGTGAAGTCCGCCAACCCGCACTTGGCCAGCGTGGTGGACTATAGCCTGATCCACCTCGTATTGAAGGGAGGCCCGTGCCCAGCAGTGGGACGATAAAAATGGTTGAATACAATTTACAAAGTGCAGATTTGACATTATTACAATTTGACCTTATTATAAAAGCGTAATATTATATGTGTGTGTATCTTTGTTACCCGTTCACGATAACCCGCTGAACCCGATGAACGGATTTGGACGAAATTTAGCTTCAGCGTTAAAGCGTAACAAACACAATCACAAACAAACGCATTTATAGTAGACCGATTCTATGCGCCTTTTAAAACCCCATCTCCTACATGAAGGTAGCGTATAACATTATTCCGTTTCCGCCGGCGAGCGGCGTTGTGAGGCAACGTGGTCAAGGCGACCAGGCTGCGGATTATTGGCAACTGTGGAAATAAGATCTCACTTGCTATGGAGGTTTACGTAACCTAATAGTGTCATCAAACAGCCACAATAACTTTACGAAAGCACCATGGAAAACTGTCAGTAAAGAAATGCCTAGAATATGTTACATTAAAAATTCATAGCACGTATTCAGGGTTGTGTAGATCTGACGATAAAACAAATTCTTTAAGGAGTTTGTTTCTTGGACAATCCTTTTTGTCCGAATCTACTGGATGAAAATAATCTAATATATAAATATCTCGTGTCACAGTGTTTGTAGTAGCACTCCTCCGAAACGGTTTGACCGATTTTAATGTTTTTTTTTGTATATTTGGTAGGTATGAGAATAGGTTGTCAAGTATTTTTCACCCTCCTACCCCCACCCCACATTCTTTAAGCAACCAGGAGCAAACCCGAGCGGAGCGGGGGTAAGTCGCTAGTTAAATATACAAAAATGTAACATTTTCATATCATGTCTTTAAATCTACTTAAAAATATCCTAAAATAAAGTCCTAATCTAGCATGTCACGCCAAAATCTAAAGGAACCCTCTATCGCCTTACTCCAACTCGCACGTGGTTAACTTTACTTTTTTTATACCTATAAATTCAAATTGTAAGGGTATACAAAAATAACATAGCGACAAATAGTCATGACGTTAATGTCGAGATGTCATTTCAAACACCGAGAGAGCTATTTCAAACACCTCAATATGAATACATATGTTGCCTAGCGTATAATATATGAATCGAATTCGAGGCTCCTGGCAAAGTAGTTCCACAAATTATTACTACATATGTACGTATTTTGTAATAGAGGGGACGCGTCAATAGCATTATATATTTACATATAAATTAATTCATGTCTACCTTCATACATTATAAATATGAATATAGGTAGTAAAGTCTAATATTAATACTAATTTATACAAATTTATATTAATTAAAGCTATTAGTTCAAAGAATGTTACCTTTCTTTTACCCCCTAAATAGAAACAACTAACCAACAAAACCCAAAAACTACGAAACTATGAAAATTCGAAGGAAGATCAACAACTCTGATCTATAATGCCAAAATAAATTATAAGATATAATATTATTACATCCATGAACGAATTAGCCACTTCGTTCATGGTTACATCTATAAAGCTTATAGCGGCGCTTTGCTCGGGACCTAAGTGCCTAACAGTAGCCTAAATGTTACTCCAGGTCCATAATAAATGCACTAAATTTCGTTCAAATCTGTCAAGCCGTCTCAACGTGAAGAAGTAACAAACAAACACGCATACAAACTTTCACGTTTACAATTTTTTATTCAGCGCTTTTTAACGTCCAACTGCTGGGCACGGGTCTCCCTTCAATACGAAGGGGATCAGGCCATACTCCACCACGCTGACCAAGTGCGGGTTGACGGACTGCATATGTCTATCAAAACTTGCTAGGTTCTCTCAGACATACAGATTTCATCACGATATTTCCCTTCGCCGTAAGACAAGTGGTAATCATGTTGGAAATATTTCGCACATGAAAATATCAGAGGTGCGAGACCTGGATTTGAACCCGCTTCACACTGTTTCCCAAGCGAGCGCGTTATCACTGGGTTACCACTGCGTTAATTACACTCCAATTTAATATAAATATATATTTCAAACGCAACTACGAAAAGCATTAATAAATGGTTTAGCGATTGTTTATTTCTCAACCGGCGTGTAGCGCGTACGCAAACGGATGGGTCAGTAGGATGCTGTGCAAATAGAAACCGTTTATCCGCAATTATAGCAGATTAGAAACCCTTTCGTCAAGGTTTGCGAAAATTAGAGCAATGAACTTTTGATTTATATGACTGATTACTGTATACTGGTTAATAAAATCTATTTACTAACATATAACTTACTAAATACGCAAATGTTGTTGTGTTCTTCTTTCAAATAATTATAATAACAATAAATATGTCGAGACATTAACAAACAGCACCATCTAGTTCTATTGATATTATTACTATTCTATTGATACACTACTCATATATAACTTTAAATACTTACATACATACATAAATATAAGCACCCATGACTGAAGTACAAACATTCGTGCTCATCACACAAAATTAATGCTCCCAGCGGGACTAGAACCCGCGACCGCTGGCACGCAAGTAGCACTACAAACGGACAAACGGATGAGCCAAACGGATCGTCAAACAGTAATGAAATAGAGACTAGCTTTGATTTTTATAGTGTTAGTTTATAGGTGGAAGAATGCCACGTGGTACTGAAAAAAACAAGAAAAAGAAATGTCCTGTAGATATAAGTACTATAAACGTCAAACGTACTCGTACATATATTAATACAAGTAACCTACGCTTGTTTCGTTATAGTGTATCTCTAGGTGTCAGCCCTAACAGCCTCTGTGTTACTCCAAGTCATAGTGTATCTGTAAACTAAACATCTCAAGTATAAAACTGAAAAAAAAAACTTTTTAATTGTTTAAAGATGGTAATTTCTAGAACTCTCAGTTCAACTGAAGGCTTTTTTGCTTTTAATAACCTAATACTTTCTTAGATTTACGCGACTATTTGACAATTTAAATAAAACAATCTTTTCGGATTTTTTTGAATCTATACCGTGACCAAGATTGCTGTCAAGCATTCGAAACGTAAAACCAAAAATAAAACAAGATAAATCTGCGAAAAAAAACCGTTTTATTTAAAATGTTCATTAGCATATTTACTGAGGAAGGTTATTAGCTATCTAGCAATACATTTCGATCTTAGGAATTGAGCATTCATACATAAATATAAAATAAAATACGAGAGCGTAGCCTCAGGCAAAGCTAATATTTTATTAAAACGAGATGTTCTCCAATATTACAAAATATTTATTTATATTCGAAAAAGTCAAGTGTTATTAGTGGTAGTGTACACATTATATATTTAAAGAATTGTTTACAAAGAGCAATTAATTGAGCAGTTACGTAGTATAGTGACGTAGTGCATATACATAATTGTGTACATAGTTAAAAATGAACTGTATATTTGTAGTTTAAGAATTATATGTCATTTACTCGATTCCAAAAAGGATACCACTTATTGAATTTTTTTGTATCTTCAATCTGGAGCGTCTTAACCGATTGTAATCAAACTTTTACTGGGTGTTAAGTGAGAAAGAAATATTTAATGCATAGAAGAAGGAATAGCAAAAGTAGCCCAGTGGTAACGAGCTAGCTTGAAATAGCAAATGAAGCAGGTAGAACCCGTTTTCCCTTCGCATTGTGGGAAGACCCATGCGAACAGTGGAATGTTATATAGGGGAGAAATGTTTATTCATAGCACTAATAATATTAGAAAATGGTATCTAATACAACACGATACTTTAAATGTTAGGCAGATTGCGACATAAGCTACTTTGTATCCTGTTGATATGAAGTTTTATGGGTTTCGCAGTTGGCCAGGTTGGGAGTTGAAGGTCTAAATTGGTTGTAAAAACAAATTAAGTACATATTATGTGGTGGTGTTAACTAAAAGTCATGGAGTATATTTGAAATATTTTTATTATAATTTCTAATTTTTGTTAACAACAATTTTACAATACGTAAGAATCTTTGTATAAAAAAAAATCTCTTAGACATTTTGGAATTATCTTAAATTATTTATTTACAAAATTAACAATACAGGCAGATTCAATTTACAAAATGTTGGAGACACGCAATATAATAATGTGACCAAACGTTTCGCTACTTAAGAGACTCTGAGTACTCTATATTTTTACCTAATTTTAAGTGAAGAGTTTAAAAACAACTAGTAAAATACAAATTACACACCTTAAAAATGCCTGAAATAATATCACAAACCTTTATCAACACTATACTACATACATACATTTTGCGATGTTATCACATCCAATCTGTATATACAAAAATCAATTGCTGTTCGTTAGTCTCGCTAAAACTCAAAAACGGCTGGACTGATTTGAATAACTCTTTTTTGGTTTTGTTGTAGGGGTGGTTTGAGTGTAAAATACATAAGGCAAACCAAAAAAAAAACACCTGGAACATCGAAAAGTTTAGAACTGTTTATTTTGTATGGAAATCACAAACTGTTATCCATACCTAGGGATAAACTTGAGCGAAGCAAGGATGAGTCGTATATAATATAAATTTTGACATCATTTAAAAAACCATTAGTTTGAAAACTATACCTTTAAAAAATAGTACTTAAATCTATATATTAAAACTAGCATTGCCCGCGGCTCCGCCCGCGTTCAGGTGACCAAAAACAAAATTCTTAGGTTTTACATATTAGTATACTTTTACATTGCAGTTTTTGTATTTTTTCTCAGAAATGAGATATTTTTCCGCGGTAAAAAGTATCCTATATTTGACCCGGATAACCAGCTATCACCATACCAAATTTCATCAAAATCCCTCTAATGGTTTTTCCGTGATGCGGTAACAGACAGACAGACAAAAATTCTAAAAACTATAGATTCGGCCTCTGAATCAATAATAATGTTTATTTCAATAAGATTTTCCAAAAAATATTTAATGTACAGATTCGGCTTAGTTACAATTTTATTATATGTTTAGATTACATATCACCTTTAGAGAAGTAGCGTGGTCACATGTGTGTTACTTCACCTAATTATACATAAATAAACAATATTAAGGTCATTATAGGCGTCTATTGAGAAAGCTTTTGCTGCCGAAATTTGACATTTATCTTTTTTTTAAGATATTTCAATATAGTAATTTAAAACAAATATAGCTTTATTTCTTATTTTTTCATTAATAAGTAAAAAAAAAACAATTGTTCCTAAAATATTATCTCATGTTATAGATGGATACTCTAAACATGCAATAAACTATCCTTATAATTATTACTATATAATAAAAAATAAATATAAGCCCATCGTATTTTAACAAAACTATATAGTATTTTTATTATTAAGTATCAACTTACCCTGGCTTCGCTCGAGTGTATCCCTAGATGTTTAAAAATAGCCAATAAAGGAACTCAACTGCCAGTTTGTTTTCCGACATCAACTAAAGTTATTATAATTTCTGACTGTAAACCATCGATCACTAATAAAGAACTAGATATAGAATCCCATGCAAAAGTTCTCTTGAAACAGTCACTAATTGTTTAGTTGAAATATATATAAAATAATGCAAATTCAACCTTAAATTCAATACTTAAAATTGTTTTCACAAAGCTATGTAATTCGGAGTGTTCAAATGCTACTAAATTAAAAGCGTACCCAAATTTTCAAGTGGGTGCTCATTTGGTGAGGACATTTTTTTGTCGTTGATTGTGTAGTATGCACATATGTATAACACTTTTACCATGGAGTAGCTTCATATTAATGAAAGAATTTTAAGAATCGAATTCGTAGTTTCAGAAATAACCCCATATAACTTACATTTAAATCTCCATAATACTAGCTAGTGTAGATTGTTCAATATTCATATATTTTTATATTATTTATTTACTTAAACTTATATGACTTCTGCAGATTGATTTAGATTTCTCAATAAATACATAAATGATTTTTTACTTTTCTTTCTGTGGAAACTGCAATATTAATAAAAAAATATTTTTAATCTCTCTTTTTTTTATATAAACATTTCAGCTTTAAGTAATACTTTTTTAGTCCTTAAAAAATTTTGAGGCGTTAAATTATATTTTTAAGCACGAGTTTTAAATATAATACAAAACTTAGTATAAATATACTCATAACTATAAATATACTAACTTAGTATAAGTAATAAATTATGCAACAGGAAGTATCTCATCATATGGTATAGACGCAACTATTTTGTTAGCGTCATCTAGAATTATCTTTGCAACGGTCTTTTCTAGATACGGTTGCATAGTCTTCAAAAACTCTGCACGATTTTGGTTAATCGCTTCATTTGTTGCTTCTCCTGTAAAGATATTATAGATATATTTTTTTTAATTTATTAATTGATCTGTATATTTTAATATTACAAATATATTTCTTAATATTACAAACAGTGTACATAATATTTAGATAGTTTTATATTTTAATAACATGTAATTTGTTTTTAGGTAAGAATTTTACACACAAAAATATTGCAGCTCTACATTACTCTACCTTTACCTTTAAAAAGCACTTATGTCTAACGTAAATATTGCTTTCAAAAATTATCAGGCGTGATTTTTTTCCTTTAAATATGCATCAATTACTTACGTTTGCATATAAATATTATCAAATAATTAAAAAATATTTAAAGTAAAAATAAAATACATACCCAAAGCTTTGTTCCCATTGAAAAGTCCGTCCAACCGGATGCGATAGTCCTTGATGTTTATGTCAACATTCATATTGCTAAAATGAAGGTATTGTTTTCCTTCGCGCTCTACTAATTTAGATTTAAGTAGAATTTCTGCGTCGCATTTGACTGTAAAATTAGAAATAAAATTTGTAAATAACAAAATAAATCAAAGTTAAATTGGTATATAAATCGATTTTTTTGTTATTAGGTAATAAACAAATCTTTTGTCTACATAAGAAGTTGTTTAGATATAACTATATTTTTTATGTTTTAAATGTCATAAAATATATAGACTTTTTAGTAAAACTTTGACGCTAATTAAACTAATGAATATCTACAAACTGGACAATGGAGAAGTTTCCCATTTTTTTTTTTGTATTAATTATAAAAATTTAAGCATAATATACATCGATCAAAAAATTACACAATCAGCTACAAAAATGTCCTCGCCGAACATTTGAGCATTTGAGCGCGCTTTTAATGTTTTTTTTTTTGTGAAAATAAAAACATTGCATTTAAGGTTCAATTTACATTGTTGTACATTTATTTCAACTAAAATAATTACCTAAACACAATTGATGACAGTTTTAAGAGAAAATTTGCACGTAATTGTGTATCTAGAATTTTTTAATCGATGATAATATAACAAAAATATGAACGAACTACTAAAATATCTCACCAAATGAAAAAGTTATGAAACTTTAAAGTTGCGCTTGTAAGAATAATTTCGTGATGTCACACGTCCTAAACGACCGAATTATAAATCAATTTTTCAGTCAATTATTAATAGATTTCAAAAACTTTTTCACTAATTTATTAGTTTTGACCTATATTATAATCGCATTGCGTTAAATATGATTCTATCAACATCATGAAACTTATTCGAGAACAAAGAAAATATTTATGAACTATTTATATTTATTTTAGAATTTTCAATAGATCATTCCTAAGACAAGAGTACTTTAGGGAATGATTTTTTTTTAATTTTTATGGAAATTGATATTTACTCTATACTAAAAAAGAAATATTTTTAACTACGCATAAGACTTACCAGCATCAGCTACCAAGTTTCCTTCTCCACGTAAAGGTACGATTAAGATTTTAGTGTCCAAATTGTAGCGTCCGTCTAAGTGCAATTTGGGAAACCGGACTCGAGCGCGAATCGTTAATGTTTCTAGATTCACCCTGGAAATATATATATAATATATGTTGGGACATTAACACACAGCACCAACTTACGATCATAGTTCCATGGTAAGCTACGAGACTTGTGTTATGGATATCAGATAGTTGATACACTACACATACATAATTTTAAATACATACATATTATAAATATAAACACCCATGACTGCAGTATAAACATTCGTGCTCATCACACAAATGAACGCCCCTAGCGGAACTCAAACCCGCGACCGCTGGCACAACAAGTAAGGTCACTACAAACTGAGCCAAACATGTCGTCAGATATATGTATATTCGTATTAAACATAAAATACACAGAATTTAATATGTTACTGCCACGAAAATTGTCGATGAATGATCTATCGTTTCACTTTAGTTATGGTAAAACCGTTTAGTTTAGCAAGATTATGCACGGAACCATTTTTGTTTGCAATTTATTGTTGATTATTGTTGTATATGACACTTTTTGCGTCAAACCGAACAGTTTTCGAAATTTTTAAGAAAAACTAATAAAAACTACTAATTTACCAACTTATAACACGTAATACACGTGTCGCTTTTATTTATATACAATTTAAAGGTATTTAGGTACTAGATAATATTATCCTATTTTTATACGATTGTATATTTTATTTATTATTAATACTTACGAAACACTTTTAATGGTGAAGTTTCCAGCCCCAGACACTCTCACGTCCTTTCCTGACGCTTTAAGAGGTACAAGTTCTCCGCTCACCGCAACAATCTGAAATAATGCACAGGCGTTCTTATAGTATGTCAGTGCAAAGTACAATATAGAATTTACTTTGTACACATATTGTCAGGGAAAAGGAAGATATCAGATAAAAATATTGTCTATACATATAATAAATATATATAATAAAATTCGAACTAAGTCAAATCTGTACATTAAATATTTTTTGGGAAATCTAATTGAAATAGACATTATTGTCGACACAGAGTCCGAATCTATAGTTTTTAGAATTTTTGTCTGTCTGTCTGTCTTTCTGTTTGTCTGTCTGTCTTTCTGTCTGTCTATCTGTCTGTCTGTTACCGCATCACGAGAAAACCACTGGACAGATTTTGATGAAATTTGGTATGATGATAGCTGGTTATCCGGGTCAACATATAGGCTACTTTATACCCCGGGAAAATATCTCATTTCTGAGAAAAAATACAAAAACACAAAAACTGCATTGTAAGAATATACTAATATGTAAAACCTAAGAATTAGGTTTTTGGTCATCTGAACGCGGGCGGAGCCGCGGGCAATGCTAGTATAATATATAGCAGTCGTCTACTAATTTTAACATAAATGCTGTCAATGCTAAAGGTCTAGCAAAGGTTGTCAAAAATAACAATGTTCATGGTGACCGATTTCAAATTTAAAGCAATGTGGTGTTACGGAAGTAGTTAGTTACAGTATGACCTCAAATATCATTATGAAAAAGGAATGACGTCAGACGTATTGCATTAATTTATAAAACAAAAGAATACTTTTCCCGCCCTTTTTCCACTCAAGATGACAACTTAAGAAAACTCAAGTAATATCAGAACTGGCAACTTATACAATCAAATAATTATTTACAATTATACATATAAATCCTATTTTTATATAATTATAATTTATATTATTATTTAAGTGTAACAGTAGTGTCAAGACTGTTTTATAAAAGTTAAGTGTTGGTTTTACATAAATATACAAGTAGGTAACTAAGAATTTATCATAAAATTTTTAAGAAAATACATATAAGTAGGTATGTTAAAAAATGTTGATTACTCTCATAAAACATATTAATTATTTATATATCGATCATCAAACTGTCAATAAATGAAAGAATGAAAACGTAAATGAGTTATTCATAATTATAAAAATGTATCTTATCGACTAAAAGTATTTTATTGCGGCCTTGCGTTACTTAAAAAGATTTATAAAATTTATTTAACGTCAAGGTTGTATAAAGTTGCAAGTTCAAGGGAGTTATAAAAAACTTACGATTGCAGTAAAACTATGTCTCAAAAATATGATAGAGCAAAATTTAAAAGAAAATTCCGTAAAAATTTAGTTCCATTGCCTAGTTTTTTGAAGATCTTCTTCTTCATTTCTTCGAACTTTAATTTTGCTGCTAAAATAGTCTTTATAAGTTACAAAACACAATTTAGAAGTCATAATTAAAAGTGTTTCAAAAAAATTTTTTTTTTTTCAAAATAAGGACACACAACTTTGCTCTTCTGTTACATAAAAGAAGAACAAATCAACACTATCCTTATTATTATTATTATTATTACAGATGATAAATTTCAAATAATAAATATTTAAATAAAAGTGTACTCTTTATACGTATATTTAAATTTTAGAAGGCTTTAGAAGGTCGTAAGAGGCCGTTGAGACCAGAAAAATAAAGTAAAAACTTATTGTAGGTATTTTAAATTTGCACATTTATGAAACATAAAAGTATTTTATAATCTTTAATTTTTGTTATATTGTTAACTAAATTAAATATAATTTTCACATTTAACACGTGTGAGAACATAATCACATAGGTAAAAGCGATTATAAAATATTTACTCAATAAATTAAATTAAAGCTTCAAATTGTAAAAACACTGTTGTATTTATGTAATAAGTAAGTATCTATTTATGTAATACGAGTATCTATGTATATATATAAACAAATTCGGTTTAATTACACAATTTATAACTCAAGAACGGCTGGACCGATTTTCATGATCTTTGATGTGTTGGATTTGTCTTCGCCCCAAATAGCAGAATAGCTAATATCAGAAAAATTCACAAAAAAAATTTATGGCCACAGCTGGCTAGTAACTATTTATATCTATTTAAATCCTACCTAAGAACGAACCCGAGCGAAAGGAGGGTGTTTTGGGTGGTTTTAATATTTTCATGCCAAAATAAAAAAAACAATAGTCCTAATTATGGCAGTGAAAAATTGCATTGTACTATTCAGTTGGGAGCTACGATGCCACAGACACGCAGGCCTCAAATTTTCCCAACTACCCTCGTTTATCTATGATGGGATTTCTTGATGTTTTTAATAATGTTCTTTAAAATATAACGTATTTATATACTAGATTGGAGGAGGCTTTTGCCGACGGACAAACAGATCTATAGAGAATAAGTAAAATTCAAATAAAAGACTAGCTTAGATTTAAACTTAAGTTCTTCATGTATTGTTCTCTTTCATATAATCGTAATATTGATTTGAATAAAGGGCTATATTATCATTATTATATACTAGATTATATACAAATCGATCCAGCCGTTTTAGCGTTAAGGAGTAATACACAAACATACACGCATTCAAACATTTGCATTTTTAATAATAAGATAATATTATTATAACAATTTAAAAGTGCTAATTTACCTCCGGAATATAAAAGGGTTCGATACTGGGTACGTTTAGCTCCGGTATGCCAGACACGAGCTGGGGTCGAACGTTCTCTATGGAGTTCCAAACGCAGTTGTCAATCGTCGCTGGATCCCTCTTGCATACCTTTATGTAGTCCGCTGAGAAAACAATATCGTAATTATAAAAATAGAAGTTTGTAAGTATAAATATTATAATAAGGGCAGGGGTAACGCGCTCGCTTGGGAAACCGAGTGAAGCGGGTTCAAATCCCGTGTCTCGCACCTTTGATATTTTCATGTGCGAATCCCTCGTATTTAAGAGACCCGTGCCTGGAAGTGGGATGTTAAAAAAGGGCTGATTACATACATACACATCTCAATTATTAATTGATTTTCTTAAGAGTATTCAAACCAGAAAGACAGGAGAAATGAACTTAAATCTTAGTTTCAGTAAGTTAGTAATAATATTATTCATTCAGGATATAATCTTAATAAGTATTAAAAAGTTTAACGTGAAATTTCTTTATTTTTAACCCATGACGCAAAAAGCGAGGTGTTATAAGTTTTACGTGTCTGTCTGTGCCGTTATAGCTCGTAAATGAATGGACCGATTTTGATGCGGTTTTTTTTGTTTGAAAGTAACTAACGTGATCGAGATGGTTCTTAGATACAAGGTATGAAGATCTGTTTAAGCGTTTGATGATCATCAGCTCATTTTGATTGATTTAATATTAGATGTACTACTACTTGGGTGGTATTTCAAGACATGCTATGCTAACCTTGAGCTGATGCTGTAGCATCTAATAGTCTGCAGGATGCTTAATTCTTCAGAAACTTACAGCAAATATAGCGTGTTTGGGCTTGTAAGAATAGTATCAATGAGACTTATCTATTAGAATTAGTGTTCGCGAGACTAATTCGCGAGTAATTTAAAAAGAAGGAATTAAAAACAAAATTAAAAATTTTAAACCCCCGACACCAAAAAAAAATACTCTAAAAAGCCTCTCTTGGCCTTTTAACTTCATTAAAAGTACCTATTAATATTATGATGATGAGTAAGTAGTTAAAATTAAAATAAGATTGATAATGATAATAGAGGTCGCTATTTAAGCGTCGCTCATAATTATTTTAACTTGAAAATTAGTGTACCTAAAATGTTTTCGAGCGATCTCTAAACCGTGCTTAGAGGTCGCTCGAAGAAGAAGTCGTAGGATTTAGTAAACCTTACTGTCTATAAATGATAAAAATTGCTTCTTTTATATATACCAGCATAAATAAACTTCATATTTCCTGAAAGCTAAGTAGTAAATTAAATAGAACAATAACACTAGGATTTAAATAATTTACAAAACCAACACGCGTTAGATAGTAAGCGTTAATAAATAGATAACTAGTCTCGTAACCAATATGTTTAGAATTCGCGACAAATTACTCACGTAATAAGATTATAGGCAGAAGCGTTTCGGCCTTCAAGACATACATACATAATAATGAAACATCGACCAGTCAGTAATAGTAAATCGTTTATTATATTATATGCACTTCATATAATGTAATAACCTATCATTATTCGCTTCGACATACATGATTGTATTTGTAATGCAATGTTAGTAACCCTAAATATCTTGATTATCACCCGCGAACTTAGCACAGATCAGCGACAATTTAATATTTTTTACTATAATGACCTGTTGACCAACCGTGACCACTTGGTCATGGTGACCAATCTCACTGAACCTAACCATCTGCGTAAAAGATCAAAGTTTGCGCTGGCACCAAAGATCTCTATATTCATTTCACTATCAAACTCCGGTGGAACAAAAAATCGACACGACCAGTGAGAAATCAACCGCTAAAAGGACGGCTTAACGTGCTGTCCGAAGCGTAAGGAACTTCCAAACTCTGAACTGTTATTGAGAATTTTTGACTAAAAAAAGTCAATAGGTATACTTGGCTTGACCTAGGAGTCGAATTCATGATCTCTGTGTATTATCTGCAGCCGAACATGTATAACTATAGCTATATATTTAATCTTTATTTCATTTTACATTGCATTTATCATTATATTTATTTTTTTATACATGACACTAACGGAAATAGGTAGATGCTCTACATATGTAGTACATTATGGTGATGGCTTTATTATTAAGTTCTGCCATACAATACGTATGACGTAATGACGCAGTTACTATATTATATGGAGGTACTAGGGGCATACCTTCGCTTCGCTTCGGTGCCTCCCTAGGTAGATTTAATTTTTTTGAGCGGAAGCCTAATTCTTTGTATAAAATACTAGCGACTCACCCTCGCTTCGCTCGGGTTTGTCCCTAGCTTGAATCCCCAAACACAATGTCATTCCCATTTTCAACCTCTTAAGGGATGATTTCCGGGATAAAAAGTATCCTATGTCCTTCCCAGGGTCTAAAACTATCTTCTTACCAAATTTCATCTAAATCGGTTCTGTATATCCAGAGGACACTCTTACAACGTCACAAACTCACAATCTTACAAACTTTATCTCCTTATAATATTAATATAGAGAAATAGCCTAAGTTACTCCTTATGACATCAGCTATCTGCCCTAATTGTATTTTTATTATATGTACCACATATAATTTCATATGCATTTAGTAAAAATCTGTTATTTTGATATTACAAACAGGCACTTCAATTTTATTTATCCTTATACATAGATTGACTACCTCGTTGGTCTAGTGACTACCATGTACGTTGCAAATCGTAAAGTCCTAAATTCAATTCAATTGCTGTTTTTTTCTATCGTGAACTACTCAGTAGCAGCCTAGAGTTGAGTCGTCGGTGTGTGTACTTTCGTGCTGCGGAGAGCACGTTTAGCTGTCAGTCTTGCGCCTAACCAGTCTTGTCACGTGATCATTCCATTAGAATATGAGGTTTAAAAGGAATAAAGAGTGCACACACATTCGAGTCTGCGCACACACTTTTGCACTAAAGCATGCTCCGCGCAGTTGGCTAGTCTTAGTGAGATTGATAATAATTTTCGGGCTAAAATTCGGGCTACCAAATGGATTTGAAGAAATTATTGTACATATACTCGTATATGTATATCTGGAAGTGAAATAATGGATATTTAACTAGGTTCTTCTGTTGACTCTGCACGGAAGGTGCTATGGCGCTTAATACACACTAGTCTTCTAATAAAAATTTTACTGATGTATTTTCACGACATCGGATGTTTTCCATTCTCTCTGATGGACAAAGGACTCGTAACCAACCCATATTGAGCACATAATTATGTACGTATGTAACGGTATGTATGAAGTCATGTTTATTGTGCTTTGCTTTATTAATCATTTATATATATACTCTTTATTGCACATAAAAACAAAAATACAAATATTAAAAGAAAATTGAAAATGTAAGAAATAATGCAATAAAATGTGTCCATTAGATAAATTAATAAGAATGTAGCTGTTTACGTGATAACAATGTTAAAAAAATAGTATGCCTGTTTGTTTTGTAATAATTATAACTTAAGGAACAGCTAAACAAATTTTAACGATACTTTTGCGGATAAACTGATGATTCGTTTGGGTCTAAAATGTAATTTGTATGTTTTTGGCACAGACATTATTGTCTGTGGTTTTTGGCAAGGGTCGTAATGAGTGCTTTTAAACGAGTACCGTTCGCTAGTTGACATAGTAAAATAATTGTTTTGTGAATCATTCGAAAATAACATAAATGTAGAGATTATAAATTTGTTTTCCATGCTAAAAATATATTTTAATACCGATTCAATCTCGCATCGCTCGGGTTCGTCCCTGCTTACGTTTTAACTTTTAGTATAGATTTGTCATAGATGAGATATTTTCCCGCAGTAAAAAGTATCCTATATATTGACCTGGATAACCAGCTATCATCATGCCAAATTTCATTAAAATCCCTCCAGTGGTTTTATCGTGATGCGGTCACAGACAGACAGACATAAATTCTAAAAACTATAGATTCTGCCTCTGTTTCGATAATAATGTTTGTTTCAATAAGATTTTCCAAAAAATGTTTAATGTACAGATTCGGCTTGGTTACAATTTTATTATATGTATAAATAAGAGCAAGTTAGACTGGACCAGATCTGATACATTATGATGTTCTCCTGACCGATTCCGGCCACGGCAGCCAATCTCATTGAGACTAGCCAACTGCGCAGGAGATATTATAGTGCACAAGTGTACGCGCAGACACAACGTGCACTCTCTATTCCAGTTACTCTCACACTTTGGTGGGACGACCACTCGACACGACCAGTGAGAGTTAAGGCGCAGGACCGACGGCTTTACGTGCTCTTCAACCGCCAACTTCCCAACTCCGGGCTGTTATTGAGGCTTACTATACAGAAAGACTCAATAACTAAACTTGGCCCGACCCGGGACTCGAACCCAGAACCTCCGGGTGTGCAGCCGTACATGCTAGCCAATACACCACCGAGGCAGTTAAATGATGATACATTATACTACACAGATAGATACCTACTGTGAGATAGAAATCTTACGCCCACTATTAGAACTAAGATATAACTAAGTTAAATACTTTACTATATACTCGTAACGTCATAAATGCAAAAACAAAAAAGGGTCAAGCTATGCTCTAAGACATTTTATTTTAATCTAGTTAGTTAGATTATTTATCTTCAAACAATATAAATAAAACAAAACTGTTAACATATATAATGTAGTTTATGGCGTCATATTTTTTCTTAACTTGCGAGTTAACAAGCGAGTTTCATTTTTACAGATATATTTCGGACTTTTATGAAATTAAAAACAAATTAATAAAAAAATATTGAAATACATAATATTATGTTTTATCAAATTAATTCGTAAAAAAATTTGAACGATATGCAACTTCCGTATTAAAAACAGCTAAATTTTGTTTTTAATAAAGTCACACACGTACTTAGGTCCAAAAAGATGATTCTCATACATAGCAAGAGTCAAGCTTAAAGGTTGCAAACTAAATAGAAATATCGAGCGAAACAAGAAAAAAGAAATTAAAGCTACGTAACAGTCATGTCCTCTTTCTATCAAGGTCATAGGTTCGATGTCCGCACGTATTAAAATATTTACGAATACTCAGTTCTTTTTTAAGTTTTAAGGTTCGCATTCATGGCTTATTACTTACTAGCGACTCACCCTCGCTTTGCCCGGGTCCTTAGGTACATTTTATCGGTCAGTATGAATATAATATGCATGTGTTATACATATAAACCTTCCTCTTGAATCACTCTATCTATTATTGAAAACTGCATTAAAATCCGTTGCATAGTTTAGAAGATCTAACCGTACAAACAACGGGAGCGACTTTCTTTTATACCATGTATAGATTTACTCTTTCTATATTTCCGCGTGAATTTTTAAACAGATCACTGCAACGTTAACAGATACAGATTACTTTTATATGTAAATTTTCATAATGATCACACACAAAATACTCACGTACTCCATATTTATGGCTTATTACTTTTTTAAAAACCTGATAGAGTTAAAATAATAAAGTATCAGTATCCATACAGATAAATATAATTGAAGTGTCTGTTTGTAATGTCAAAATAACAGCTTTTTACTAAATGCGCATGGAATTATATACGGTATTTATATCAAAAACACACAATTTTTAAACATTTTGTCTGTCTGTCTGTTTGTTCCGGCTAATCTCCGAAACGGCAGGGCCGATTTTGACGGTACTTTCACTGACAGGAAGTTGATGTTATAAGGAGTAACTTATTTCAGTAAAAGAATTATGGTTCCGCTCAAAAAAATTTAAACGTACCTAACCCGAGCGAAGCTAGAGTGAGTCGCTAGTGAAATATAAATAAATAAAGTTTAATTTACACTCTATTATAAGTAAATTAAAAAAGTTCAAAAGAATGTATTACGTATAAAAGTCTTTTTTAATCTTATCTTTAATACAAAAATAAAAGATAAGCATTTTTTATTATATCAGCCTAAAGTAACTAGTATGTAATCAGCCTTTTTTAACGTCCCACAGCTGGGCACGAGCCTTTCTTTAATACGAGGGGCATTATTATTAGTCCACCACGCTGGCCAAATGCGGGTTGGCGTACATTACATATTCATTCAAAAACTTCCTAGGTTCTCTCAAACATGCAGGATTTCTCACGATGTTTTCCTTCACCGTAAGGCAAGTGGTCAATCATGTTAAAAAATGGAAATGATTCGCACGTGAAAATATCAGAGGTGCGAGACCCGGGATTTGAATCCATTTCACTCGGTTTCCTAAGCGAGCGCGTTACCACTGGACTACCACTTTACTTACAAGTAACTAAGTAGTAATTATTCCAAAAAATTGATTTAACCGTATATATTAATTGTTATAGTAAAAAGCAAGGTTATGTCGCTAGTTAGTAAAAATTGAATAGCCATTTGTAATTAATTGGCTTTAAGTAAAATTTTTTGTTAAGAAATGCAAAAATTGAATAATCTCGATATATTTACATGATTCTTGTATTTGAACTTTAAATAAAAGATGTTGCCAGGTAACGAAGTGCAGAAATGCATTGATTATTTTTTTTTTTTTTAATCTAAAAATGTGTTGTTAAGAGCATTAATGGATATAATGTTTGTTATTTCTTTTACTGTAAATAAACTACTGTAATAATATTGCCTTCAACACGTGATAAAAATTTAGTACGTGTTAGAAATGTAAACTATATTGTATATTCATAGTTTATAATTTAGATCACTTGAGCATTTCCTCAAATTTGTCAGTAATTAAAAAACTATGTTAATATAACAAAATGAATTTAATTTGTAATTTTATAGTTTTAGGTATTTATTTGAAATAATGAAGTTAAAACAAATTAAAAATATGTTCTATTATTTCATTAAATTTAAAAAAATCACATAATTTACAATAACTCACTTATCTATTCATATAACGAATAAAATTCTAACGGAGTTGAATCTGTACATTAAAATTTTTTTTGGAAAATTTTAATGAAATAGTCATTATTATTGATAGAATTTTTGTATGTCTGTCTGGGAACGAGAAAACCACTGGACAAATTTTGATGAAATTTGGTATGATGATAGCTGGTTATCCGGGTCAACATAAAGAATACTTTTTACTGCGGGAATATATCTCATCTCTGAGAAATCTATACTATACTATAAACGTTAAAACATAACTAGGGAAGAACGAACACGAACGGAGCGAGGGTGAGTCGCTTACGCTAGTACCACAGGTCATATAATACTATATTAGTACCAGTACTTTTATAAATGCATATTGTTACAAGCAAATAAATTTATTTTTTAAACGTACAGTGTTAAATATTAACATATACCTTTGCCTAGTCAAAAGAAATACAAATTAAAAAAAAACAATCTGTCACATGAAACAACTAAACAATCGAAATTTAAAATAAACAATAAAATAGAACAATTTAGCTATTTACTTACGTATTTGCGCAAAAAGATGTCCCTGTACGAGACAGAACAACACGAGAATAGAAGTTGAAAAACTGTAAGCCATTTTGTCGTTTATCGTGCGACTGTTTTTCTGACTTCGAACACAACCACTAACCAGCACGCAGGCTAACCAATAGTTTTATACAGCTGGCATCGGTCGTCCCTTATTATATATTATCAAGGTAAAGTGGAAGCGAGAGTAAACTTAATAAAGATATTAAAAATAATTTACATGAAGTGAAGTGTAATGGGATAATAGTTTTGATAAAATACGAAGATGGTATTTATATAATTGGGGAAATGTGAAAAATATGTTTATATTGTATTGTTATTATAACTGATTAAATTGAGTAAAAGTTGTTTATATTTTTATTGTTTACAATACTTGTTCTCATTTAATAACCTTGTTGAATTCAAAATATTCATCTCTGTTGCTCTAAACTTAAAATCTGCCTTTCCATAGATTTTTTTTCAGCCCTTAAATATGTTTATGAATATATATATTTTTACAATGAACTCGAATGTACTAGAATTCCATTATTAAAGAAAAAAAATCTATCAAAATTGATGCCATTTGTGATATAATGTCAAAATCAATTAAGTGATAATCACATCACAACATCTTCCAGCAAATGAAAATTGGATTTATTTCAAACAAAAGTGTATTTAATTTAATGTGTCATATTACTTTTAGATACAATAATATTTCCTTATAGAAAATATGATTAATATTTAATAATACTTTATGATATTGTAAAGAAAGCTATGAAAAATCCGTTTTTCTGCTCCTCTGGGTGCAATTTGGAGCACGATGTCAATTACTGCATTTTTAAATAGCATAAAAAATTATATAAATGTTTATCTATACAGATAAATAACATTGAAGTGTCTGTTTGTTATGTCAAAATAACAGCTTTTTACCAAATGCATATTAAATTATATACAGTACTTAAAAGAAAAAGACAATTATTAAAATTTTTGTCTGTCTGTTTGTTCCGGCTAATCTCCGAAACGGTTGGACTGATTTTGACGGGGCTTTCACTGGCAGGTAGTTCATATTATAAGGAGTAACTTAAGCTACTTTAATTTTAGAAAAAGAATTAGGATTCCGCTCAAAAAAAATAAAACGTACCTTAGGACGAACCCGAGCGGAGCAAGGGTGAGTCGCTAGTATATTTATGTAATCACACTACTATTATAAATACGGAAGGTTGTTTGTATGTATTTTTGTTACTACTTCACGCAGAAACAAACAACAAAAAGGGTTTGGATGAAATTTAGATCACGCATATACCTGGAGTAATTATTACATAGACTCTTAGTAATAAAATTTGTTAAAAGGGGTATACAATATTATACAGGTATATATTGTAATTAATACAAGAAGCAGCAAGGGACGCGAAGCGAGGGTAAGTTTTTGGGAAAAAGTGTCGAATATTATATCCAAAATCATAGGTAGAAAATTCTAGGAAGAAAAACTCTAAGAAGCTACTCGTATGAATCGATTTTGAAAAAAAATATTTTTCAGGTCCCTAATCGAACCCATTGTTTCAATTAAATCTGCTGATAGTAATGCTTTTGTTAAAATAAAATTAAGGAAGTGCTTATTACTTATAGTCATTAGTATATCGAATCATATTTTTATTTCTTATACTCGTACATAAGATATCGTATATACGCCTATAATCAATATCTATATATGTACTCGTATAATAATGCAATCATTTGTTCGAACGCGCTAATCTCAGGAACTACTAGTCCGATTTGAATAATTATTTTTGTATTAAATAGCCCGTTGAGGACGGCTGTAGGCTATATATCATCATACTACTACCAAAGGGAGCGGAGCAGTAATACAATATAAAGTCCATCTATTCCATACTAACCGTTAAAACGTACCGATGGACGAACCCAAGCAAATCGAGCCGGTCGGTCGCCGCTAGTCTCCTATATATAAATAGGCAAAGACAAAACAGTTCAGTACAATTTTATCCTGAATAGTGACCCTACTTGCTGTGCCAGCGGTCGCGGGTTCGAATCCCGCTGGCGACATTCATTTGTGTGATGAGCACGAATGTTTGTACTCTAGTCATGGGTGTTTATCTTTATAGGTAATATGTATGTATTTAAAGTTATATATGTGTAGTATATCAACTATGTGGTATCCAAAACACAAGCCTTGTAGCATATCATGGAACTAGATGCTGCTGTGTGTTGATGTACCAACATATTAAAAAAAACAGACGATGCTTAGGTAGGTACGTGTTTGTTCACTAAATGTTATATCACCCTCGTATTTACGCACTAACCTTACACTAGCCGCCTTGACCGAAATTCGGTCAGGAGGGCACCGTTATATAATTTTAGTTTAGCCTGCTTCAAAGAACATTATGTATAGTGGAGTCATCTCATCGGCATTTCCTATGCAGTGTTACCAGTTAAAATACCACACATTAATACGTACATACATTATGTAGTTTAATTTTTATTATATCAGATTGTATGGCAACAAAAATTTAATCATTACATCTATTCATTATCAATAACATAAATATTTTTTTGTATCCACGACAAATCAAAATATCAATCAAACTAGCATTGCCAGCGATTCCGCCCCCGTTCAGATGACCAAAAACCAAATTCTTAGGTTTACATATTAATGGTATTCTCTTACATTGCAGTTTTTGTATTTTTTCTCAGAAATGAGATATTTTCCCGCGGTAAAAAGTATTCTATATGTTGACCCAAATAACCAGCTATCACCATACCAAATTGCATCATAATCCCTCCAGTAGTTTTACTGTGATGCGGTAACAGACAGAGAGACAGACAATAATACTAAAAACTATAGATTCGGCATGTAATAATAATAATGTTTATTTCAATAAGAAAATTTGCAAAAAATATTTAATGTACAGATTCGGCTTAGTTACAATTTTATTATATGTATGGATTTAACTGCCTCGGTGGTGTAGTGGCTAGCATGTACGGCTGCACACCCGGAGGTCCTGAGTTCGAGTCCCGGGTCGGGCCAAGTTTAGTTATTGAGTCTTTCTGTATAAGTAAGCTTCAGTAACAGCCCAGAGTTGGGAAGTTGGCGGTGTTTCACCCCCGTGCCTCGGAGAGTACGTAAAGCGGTCGGTCCTGCGCCTTAACTCTCACTGGTCGTGTCGAGCAGTCGTCCCACCGGAGTATGAGATTGACAGGAATAGAGAGTGCATGTTGTCTCTGCGCGTACACCTGTGCACTATAATATCTCCTGCGCAGTTGGCTAGTCTCAATGAGATTGGCCGCCGTGGCCGGAATCGGTCAGGAGAACATCATCATGTGTATGGATAAAGTTGACTGTTGAGCTTTGAACCAAACAACGCACTTCGTTACGACAGATATTAAAAAATCTTAGATTTGCTTACAAGCGTATAATATGAATTTAATAAGGTTTGACGTACTAAAAGAATCATTTAAGGTCTTCTTCCAACAACGATAAGCGAGCCATTAATTGTCAATTAGTTACAACAACATGTCATCGTATAGAAAGACACAATGCTTAATGCAAGACTCGAGTTAGAACAATTTACAAAATTACTTTGCGTTTTGTTTACATTAACGTTTACCACTAATATTTTATAGTTAATAGCTATCTATTTTTGTATATTACGTCAGAAGACATGACGCAAATCAATTATATTCCTATTCTTTATTGTTTTGTTTGTTGTTTGTTTATTTATAATTCATTAAAAATTTAAATTATCACCAAGACTTTAATTTATTTTTAAATTTTTTCTTGTTGAATTTTATGATTTTGTTTAATAGATTATTATTGTTTAACAACTATATTTTTTTATCTTTCCCTTTGGTGTAGACTACAGTGGCATAGTGCAGAATACCTATATCTTACTAACATTGCCTTCGAAATCCCAAGGAGGGTTGACGTCAGGCAGGCGGCCGGTCGTAAAACTTTTGCCAAATCCTATCAGCAGTACAGAAGATGTACTGCGCCGACCCCAACTGATTGGGAAATGGGCAGGGAGAAGAAGAAGAAGATTGCCTTCGAAATCTTTTGATCCGCGCATTTGATTCCTATACAAAAGAGATTAAAATAATATGTACATGTACAAATGATTTACTTTTAGCTCAATTTTTAGTGACCTTACTTGCTGTGCCAGCGGTCGCGGGTTCGTGTCCCGCTGGCGGCATTCATTTGTGTGATGAGCACAAATGTTTGTTCATCAGTCATGGATGTTTATATTTATAATACGTAATAAATGTATGTATTTAAAGTTATATATGTGTAGTGTATCAACTATCTGGTACCCATAACACAAGCCTCGTAGCTGATCAATCTGAGAATAGAACACACAATGTTTGTAAATGTAACCTAAAAATATGATGTTGATGAACAAACAAGTTGATGAAGGTACATAGTATTATGCAGTCGGACACAGAAGGAAGTTCGCATGTAATTGATGAATAAATTTTATATTGTAATAACGTAATTATTTTAAATATAGATAGGAAATGTATGATCAATTATAGGGTAGTTTTCATCGAGCATTTTCCTACTTTTTAGAATGTCAAGGTTGTTTATACCTCACTAGTTGCCTACTAAAAAAATCAATGATCTAAAGAGGAAAATCTAATAAAAATAGTAATACCTAATACAATAGAATATTAATAAGTGCTATTTAGGTATAGTCATATTTATTTGATTTAGATTTAAGACAAAATAATGGTCTGAGGTGAAACAGAAAATAACAACCATACAATATATATTTTATACGTACCGCTAACCTCAGTTAACTTTTTTATTAATTAATTGCATAAAATTTTGAGGCTTTCAGTGGAAATGTTGCATAGCTTTGGCAGAATTAATATTGATGTTTAATTTTTTAAACTTTGAATATTTTATCTATTCGAATTAATAAATAAGAAAAGCTTTGTTTATAAAAATAATAATAATATATATAATAAAAATAATAATTATAATAAAATTCTGAGTCGAATCTATATGTTAACATTTTTTTTGGAAAATCTTATTGAAATAGTCATTATTAGATATCGATACAGAGGCCGAATCTGTAGTTTTTAATTTTTGTCTAAACAGCTGTCTATGAACGGATCGCGAGAAAACCACTGGACAAATGATGAAATTTGGCATGATCATAGCTGGTTATTAGGTCAACATATAGGATACTTTTTACTGCGGGAAAATATCTCATCTCTGACGAATCTATACTAAACGTTAATAATAAAACTGAAATTCAAAATACTATGACTTACTATTCATGGTAAGTTAACGACCTGAAAAGGGCAATACGGAAAGAACTCCGGAAACGCACAGTGGTATTCACGTAACATTTAATAAATACGCAAAGTGTGACATTCACTCAGTGCGGAATATTTTCGAGAATTCTCATATGTCAAGAAAGAATATAATTGAGTCAATTGAAGCCCTGAAAAGATTCAATAAAGGAAACTATGCCGGAAGGAATTTTATATTTAACAATGTATTGTTTTTTATGCACTACAAGGATTTTGGCTAAGACCATACATGATAGGTATTTTTTAAGGAATTTGACATTATTATTTTTGTAATTTTGGCTTTTTCTTTTATACGGTAAAAAAAGTTCCCCCTAAATGTTAAATTCCTTTGTTTATTTATGTATATTCGCTCCGCTAAGTAGTACCTATCCGAAACTATGAATTAGAATGGTCTTCATTATTTCCAATTTTAGTTACTTTATTTCAAACTTCGTAGTTTAACTGTGTATAAAAATAACATTTTTTTCGAACTAACCCCCTTTTAGCCCTTTCAACTCGAATTTCCAAAAATCCTTTCTTAGTGGATACCTACTCTTTATGAGAAATCTACCTGCCGAGTTTCAAGTCTGTAGCGTTTATGTTTCATACTTACTGAGATTTCGTGATTAATTCAGTATAGTAACAGTAATCAAGTGCGCAGTTTTTTTTTTAATAAAATAACACATTATACGCTCATGTAGTACACTACGTATAATCCCATGATTTAATTTAACCCACAATCAACCTTGACCATGATGGCACTTACTTCATGTAATGTTGTAACATTTAATTAATTAAAAGATTGCTTACTACCGTTTTACTTTTTTACTTTTAGTATAAATGTACAGATTCGACCCAGAATTTTATTACTCATATATCTATAGATGACATAAGCTTCCATCAATAGTTGATATATGTTTAAATGATTGAATCTATTGTATTCATTACAGATCAAGTACTATTAGTACAATTCAAATTTTCTTTATTGCACACCTTTATATTACTTTACATAATAGAACTAAATTATCGTAGAAATAGTACAATAGACGGCCTTATCGCTAAGAGAGCGATCTCTTCCAGGCAGCCTTTGGGCAAAGAGTAAGAACTAAGAAGGAGTGCAATCTAAAGAAGATTTTACAAATGACTACATACATAGACAAACATAAATATATACATATATGTGTGTACATACAAAACTAAGCATTAAATTCTTTATTAAAACTTGCATTGCAATTGCAAGTTTAGTAATATTATTAATAATTATTTTTAATGAATAGGGCAACTTATGAGTGATCGCATATTTTCATCATCTGTAAGCTGAATAAATAAAGTATGTACGTTTATATGTAGGAGGTAATCTATGAAACTACTAATCTGATTCTGAAAATTCTTTCACTAATAAAAAGCTACATCAGCGCCGAAATAAGCTATTTTTTATTCCGATAAAATGTGCTTATTGACAGAAATAATAATAACTTTAGTTAAAGTCGGTAAAAAATGGCCATTGAGTTACTTTAACGGTTACTGTTAAGGACCTAAGGACGCACCTGAGCGAAGCGAGGGCAAGTCGCTAGTATAATACATTTGTCTTATTATTATCTATACATATAATAAAACAGTATCTTAGCGAAATCTGTACATGAAATATTTTTTAAAATCAATGACTGTGACATATTGTGTACAGAATATAGCCATATATACCCAAAACAATACTTATTAAAAAATTTCTCGGTTTGTCTGTATGTCTGTTTGTGTGTTCGCGTTTCACGCAAAAAGTACTGAACCGATTTTAACTAATTTTTGTGTAGTGATAACTTACTCGAGTCAACATTTAGGATACGTTTTAGTAAAGGAAAATTTTCATATCCCCGTGAAAACAATAACTGATTCTATCGAGTCATCCTTAGAAATTTCCATGTCTAACGCTGGCTAAACCTTAAGAGATACATCCAAATAATGTACTTGAAAATTGCAGGTCTTATTAAGGTCTATAGAAAAATCTGCAATAGCATTAGTCTTTCTCCTAAGGTACACTCGTAATAACTATTCATATCTATTTAAAACGTACTCAGAGGGACCCGAGCGAAACGAGGATACGAAGGAAGATACAAATATGTGTGTGTGTATATATATATATATATATATATATATATATATATATATATATATACACACACATATATATATATATATACACACACTATATATATATATACATATATATATATATATATATATATATTGCGTTGTTTATAAACAATGAATCTCATACATATTAAAAGCCCAGTGTCTGTTTGTGATTTCGAAGAAGATTTAATCGCACTTTATGATCATGAATCACCTTTTCGTGATACAACAATAAATGTTAATAAGTTAATAATGTAATGTTTTTTATCAAAACCTAAGGATCTATTATATGTATATAAACTAGCGATTTACCATCGCTTTGCTCTGATGTGTCCCTATGTAACTGTTAATCTATCGATTATCTTCTGCGATAATTTTTTCCGACGTCTTCAACAACCATCTTCATATTACAGCAAATTTAAACAAACCTTTATGAACCCTTATTTAAACAAACCCAAATTATCACCTTTACCTTCCTCATGAATTACTTTTTCCCTTGGTGAAAACCGTGTTAAAATCCGTTCGGTAATTTTCGAGCTTATCGCGTTTAGACAGACTGACACAGTGGAGGAACTTCTTTGATAATATGTAGTGATAATATCATATCATAGGTATAATATCGATATCGATCGATAGGTATCGAGAATTTCTTTAAGTTGGATCTGCGTCACCGTAAAAGATCGATTTAAAAGTTTTTTATTGTTGTTGTAAATGTTCCTACAGTTTATTTTTGACACACAAATTGACAGATAAAACAGTGATAAGTTTAGACTTTAGCTTCTTCCACTACTGGACATATTCCTCCCCCAAAGATTTCCACGACAAGCGGTCTTGTGCCATCCGCTTCAGGATGGACGGAATATAAGCAAAAAAAAACATAGTAAGCTCCATCGACGTCATGTCCAAAGTAAGTTAAAATAAAATTCTGATATTGTTTTAGAAAAAATATAAATGGTTAGTACAATATTCTACAAATGACTTCATAAAAGCTATTTTTTTTTTATTTAGCTTAAAAAATGAATTTATTACACATGATCCTTGATTTATTGGCCCCAAATTAAGGGGCAATTTTAATTTTTGAGTCTAATCGACTATATAGGTAATTTAAGTGATACCTACCTTTCCTATATAGATACCATTTAATAATTTGATTATGGTAAAAGTATTTGTTAATTCGTCCTTCTTTGAGGTAGCAAATGAGCAAAGCATCGTCGTGATATTTTGATACAGATAACATATAATGACATAGATTAATTACTTTTTACCTCAATCTATTGGTTGGATTCTGAGGATAATGGACTGTCATTTATCTTATTGATGACATCAGGTCACTAGTGTGCCGTAAATATTTTTTTCTGAGATAAATCGTATTGACACTTCGCTGCAGAAGATCAAAAATATCTTTTTATAAATATTTGTAATTAAATATATAAAATAAATAAGCTGAATCCATACCGCCTACTTCCAAATGAAGAGAAAAAATATTTCTGTAGCTTTAGTATTCAGCAACATAAATTTAAAAAAACAATGGACGGATTCACCCATTATTAAATGTACGTATAAATAAAAGAATCCATTGTCACGTGCACATTACCTTTACGACCACATAAGTTATATATTTATATATAAAATAGAATATATTAGTTTAATGATTGTATTATCATCTGTAAGTACCTTAAAAGAGCTAAGGAAAAATATTGTTGAAACCCAACATTTTTATGCTTTTGCTGTTTTTATTTGCCAATAAATACGACATAAAATATCATACTATATATATACAGATTTTAACTAACCACCTATCACACTTTAAAGGATACTTCTCTTTAGAAGTAAGATGGACGAGAGGATAATCAGCGTTGTGTACGGAACCCTAAATGCAAATGCTTGGCAAAACTAATAAAAAATATAGATTCAGAATAACATAAGTATGAGCTAACAAGCCAGTGTTACTAATTTAAAATTCTTATTAACCTTAGAATAATTTTACTTACAGATAATTGAATTGCCTATTCAGGAAACATATGATTGCATTTAAAATGAAATCAGATTATTATTAGTATTTACTATTATACATATAGGGACTTTTACGAAGATTTTAAACATTACTTAGTTTTAAAAAAATCTCTTGTGTTCTGTCTGTCTGTGATAAAGCCAAAAATATCTTCAAATTAATAAGACAGATTAGAGAAAAAAATTTCAATTAATTTAATATTAAGAAAAGGGATGGTATAGGGTGTCAAGGTCTTTACAGTATGTGTTTTGTTTTAAGTTTGTTACCAATTAAAACCAAAAAATTACTAATTTCTACAAAAGTCTTGCTAAAATTGACGAAGTTTATTTTTTAAGTCATTTCAACTTTAAGTAATAACAGACAGACGTTTGTTACTTTATTATTACAGAAAGATTATAGTATAAAAAACAAAGCCGGTTAAGGAAAATTTATTTAATTAATAAAACATCAATAAATTTACATTGGTTTTATAAATCTAAAACTCAATTACATGTTCGTGTTACAATTATTTAAATCTTAAAGGATCCGTACCACAACATATAATTAAGCATTTATTTTATAAATGTTTCTTCGAATCTACCATACCTTATAAAAATCATATACTTCGGTTTATTCCAGAATAAGTTATTTATTCTAAATCTATCGATCCATCGAGTGAGGTATTAAAATGAAGGTTTTTCATAATATTTTAAAAATAAAGCTCCAAATGTAGAACTGGCCATTACTAAAAAGCTATATAAATAAAAAAAATATTATAAAATAAAAAACCCGACTGTATACAACACAAACTAACAAGAACAAGGAACACGTTAACTATGTATGTATCTATCTATATATATATATATAGCTTGTCTTAACTGATTCATCAACGCAGAGCCTAAACCACAGTTAAAAATTTGAAATTTTGGCAGTTGAAGTATTTTATGACATAAACATCCACTTAGGAAGGATTTTTAGCAATTCCACCCGTAAAGGGGTAAAATAAGGGTTGAACGGTTGTATGGAAATTTTCTAAGTTAGAAGTATGAAATTTCATATTGCAGCTTTTGGTGAGATATAAATAAACATATATTTCAGAGTTTTTGAAAATCTATCCCCTTAGAGGGTGAAATAAGGGTTGAAAGTTTATGTGGAGAGTCCGCCATTTTTGAAGTAAGAAGAATGAAATTTAATATTAAAGCTTTACAGCAAAAATAAATACCTACGTATTTCATCGTTTTTTGGAAATTCGTCCTAAAAGGGAGAATTGGATGTAAACATTAGTATAAAAATGAAAAAAATGGTCTGATCTGCTTGAAATTTACTACATATGTTTCTTGATTGAACTGATAAATATAAACAAACTACAAACATGTGGCAATTTCTTTATTTTTATTTTGAAGGGTAGGTAAGCATGTTGGAGTTGACTTATTTGCTAAAAAAAAACTTTATAGACATATTTCTAGGTGCAAATAATGAAATGCAAAATACAAGAAGCAAAAAAAAAACAAAAATACACAAAAAAAATTAAAAAATCAAAAAAATTGAGTTACGATCACTAAAGTTTTTGATTTCCATAATATCTTTAAAAAATAGTATGAACGCGAACTTATTTTTGCAATTAAAAAGTATGTATTGCGAAAACATAAAAAAAGTATTTGTATAAGAGTATGTTAGTAAAAACAAAACAATATTTGGTGGTACGGAACCCTTGGCGCCGAGTCACAATCATACACATTTACAAATCATTACAGCCATCCAATTATTACTAATAGCTTTAAGCCAAAGAGTTTTTTTTAATTTTAGGGCGAGCGAAGCCGCTGGTTCTGCTAGTTTAAATAGATGATGTGAAGAAGAAAGAAGAGGCAGTGGTAGCCCAGTGGTAACGCGCTCGCTTGGGAAACCGAATGAAGCAATTTCAAATCCCAGATCTCGCACCTTTGATATTTTCATGTGCGAATGATTTCTAACATGATTACCACTTGCCTTACGTTAAAGAAAAACATCGTGAGGAAACCTACATATCTGAAAGAACCTAACAAGTTTTCGAAAGACATGGGATGTCCGCCAACTCGCACTTGGCCAGCGTGGTGGACTATGGCCTGATCCCCCTCGAATTGAAGGGAGGCCCGTGCCCAGCAGTGGGACGTTAACAAGGACTGAATAGATGTGAAGAACGATGTGTGTGTGCTAGTGCAGCTTTTACATTAAAGTGTATTAATATTAATAAAAAAAACACTTTAATTATTATGTCCGCGTTATACGAGTATATCAGACATAATAATTAAACAAGAAACATATAATCTCGTGATTTTAACGTAAAAATAATATGAAAAAGAACAAATTTGAGAGTAGCGTATTAAACTAAAGGTTTTAAGAGATGATCATAAAAATATATACAAATTATTATGTTTAAAAGTAATTGAGGATAAAAAATTGCTAAACATTACTTCAAACATCTAATTGGCAAAAATTAAAAGGCTGTAAATAAAAAATATATACATATTAAAAAATAAAAAACCCAACTGCATAAAAACTAACTAAAAAGATGAAAACAAGTTGACGAAGGACTATAGTATTATGCACTCGGAGACATACGATAATATTTATATCTCGGGGCAAGGATGAAAGTGAAACGTGTATGTCTCCGACTAAAATTACCACCTCCAGGTAAATTTCTAAGAAATTAATTAAAATTTTAAGAAATCTATTGTTAACTGACACCTCGGGGTATCCGCGGTCGTGGAGGGATTATTATTAATTAAAAAAAAAACCCTTTTAATTACGTCCATGTTATATGTCAGACACAATAATTAAACAACAAACATACAATGTCATGTCTCATATATATACAACATGTTATTTTTCCGGAAAAAAAGTCACATGGGACAAATTAACAAAAACATCTTATATAATTGAGTTTTTGTGCGCATGCCACATGATTTCTGATTGCTAAACGATTTTAATATTCATTTTTTAATGAACACGCTGTGAGGTAGAGCGTGTTTTTTAAAAACTTACAACTTACCCTCGCTACGCTAGGGTTAATTATTTTTCTACATATGCATTTAGTAAAAAGCTGTTATTTTGACATTACAAACAGACACTTCAATTTTATTTATCTGTATGTATGTATGTATAGATGTAGTGAGAATGTTTTAATTTTTGTCAAAATTAATAAAATATTGATGGAGAATTCATCCTGTATAATCTAATATTAAAATGTTATTATTATTTATACGAGTATGTATGTAAAACATATAAATTACCCTTCAAATAGCAACGTACAAGTATATATCCATAATGTCCCAAGATTGAGATGTAAGGTCAATAAAGATTTTCCAATCGATATGCCATATAACTCCATTTACCATATTTGTTGGACATTGATTGGTAAATCTAGATCTGATCTAGAATTATCTTTGACAGAACTATTAAATATTTAATATCATATAATACAATATTCATATTTGTTAATATTAAATAGTGGATATTAATTCCCAATTACATTCATGTTTGAATTGGCTGTTTAAGTAATACGTACATACATGTAATGTGAGTGATTTAAAGAGAAATATAGTAAATAATATGTTTCTTTAAATCAATATAGCCAATTAATTATATTAAAAATATATTTCTGCATGACAAAAAAATGAATATTTCTCAATCTATTCTAATATAATAAAGAGCAAAAATTTGTTTGTTTGTTTCGAATAGGCTCCGAAACGACTGAACCAATCATGAAAAAGATAAAATTTTGTAAGAAGGTAGTTTGAGACTCTGGGAAGGACATAGGATAGTTTTTATCCCGGAAATCATTCCTTAAGCGGTTGAAAATTAGGGTGATAATTTGTATGGGGAAGCAACCTAGGGACGAACCCGAGCGAAGCGATAGTGAGTCGCTAGTTTGCATATTATTATGCATGTCATTTTGATACGAGTTTTTGAGTATTTCATTAAAATAATAAATAAATTGACTATTTTGTAATTACCTAAAAAGCTAATTGATTTTCTATGCTATCCCCAAGGTTTTACTGAAGCCGGAAATACTAACATGGCACTAATGGACTTGCTTTAAATCATGGGTTTTGCCTTTCATTTAAAAAATCTTCAATCGTCATTTACTTTATGCGTGACCTACTTTAAAAACGTCATGTATGCTTTAATTTTTTTTTAATAAAGTACTCAAGAATTAGCTTAGAAAATTATGGAATCAATATATATCAGTATAAGGCATCTGGTTGTAAGCCCCTAGGGATATTGCGAAAACACGGATAATTAGACAATAATGAAAACATTTCTCAATGTAATTGGAAAAAAGTAGAGTTTTTGCAAAACCATGAATCGCTCTAGTTCTAGTCGTTTATGACACTTGCCGGCTGCTGTCGCGGCACGCTCGCTTCACTCACTCGGCTCGTACGTTGTGGTCCCTGTTCTATCCTAACCTTCTTTTTTAACGTTGGGAAATGCATTTAGGAACGAGTTGTGAGACTCACCGGTAAAGCCAGTACTACCCACTAAAACCCAACGAAACCTCCCCGTCTTAATGGAGCATTGCAGAATCGCTTACGAACTCGACTACGACGCCACGATGGCAGTTCTGCCGAAGCAGACCACAACAACCATGGGGTTGCTCCAACGGTCCACTCTGCCCACAGAGAAGTACCTGGAGCAACCCGCATGGTACACCTCCCAACGAAGTGGGCCACCGCCCTGTGCGTTTCTTGGCTTCAAGCCCGGCTGTATTGCTAGCAATACAATAGCACTACTATGCCCCCCAACCACGACAAGGTGAACGCACGTTAGGTGGTTCTATCCTAACCTAACCAACCTAGAAAGAATGATATGGTTCTTCCGAGTAAGACGTAGCTTACCTTAGCTTTCTCAATTTACGTTATTTATATATAGGCTTCTAATAGAGAGATCTATAAGTGAAAAATTGAGAAAGGTTTTCACCATTGTCTAATTATTCGTGTTCTTGCAATATCCCTAGGGTTTTCACGAAAATTCAAGTTATCAAATCATTCTACGACTTACATATTATGTCCACGTGGCGCTATTTCTGACAGTGGTGCTATTTTTACAATTAACGTTTTGCTGTTTCCTTAAAAAATTTTTGGTACTTATATATATATATATATATATATATATATATATATATATATATATATATATATATATATATATATATATATATATATATATATATATATATATATATATATAAACAAAATAAAAAATAAAAATAAAAATAAAAAAGCCTTTTATTTCCTGCTTACAATCTTATAGGTTAGTTTTAGGTAGTACATACATATATATTTATAATTGCAGGAACCCCTCTCAGGTGAAGGCCTCTTCCAAAGCTTGCCATTTCTCTCTATCCTGTGCTATAAGGTGCCATTTACTTCCGGCTATTTTCTTTAAGTCGTCTTCCCAGCGGGTATAAGGCCTTCCCCTATAGCGTTTACCAGTTGGGTCCTTCCATGTCGTAACCGTTTTGGTCCATCTCTGGTCTTTTAATCGTATCACATGCCCAGCCCATTTCCATTTCAGTTTTTGAGCGTGACTTAAAGCATCTATTGTTTTTAAGCTCGCTCTTATCTTAGTGTGCCTTATTTTTTGTAGTTTTTTCACATTCATTATGCTACGCTCGATACCCCTCTGGCAGGTAATTATTCTATTCCGGGTTTTGCTTGGTAAATTTCCATGTTTGACATGCATATGTCAAGCATGGGATAAGACATGAGTCCATAACCTTCTTTTTCAATATTAAGGGCATGTTACTTTTAAATACTTCTTTATAACTCCAGTACTTATTCCAAGTACGTTTAATTCTTCTTTCCACCTCTAGTTCGTTGTTATTTCTGTTAAATCCAACTTGTTTGCCGAGATAAATGTATTCATCTATGTATTCTAAAGGTTCATCGTCTATTGTAATGGTTGATTTTGTGTGATTGGTCATAATTTTTGTTTTACTTAAATTTATTTGTAGGCCTACTTCTCTGCTAGCCATATGTAGAGTCTCGATCATATATTGTAATTGGGTGGTAGTTTCTGAAAATAATATTAGATCGTCCGCAAATCTTAGGTGGCTTAAGTATTTACCATTTATAAACAAGCCTTGATTTTTCCAATTAAGTTTCCTTATAACTGATTCTATTATCGCTATGAAAATTCTAGGAGATAGAGGATCTCCTTGTCTTACTCCTCTTTCTACCGTAAAGCTTGGGCCAGTACTTTCTAACTTCACTCTGCTAGAGCTATTGCTATAAATATTTTTTAAAATGTCTATGCATTTTTTCTCTACATTTTGAGCTTGCAAAGTCACCCATATGTTCTCGTGTAGGACAGTATCGAAGGCTTTTTGGTAATCAATGAATGCGATGTGCAGTGGTCTTTGTTGTTCTTGGTATTTCTATATTATCAGCTCTACAGTGTGTATATGGTCTATTGTAGAGTATCCTTTTCTGAAACCGGCTTGTTCAATGGGTTGGTTTTGCTCTAGCGATACACTTATTCTTTTGTTTATTATTGTAGAAAAGAGTTTATATAAGGTTGGCAGTAAGCTAATAGGTCTGTAGTTACCGTATCTTTTGGATTTCCTTTCTTGTAGAGCAGGATAATAATAGATTCCGACCACTGCGATGGTGTTTCAGAGGTTTCTATTATCGCATTGAAAAGATTTATTAATGGTGTGATCAGTATGTCGTGTGCTACCTTTATGGCATCGTTAGTAATATTGTCAGAACCAGGACTTTTATCGCGTTTTAATTTTTGTATCGCCTCCATAACTTCTTTGCAATATATTGGCTCTATACGGTCTTCCGGTAATTCTGTCTCTACCGATTTGCCCTGACCTAAATTTGCACTAGTATTTGTGTATTTTGTACTGTATAAGTTTTTGTAGAAATTGGTTACAATTTGTATGATTTCCTCGCGATTGTACGTGGTTTCTCCTTGTTTGTTTAGACCTCCAATCCACGTTTTATTTGTTTTTAATGCTCTATACCCTTTTTTCAAGCTTCCTTTTTGTTCTAGATGTGTCATAATGGTTTTCAGTCTATAATTGTTGTAATCTATTTTTATATTTTTGCTAGTGAGTTTATAAAGCGCTTTAAGCTTATTTTTAATGGATCTAGATTTATTTTTTATTCCTTGTATTTCTTGTTTTCTTTTTATAAGGTTTTTTGTGTAATCTGATAGGATGCTGTGGTTTTTCACTGAATTTACTGACTTTTTTTCACACTGTAGGCTGTTTTTGATATAATTTATTAGTTTGTCATAGTAACCTTGTACTGACTCGGTCGGATTTATATTTTGTAGAGTCGCAATATGATTCTTTAATTTCTCTTTAAATATTGATATTTCTTCTTCGCTCTTGAGTGTACTATGCTGGTCGATTTTGTATTTGGCTCTACTTTTGATTGGTTTTGTTAGTGATATTACAGCTCTGAGTGCTCTATGGTCCGAAGGGTAGTTTACATTTAGTGTTTCAATATTTTGAAATATTTGTGGTCTGTTAGACATTATGAAATCTATTTCATTTTGTACTGCCCATTGGTGTGAACGCCACGTCCATCTTTTCTTGGTTTTTTCTTATAAAATGTGTTAATAATTGCTAACTTATTTTCCAAAGCAAAGTCTAATAGTCTTTGTCCTCTCGCGTTTCTGTCTCCGTATCCATATTGTTTCATTACTAGTTTTTCGTCTTTGCGTGGCTCACCTATTTTGGCATTAAAATCCCCCATCAGAATGAAATCTTTATGTGATATTTTCATTGCTTTATAGATGTTTTCGTAAAAGATATCTATTTCCTCCTCTTCTGCGGCTTCAGTAGGGGCATATACTTGTATAATAGTTAGTTTCTTTTCTGATATGTTAACATTTAATATCGCTACTCTTTCTGAGATGCCGATATAACTTTCTACGTTTTGTTTCATGCGTTTATTTATTATAAAACCCACACCATGTTTGCCCGGTGTTTGCCCTGTATGGCAGAGAATAAATTCATCATATTCTGATATTACGTTACCAAGGCGTCGTACTTCTGATAAGCCAATGATATCGTATTTTATGTTCTTTAAAGCCTCCTTCATTTCAATTATCCGTTCTTCTGATGAAAGTGTTCTTACGTTGTAAGTTGCTACATAGAGTCTGGTTTTATTTCTTTCTTTATATTTTAAATTTTCTTTATATATTAGATGTTTTGATGAGATTTCCTTTGGAAGGTTCTGGTCGTAATCTTCCTCGGTGACCAGCCGGCTTGGAAGATTTGTTTTTGTGTGTTTTTGTTCTTGTATTCTATATATATTTTCTGAGAGAGGTTGTGGTGGTTGCTATATGTTGCTGCTGTTAGTGTTCGTATATATTTCATCTTGATTTTTATTGTTTTTATTTACTAAGTAGTTAAGTATACCTGGTTTGACTATTCCTTCTGAGAAGCTGGATGACCTCTGAGGTGTGGTGTGTGTAGATTTTATTTTATTTTTCTTAGCGATTTGAGTACTGCTTATGGTGTTATCTTTGGTTTTAGAGTTTGTTAGTGGAGAGACAGAGAGATTTCTTTTCCTATATAATCTGTTGTTGCATCAGTATCAGACGTTTTATTTTTTAATATTATTAGTTTATCATATTTAATTATAGCTTTATTGCCTTTTTCTTTGCTCGATTTTTACTTGTTTTTGTAAATCTCTTCTTTTCTCCAAAAATGTGTTGTGGATAGTCTTCTTTTAAATAGTAACTGGAATTTCTTAGCATTACCCTTTGCTTCATAATCTTAATTTTTGTCCCCAGGGTGGTAAAAGTTACGGTTACGGGACGTGGCTTGTCTGATTTTTTGCCTATTCGTCTGGCCTCTTGAATATCATTACTATTTAATTTTATTGTAAGGAAGTTGTTAAATAAAAGCAATAATATTGTTCTCCAGGTGGGAATAGGATCTTTCCGTTTCTTCAATTCCAAAAAAAGACTATATTTCTCAGCCTCGCCTGTTTTTCCAGGACATATAATCGTTTTTTCCTGTTCTTCAATTTTTTCCTTTTAGCTCTTCCTGATTTTCTTCCCATTTTTGGAATTTTTCGTCTAGTTTTTTATTTATATTTTCTGTTACTTTCTCAGTTACTCTTTCACCAGTCTTCTCAATAGCATTTTTTTGTTCGTCTAAATCTGTTTGTATCTTGCGAAGTACAGCCAACACTTCTTCCATTATATTATTTTTACGTTTTTGTGACTTCTAATGACCTCTAGTATAACGTGACTGAACTACTTGGTAACTCGTTATAGATCTTCAACTCGAACTATACTTCAACACTAGATGGCGTTGTTTTTTAAATAAAGCTCTCTGGATAAACCAATTTATTAACGAATTATTTTTAGGTTATGTGATGACTATGCGATAATTAATTTTTAGTCTAACCTTTATCCAAGCTGTGATGTATTTGATGTTTTATATATATATATATATTGATACAATAAAAGAGATTACAATTGCCATACTGGAAAAACCCTTAAGCAGATTATATTTGCATGTACACAGGAAAGACAATCTCGTATCTTGGCAAGTCTACAAGAATTTATGTTATTGGTAAAGTAAGACTTCGAAAGATACGTTGATAATAAATCAGTTTTTTATTATTAGCAACTAGCAATATTTTGGACTCTCTCTCTCGACTCTATATTGTATATATGTACGATATAATAATTTCCAAATTCAAAAATGTATAAATTACTAACTAATCCGTCTGTTGTCAGTATATCTTATATCTTTAAACGAGCAATTCTTGTATACTCGTATATGTATATATAATCTGAATCTCGGAAACGGCTCCAACGATTTTCATGAAATTTAGTATACAGGGGGTTTCGCTCCAGAAACCCCCTGTATACTAAATTTCATGAATATATAAATCGATCTAGATTAGTCTTATGTCTAATGAATGTAAATAAAATGTCGTGTTTTCGAGTTTTTGTGCAGTTTTCTTTTGCATTATTTCACGCGAAATATGGTCGATAATTTGCATGCTCGGCCATAAGCATCGTGGTCAAGCGGCCAAGGTGCAAGACCAACAATCACAGATGTCCAGGTTCGATTCTCGGTCGCATACAACGTTTTTACTTTTTAATATTTATTCAAGTTTTTGTTTTTAAAAATAAAAAGAAAATTGTACTTTAGGCCAAAAACTCCGAGCGAAACTACTACTACGTACTATTAACTTAAATATCTATTGCTCAATTACGAAAAGATTCTTTCATAAATGTTCTAAATACATTTTTGATTGATTTCAATTCTATCAATAAAATTAAAAAAAAAAATATCTTCGTGAAATCTTAAAATTTGATTTTTATTCAGTATCCCAGACACATGAACGAATTAGAGACTGAACCTGACATAAAATACAAATGTATGAAAACTAGTTCAACCAAGTGACGCATAACGCACACAGAGATTTTATTACATTATTATAAACACTGATACACAATACACTATTTCTAGTGCTTTGAACGTAATCGATAAAATACATAATATATCGATGAACTTCGATAAAATACATATATCGATGAACCAATGAATGACATTTTAGACATTGGTTAGCATAGTCATCATATTTTACATCTTTTAATTTAAAATATCTGTATTTATTATAATAAATTAAAATAAATGAATAAAAGAGGCAATAATAATGTATCAAATAATAATTATTCTTTAATTTGATTTATATAAATACGATGGCATTAATGGCAACATTCTGTTGGCCTATAATAATGTTAATGAACAAATGAATATCGGGTGTATATTCCATTAATATATAATAAATATTATTTTGTAAAGATTAAAAAAATATTAAGCTAATTTAATTAAATAAAGTGATTTTGTTGATTCTGTTATTATACTATTTTAATTGGCAATTGATTGTCTCGGGTAGTTATAAAAATGTGACACTATCCTAATATTGCTCAGTTCTTAATAAACATTTGTGAAATTAGGAAAAAGAAAAAGTGATTGCAAATTGTGAAAAAGTGAGTGTTGGATCGTGAAAGTAAAATAATTAGTGCAAGTGGCAAAGTATTTTATTACAAATCGCCAACCCAGAAGTTTAGTGCTAAAACATTTTTGTTTGATTTTGTGTAATTTATGCCTTGAAATATAGTAATCTTTATTATTATTACAATGGAATAAGATTCCAAAGTATATAAATGTGGTATAAAATAAAATAAAAAATTAAGTACACATACTAATTATAATTTTTGCATTTATATTTTTATTTGATTTAGAAAATATTTTTATAAATTTATTGTCATCAGATTTTAGGATACTGTGATAAAAGTATTTTATGTTATTGTACTGTACAAATAACACAATTCGTTCAGTTATTTCGTCAAATATCGATATATTTTTCGACATTGTCAAGCACTAGTCGATTTCAAATGGACTCACTCGACAGTTTGGTCATTTTTTCTGAATGGTATAATCCAACCATTTTATGATGGTGGTCAGATGTCAACAATACATAGAAATATCGACTATATTTAACATAGTTGGATAATATGACACTTTATTTTACATTTAATTAAATTTTGTGATAAATAACAATAAATGTAATAAAATAATGTATTTACAAGTGAAAAGAAATAGTGCTGCTTCCGCCGATATAGTTTTTACACCATTTAACACAATATTTAGTCATTTTTGGAAGATGTTCTTTTGACAAATAAGTGCTTGAGACTGACACAAAAAATAAACGACCAAGGCTTAAATTCCCTGGTTACTGACAAGACCGATAAAGGTACGTCCGCTTATATGTCTGGTCCAGTGGTTAATTCGTTCGTGCCCAGACATTTAGGGCTTAGAAAGAGAAAAGAGGCTCTGGAACAAGTTTATGAATACTATAATTCCAAAACTAATGCATGAATTCACAGTTATTATTATAATAACGTAATCATATCATAACAAAAAACCATCAATATGCTTTTTTAGATCGTAGAAGGGTAAAAAGTAAATCAAGAAAAAAATTATTTGCATTGCTTAGCGCACTCGCTGCTTAGAAACCCCTTTAAACCCACGTCTATCACTGCATTAGGCACGAGAGGGTCGTCACATATAAAAATTATATAAAATACAAAAATGACGTACATACTGATATGACGATATACAATATAATGTTACGTTTTCGTAAGAGATAAGGCGACCCCTGATCTTCCTAAATTATCAATACACATCCGAATTACACGATTAAATGTGACATGGTCACACTATGTAAGACAATGTGCTCTATGAATTTATTAATAGTTTTATTTATTTTACAGTTCATAAACGTCAAAAGTGAAGGTACGTACCATCTGTATGTTTGTTTTGCGTACAATATTTTTCAAAAGTGATGTTTTATTTATTGAAGTAAAACTGCTTTAGGCGTGACTGAGGGGTAAGTCAATACATTAGAAATATGAGTGTCGCGGAAGTGAGAGTCAAATTTATTATTAATAATTAAAAATATATATATTATATTCATATTTTTATAATAATCGTTATTTATAAAAATATATATTTATTATTAACAAATAAAATTATTAATTAAATTTAGGATCCTAGGCTCCCTACCATTAAAACGCCATTATTTGACATTTTAAATTAAACTATCTTGTCGGATTTTTTCGCCGATTAATTTTCATTTTTTTTTCTCAATCAAACCAAAAATCAAAATAAACCCGCGAAAAAATCCGAAAAGTTAGTTTTATTTTGATTTGTTTTAATTTAATTGCGGCATGTTTCGTAATAAGTACGATATATATACATATATATTTATATATATGTATTTGTAAACTAATTATTCAATTGCCAAAACTTACAATAAACAAATAAGATGGATAGTGGAACTCCTTGATGAGATTTTCTAGGTGCAAGAATACACAGTATAAATAAATAAAGAAAATAACTTTAACACATTCGGTAAAAAAATAGTGAGTTATTTTAAACGTAACATATGTTATATATTAATTCGAAAGTAAAATTACTTATAATTATTTTTAAAACTAATGGAGACATCGAAAAAATATTTTTATTTTATATATGTACGTTTGAATCGTAATCTATATGAATCCAAACTAATAAAAGGTCCCGAAAATATTAACATATTTAAAAATCAAGAGAAAAATAACTATTATATTTTTCTTGGATTAAATCAAAAATCATACAACTCTCTTATACATAGTATATATTACATAAGTATAATTGTAACAATGTGTTTTCTTTTCTCGTTTAAAAAATTATAACTAAGCCAGATAAATGATTATGTTATTCATACAGTTATTGAATTAACATTCAAAGCGTGCTTATATATACGTATGTATTAAAAATTTCTACATATTAAGACGCCTGATACAAAAACAATATATACTTACCTATGCTACAATATTGCTATTAAACTCTTTCAGATGATAATTTCGAAACTACATCGGCTGGAGAGCTTTTGGAAGGAGAAGAAAAGATGAGCGAATATATTCTCAAAGTCATCGAACATTACAAGCAACCTAACCCTGAAGGTTTACCAGGTGTTAAATTCCCACATCCGTATTATATCCCTGATATAAGGCAGCCTTTGGGTTTCGCTACCAGCCTTGTGTTTTCGGAAACTAAACTATATGGTGTTAATAAATTTCGTATGCCTTATATTATCGCTGATCTTGGAAAAATGCAGGTTAATGTTATTGATTATATTTCATATTGTTTTAATGTTATCTCCTTGTTTCTATAACAATTATATTGGAAGATTCGAAAAGTCCTCGATAATTGACGATGATGATAGCCGATAGAGTCATCATATAATTCTATTTAGACAAAGAAATAATCATATCATCCTCAAGGCCGATCACGGTCAATTTTAATGATACTACTTTAACTAACGTAATTGCACAGGAGATAAGAGTATTTCTCACATAGAATACACTATACAAATATGCACGTAAACACTAGAGTACTCTCTATTCTTTTCATTCTCAAATTTCGATGGGATGACAATTTAACGAGACCGGTGAGAGATCAGGCACACAGAGGATCGATATCTCAACGTGCTGTTGCTTGTATTCATTCGAATCCCGATCCCGGAGTCGAATCCAGGATCTTAGAATTTGTAGATCTATATCTACAAATTCTGAGATCCTGGGTTGGTAGGTTGGTCTATACCAATAAGACAATATTACTGTGCAAGCCATAGGATTATCATTTTGATCAGCTTAAGTTGTAAAATGTATGCAAATGAATTGGCAACAGAAATTATTAACATCATCGACTAACTATGCATAATAATATTATATGGTGTGGATTCATAGTTTACTTTTTTTTTAATTTCATTTCCTTTTTTCAGTGCAGTGCCACGCTGGAGTTAGATACCTTACAAATTCGGGGAAGATATTCATACAATATGTTTCTGAATTCCCACCAAGGAAGTTTTACTGCTAATATAACTGGTATTAGAAATATTGCTGTAGCTACGCTTGGAGTTGAAAGAGATGGAAAATTGAGGGCCCAAAATATATCTATTGATATAACATTTAAGAATATCGCTGTAAATTTTGAAAATGCTGGTTTATTAGCTGTCCTATTACAAGGAGTATTTAATTCGATGGGTGCTTTCCTTTATGATTCTATCAAGCCGTATATACTAAAAGACGCGCACGAAAATATGAGAGAGGCAATAAATAGCAAAATAGACCAAGTTGTTGGGGATATTAAATTCCCTAATACAATATCACCATTGGACATGATCATGGTAGATCTTAGAAAGAAAATTAAACTAATGAAGATGGATCCATTAGAAATTGACGATTATTATACAAATCTTAGTATTTTTAAAATAAGTATTAACAACACGCGTATAAAAGGCTTATCATCGTTACATCGTATGGGAAACATTAGTTTTAAAATAGAAAATCATACAGTAACAGCAGATTTTAATATAGGAAGTCAAGAACTAGAAGGCTCCACTCGATGGGAGTTTTCTGGGATTAAAGGTTTTATCTCTGTAGCTGGTACAAATTCCTTTTCAATTCAATATATAAGAGGAAAATTTAAACTCGTACAGTCATTAGATACCAGAAAACGAATGGAATTAAAAGATTTAGAAGTTCAGGTGGGAAATATACAACTGCGTTCAGATGGGGCGGGAACAATGGATTATTTGCTCGAACTCACAGCCAATATGTTACCAAATTTACTAAGATATCAAATATTACGTACTTTACAGAATCCATTAAGATGGAAATTACAACAAGAACTAAACGAGATCAACATTGAAGAAGAAATTATAAATAAATTACCAGAAATAGATAAAATGCAGGAGATTGGATTTAAGCTTTCTGAACTTAGATTTTTAAATTACACAGACGAACCGTGCTATGATGAGGATGATTTTTTTAATTTTTAAAATACTTTACAATTGCAATATACCTAAATATGTTATTAAAAAGGTTTTGTCATTTAAATACCTTAATATCAATACTTATTCTTCATGTCATACATAATTAATTTATTACTAAACTAGCCACTTACCCCCGCTTCGCTCGAATATTTGCTGATCTTTTAAATAGATATGAATAGTTATTGCGTCCTTAGGAGAAAGACTTATGCTCTTGCAGATCTTTCCATAGGCCTAATTAAGACCAACAATTTTCTATTATATTGTGTACGTTGTTGTTAAAACATAGCCAGCGTTAGACATGTAAACAAAGTACGACTCGATACAACGAGTTTTTGTGTTTTCCCGTAGGAATGATAGTTTCTCCTGTAGTAAAATGTATCATAAATGTTGCTTCGAATAAGTTATCACTTCACAAAATTTAGTTAAAATCATTTCAGTACTTTTTGCGTGAAACGCGATCACACAAACAGACAAACAGACAAATCTGAACAAATAGTAAAAGCTATATCGAAATAAAACATTTTTTTTCATGTCCGTTTCTCTATTTCATCACGTTTTCGAGAACGACTAGACTTTTATGAACATTTTTTTATGATATACATAAACAATAGTACAGTATCTATCTGTTAAATATTTTTAAATAAAAGATATACATAATTAATTTGAAAACCACTTTAAAGAACCACTTTTAGGTATTCTAACTTTATATTTATATTTTTGCATTACATTCACAAAAAAACCAACACTCTTATATCTGCTGATTGCTGATCGCCAATATTTTCAGATTACGTCATCAACGCCCACTTAATAGGAAAGTCATCCTGTATATTATTATATATACTTCCTACGATTTTTTTCTTAATTTGATTTTTACATACAGGTAAGCAGTTCAATTAGTATTTGAAGTCTATTAAATTCACCAAAATACACGAATTTATTGCGCATTTAATTTATGAATTTACCAAATTTAATAATTACGACTATCATTGATTTGGATGTATATAAAAAAAAATCAGCCCAACAAGAACTAACGTAGATCAATTAGGCCAAAAATAAACTAATGTTTATTCAATAACAAAATATATTTACATAAATAAACGTAATTAATCATAAGTCCTTATAACTAATTATCAGAGAATTTACCCTGTTTATAAGTAATTTGCTAAATTGCTGTATTATTTTACAGCGAATTGAAGTTAGAGCTCTCTGTCTCTACATAACAGAGAGATAGAGTATTAAAACAAGAGCATTTAGTTACGCGTCAAAGATAAAATATGACCTGTGACCCATACGGGATGTTCATTCAGTCACTGGAAGAGATTGTGTTAGTGTCTACATACAAGCGGTGTACAATGTGGATATTTTTGTTACTCGTTTTATTTGCTTTGGGGCATGGAGAAGGTAAATTGCTAATTCTATAAATGTAGGGATTTTTTTATGTACATAGATGTATAATAAAAGTGAGGGTTATTGCAATGATATATTAGTAGGTTAAGAAAAAAAAGTCTGTTATGGTATTTTTTCAATAATTTGATTGCTAGTGTAAATTATATATTATCAAAAAAAACTGCCATATATAATTTAAATCATTATTTTTGCATTAACAATATAATATAATATTATTATTTATTTATACTCACATGGAAGTAATAATAATTTAAATATTACGTCATTTTTAATCTGTCCATTTTTGTTTTTAGTCATTGCTAAAGTATAGTGATGAATATTTCTAAGAATGTACTTGTTCAATGAATTTGCATACTACGAAGTATTTCCTTAAAAATAGAGACGTATTTATAATAAAACAGTATTTACGCTAAAATTAGAGAGCATTTGAAATCATTTAAACAACATTGATGATATGATATATTTTAACGTTTATTAATATTTTCATGATCCTTTTAGTGTTCCTTTATTACCAATTTTTTATAGATTTTTTATTTTCATGATCCTTTTAGTGTTCTTTTATTACCAATTTTCATTTAAAAAAAATACAAATCTATGTCTATATATTATGTTGATTAAAAAAAGCCAATTATATTGTCTTTGTGAGAGACAAAGCTTTTTTTGTAAAAGAAAAATATGAAGATTAAGCTACAACCTTTTTGTCATTACTTTTTACATATTTCAGATGTGCCTTCAACTACTCAGTCAAAGCTTGCTAAGGGGGAAGAAAAAATGAGTGAATACATTCTAAAAGTTCTTGAACATTTCAAACAACCAAATCCCGTTGGGATTCCGGGCGCAAACGTACCAGATCCATACAACGTACCCGATATGAAGCAGTCAATCTCTCTTGGAACTCTTTATTTTAAAAACACAGCTGTTTATGGTATCAGCAAATTTCGTATTCTCTATATAAACGCAGAGATCGGAGCTATGGAGGTGAATATATTATTATAAATTATATATAGTTTTTACCCGCAGCACCACTTAGGTGACCTACATCCGTTTCCATAATATCTATGCCAAATTTCATAAAAATCTGTTTAGGAGCGTAGAAGGTAAAAGACAGACATTTGTTTTTGAAAAGGCTAATTAAATTATAAAGATTTTGTATATTTCATATAGTATAAACCTGTTAGAAAGATTACTTTTATCACCATTGGACCCCTATAACATCATACCCTAATAAAATGAAAGCATTTGTGTGTAAAATTATCCTAGTGGACAACAACGGACAGTGTCCGTGCAGTTTTGTATAGTATCGCGATCACTGTCAATTCGATGGTGTCTTGTACATTCTATAAATAATAGCAAAGTCTGTTAAAAAAAAATTCAAAGAAACATTACTTTTGAGTTTTTTGTATCTGTTTTGTCATTAGCAATAAACATGATCTTAAAAAAACATCAGTCTCCATTATTAAGTTTTAAAAAGTTTAAAGCGACCGACAAAAAATCTATTATATAAACTATCGTATTATAAATAGCTAATGAAACTAAAATCTAAACGACAAACGTACCCGAGATGTTTATCATACTAAATCGATAAATATTTTTAAACGCCGTCTAATTATTATTTATATTTATACCTACCAGTCTTTCAGTTATGGAATATATGTATATGTGAATATTAGTTATTTACTTATCATATATGTATATATAATATATATGTATTTACGTGTGTATACATAGATTTTAAAACTTGCATATATTTCTTCATTATATGAATTTAATTCTAAAAATTTAAATTTCTATTCCGTTTACACTTCTTCAATTCCTTTCACCAAAGATTGTCTGTCAGAGAATGCTCACAGCATTAAGACCGCCTTTGTATGCCTATTGTTTTTTTTTTTTTTTGTTTTGTGATTTATTTATACAATGTAATCTTCTTTGCACGTGCAATAAATTATTTATGTGTCTGTTTATCTATAAATGTCAAGTTACGATACTGAAATTACTAAACCTAAACCTATATCCATTCCAGGTGCACGCAGGTCTAGCTATCGATAAACTACAAGCTCGAGGAAATTATACGATGTCAACTTGGCTAAATAGAGTTCAAGGACCTTTCACCGTCGACATCACAGGTATCAAGATAACCGCTAAAGCTAATTTAGGAGTAGAACGTGACGGAAAACTAAGAGCTCAAGATATTGCGATTGACATGGCTTTTACTAATATAGCGATGAATTTTGAAAATGCTGGCTTCTTTGGTGGTATGCTGCAAGGTGTTGTCAATTCCATCGGTACTTTTCTTTTCGATTCAATCAAACCATACGTTCTTAAAGAAGCATATACTAAAGCAAGGGAGGAAATCAACAAGAAACTGGACGAAGTTGCTGGAGATATGCAGTTTCCCAACTCTATATCTCCTCTAGATATGGTCATAGCTGATGTCAGGAAAAAAGTTCGCGATATGGAAATGGATCCTTACAAAATTAACGATTATAATACAACTGCCAGCATGTTCACGGTATCTTTAAGTCACACCTGGGTAACAGGTATATCATCATTTCAACGTGTGGGAAATATAACTTTAAAAATGGAAAACAATACAGTAATTGCTGATTTTGACATTGGTACTCAAAAACTTGAAGGAACAACTCAATGGGAAATAGCTGCTGTTAGCGGCTTGATCTCTAGAGCTGGTAGATCTTCATTTTCTGTGGAATATATCAGTGGAAGAATAATACTTGCACAACCTATGGATACAAGGAAAAAGCCTCAATTTAGAGATCTCGACCTAGAAGTTGGTAATATTCAAGTGCGTTTTGATGGTGCTGGAACCTTAGACTATATCATTGAATTTGCTGTAAATATTCTGCCTAATCTATTAAGATACCAAATAATGGATGCTTTAGAAGGTCCAATCAAAGAAAAAGTTCAGCAGGAGTTGAATAAAGTCAATGTTGAGGAAATGATCAAGCAAGAATTACCAAAAGTGGACGAAATGCAGGAAAGTGGTTTCAAATTGTCTGCTCTCCGTGTTCAAAGTGATAAAGAAGAACCATTTGAAGAAGACGAGTTTTTTAATTTTTAGTTCTTAGAGAATCTTTAAATAAAAAGTAAAATGCGAAGAAAATTATTAATTTTTACATGTATATAAAATATTTATTTATTAAGAATTTATGTTAAAAAACTATAAAGATAGTAAACGATTCGAGTAGATAATTTGACATACGTTGACCTTATAAGGTACACGAATAAATTAAAAGAATAACTATGACTTTATGAGTCCAAACAAAGAATTTAATAATTCTTGTAATAGTTAAGAAAATAAAATATAAAATTAAGTATTTCTTTATATATTTTATAACTCTTATTTAATAATCAATCAAACCAAACGAGATAAACATGCAATAAACAACAACGAATTTTATACACACTCGTACATGATCATTTTTAACATGAATTACCACTTCCAAATAATTTTTATTTGGAAGTGGTAATTCATGTTAAAATATTTTTTTTCTATTAGTTAAGAAGATTTTTAGGAGTTAAGATTATAGTTATAACATATATTTTTTTCTATTAGTTGTGACGTTAGTTTTAAAAATACAGATGTACTTACTTTAATTTCGACATTTTACTCTGTGCTTCTTTTGTCAAAATAATGCAAAAAATCTTTGTTTAAAGTGAATTTAAAAAATTGCAAACGTTTAATTATGCCAATTAAATAACTACAGAACACACATACAAAATTTAAAGAGGTTTTAAAGAGCATATTCACAGATATTTTTAAAGTCAGCTTCAGCTCTTTGTTGAAGTTGGCTAAAATTTAAAATATTACATCGTATAAATGGTAAGAAATGTGTGGTAAATAAAATTTATGAAGTGAGAATATATGTATGTAGAATAATAAATCTCAAATAGAAATATATTCTACACAATGTACGTGATCAACACCTCGTAGGATAAATTATAGGAAACGCTTGACGCAAAAGTATAATATAAGATTCTTAACACGTCACATTTTTGTCGTGTGATAAAGCTTCGGAAAGTCGGTTACAATCAAACCGGTAAGTAACGGTGAGTCTTAAGATTCGTAGCTGTGATTTGGTTCAATTGTATTTTTATCTATATCTTTATTTGCTTAGCCTCAAAGTTTACTTTCAATTATTCATGTTTTTTTTTTCAACTGTTATAATTAATTTTAAATAACTATAAGTAATTTAATACATACCTGCCCGTGTAGTAAATATCTATTAATAAATAAATTATCTAACAAAAAAAAATATAGATGTCCTAAGCTCAACTCAATCAACTAATAAAAGCACATTATTATTTTTAAAAACAACAAATATATTCGAAATAAAATAATAACCTTGGACTAAATGCTTAACAAGGATGTTTTGTTATAAAACTCAAGTAAAAGAAAAAAAATAAAGTACACTATTCTAAACAAAAACAATAAAACAGGCTTTATATGCGAACCTGACTTCGCCTACAATGGAAAGTGGATGATCCGTTGCAGACTGCAAACTCGCGAACACATAGCTTCCACAGGCTGTGCACGGCAGACGTGTGCGTGGGAATAAAAAAAAAGTTTATATATCTATATTATCTCTGGCTTAAATTTAAAATTAGAATAGCGGGAAACTTATTTATTTTATGTTATTCAAGATGGAGAGATACGCAGTTTTATTTTTCATTTTCATCGCCTTGTTTGCACCGAGCTCTTCAAATTCAAGTAAGTTTATCTTTAAATGAAAGTAGAGAGATAAGTGGTTTACTTTGATTTAATTTCCTGATTAATGATTTGGACCATTAGGATGTTTTATTACATATTATACAAAAATTCGATGCTAAGTTTTAAGCGAATAAAATTAGAGTAAATATTATAGTTTTATAACAAATATACAAATTAAGTTTCAAATGAGTAAAATGGTATTCAATTAACTTCTATGTCAATGAATAAACAATATTTATTTAATTTTTATTTTAACTAAATTAACCCTACCATAATATATTAATTTTCCATCCACATACTCAAGCTCGAAGATTCTCTTTTTAAATAGTCTTTTGACTACAAATAATTATAAGCTTATAATATCTAATATTTATGTAGTATTAAGACATTGCACATAATAAACGGAAATCGAACCTATGATACGTGTAAAGCATTTAAGTACATTGACCCGTCTTGACCGTTGTAATGCTGTTTTTACTTTCCGCGAAAGCTCATCTCTGGTGATATAATTACTCATTACGTTATTAAAATATGTGATAACCTATTTAATAAGTTGATGAGAAATAACGTTTCATGTCGAGAAAAATGAGCTAATAATTTAATTTTTTATTTTCATATCTAATAATTTAAAAAGAAATAAACTTAAATTAATATCTTAATTAAATAAAAATTAAATTTATTATCTTAATTAAAATAAAAAAGCAATAATAAATAATTAAGCAATAATTAAAAATTAAATTGTTCTTTAGAAAAGTTGCTTTACATTTTAAAGACATTAATAATTTTTATTTCTTTCTAATAAAATTGAATAGACGGACTGATGATGATACTACACGAAAATTATAACTAAAAATAATAATAGCAAATAACAAACAAATACAAACTATGTATGTAATAAAAATTATAATTATTAAATTTTCTATATTTTGTAATATATTCATTTTTTTTTTAAAAATAAACTATGTTTTCGGATTATTTCGTGGATTTTTTTTGATTTTTGGTTCCCGACGTTATGAATGCTTTACAGCATCCATGGGCACTGGAGAGACTGAGGTGGTACATGTATTGAAAGTATAGTTGTTACAGACAGCCTACCCAAAATAACAACTATACCTTCAAGACATGTAACACTTCAGTCTCTCCCGTGACCATGGATGCCGTAAAGCATTCGAAACGTCGGGAACCATAAATCAAAATAAATCCGCGAAATGATACGAAAAGATAGTTTTATTTAAAAATGTCAAACAGTCGGCGTAAATCTAAGAAAGTATTTTATTCCGTTTTGCTAAGGAAAGTAAAATATAAATAAAATATAAATATATGTATGTATACATCCATACAGTACGGTAATTAATATTGTGTGTTTGTTTTGTAAAATTCTTTTATGTTTTAAAGACGTCAATAATCTTTACCTCGTGTTAGAATAGTAAGACTATAATTATATTTATATTAGCTCTTGTAAAAATTATGATAAGTTGTTAATAACTTCATTCAAACTTTAACCTTTAATGAAAGAAAAATCTACACATATAATAGAATTGTAACTGATCGCTGTCTGTACATGGAAGATATTTAAGAAAAACTATTATTTTGGGTCTTTATTAACGGAATGGAATCCAAAAAAATGATTTTTAGATTTTTTGTCCGTTTGTCTGTGCGTCTGTGCGCGCTAATCTCAGAAATGGCTTTACCGATTTGGGTGTGGTTTTCACTAATGTATTATGATAAGCTTCACTTAACATTTAGTATTTGTTTTATTTCATAGGTGCATAAATGAAAAAGTTATGGCAATCTAAAGAATCGCCTAGGGACGAATCGCTAGTTATTTATTAAATTGTCAAAATATTATTAGATTATAATAAAAGCTTCATCGATATTTATTACTTTTTTAAGAAGAAATACAACGGAAAAGAAGTAGTAACAGTTAATGACTGTGACAATAAATACTGTAAAGGATTTAACAAAAAGGTTTAATTACCCTATTAAATATGCAGTAGAAAATCAAAGACAAAAATTAATTTCATTTCACTTTGCCATGCCCCCATTTTCCATTGTAATTCAATTCTTAATAATGAATTAATTGCTACAATATTATCTCCATAATAATTTATACTTGCATTAGAATCTCAATCTGTTCTTAGTTTTTATTTAAAACCTTTTTTTAACGTTGAGAAATGCGTTTATGCATACCACCTGCATATAGTTAAAAATAAAAGTTTGTGTTAAAAATATCGCTGTGAACGATATATTGTATTAGAAATATTAATAGAAATAACTTGGTTAATGGGGCTGCTCTCGCTTCGCTCAGGTGCTTACTACATGCGCGTCGTTCTACCTAATTTTTACAACGTCCTATCCTTCGCGAACCATATAAAATACCAAAATATAAAAATGAGCTATTATTCTCATAAGATTTTTATATGAGGAACTTTTTAAAAGTGAAAGAAGTTTTCACAATGGTGTAAGGACTTTTGGACTTTATCTGCAACATTCATAACCTCTTTATAATAGTATATATATATATATATATATATATATATATATATATATATATATATATATATATATATATATATAAATAATGTGCATATATATATATATATATATATATATATATATATGTACATAAAATTATAAATGATTTGAAAAGAAATGTGAAAGTCCTATTGGACACTCACTAACGTTGCAAATTTTAGCACTTTCTTTAATATGCAAGAATTACTTCCTTAATCATCACTCTTTAGTCACAACACGTAACCTTATGACGTTAGATAATTTTTTTTACAAATAAACATTTGGTATAAAATTCTATGTATAATCCCATAATACAGATATTATAAATGCGAGAGTTTGGATGGATATTTGTTACTCAATCACGCCAAAACGGATGAACGGATCTGGATGAAATTTGACACAGAAATAGATTATAGTTTAGAATAGTGGGTCCCGTGGGATAGATTTGTTATTATTTTTCAGTAGAGACGAACTCAAGCGAAGCGAGGGTGAGTAGCTAATATATGATATGAGTAATATAATATAAATAAATCAATATTTTGTTAATGGCGTTAATGTCGCCAAAGTTGACCTTTTCCTTGTGTTTTGACATATATTGTAAATTATAAAGACTATTCTAATATTTTTTGTTTGTTTGTCAAATAGGTAGATAAATTAAAATTCTTCCTGAAGAGCTGTTTTGCATGTTTATCAACCAACTTCTAAAAAGGAGGAGGTTATCAATTCGTCACAATCTTTTTTTATGTATGTATGTTCACCGATTACTCGAAGACGCTTGAACTGATTTGGAAAATTCTGTTTTTTTTTTGTTTTAAAGGGTATAGTTTAGTACCAGTTGGTCTCATTAAAATTTTGTCAAAATCGGTCGAGCGGTTTTTAAAAAATCAACAATAAATTATTTTTAAATAAATGTCTTAATGGAATATGTTATTAAAAAAAGTTTCTTCTTACAAATTACCTGCTTATTACGTCGACACTAAAAATGAAAAAATAAAAATTAAAAAAAAACGGACTTCCCGACACTATAAAGTAAAAAATACTTGGGTTTTCATTTAGAATAGATACCTAATCAAATATTTTCGAAGTCGGTGCCAGCCAATACAAATCAAAGCACACCGACTTCGAAAATATCTGATTAGGTATCTATTCTAAGTGAAAACCCTCGTTTAGTTATTTTTAACTTTTTAGTGCCTGGAAATCTGTTTTTTTTTACAAATCATTAAAAGATTTATTAGATAACTTGAGACAATAAATATGAGCTGTTACGTACATATACTACGTTTTATTGCAATAATTACGAGTGCGCACACTCATTAGAATTATACAAATAACTTAAAAAATATATATTAACTAATTAAAAAAAAAATTAAGAATCTATTATAACAGGTCAGTGAACCTATACTTAAATTGAGCAAATTATCAAATGTCTTATAAATATAAAATTTTATACTTTTACTTGAAAAAGGTACATTTTCACTACTTTTAATTAAAATAAAACATGTTATAAATGTACAATTTTCGTGGTGGATTACTATATACTACATTATTCTAATGAATTAAATCAAAAACATAGCTTGAGGCTAAATGTTAAAAAAAATATACGAACTAAAACGATAACTTTTTATTATTTTAAGAAAAAAGCCAATAACCTTTTTATCTAATACTATCTATGCCCCGCGTTTTCACTCGCGTTAAATTTGCTTGATTATAAACATCATTTTTACAATAATGTATGGAAATCTGCCCCATTTGTTAACATTTATGATTACTATTCCGTTCCCTTGGACAGTAGCATGATGATACATAGTCTCTATATGTATAGCCTTCCTCAATAAACGGGTTATCTAATGCAAAAAAAATCCAAATCGTATTACTAAGTAGTTCCTGAGATTACTGCGTTCAATCAAACAAATAAACTCTGCCTCTTTATAATATTAGTATAGATTTCTAATTTTAATACGTTTAAAATTATCTTGATGAAATAATTTTGATACCTTTTTCTAGGTTTCAGTATAATACATATTTTTTATACAAAAAATATAGCTTTTTGATTTAGCTCTTAAATTGGTCTAAATTAGAATCCCGTTTTATTCTCTTCTATAAATAAATAAACTATTTTTACACGACGAATGTATGTACATATTTCCTCATTAACATATTATCACATGCTTCTATGGTAGTGCGCTCACATTAGCGTTTATTATATAACTTGCTTATGTACAAGATGACATGCAATTGTAACTCTTATTTAGTATAGTTTTAAAACTATATTATATAGGGGGTTTGAAATATTTCTTGCAAGTTGTAAGGAAGTAGGAATGGTTCAAACATAAATGAATGTAAGTTAGGTAATCGTCATTGCACTCGACGGTACGTATACATATACCAGTATGTAGATTAATTTATATAAATACTGGCAGAACCCGCGGCGTCGCGCACGCTAAAACTACAAAAATACTAAAAAGGTAGGTTTCACATAAAGTTACATCCCCTAAATTTATCGTCTTATAGGATGAATTTAAAAAAAGTCTAAAACACTTATTTATTTCATTGTATCGAAGAGTATAAATACCAATTTTCAAGTAATTATGACCATTAATAATTTTTGGATTGTATTATAACGTGTTCTCCCGTGGGAATGAGATAATCTCCCGCGGTTAAAAGAAGCCTATGGTCACTCTCCAGCCCTCCAACTATCTCCACATATAAAATCACGCCAATCCGTCACTTTGTTTCGACGTGAAAGAAGGACAAACAAACAAACAGACAAACAAACACACAAACAAACAAACAAACAAACAAACAAACAAACAAACAATCAAACAAACAAAGAAACAAACAAACAACAAACGAACAAACAAACAAACAAACAACAAACAAACAAACAAAACAAACAAACAAACAACAAACAAACAAACAAACAAACAAACAAACAACAAACAAACAAACAAACAAACAAAAACAAACAAACAAACAAACAAACAAACAAACAAACAAACAAACAAACAAACAAACAAACAAACAAACAAACAAACAAACAAACAAACAAACAAACAAACAAACAAACAAACAAACAAACAAACAAACAAACAAACAAACAAACAAACAAACAAACAAACAAACAAACAAACAAACAAACAAACAAACAAACAAACAAACTTTCACATTCATATATTAGTATGGACATATATATGTTCAACCCTATATTATACAAAAAGTAAGGAGCTCTCCATTATATTATGTAAAATATATTAATGTTTTGATTTTAATATTTAACATTAGGTTCTTCGTCCACTATCGTGGGAGCTATTTTCCTTTATATTCTAATCATAACGTTATATTTAAATTAAAATCTTAAAATTTAAAAGAATTTCAAAAAATCCTTTTTAGTACACTTCAATGTTATTCAAGAAATATTCCATGTAAAGTTCTTACGTACAATAGTTTAAGGAATTCATTAGTGACATGAGACATCAAGTACCAAAAAGAATATAATGTTTTAACATAACAAAAAAAAACGATTTTTGGATGTATTAGCGTTTGTTTCTTAAAAGACGTAACTACGAGTATATATTATAATATAGAGGCAGGTGTGGGTAGTATTTAAGTATTTAAATTATTTTTTTACCGGTTACAACATAACATATCGTTTATTGATTAATAATAACAACGTTTCATAATCTTAGAAATATTTTTTCTTGCACTCGTCTGAACCCCTGTAGCTCGGATCCCATTTAGTATCATACGGCTAATGCAACAGTGGCTATGCCTCTCCCGTGCATTACATTTCTTTTTCTTGCTAATGCAATAAATATTAAATATACATACATATTACATAAGTATATTGTGTTTGTTGGTTTGTCCATCGTACGTACACCATCGAAATATCAAATCAACTTGATTTTTTACAAGGCGTACAGTAGATCATGGAATTATTTAACATCTTGTATATTACTTTACCGCTCATTTACAAATATAATGAAAATTTAAACGAAACAGTTTTAGTTGCGACAAGTTATTTAGAAATTAAGATCAAAATGAGGACGCGTTCGGCTCAGTTTGTAGTGACCCTACTTACTGTGCCAGGGGTCTTGGGTTCGAGTCCCGCTGGGGGCAGTCATTTGTGTGATCAGCACAAATGTGTGTACATACTACAGTTATGGTTGTTTATAATTTATATTTATAATATGTATGCATTTATAGTCATATATGTGTAGTGTATCAAGTATCTGGTATCCATAACACAAGCCCCGTAGCTTACCTTGGAACTAGATGGTGATGTGTGTTAATAGAGTAACATATTTATATTTATTTAATGAAAATTTTTAATTATTTAATTAAAAAATGATAATTTCTACATTATCAACATAAGTTCTACGTGTTATTTAACCACTCGTTGGTTATCTAACCAGTAATTGGACATCCGGACTTCCAGGGCCTCGCCATACGTGGCTAAGTAGAAAAAGGGTCAAATAGCACTTATACTCTTATAGCCTATTCATTAAGCCTCGCTTCTACTCTTTGATTAATCGATTTGCCTGTAGTTTAAGGTTACAAGATTATAAGCGTTATTCTACATTCTTTAAATTAACATTATTGCCTCTTGTATGGAGGCAGTGGCTGTCCAGTGGTAAAGCGCTCGGGTATTTTCATGAGCGAATCATATTCAATATTATTATCTTTTATTATTTAACTTGACTAATTGTTAAAAAAAAACATCGTAAGAAAACCTATATAAGTCTAAGAGAACCTAGCAAGTCGAAAGACACGTGAAGGCCGCCAGCCGGCACTTGGCCAGCGTGGTGGACTATGGCCTGAACCCCTCGTATTGAAGGGAGGCCCGTGCCCAGCAGTGGGACGTTAAAAATGGTTGAATACATACAATTAGAATCAGTGACTACATTTTGTAATAATATTAACTAACTATATAATAACCCGCATCCGTTTCACTTAAATAACTTTTTCAATATTGCATGAGGACTACTTGATGTATACCAAATAAATAGCCTGTAACTCTTCTTATCTAATTATATGTATGAGCAAAATATACCTCCCTTGTAATATTGCTTGAAAGAGGGACAAATCCACAGACTTATTCCCGATTTCACCAACATCCCATAAGCTACCACCTACGTATGCGATCCCTAGCTTAAAAGTTCCCCTAAACTAGCCCCTAAATTAAATTTCGTTTTACCATCGTCTGAGCCCGTATTTCTAGTACCTATATTTAGGTGGCATTTTAACATTTAGGTGACCCCTAACTGTCGGTGAAACAGAAACTGTCACCTAAAACAGCCCCCTAACCATGCTTAGGGGATCCCTTAAACTTAGGTGACATTGGTGAAATCGGCCATTACTTTCACAATTAATATATTAGTAAGGATCATTTACACTAATCTCGCCTTAACGCTATGCAAAGATTCTTAATGACCTATTTTATTTAGTTGAGATAGAAATATATATTATTTCAATATTAAACTCCTGTCGCTTGTACACATTATGAAAATAATATTTAAGCGTTATATGACGTGAATGTAAAACCTAAGAATTGGCTTTTCAACCGACTTCAAAAAGGAGGAGGTTCTCAATTCGACTGTATGTTTTTTTTTATGTTTGTTACCTCAGAACTCCGTCATTTATTAACCGATTTGGACAATTTTTGTTTTGTTTGAAAGGGTATACTTCTAGATTGGTCCCATTTAAATTTCAAAAAAAAATACCACCCCTAAGGGTGGAAAAACAACTAATGATGAATTTAACCTACTTCTAATTGTCATATTGACTTGAAACTTTGCAAGTACTTCTATTTCCGTTGATAGTACAGTGGTTCGGTGTTGTTAACCTGATCTGATGGCAAGGCCAGAAGGTGGATAGGTGGAACTCTTCAACGGCTAATAGTAGATACTTTGAGTTTGGGCTTATTTTGTTTGATTTGACAAGCCTAACACGTTAGAATCCTTACTTTGCTACTACTGTCTACACTAAAAAGGGAAAAATAAAAACTTTTTAACAAAAAAATAAAAACCGACTTCAAACAAAAGCACTAAAAAGTGAAAAATAACTGATTGGTAGTTTTCATTTACTATACATACCTAATCAAATATTTTCGAAGTCGGTGTGCTTTGCTTTGTATGGGCTGGGACCGATTTCAAAAATATTTGATTAGGTATGTATTTAATAGGTAGGCTTTAATTACTTAGCCAAAGCACACCGACTTCGAAAATATTTGATTAGGTATGTATAGTAAATGAAAACTACCAATCAGTTATTTTTCACTTTTTAGTGCTTTTGTTTGAAGTCGGTTTTTATTTTTTGGTTAAAAAGTTTTTATTTTTGATCATCTGAACGCGGGCGAAGCCGCGGGTAATGCTAGTATGTCAATATTTGCTACCTATATATTTTTTAAAGTTTTAACCATTAGTCTAAGCGAAAATTATAGAATATTATGTCTCTCAGCCCACTAATTTGACAGAGTCTGTACTTTGTATTTGACAGTCGAGTTATTTACGAGCTATTTTTGTTACTTATTCCACGGTAATGTATTCATTACATTACCGTGCTTATTCTTAGTAGAGATTAAGCAAAAGGGTCAAATAATTTAAACAGGTAAATTAGTTGCGGTTAACTTGTTAAGCGTTAGGTTGGTCAGGTGCCGCGCTTATGAAATACACATTTTCATACGTAATAATATATTACGTTACGTTAGTAATATTATATACTAGCAAGTGGAAAGGGTGAATTTCAATAACAATAGAATGAATAAGACACAAGAGTGTAGTCGAAATTTATAATATATATAATATATATATATATATATATATATATATATATATATATATATATATATATATATATATATATATATATATATATATATATATGTATGTATATATATATATATATATATATATATATGTATATATATAATAATTAATCGTTATAATATTTAACTAATATAATAAGAATATATAAATAAAAAATAAATAAATCATTTAATTTTGCATATTCTGTAAATTTTCGTGCACATTTCAAGCATTTTTCATGCATACTTGCAAGCCTATAGCAAGATTTTTATGTTGCATATAATCCGGTCTCTATTGATTATATTATTGGTATTATGTACGAAATTAAAAATCGGATGTGATTCCATACAAGTAACTGGTACAGTTATATGTATTGAGTGCCATCCTATTTTTAAACCATACAAGAACATTTCGATTTCACCCTATAGAGAAAATTCTAAATTGAACTTGAAAGCGTTGTTAGTTTAGGGCATAGCAATTACGAGTATGTTTAGCTAATACATAAAAATATTTATATCTATACTTAACATTATAAAGAGGTAAAGTTTGTGAATTGTGAGTTTGAGACGTTGTAGGAGGTAATCTCTGGATCTACTGAATCGATTTAGATGAAATTTGGTAAGAAGATAGTTTGAGACCCGGGGAAGGACATAGGGTACTTTTTATCTCGGAAATCATCCCTTAAGGGAAAAGTGAAAATGGGGATCAAAGTGTATGGGGAATCAAACTAGGGAAGCGAGGGTGAGTCGCCAGTTTATAATAAGTAAGTTGATGAGTGCAAACTAAAAGTTATGTTGTATGTATGCAAAGATTGGTTATTGCCATTTATAATAATAAAATGGAATTGATAAAAACATTTATTATTGAATACAAAATTATTATATTTTAAATAAAGTACATAGGGTATATCGGTCAATATTTAATTTCACTTTTTACCCCATAGACTACAAAACCCTCTGTACGCGAGTCACGACTCGCACTTTGCGAATATATTAAAATTAAAAATAATGTTTGACCTTTAAGCAAAGCCGTCGTTGACCTTGAGTATATATATAAAGGTCGCACAAAAATGTCCCATATAATAAGATTTATTAACGTTAAATGTCCTTAAATATTGCGCTGCAAGACGTGCTCTAACGCATTCAAATTATTTACAGGCATGTTATAATATTCGATTAGAATAATTTAACCATTTCAATTCCAGAAACTTAGAAATAAATTTTAAAACATACTTAAAAATGTACTTATTACATAATATATCTTTAGGAAATAATGACTACTAAAAATGTAAGAATACGATGAGACCCACCTTCACTTAATTTTTCAACTTTTTTTATTTGATTAATATTAAATGAATTATTAATTTAAATTATAGGTATATGTAATCATAAACTTCGAAATGCTTATATCGAAATCTATGCAGATAAATCAAATTGAAGTGTCTATTATTATCGCAGTTACAAATTATAATTTTTAATAGATAAGTAAACAAAAACTAACATATAAATAAAAAAAAATAACAAAAATAGTTTTTTGGCACAGTTATAAACCTACTCTACTTAACAATTTGTTTTATTTGAACATTCTTGTTACAAAGGCTGATAGTAATTATATAGGTTAAATACAAGTATTAATTACGTGCTAGTGAACGGTAATATTGCGATCGAGCGTTTCGCGGACAAGGTCTACATTTAACGGTCACTGACCTCTACCAGCTGACCGCCGTATTCATTTTCATAACTAGATGAGCGATCAAGATTCTATTATATGGCATTACAATCGAACTACTAATATATATGCGATAGTTTGTATGTGTGTATGTTTGTTACTCCTTCTCGTTGAAACGCCTAGACCAGGTATATATCCTAGCACACAGATAGACTATATCACTTGGAGTACACATAGGTTACTGTTAGACACTTTGTTAGGTACATATCGCTATAGTAATAATAATCTATACATATAATAAAAATCTAAGTGAATCGAATCCGTACATTAAATATTTTTTGGTATATCTTATTGTAATTGTCATTATTATCGATACAGAGGCTAATCTATAGTTTTTGGAATTTTTGTCTGCTTGTCTGAGAGCGCATCACGAGAAAACTACTAGACAGAAATTGACGAAATTTGGCATGATCATAGCTGGTTATTGGGTCAACATATATGATACTTTTTACTGCGGTAAAATATCTCATCTCTGAGAAATCGACAAAAAAATTAAAAAACTCGATCTTAAACCAATAAAATTGTAAACATACTTTCTTTTTACTGTTAACAAAACAAATAATTTAAAAGTATTAATCTGAAATGCTATGTGAATATACCTTAAAATTATTTTACCTTGGCTAAACCCATAAATGTTTGTAAGAGAACACACAGTTTACACTCGCCACGCGATAATCGAGAGGTTAAGTTATTGTATAGAGATTTTCTCGCCAATAGCCGAAGGTTAGTATTGTCTTGCATCAACTATTGTGTTTAATGCATTCGTCGAGTGACGAATACCGTTATATTCGCTGACTCGCATAATAAGTGCCGTAAGCGAAGAAAGCTGGACGACTGACGCGTACTGTAACATCTTTATATATATAATTCTTCTGTGAGTGTGTATGTCACTGAACTTCTCTCAAACGACTGGACCGATTTTGATGAAATTTTTTGTGTGTGTTCAAGGGGATCTGGGAATGGTTTAGATTCACAATTTTGTCCAAAAAGTTTGAAATTTTCAAATTAAAGACGTGTAGACAGGACAACGTCTGTCGGGTCCGCTAGTTTCCTATAATATTTTTTTAACAATTTAGTTAAGAAATGTTTTACTTATATTTTTATTTTTTTATAAAGATTTAAATGCTTTTAAATACGTTTAATACATAAAGATTTATCTTTTGTATATAGAAACGAAATGCAAGTTCCAAGCGGGTTTTGTATCGCCGATCTCAAACAGAGTATATCCTGACTCTGGTTAGGTTTTTGCTGACTATGATTTTTTAACTTGCCTGAGTCAAAACACGCGAGAACGTCAAATTATAATATAATTAGTAAAATTTATTTCTTAGTAATATGTATTTTTTTCGTCTAAAAGAGTTTATTTTACACTATAACTAACCATAGCTTAAAAAATAATATAATTAGAAGAACAAACAGATATAAATTTTATTTTTATGTATGGTAAATGCATTAGTCGTCAAATCACTGTATGGCTACTTCCTTTGATAAGTACGTGTATGTACTCTAAAACTTTCACTGACATTAAATACGTGGTCCACAGTATGATCTTTTTGAGTCATAATTAAGCAAACGTCCGTCACAGATAATTCGTAACCGTACGTTTTAGGTTTGATAAAAGAATCTTAAATGCTAAAAATTCAGAAAACTTTCCTTTAAGAAAACCCTTTTTTCCACAGGAACATTTATTTTTCTTGGATACAAAGTAACCTAGGCCACTTCCATATCATCTATCTATACCTTAGTCTAAAAGCCCCGTAGAAATTATTTCAGCAGCTTTAGAGATTAGTGGGTACAATCACACACGAAGATGAAGAGTCTTTTTATATCACAATAGCTTGATATGAGATATTCTAAAATCAGCGACAGATACTTCAATTTTATTTATAAGCTTACTCTTATATAGTTGCGTTTAGTATAGATTTCTCAGAGATGAGATATTTTCCCGCAGTAATAAAATCCTAATGTTGACCCAAATGACCAGAAATGATCATGCCAAATTTAATCAAAATCCCTCCAGTGGTTTTTTCGTGATGCGGTGACAGACAGACAGACAGACAAAAAATCTAAAAACTATAGTTTCGGCTTCCGTATCGATAATAATGTTTGTTTCAATAAGATTTTCCAAAAAATATTTAACGTACATATTCTAGTTACGATTTCATAATTTTATTAAGTAATATATCTAATTACTTGAATTATTTATCGAGCAATTACTGTAAGAGATGTGAAACCGACAACAAACTTCGTAACACAGTGCTAGTTGCATTGTTCCGTAAAGGGTCAAAACGCTTTAAAGGTTTTATGAAGAATAAAATATATGAGAATTTGCGTCATAATGTATTGAAATATACATATGTACACAGTATATGCAACAACTTTGAATACTACAATTTACTCTATTGCTTAACTCTAGTGACATACAAAATGCAATACATCGTGGGAATAATAGAAAAGATTTCCTTTAATTTCTTTGATCAAAGAAACTGACAAAACTTAGATTACATTTTAAATTTAATTATAATACCAGATATTTGTGCTCCTCTCATGGTTTATGAATAACTATCCCATATCCCAAACACATTAGATCATGTAACACGACATTAGATACCTTCCTCAATAAATCTTACTAATTATAAATGTAAAAGTTTAGATGTTTGGATGGACGTTTGTTACTCAATGACGCCAAAGCTGGATAAAATTTGATTATTATAGTTTGGAATAGCACATAAGCTACTTTTTATTCTGAAAAAATGTACGGTTCCCGTGGGATAGATTTGTTTTTGTTTTTCTTGTTAACTATAAAATGCAAAGCGTATTATTAAAATGTGAGTCGATTCCAGAGATTAACGTGTTCAAATAAAAAAAACAACAAATAAATTTTTCTGCCTTTTAATATACGTGTACTATATTTCAAAAAAACGGTTAATTATATTAAAGTTTGACATCTTATTTTATTACTCGAAAAGAACACGAATGCAATACATTTTTTTCTCTCAAAAATAAACTGATTTCGATTAGTCTATAACGGGAATATTTTAATGAAATTCTTATTTTTTTTATACTCCAATTAATAATTGATTCGAAGGAGTTTCCAAAAAAGCATATTAACTTCAAATTAAAATTTCTTAAGTTATCCTGAGCTTAAGCTGACGCCCATGTAAAAGCAGACAAAATTTGCATAATTACGTCGAATATTTTATCTAAAAATTACATTCTCTCCTTAAATAGAGCACTCTATACTTAAATATCTACTGTAAAATAAATCCAAAATACACCCCTCGCTGCTAAGAAAAATAAATATAAAATGACAAGGAAATAAATATCTTCATAATATTTTTCTTGGTTCACATAGAATAATTCTTTTATTTATTTTTTTGACGATAACATATTGATTATACCCAAAAAATTACACATTTTGTTTGATTATTTTAAATATTAACTATTTTATTGTTGATATTTTTTCCAAGCTTTAATGTATAAAATAAATTAATTTACCTATATTATAAAAGATATATGTATCATGTTACCTTTTTAGACGTGTTCGGAGGTCGCTGCTCGAAGGAGGATGAAGAAGTGGACGCGTGTTTGCTAAAAAGCTTTAATAATCTTATCGACCATCTTAAAAGTGGATCGCCTGAATTGGGTGTTAAACAGGTACATTTAAACAGTTTTGCTTTAAATATTGTCTTATTCTATATTTAATAGGTTCCTTCCTTTCTTAAAAAAAGTTTCTATATAACACCAAATAAATCCAATGTGATACACCGCGAATTTCCCAACTCCGGGCTACAACTGAGAATATCTTAACAAATTAACTCACTTACAAACTTGACCCGGCCTGGGACTCGAACCCTGGACCTCTCGATCTACTACCGGACATACTAGCCACTACACCACCGAGGCAGTTATTAAATTGTACCCTTATTAAAATTTCACTGTATGAGTTATTATGAAATCGATGTAACTTTTAACTTAAGAAGTCATCATTAATTTACGTAGTTCTATATTTTCTCGGTAAATATATAAATAAATATGTTAGGACATAAACACACAGCTCCATCTAGTTCCATGGTAAGCTACGAGGCTTGTATTATGGATATCAGATAGTTGATACACTACATATATGTAACTTTAAATATATACATATTATAAATATAAACACCTCCGACTGGAGTACAAACATTTGTACTTATCATGAATGCCCCTGCGATACACGAACCCGCGACTTCTGGTACACCAAGTAGGCTCACAACAAACTGAGCCAAACGTGTCGTCATCTATACATATAATAAAATTCTAACTGAGTCAAATCTGTACATTAAATATTTTTTGGAAAAACTTATTGAAATAGACATTATTATCGATACAGAGGCCGAATCTATAGTTTTTAGAATTTTTGTCTGTCTGTCTGTCTGTGACCGCATCACAGAAAAATCACTGGAGGGATTTTGATGAAATTTGGTATGGTAATACCTGGTTATCCGGCACAACTAATATACTAATATGAGTATACTAATATGTAAAACCTAAGAATTTGGATTTGGTCAAAAGAACGCGGGCGAAGCCTCGGGCAATGCTAGTAATATATAAAACATCTGTTATTAAAATTTTCAGTCGGACTCAATATTATTAGACGAGTTATCAATCGCCCTCGGCGGCGGTCCCGACGGCTACAGAGCAACGTTTAAAGACATCAACGCGAGCGGCGTTGACGACGTCAGCATCACAAACGTTCGGTAAAGTTTATTTTTATTTTTTTTAAGTTGAAATTATCCATTCTTCTTGAAGTAGTTACGATATTTTCTAAAATTACACAAATTAAATTTAAATATAGTATGAATTTGCAAGATATTAGAAAATCTTCACTTTCAGGCTGGCAAATAATAAAAATTTATGAATAACAATACAACAGCTATAATAGTAATAAATATAAAGTTAAAAATAAGATTATATTCCCTACCATTTCTTATTAACAATTTTATATTTTAAGATAACGGTTCTTAAGCTCTTAAAATTAATTTAAATAAACATTAATTTAAATAGTTAAATATGCTGGGACAATAACACACAACACTATCTAGTTCCGTGGTAAGCTACGAGGCTTGTGTTATGGATATTAGATAGTTGATACACTACAGTTACACATATATAACTTTAAATACATACATATTATAAATACTTATAAATACCCATGACTGAAGTACAAACATTCGTGCTTATCACACAAATGAATGCCCCCAGCGGGACTCGAACCCGCTACCGCTGGCACTCAGTAAACAGCATCACTACAAACTGAGCCAATCGTGTCGAGATTTTACACGATGACATTATACATCTAATTATATATATAGCATATAATCCTTTCCAATGAGCAAATAAGCCATTAAAATCCAGCTATGTCATTAAATTAGATATGTGAGAATGCAAAGAGGCATAAATAAACGTATATATAATTTATTCTTCTCACGTATGTACGTGACAGCACTCGGGATGATTGACCGTACGTATCACTGGTGTGCCTTACGCCTTTGATTTTTGCGGTCATCTCTTATCCTTGATATAGAATAAGATAATAATAGCACAATGTTATTTTAATCATTTACATATAAATACATATTGGTTATTTTTAAAATGTTTTGCATTTAGTTCTGATAGAAAATAGTATTTTTTTTCTACATTTTTCTAGTACATATTGTACATTTTATTACTTTCAACGTTTAGTATAGATTTCCCAGATATGAGATATTTTCCTGCAGTAAAAAGTATCCTATATGATGACCTAGATAAACAGCTATCATCATACCAAATTTCATCAAAATCTGTCCAGTGGTTTCTTTTTTTTTGGTGATGATGCGGTCACAGACAGACAGACAAAAATTCTAAAAACTATAGATTCGGCTTCTGTATCGATAATAATTACTATTTCAATAAGATTTTCTAAAAAATATTTAATTTTTTTCTAAAAAATATTTAATTTACAGATTTGACTCAGAATTGCATTATATGTATAGATTATACTCATTAAACTACGCTTAAATTCGCATCTACGATAGCGCATAAAGCGTATTTTTTACGACGTTCAGAGAATATATTATGATAATCTAGATTTACTTCATGATCACGTAGAGAGAAAGAAAGTGAGAAAGTTTTTAAACAATGTGATTTTTAAATTAGTGAAAATTACTAAATACAATTTGACTCTATATACTCTACCTAAAATCACATGGTACTATAATAATATTTAGATTTAATCTTTTTACCCACTCAGTTTACGACCATAACTTACCAGTTTCAGTAGTACCCTCACGTCTTTGCGTTTAGAGTTTAGATGAACCATAATGGACTTTAGGTTCTTTATGTACGCCACTCAGAACAGTATGTGTTAGGTTTTTTAAAATATAATTCATATTATTAGTACAAAATATTCATCCCACGAAGGAATTCATCTAAACTATACACATTGCAAATTGCTATTCCACAACATGAAACTTTAAACATATAATAATGTCAATAAAATTATACATGTATGAATCACAAAACAAGTCTTTGTTGTATTTGTGGTTAAGAACAACCGCAAGCAAACATTGCCTTACTTGCTAAAACCTTCACCTTCAAATGCCTTTTTACATATTGATTTAAATTACACTAAAATTATAAAGTTTGTTTGTTTGTTTGAACGCGCTAATCTCAGAAACTACCAATTCGATTTGAAATTATTCTTTTTGTATTATATAGTCCGTTTATTGAGGTATATCATAAAAGTCTATCTTGTCCATATAACCGTTAAAAAGTACCGAGGAAAGCGATCGTGAGTCGCTAGTATAAACAGGTAAATTTGGCATAATGTTTTTATTAAAAGCTTGTGAATATGTGTGTGTGTATGTTTATTCAAAAAATAATTTTATTATTTTAATAAGGTATGAACTATGAAGACATAGATGACCTCTAATTTTTTTGCATCGTTTACTACTAAGACCAGCTTGGCACATATTTTTTTCCAAAACGACTAATGCTAATTAAAAGAAATGAACACTAAAACGTTATAAACGACAAAAAATTTACATTTTCATAGTATGTACAAAAAACACTGCAAAAAACGCCTGTAACTGTAAGAACGCCTGTTACTTCAATATTTATGTAATCTAATCTCTTTTAAGCTTAAAAAATAATAACATAATCTTGGTGAAGGATAATTTAAATTCCGATAAATTCAGTCTTTAAGACATCAAGAGATAGGCAAATAAGCAAACACTTTTATACTTATATAATAAACACTTATATATTAAACACTTATACCTATTATAGATACAAAAGTGTGTTTATTGGTGTGTCACTTGTCCTTCATTCATCAACAGAATAACGGTTTGATCTTATATTTCGCGGAGATAATTTATTGACCGAAATGTTGATGCTAACTTTTTTATGTAAGATATAATGAAGAGTGAAATTTTAAGTCTGCTAATTACGAACTGGAGCGATTTCACAAAGCATACTAATGTTAAAAACATTAAAAAATGATAATAAGAAAGAGTGAGAGTGATATGTGTTTATCACTTCTATGTAACATCCAAATATCGATTTGAGTGAAACTCACAATGGAGAAAGCTTGTAACTTCTAATAAGAATATAATACTAAATCTTAATGGAACCTTACCAGTGACCCGACTGACCTATCGAGGTAGACCGTAGCAACCACTTGGTTGTTTTGAAGTACACTTTGCTAACAAAGAAATATAAGGAGCGAGCCATAAAACATGGTACACCTCACCAAACCTAACTCGGCTGGTATCCTGGATTATAAATAGGCTACTTTTTATCGAACGCGAGCGAATCCGCGTGCATTACTAGTTATTGATATAACTTACATTATTACGTGAATGTAGTAGAAAAAGTAAATGACCATTTTAAATAAAACTAACTTTTATATTCGGTGGAGACTCCCGTGACCATAATTGCTGTAAAGCATTCAAAACGTCGGGAACCAAAAATCAAAATAAATCCGCGAAAACATCTGAAAAGATAGTTATATTTAAAACTAGCAGAACCCGCGGCTTCGCTCGCGCTAAAACTAAAAATCTCTAAAAAGGCAGTTTCATGCAAACTTTCTTCCCTTTTGTTATCCCCTTATAGGATGAATTTTGAAAAATTCTAAGACTCGTATTTATTTAATTTTATTGAAGAGTATATATCTCAAGTTTGAAGTAATTCTGATGATAAATATTTATATCGACTTTTTCCGTGGGAATTAAGTAATCTCAAGCGATAAAAAGTAGCCTATGTCACTCTCCAGCCCTCCAACTATCTCCACACAAAAAGTCATGCTAATCTCCGATTTGACGTGAAAGAAGGACAAACAAACAACAAACAAACATACTTTCACATTTATAATATTAGTAAGTACGGATGTCAAATATTCACGTGAATCTAATTAAGAAAGTATTAAGTAAATGACTACATATAACGGTATGTACCGCACATGTCCAGATCGGACCTGGACACGTACCAGTTCCAGCTGACGCTGTCCATCCCGCACATCAGCGTGACGGCGCGCTACCGCTCGTCCGGCTTGCTGCTGCTGGTGCGCGCGTCGGGCGGCGGCGACTACTGGGGCGAGTACGGTGAGACTTAGACAACTTTGCTTTGACCCTTAAAATATTATTTTCTTGTCTACAATAAATTGTTTACCATTTTTAATTGTATAGCAATGCTTTAATATTTTAAATTTACTATTAGTTTATAAGGTTTATTTATTACGACAGCAATATATCCCTCATTTTAGTACTACTTGAAGGACATTTGAAGGGTAAACAGGAGCGAATAAAATTAAAAAACAACGTGTGTGTGTGTACGCGTACACGTAAGAAGTTATACTTCTTTGGCGTAAGAGAACAAAAATAGCTAAATATTTCATCCCGTATGTCACAACTCTCTATTTGTAAAAGGAATGCAGCTAACTTCATCATGTCGCTTTCAGTTGACTTTACCATGTCGCTTTTTGGCTGTCGGTGTGCGCGCGCATCGTAAAAATTTTACTCTCATATTTTTTTCCAAAAGTGCCAAAAGGAGTATAACTTCAATAATAAATCATCTTTTTTCATAAGTGGAAAATAAAAAAAAACTGAACATATTGTGGTTTCTGTACTCTTGTTTGAAATTAATGTTTAAAGTTATTGTTCATTTTGAATAGTATTGTTCATCTTTATAACATACAACCTTTGTAATGGTACATAATGTTGCCGAGTATAATGATTTACTTTGTTCTCTATTGTCCGCTGACTTTGAAAATAACGTATGATTTATAAAAAATATCTATGAAAATACATAGTTTTTCACGCAACGTTGTTTAGTACCTACCTAATAGTAAAGTACTTAAGCGACGGAGCTTCTCTCGGCGTCTTTAAGGAAAGATATAAAAATAGTTAATAAATTGGAATGCCTAATGGCTTCCCAAAATAAAATAATGAACATATGCATTTTATAACAACTAGCCTAAGGCTTCGCTCTGAACAAGTATCACTTGGAAATATCCTCTGTACTCAAATACCCAAAAGGTATAAATTAATATGGCGGTAACGCTATAGAAATCAAAATAAATAGCATAAAAAGTTTTTTTTTTTCAGATAAAACACCTATCTATACATATAATAAAATTGTAACTAAGCCGAATCTGTACATTAAATATTTTTTGGAAAATCTTATTGAAATAAACATTATTATCGATACAGAGTCCGAATCGTATAGTTATCGTATAGTCGATATCGTATAGTTTTTAGAATTTTTGTCTGTCTGTCTGTCTCTAGGGATTTTAATAAAGTTTGGTATGATGAATTTCTGAGAAAAAATGCAAAAACTGCAATGTAAGTAAAAGTATGCTAACTGTAAAACCTAAGAATTTGGTGTTTGGTCATCTGAACGCGGGCGGAGCCGCGGGCAATGCTAGTATAATTATATGTATGTACTTAAAAAGTAAAACCATCAAAACTTGATCCAAATCTTTAGAGCCATTTTCGAGATACAGGAAATAAGTGTATATATATACAAGAATTGCTTGTTTAATATAATAAGATTATATTATTTTGTTTTAGAAAATGTAAAAGCTAAAGTTTATTTCCGCGGGGAACCGTACAAGCGCGGGGGCAAGACCTACCTCAAGTTGAAGCAGCTCAAGTTAGATTTCTCAGTAAAAGACATCAAAATGGGCGTCGAAAATCTGCAGAACAGCAACAGCGTACTACGTATGTATTTTTCTATCTTAAATCTTCTGGCAACTTACCTTCAGGACGACGTACATGTTTCGTGATTCGTTTGAAATAAAAATTTAATCATAGACTAAAATACATTTTTATATGAAATCTTTAACGCAATGTAATTTTTTTAATTTAAATTCTTGAAAACCTCAGACTAAGGTATTATACAGACGAAATCCGACCAAAAAAAAAATCTAAAACAGTAGCGGTTAAAAAATAGTAATAATTTTCTAAAAATCAAAAATAGTAGTAATTTTCTAAATCTAAATGTAAAAATGTACAAAATAATATTATGAATCCGTAAAAATTTTAATAAAATTGGCCATTTAATTTACAGAAGCAGCATTAAATCTATTCATAAACACAAACTCTCAGGAGCTTCTTAAAGAAATGAAGCCTCAGCTCAAGGGAGACCTCGCCGAGAAAATGTCCAGATTTATTGAGAGGATCCTCGAAAAAATATCTTACGACGATCTGGTTGAGGAATAAATATGTTTTAAATTAAATTAAATAACTAACAACAATTTAAAAAAGGATTATTTCTGGATAATTTTTTTTTTAATTAAATTGTTAAAATTTCAAATTAAATTATATTGATGACGTTTGAAATTTTTTAACTGTACCAAAATTTCGATATTAGAAACTTAAACCTGTGACTAATTTATTTTCTATATTATTCTTCTTAAATAAATTTTGAAAATAGAATAGGTACATTCTGAAATTTGAATTAACAGAAAGTTTGAGTCCGTAAATCCAAAATTTGAAAAAGGAATGAATTCTGAGTAATTTTCCTAATGGTATCCCAGAATAAAATAATATATCCATTTTATTAAAACTAGTCTTAGGCTTCGCTCTCGAACAAATATCACGTGAAAATATTCTCTGTAGGTACTCAAATACCCAAAAGGTACCAATTTATACGGGAAATGGACTGAGCGCTATAGAAATTGATACACTGCAGCGCCCTCTTGTGGCGAGTTACATCAACATGTATAGCATACAAAGTTTTTGAAGTTATACTTCTTTTGGCACGTTAGGAAAAAAATATGAGAGTAAAATTTTTACGATGCGCGCGCACACCGACAGCCAAAAAGCGACATGAGTAAGTTAGCATTCCTTCTACAAAACAGAGAGTTGTGGCATACGGGATGAAATCTTTAGCTATTTTTGTTCTGTTACGCCAAAGAAGTATAACTTCTTACGTGCGTAAGGGTTGAAAGTGAAATAAATACATAAGTACACACGGTTTTTTTATATATAAAAGGACTAAGCTTTCTAAGCAACCAGTGAAGAACTTGCAGTTTGCAATTTTGCACAAACGAACACTTATATATTTATTATTATATACTTATGTAGATTATTGTATCACTACTCATTTAATTATTTTTAGAAATGTCCGGGCAAAATTGGTTTAATTAGAACACAATATGTATTTAACATAAAATTAGTTATTTATTGAAGTTAAAGTTAACAACAAACTTAAGTTTTATGAACTATTAATTTGTAGAGATGAAGTGATGTAATAAATAATTTTAAGGGAAAATAAAGATATTTTATAATCTGTCTTGTGTCTTTTTACAAGCTTTTATTTAACTTGCCCTGTTAGTATGTATGTGTGGGACAAACCTTGCAACTGAATTCTTTATTCACGTTTAGTTTGGATGACAATGCATGGCTAGCTAAGTTACGTCATCATTATTATACAATATGGCGAACTCGCAAAGATGGCGGACTATGTTTTTTTATGCACCCCTGACCCCATGATATGAATATCGAAAAATGAAAGGATTTGCTGAGATTTTTTTTTTTATATATTAGTTTATGTTTTTTTATAAATATAAGAAAAAATCTCCCGACAAACTCTTATATTATACAAGCTGTGTAATGTAATAAATTGTTGGGTTTGATTTAAAGTTTATATTTTTCCTTTTTGAGCATTTAAGTAAAAGCTTGTTTTAAAAAAAAATGACAATTAATTATTTTTTTATATTAATTTACCTATGATATAAAAATACCTTTGCCTTTAAACAATATTTAAATATTACTCTACTGCTTTTTTACTCTATACTTTTTTACTTCAAGAAATAAAATGCATATCATTTAGCACTTTCTCCTTATTATACATAAATTATTTGCATTTCTCGTAGGTAATATGAAAATTCTAAGCTAACTTTATATCTTCTAAATGAGTATTAATTTTAGTTATATTTTAATTAAATTCTACTACAACAAATTACGTCATAAAGGCTTATGTAAATAATCTAAAATATTATATTATATTTACATATAATTACTTTAATAAGGGTCGAACTTATTATCACGAACTGACTACACTGTACCTAAAGTAAATTAACGATTCAAAAGAGCTTATTACTTTATACATCTAACTTTCTTTTCACTTAATACAAAATAAGAAGAGAAGGTATAGGTAGTTGATATCCTAACGCTTATATAACATAATAAACATTATACTCGCAAAACGATTTAAGCGAGCCTTAAATGGGATTCCATCATTAACCTTCATATTGATTGAATTATGCAACTGTTTGTGTCCTTAATTGGAGATGTGGAGGATGTCCTTAGTAGGAAGTGTGTACGCGCAGACACAAACGCACTCTCTATTCGTATCACTATCATACTCCGTTGGGACGACCATTCGACATGACCGGTGAGAGTTAAGGCGCAAGACAATCCGACAGCTTTACGTGCTCTCCGAGGACAGGGGATAAAACACCGTTAACTTCTCAATTCCGGACTTTTACTGCGAATTTTTGAACAAGAAAAGCTAAACCTAGGACCTCCGGATCTGCAACCGTACATGTTAGCCACTAAACTACACAAATAACGCTGGCATTATATCAAAACATATTTTGGTAATCCCAAAGTTTTGGAAACTGGCTTTTGTAAAATTCGTGGAACCAACGAACGCGACATGTAATGGAAAAAATATATTTAGATTAAATATTGACGTTATAAATTTTTACTCAAAGTAAACATTATTTTTCATTAAATTTATTTTTAAATTGATATTTTGTTTTATTAATATTTTATTATATTGTATATTTATTATTAATTGTATATTAATATTTATTGTCTATTCAAATAATAAAATAGAAACAAAGCGAAATCTGTACAAAATAATATAAGTATTATATATAGACCCCAAAAAATAGTTGTCGAAAATGTCCATTTGTCGGTTTGTCTGTTTGTAGGAAAATATAGGAACGGTTCCTTAGAGAGAAAGATAACATCAACATTTAGGGTGGTTTTCTCCCATGTCCCGTTTGTTCACCTGTACTTATATGTATAATTTCTCATAATAGCTTGATTATAAAGCAGAAATATAAGCTATAGGTATCTTACTTGTAACCGATATTGATATACACTTGATCGGTTTTTTCCAGTCGTGAAACATTTTATGGAAAATTCTTATAATTGTAATTTTGTAATGAATATAGTATACTTAATATTCTATTTCAAGTTTTATTTATCCTCACGATTGTATGACATAATATGAATATATCATTCGTATAAAACCTTTTTATCCGATTGCGGCGAAGTTCAAAGAAGGGTTATGTGTTTGACCTGTATGTATGTATGTTTGTTCCCTATATTCCATCGTAAATTATTAAACAGCTTAATCTATAGATACGTATAATAAATTTGTAACTAAGCCGAAACTGTACATTATTATTTTTTTATTTAGAGCATACGATTATCCCACTGGAACCAAAAAAGATATACGGAAATAAAGAAAACTCTATTCATAGAAATTAAGAATTTTCAAAAGTACTTTAGTACTTGTGAAATTACATTTATCTGCACTTAATAAAATTTGTAATATTAATGTAAATAGAAAATTAAAATGAAATTTTCAACAGAAAAGTAAAAATAAAATTTAATGCTTTTTATTTTTATAATATTAATATTATTAATAATAATAATTCTTATGATGTAGTTGCAAAAAAAACTATCGTATTTATAAATTTGACTTATTATGTAAACAGAATTGCAGATACTCGTGCGTATTCAGTATCAGTATACAGTCCAAGCCATCAGTGCAGTGTCGCAAACTACTGGTAGGGGGACTTTCGCAGGCCCTCGCATTGACAAACAACATTCAAAAGTAACAACTATACTGTGCTGTACGGTCAAATATGATAAATTTATTAATAAATGTATTGATATAAATATAAATTATCTCGATTTATTCATATATCATCGTAAATATTACAGTCGATTTTTATTCGTTTTAAATAGATAGGCATCGCTCAAAGATGCGCCATCCAATGTTTATATTTGGTGTTAGTGCCATAGTGCTGTGTTATGTACAAATTTGTTATTCCGAAAAGGAGGTTGTTGAAATACGTAAGTGTGTTATATTAATAATATATATACAAAGAAAAAAAATGTAACTTATACCGTTATTAATTTAAAAAACAAAATTTAATATATACATATTTGAAAAATTTTCGTTTTATTTAAAGTCAAAAATTGACTCTATCGAAATGAAAATGTCTAATCACTATTATGAAGATTAATGGAAGAAACAATAACATTTTTTTTATTATTAATTTTTATTTTTATTATTTCGTAATACATGAAATTGTTCGTGAAAATAAAACACTAATAAATTTTTATCAGATTTATAATTAGTAATCTAATTATTAAAACGTCTTAAAACCCCCCATCACTATTTTCAATGCCACCGACAAATGTGGGTCAAATTGCGGCTCTTATATAAACTTTTTTTGGATGTTAAAGACATTTTGCAATCATTATTGCACATGCTATTAAATAAATATTATTGTAAAAATCAAATATCGGTAAATCGAATCATTTGTAACGATAATTTAAAAAATTCTGCTAATATCGCAATCTATTAAGCAATATTACAAAATATTATAGAAGGTCCTAATGGTATATTTGGCGCATTCTAATAATGTTGAAATCATTTATCTCTGGCTGGCTTACATACAGGTATACAGCCTCCCAAAAATTAATGTCAGTTGTCTTTTGCAACCCTCAAAAAGACCTCAAAAATAATATTGCCTTCGTACAATAATATCTACTAATTTTTACGTTTTAATATTTTTCTGTCGTTAAATCTGTTTGTGTATCATTCTACATACATATATAAAAATTGATCAGCTTGTCGGATTCGCTCAAATGTGGATTCCGCGACATATCGAAATTAAAATAAATAAAAGACGCTAACGGAACTGTATTACTAAGCCTTCGCTGTCCGTCCATCTGTCCGTCTGCCGCTATAACAACAAATAATAAAAATAAAAAATAAAAATACAAGAAACATTTTTTAACGTTCGTAATCAATCATCGAAGTTAATATACTACATACATAGAGTAAAAGTAGTATTAATAAAAAGTAAATCGTATATACGGAACCCTTCGTGTGCGAATTCGACTCGCACTTGACCGATTTCATTTATTTATTTGCACACTAAGTACTATGAATGTTCAATTTTTCATACGCACGCTCGCATAGTTAGTAGTACCTAGATAAAGCCTAGACGGATCGCTAGTGTGTTTTTTGTATGTAGTTTAAATACAGATATGATGATGAATTATTTGTTAAGATGACAAAACGCTTATTTTAAGCCATTTTTGTTAGCTATAGCACCATTGTGACAAATCACTAAGGTAATAAAACATTACAATCAACTCGAGTCATAAAATAACAGCAACATAATCTAAAACAAGGCACTGTTAGCCCAGTGGTAAAGCTCGCTTGGGAAATAGAGTGAAGCGAATTCATATCCCTGGTCTCGCACCTCTAATATTTTCATGTGCGAATCATTTCCAACATGATTACCACTTGTATTAACGGTGAAGGAAAACATCGTGAGGAAACCTGCATGTCTGAGAGACCCTAGCAAGTTTTCTAAAGACATGTGAAGTCCGCCAACCCGCACTTGGCCAGCGTGGTGGACTATGGCTTGATTCCCCTCGTACTGAAGGGAGGCCTGTGCCCAGCGGTGAGACGTTAAAAAGGGCTGAATACAATTTAAAACAAATACCTAATAACACAATATCGTATCAAACCTTGATCTCGTACCTCTAAATTTTCATATACAAATCATTTTAAATATGTTCTTCAGTAACCACTTTCTAGATTAAAGAAATACATCCTGCGGAAACTTCCACATCGCAGAGATCCAAACTAGGTTTTGAATGACGTTCGAAATGGGCCAACCTGTATTTGGCCGTGGTGGACTATCCCACCTGATTAAAATTACAATAATTAACATAATATTTCTTAGAACTAAAATTATAATGAATTTGGAGTTATAAATTAAAGTATTTGAAAATCGATAAATAAAAACTTACATATGTAATCCATCTACTAATAATATAAAGAGGTAAAATTTAAAAAATTGTAATTTTGGATGTAGGGGGCAATCTCTCATAATCTGACACTATTGATCTGATTCTATATATTCTTTACTAATATGAAGTTACTGTTTTGAAACCCTAATTAGATAAACAAGAGATGAACCTTATATCCATACCTATATCTATATACTAATATTATAAAATGTGAAAATTTGTTTGTTTGTTTATTTGTTTGTCCTTCTTTCACGTGAAAACGAAATGATGGATTGGCGTGATTTTATGTGTGAAGATAGTTGAAAGTCTGGAGAGTGACATAGACTACTTTTTACCGCGGGAGATCTACTTCCCACGAGAAAACACGTTATAATACAACCGAAAAAAATATTTATGATCAGAATTATTTGAAACTTGGTATTAATGCTCTTCAACACAATTAAATAAATACGTGTTTTAGCATTTTTCGAAATTCTCATAAAGAGGTAAAATAGGGTATGAAAGTTTGTTTAAGCCTACCTTTTTATTTTTTTTGTAGTTTTAGCGCGAGCAAAGCCGCGGGTTCTACTAGTGTTATATAACCTTCAAATTTGACAAAAAATGCGAATTATGACGACAGAAATCGTTACGATACTCATTAGAAAATCATTATTGAATCGATTTATTGATGATTATATAAAGTATCACTAATTTACTTGCCATGTTCTTCCTATTCCGCTCCGGGTAGTACTTGAATTAATGTATCAAACATCGCTTTTCCGTATAATACAGTGAAATACAATTCTTACGTATCTAATATTAACTTGATATTAGTCTTAATATTTCTTCCACAAAAAAATATTCATATTCATACCTATTATTCACTCTTTTGCTTAAATATTAATTTCATATCTTCTGATGACAAGCTTAGTAGTATAGGCCTTATACTTTTTTATAACGTTGGAAAATGCATTTACACACACTTTAGACATACAGGTGGTTATGTAGAACAGTTCAATACAATACAGTTCTTCCGTAAACGCAATAAGTGCAGTAAGCAGTTTTACTTAAATTCTTAGTAAAAAGTGTCTCGAGTCGACCCGAAAGTCTCGGTTGGGACCCAAGACAAATAAATTTACAAAAAGTACCGGGACTTCGAGACATCCCGGGAACAATACCCTACTAAGAACGCAAACTAGCGTAAACGAAGCGTAAGTTTAGTTACTAGCATTTTTTCTCGATTAAAAATTCTAAGTCACATTCGCTTGAATCCTCTCTGGAGTCAAAATCAGCTAAAACTTTCTTCAATCGTCTATTTCAATCCAATAAAAAATGAAACCTAAATAAGGGATTAAGAGCGACTCTTAGTGAAATCCAGGTCAAATACTTATTGTAGTGATCCTTACCACACAAGGAAACCTTACTTTGTATAAGTTTATTGGCACTGGCTCACCACTACACCCAGATCCAGGCGCAAACGCACGTCCAACTCGCACCGCGTCTATGACAGACTGCCCGGTCGGATGACGTTGACAGTTACACCTTCTCTCGGTGTACATGAGACAATGTATTATATCTACTTAATAGATACAAACACTACATCCCTTCCTTTTTAACAAATTTTATTTTACTGTAGGTACCTAATCAACTTGACAATCATTTTTTCTTTTTTTTTTTTTATTTCTATTGACATAAACAATCAATCAACTATAGTAACATAATTTGATATTAATTTATACTGTATTATTTAATTAGTTTATTTGATCCTCATTTCTATCTGCCTCATCTTCTACCGTCTTCCATTGTCCTTCTACACGCTTTAGATGAATCACATTCCTTCGTAGTCTTTGTCCGGTTTCTTCGTTTCTTATTGTAACATCACCCCCCACTGATTCTTCAACTACATGTGGTGTGGGGTTGAAAGTAGTTGAAAGCTTATTAGTCTTTTCTAGTTCTTTTACATACACTTTATCACCTACTGTCAATTCTGGGTTTTCCGCTCTTCTCTTCCGATCTCCATATTCCTTTCCTTTTTCCTTTTGCAACTTGTCTCTATCTCTGACCTCCGTTTCATTATCCGTTTGATATATATTCTTTAACATGGGGATTTTATCCCTGTTCATTCTTTTGAAGAAAAGTTCTGACGGCGTTTTCCCCGTAACTGAATGAGTAGTGGAGTTGTACATCATGAGGTATTCATATAACGTCTCTTTCATATCTCGATTTTCACTAGACCCTATTTTGAGACGTTTTACGATGTCTCTATTTTGACGCTCCACTTCTCCGTTCATTTGTGGCCAATATGGCACAGTGTTAAAAAGTTTAATGTTACAGTCATTGCAAAACTTTTTAAACTCTTCGCTAATAAATTGTCGACCATTGTCAGCCGTAATCGATAGTGGATAGCCTAGTCGACTGAAGAGTTCTCTTAGAATCTTAATAATTTGAGAGCTCGTTATAGTTCTGGTAATCTTAATCTCTTTATAGCGACTATAATAGTCGACGATAACTAAGATGTAATCATTGTTGGGCAACGGACCTAGTAAGTCTATCGCGATGTCAACCCAGGGTTCGGATGGAAGTTCCCGACGTTTCATTGGTGCTGGAGGATCTGGTAAGCTAACTAGGGTGCATCCTTTGCAGCTCTTTACCATTGACTCGACATCTTTATCAATTCTAGGCCACCAAACTTTAGTACGAAGACGACTCTTCATTGCAACCACACCTGGATGACCCTCATGAGCTGCTAGTAAAACCTGCTTTCTAAGGTTCCGTGGAATAACTATCCTGTTTCCTCTCAACAAAACATTCTCATAAAAACACAATTCGTCCGAAAATATTTTATATGATTTTACGGACTCGTCCCACTGGTGACTGTAAATTCCTTTTTTAACATTGATGATTTCTTGGTCGCTTTCGGATTCTTTTATTATCTGTTGCATCGATATTGCACACGGTCTCGCGAGTTCAACTATTTGATGAACATAATTCTCTTCTGATGAATGAATTGGCTGATCGAAATCTATACATAGTCTTGATAAAGGGTCCGCAATATTCGTTTTACCTGGTTTATATTTTATATTATAACGATACGCCTGAAGACGCAAAACCCATCTTTCGACTCGAGCGCATGGTTTTGATCTTGGACTAAACAGGAACTCCAATGGCTTGTGATCTGTTATCAATTCAAATTCTTTACCTAATAAGAAAATATTAAAATGTTCGATAGCCCATACTAGCGCAAAGGCCTCCTTTTCTGTCTGGCTATATTTTCTTTCACATTGACTGAGTGTCCGATTACCATATGCTATAACCCTTGGTCCCTTACTATCAATCTGTACTAAAACCGCTCCTAGTCCTACCGGACTTGCGTCTGCTATTACCTGTGTCTTGTCGTTTATATCATAATATCCCAAAGTTTCTATTTTAGATAACATTCTTTTTAACTTTTCAAATGCTTCATTATGATCGTCTTTCCAGTATTCTTCAATATTAGATTTCTTTCCTAGTTTCTGTCTCAGTATTTGTTTTAAAGGTTCTGTCGTCGTGGCTAAATTTGGAATCCATTTGTTAACGTAGTTTACTAATCCTAAAAAGCTTTGTAATTCCTCTATTGTTTTTGGTACTCTAAATTCAGTTATACTCTTTATGTATTTTGGCAGCGGTTTCACTCCTTCTGGTTTTAATTCATGTCCCAAAAAATGTATTTCCTGTACTTTGTAAATACATTTCTCTTGATTTAATAAAACATCATTTTCTTCCAACACCTTCATCACCTTGGTAAGTCGCAAGTCGTGTTCTTCTTCATTGCTTCCCCAAACCAATATGTCATCGATAAAATTCGTAACTCCTTCGCACCTTAATAGCATTTTCTCCATGATCTTTTGGAAAAGTTCCGGAGCACATGTGACTCCAAACATAAGTCTTTTGTATCTGTAAAGGCCGTTGGATGTAATAAAAGTGGTCAAATATCTTGAGTCCGGGTGTAATTCTACTTGATGAAACGCGTTTTTGATATCTAATTTCGAAAAATATCGTGCTTTCTTTATTTTTGGTAATAAATTATCCATGCACGGTAATGGATGGTTTTCCCTTAGTATAGCTCCATTGGCACGTCGCATATCAACGCATAGGCGTACATCACCATTATCCTTTAGAATTGGAACTATAGGAGAAATCCATGGTGAAGGTTCATGAACCTCTTCTATTATGTCTAGGTCTAATAATTCTTGGATTTTCTTACTTATCTTTTCTTCCAATGGTATTGGTATTCTCCGGTAGGGTTGGATAACGGGTTTAACTGAAGCATCAATAGGTATCTCAATCGAAATATCTCTAAATTTTGGAAAAGGTTTATTCGATTCTTGTTCTACATGATTAACACCCACGCCCAGTTTAAGAACACCCAAACGCAATGCAGTATCTTTACCCAGTAGATTCCGGGATCCTTCTTCTATAACGTAAATAGTAGCGAACTCCGCTTTAGCATTTGCTTTTATTACTGCCTCAAAAGACCCTTTGATCTGCAACGGTGTCTTACTACCATATGCTATTAGTATTTTCTTTGGTTCTTTCACTTGCTTTTTACAAACCACCTTGTTTTTCTTTAAATATTCCCATGTTTTATAAGATACTAAATTTAACTTGCATCCTGAATCAATTAGCATTTCTAAATTCACTCCCCCGATCTCACATTTTATAGTAGCGTCGTCGTTCAAATTAAATATATATTGCACTTCTTCATCCTCCAAAGAATTCACAGTAGTTTCTTTACGATACCGCTTGTTGGAGTTTCGTTCACTTTCTTGATTTTGCGCAAGTTTACGCTTCTGCTGAAATGATTTAGTTTTGCAACATCGTTGGAAATGGCCTAATTTTCCACAGCCATTACATTTTTTTTCCTTTGCTGGGCAAGGCAAGCCTTGGAACATATGTCTTGAATTTCCACATCTTGTACACTTCGGTATCCTTTCCTCTTTATTCGGCCCATTTTCTTGTTTCTTCCATCTAAAATTATTCTTATTTGCTTGTTTACTTATTATTGCATTAACTTCATTTGACTTATTCTTGTCTTTTTGTTCGTAATTATCTAATTGGTAATTCACAATTTCTAAGGTAGTAGCGGTCGTAATAACTTTGTCTAAGGTAATGTCATCACCCATGGTTAACATTTTCTTCCTCAACTCCGACGACAATGATTTTTCTAAGATCTGGTCAATTATATGGTCATCAGGTTTATCGAATTTACACCTTGCTGCCTGTCCCCTAAGCTTAATAAGAAATTTTTCGAAACTTTCACCTTCATCTTGTTGTATTAGCCGGAAAACATGTCGTTCAAAAGTCGTGTTTTGCTTAGGAAGGAAATATTCATCGAGTTTACTGATGGCTACTTCAAAAACATTCACACCTCTTTCAGATTCTACATTTGCGCCAGGCAAGTTATAAAATATCTCTTGCAGTGCACTTCCACCTAGGACTAACAGTGTAGCTCTCTGTTTGGCTGGAGTCGTAATATCGGCGGCTTCGAAATAAATAAGAAGAGACCGCTTCCAATTTTTCCACTTCAGGCCGACTGACGTACTGTCACCTTCGATATCAAATTTTTCAGGTGGCGGTAGTTGACTTGCCATGTTTGATCGTAATGGGGCAACCTGAAAATACATCCAATTTAATGGACGACAAGAAACCTTTCATTCTATAGATCTCAATACTTTTAACGCATGTAAGCACTTGCATACATTCAATACCTCTTATTTAAAAGAAGTCCAAGGTCTCAAGGAGCCTTAAATTCAATTTAATGAATTACTTATCAAGTAACATGAGAATACTTCCAATTGAATGAAAGTCCAATATTAAATTTTATTTTGAATTTAATGTAAAATACTTTTTCTTTTTTTTTTTTTGCCAATTTAATGGAAATCATATTTTGATATAATATTTCAATTAAATTAAAATCAGTTAATTTTAATAAAATTGTAATACTTGTATATATATTTTTTATCTTAATATTTCCAATTTAATGGAAATCACATTTTGATAAAATATTTTCAATTAAATGAAAATCAATTAATTTTAATAAAATTGTACTAGGTACTTTTCAACAACACAGATACAGTAATATTAATATAAAATCGAACGAGAAGACTAAGTAGGTATACTATTACCTATAATTATTATTTACTATAACAGAACGTATGCTCCATTATCACGTTAGCATGTATTATTAGGATAAAACGTAAATACATCAAAACTCATTTATATACCTCGGTAGAAATTGAAGATAAATGGCACTTTTGACAAACGAATTCGGCTGCTAGCGTACGACACCTATCGAACGCTGGCACCTTGTAGATAACGTCACAAATATGTACATTGGTAACCATTGTTATTATCAGACAAATATATAACATCATATTCTTTCCGTTTAGTATAATGTAAATTCTATAATATGTTAATGAATGTAAAATAACTTTCAAACTTGATAAAAAAATAAACTTATTAGTTATTACTTATGTATAAAAATTAAAAATGGATAATCATTACTTTGAGATGAATGTGCATAAATTAAATAAAAACTACTACGACCAATCGTCACCATGGTAACCGTTGTTATTTCTGACAAATACATTTTATTGGTATTCTAGCAAATATTGGTAGGCGAAATAATCCTTATAACTTAGTGAACTTTTAATAAAGAAATTCTAAAATCCTATGTATTGCTCGTTTAAATTTAGAGCACACGCATTATCAAACATCCACAATATCAAAATGACGTTTACAAACAAAACCATACACTACGTTCGGTTGTTGTCGAACGATCAAATAGACTGAGCGTTCGACAAGTACTTGTACGTTTGGCTACCAAGTTATTATGGATATTGGCCAAGGCATTAACGTTTGTCGAAAGAGAATTAATATGGAGCATTTGCCACTTGTCTAAGCCTTCAGTACACTCTGGAGAAACTCGGCAACTTCACACTGTCACCCACCTTTCTTCTTTTTTTTTTTTTATAGGTATTTTGTTTACACACTGACCTTTATCCTCGTCGCCACTTGTAGTGATCCTTACCACACAAGGAAACCTTACTTTGTATAAGTTTATTGGCACTGGCTCACCACTACACCCAGATCCAGGCGCAAACGCACGTCCAACTCGCACCGCGTCTATGACAGACTGCCCGGTCGGATGACGTTGACAGTTACACCTTCTCTCGGTGTACATGAGACAATGTATTATATCTACTTAATAGATACAAACACTACACTTATTATTATTAATCATAGTAAAATAAAACAAGACCAATATTAAACATGACTTCTTTCATTTTACAAATTTAAATTCTAGTAGTTCTGCGAACAGAAGATCTCGCGAGCACAAACTGCATTTTGAGGAGCTATTCTGCTCATCACGCCGAAGATCCTCATCAGATCTTAACCAAAATTTTATGAGATTAACTTAACTAAAAAGTAACTTTAAACTTTCAAATATAAAAAAACGATAAAAATCGGATCTCATAAGGCGGACATATCCAGGAGCCTCCTTTGTTCCCCTTTTTGGAGGAAGTATCCCTCCCATCAAAAATCCCTGATGAAAAAAAAAACGTAAAGTCAAAGTCGTTAAATTTGTATACCAAGGGTCGTCCAGATAGGTTATAAAACCTGTAGAGGAGTACCAAAAAACTGACAGAGAAAAGCAAATTTTACCAAACTTGAAGCAGTGACCCTTCGCTCACTCGGTCAAATAGTCAATTTTCGTACAGGTTTTTTGTTTACAACATCGTATTCCTATATATCTGTAAAGGTCGCGCGTGTGGTGAAATATCTGTCGTAACTGATAGATCTCGATGCATACATGTTTTTTAAGTTTCCATTATGAATTTAAAAATAACAAAATTCTCTCTTTAATTACTAGCATTTGTATCTAACATCTTTATAATATAGTAGTTAAAATCATTTGTCTTTTTTTATTTTGAACTTAAATTGTAGAATTTTCGGTGTGCTTTGCTTTGTATGGGCTGGCACCGATTTCGAAAATATTTGATTAGGTATGTATTTAATAGGTAGGCTTTAATTACTTAGCCAAAGCACACCGACTTCGAAAATATTTGATTAGGTATGTATAGTAAATGAAAACTACCAATCAGTTATTTTTCACTTTTTAGTGCTTTTGTTTGAAGTCGGTTTTTATTTTTTTGTTAAAAAGTTTTTATTTTTCCCTTTTTAGTGTAGACAGTAGTAGCAAAGTAAGGATTCTAACGTGTTAGGCTTGTCAAATCAAACAAAATAAGCCCAAACTCAAAGTATCTACTATTAGCCGTTGAAGAGTTCCACCTATCCACCTTCTGGCCTTGCCATCAGATCAGGTTAACAACACCGAACCACTGTACTATCAACGGAAATAGAAGTACTTGCAAAGTTTCAAGTCAATATGACAATTAGAAGTAGATTAAATTCATCATTAGTTGTTTTTCCACCCTTAGGGGTGGTATTTTTTTTTGAAATTTAAATGGGACCAATCTGGAAGTATACCCTTTCAAACAAAACAAAAATTGTCCAAATCGGTTAATAAATGACGGAGTTCTGAGGTAACAAACATAAAAAAAAACATACAGTCGAATTGAGAACCTCCTCCTTTTTGAAGTCGGTTGAAAATAGAAGTCGACTCTGGTGTGTTGTTACCTCACACAATAAATTCACCCAGTTTCTCTGACATACACATAAATACGTATGTGCAAAAGGACAATTATTTTATAGGCTACTATTTTAGTTATTTATCAGAAATACTAAAAATAATATGAAAAAGTTGTGTAATGAATATTATATACCTAGGTTTTTGTCACTTAGAATTTTTATATGCGTGCAAAGATGTACATATTTCTATGTATAATATTTATTTATATTTATAACAACACAATAAAACAAACTTAATATTATTATGCACCTAATGCAAATAAAAAGTTATTAGTTTATTACTTGGCCGAATTTAATCTTCAAGACATTTTTTTAATATTTTTTTTAAATTTACAGAAAAAATATTTTCACCTTGTAAGAAAAAATCATCTGACTTCGACGCATGTATAAAGCGAGCTTTCAACAAACTCCGGCCATATTTCAAAAGAGGTGAGGAAAGCCACTCACTTGAGTGATTGCGTAGTTACGGGCGCTATGGGCTATGGCATCTACATTTAACATCATAATATGAATATGCTGCGTCCTTCACGGAAGTTACGTGAACAGATCCATTCGGCTTCTTATTATGTAGATACTATCTTTAAATTCATCTATACATATAATAAAATTGTAAGTAAGCCGAATCTGTGCATTAAATATTTTTTGGAAAATCTTATTGAAATAAACATTATTACTGATTCAGAGGCCGAATCTATAGTTTTTAGAATTTTTGTCTGTATGTCTATCTGTCTGTCTGTCTGTTGCCGCATCACAGAAAAACTACTGGAGGGATTTTAATGAAATTTGGTATGGTGATAGCTACTTATTCGGGTCAACATATAGAATACTTTTTACCGCGGGAAAATGTCTCATTTCTGAGAAAAAATACAAAAACTGCAATGTAAGGGTATACTAATATGTAAAACCTAAGAATTTGGTTTTTGGTCATCTGTACGCGGGCGGAGCCGCCGGCAATGCTAGTCTTTAATAAAATAGTAACAAAGCGAAATCTGTACATGAAATAATTTTTAAAAACAATATTTATTAATTTTTTTGTCTATTCATCTGTATATCTGTGTGCATTTCACGCAATAAGTACTGAACAGATTTTAACTAAATTTTATTTAGTAATAACTTATTACTCAAGTCAACTGTTAATTAACTTTTTACTCCAGGAAAAACTGTTTTTTGTCGAGTTGTAGGTACTTTTTGTACGAGGGGTCTTTATTAACAAATATATCATCATATTTATCCAAACGTAACTAAAATAATTTTAATATAAATAATAGAATCTCATATTTTTATAGCAAATTCTATACTTACCAATATAATAACATTGTTCTTTCAGGCATACCAGATATGGGTGTGGCGCCCTTCGACCCACATTTTGCTAAAGAAGTAAAGCAAATTCGCTCGATCTTCGGTATGGGATACACACTGACATTGCGGGACGTTTTCGAGAGGGGCTGGTCGCAATCTACTGTTACCAAATACAAGTGAGCTACCTTACGCTATTTTAGAACAAATTTTTAGCCTATCGTACTACGTAACGCGATTGCAACAAAAGATACGTACGAAATATCTAAGTAGGTAATTACTTTATAAATAACTAGCACTGCCCGCGGTTACGCCCGCGTACAGATGACCATAAACCAAATTCTTAGGTTTTACATATTAGTATACTCTTACATTGCAGTTTTTGTATTTTTTTTCTCAGAGATGCGACATTTTCCCGCGGTAAAAAGTATCCTATATACTGACCCGGATAACCAGCTATTATCATACCAAATTTCATCAAAATCCCTCCAGTGATTTTTCCGTGATGCGGTAACAGATAGACAGAAAAAAGTTCTGAAATCTATAGATTCAGCCTCTGTATCGATAATAAAGTCTATTGCAATAAGATTTTCCAAAAAATATTTAATGTACAGATTCGGCTTAGTTACAATTTTATTATAGGTATGTATAGATTATCATAACATGAACTAAATTCGCATGAATCATGATACATAATTAGGTATTTTGCCAATGTGTATATTGTATGTGCGTTTTAGATACATATTTATAGATACACATTTCGAAGATAATGTAAAGTATAATCTTTATTTTTCTATAGAAAACACTTTTCAATTAGATGAAGAAAAAGAATTTTTAACACACTTAAAAAACACCACGTCACACGCTTACAAAGTATCTAAATGTCGACACAATTAATGTGTGTACTCTACCACTATTACTCTCACCTGTACCTACTTGTACGATTTATAACTGTTTAGAGTTTATACCATGCATTATGGCCATCACTTTACGCTTGGCTAAATTTAATTAGCTAATTGATTTAGAGTAGAAGACATTAGTTGTCTAATTAGTTTGGATAAGAAATTATAATATCTAAATATAAATATAAATTGAAATCGAGAACGAATCGCATAGTACTATTGCGGGGCATCCATTAATTATATGAGCCCAAAATGAGGTAAGGAGTCTATCGAAAAACCAAATCATGTTTTAATTATCTATAAGTGTATTTGACGACACGTTTGGCTCAGTTTGTAGTGACCCTACTTGCTGTGCCAGCGGTCGCGGGTTCAAGTCCCGCTGGGGTCATTCATTTGTGTGATGAGTTCGAATGATTGTTCTCCAGTCATGGGTGTTTATATTCATAATATGTATTTAAAGTTATGTATTTAAAGTTATATATGTAAGTGTATCAACTATCTGGTATCCATAACACAAGCTTCGTAGCTTAGCATGGAACTGATGCTGTGTGTTATGTCCTAACATATTTATTTATTTATTATTTATAAGTACATATAACAAAACTGTAACTTAACGAAATCCATGTGCGCGTTTCACGCAAAAAGTACTGAACCGATTTTAACTTAATTTTTATATTACTCGGTTCAACTTTTAGTATACCTTTTACGACAGGAAAATCTTTCATTCCCACGGGAAATCAAAACAATGTACTAAAAAATTGTACGTCTTAAAAAGGCCTACAGAAAAGTCCGCAATAGTACCTATATTATATATATCTTCTAAAGTACACTCGCAATTACTTTTATATATATCTGATGTACATAATATTACAAAGAGAAAAAAGATGTATTTTAGTGTGTGCGGGTGATATTGCGTTTTATTTGTAATGGATAAACTAAAAAAACTATTGGCCCAATTTAAAAAAAAATCAACATTATCAGCGAGTAACATGGGCTGTATTTTTTTTTACATAGAGATCCCCACGAAAACTGCAATAATGCAACCTAAAGTATCAAAAATTTGCCTATAATTTACATTTAAAAGGATTAAAAATCTTACGGATTTTATTTCATTTAAAGTATGTCCCATTTGCCCCCACATAATACCTATTTTTACTGATTTTTTAATCTCTAGACAAAAAGAAAGCTAATATTTTAAAAAGAATTGTTATAAACCGAGGGATTTCCCGAATTGAAACCGCAACAGTGTCGAATTACAAGATTCCATTCGCAGAATTCTCCACTGCACTACGCCACTCGCCAGTTTGTTACATACATACATATATACATATGATTAAATTGAATGACATACAGAGCAATTTTATTGAAATTCTCCTTTTCGAATAGCATTCATATTAGAGACTAGCGACTCACCCTCGCTTCACTCGGCTTTGTCCCTAGGTTGATTCCCCATACAAACTTTCATCCCCATTTTCACCCCCTTAAGGGATGATTTCCGGGATAATAAGTACTTTTACATGTATAATTAATGAAATTCACATAATTGATAAATCCCATTTGAGGTCCGCTAAAAAAATACGGATGTAAACTTTTTTTCTTATGGTTATCCAAGGATACGGATACGATATTCGGCACATCACTAAACAAAATATGCACCTCCTATTCTGACGACTTCTCCCAACACTAGCCGACTATCAGGAATCCCGAACCAAGGACTATAATATCGATATTAAACCAAAGAAAACACGTTATTATATATACATTCATTATACATGATATAATATTATTACTAGCATTGACCGCGGCTCCACCAGCGTTCAGATGACTAAAAACCAAATTCTTAGGTTTTACATATTAGTATACTCTTACATTGCCGTTTTTGTATTTTTTCTCAGAAATAAGACATTTTCCCGCGGTAAAAAGTATCCTATATGTTGACCCGGATAACCAGCCATCACCATACCAAATTTCATCAAAATCCGTCCAGTGGTTTTTCTGTGATGCGATAACAGACAGACAGACAAACAGACAGACAAAAATTCTAAAATTTATAAATTCGACCTCTATCGATATCGATAATAATGTTTATTTCAATAAGAATTTTCAAAAATATTTAATGTACAGATTCGGCTTAGTTACAATTTTATTATATGTATAGATTTCTTATATAAGTAACTAAACACATGTGTTTAATATACATTTTTTTCATTTTTAGAACGGATTGGGCGAATCAGCGCATTATATATTCTCAATATTTTCCTGAAAAATGGCTTGAAGGAACATATGAATTTAAGGTAGGTAATTTTCAAATGTTATTAACATTTAAAACAACGTATCCACTTATAGGTACCTACCTTTGACTACAGAAGTTTCAGAGAAAACTGTTCTAAATATTCGTTTCCAAAGTGGTGTACTTTATTATCTTCTCATATTAAATGACCCAATTCTTGTATAAATATACATAAATAAGTCTATTTCGTGTATGTCGGAAACGACTCAAATGATTTGGATCAAATTTTGTAATTAAAGTTTTGCTTATATAGCTATCTTTTCCGAAAAAAAACACAAGTGTTCACACAAAATCATTTTTATAACTAATTATTAGAGCCTTTTTCTATCTGCTCTCATGCTGACAATATCATATAGCATCATCTCATATTTTTTTGTGGTACTTCCATTTTCACTAATGAATAATGACCTACTGAACGAGTGCCTACGAAAAGCGAAGCTCGGTCGCCCAGGTACTGCCGTAAAATAAAAGTTTGGTAGAACATTACTTGTAAACTGCCTCGGTGGTGTAGCGGCTAGCATGTACGACTGCAGATTCAGAGGTGCTGGGTTCGAGTCCCGGGTCGGACCAAGTTTATTTTCTGTTAAGATATTCTCAATAGTACTCCGAAGTTGGGGAGTTGATGGTGGTGTTTCACCTCCGTGCTTCGGAGAACACGTAAAGCCGTAAGTCCTACACCTTAAATCCGCTGAAATCTAGTAAATCTGCAATGTTAAGACTAATTTCAACAAAAATCGCGTTTATAGGGGGATATGTTGGGATTAGAGGTGCTTCGCAACGGCAACTGGAACCTTACACTACGGGACTATTCTCAAACGACACGAATAAAGCGTAACGGCACCGGCGTGGACGTGCACGTCGAGGTGGACAACATCGGTGACATGGACGTACATGTTGGAAACTTGCTCAGAGGGAGAAGTGTCATGGGTAAGTCATCTCATTTATAAAATTATATGTATGTATTTTAAACTTATATTGTACGAGCGCCCTGGAGATTGTTCCATCTAGCATAGTTACATCAACAAAAAACACAATCGTTAATTTCTGTACACTAGGATAAAAGGTGACGCTGAAAACTTCTTGTCACTATTACAGTCTATAATAATCAATTTGTTTCATATACAGCTTATTTTTACAAATGCTTTATCTTGGCAAAAACAATAACTTCATCTATACTTAATATTATAAAGACATAAGAGTTTGTTTGTTTGAACGCGCTAATCCCAGGAACTACCTACTAATCCGATTTGAAAAATCTTTTTGCATTAGATAGCCCATTTATTGAGGAAGGCTATAAGGCTATATATATCATATAAATTATAGTCTATCTATTCCATACTAACCGTTAAATCGTACCTAGTATATGAAACGCTAGTATATGATAAAAATAATAATATGTAATCTTTAAATAAAATATCAAATGTATAGTATACAATAAAAAAACTTAATAATTTCATAATATATTCTAATTTCAGAAAACATACTGGATCGTATTATAAACGCAGCTTGGCAGCCAGGCTTCGCAGTCATCCGGCCGCTCATCAATGACCTCGTCAGCACCGCTTTTACGGACATTTGGAGCACGTCTTTTAAGGATTTCCCTGTACAGAATTTCATTGAAGACTAATTTATTGTAAAGGGTCCCAGTGTGCCATTGAAACGAATATTGGTCGTTTACGCAAATGAAACAACTTTCTATTCTATTCTTTTTGTTTAGTGGCTTCCTGGAGTGCCAATTGGGCACAAATTACTTCGCCAATGTCGCGTAGGATGGAAAAAACGTTATATTAAGAATGACTGGTAAGAGAGAAAAAACAACTTTTAAAAGATAATAAAACGACAATATTGACAGCAACTGATTGATATAAACATCCCAACATGAAGCGTCTTCCTCAAAAAACGTGACCCTGGCAAAATGAATTGCGTTTGTTAACGCAGTTCTAAGCCATAAAGAAAAACAAATATGATATAAGGGACCCTTATCTTAGTTCATTTACCTGTGTACATTTTGAATATACAGCATATTTAAATAAATTAAAACATTGGCCCATGTATGGATACGTATAGTTCAGTACATTCTACGAATGTGGACAGATTAAAAAAATAAATTTGTGTTAACGCAGAAACCAAAAGGACAAAACGCTATAAAACCTCAACTTCGTGGTTTGGAACTTTTCTTAAGAGGTCAAATTTTGGAGGTAGTTTTTAAATTCATGTAAGTTTAAATTGGACCATACTTAGTAATTCTGTAAAAAATATTGTAATCTGTACTTATATGTACATATAGCCGAAAGAAAAATCATTCAATTTTAACTCTAGAAGAAAGTTAAAAAAGTGCAACCAGCTATTATTTGAATACTTCTAAAATACATAATGTAATGTAAAATAATTTTTAATCTGTTAATATATCAACTAGTCCTTAGTAAATTATAATTATTCAAGCAAATATTGTTGTATACGGAAACAAATATTTTATATATGTACCATATCTATATGGAAAATGATAGTGATTCGTCCGAATAGTAAAGTATTCGATATGTACCCTAACATAGTCCATAAAAATTTGTAACTGTTCAATTTTTCATGTTACCTTGACTTTTAGTGTAAGGAGTGTAGGGAGTCGATCTGTTAAGCTTTTTTTTTCATTATGTATAGTAGGTAAATTTGTACAATGTATGTATTACAATGTATATATATCTGAACGGTTTCATCTCCTGTTTAAGATCAGATTGTAACTGGCAGCACATAAAGACTCTTGCGATCTGTCAAATAAAAATGTTTAAAGTCTAATAAAACGGAACAAGTATTATATTAGTCTATTAAAATATAATTTCATAAAATGGCAATGTTACGCATATATTATATGGCCAGAACAAAATCGGGTTAGTCTCTTTGATCCACAATACTACTAACATGTCACATACAAAATCAAAGCTAAATTCTGTCCGCGCGAATATGCACTTATACAGCTACATTTGTATACTAACGAACCAAGACAAAGTCTTATAATAGTTTTATTTTCAACCTAATCAACACCATAGCACCTTGTAATAAAGTCACAAATCTTCAAATTATCATCATACACTTACGATCATTTGGCAAGTTTTATAATATTTATTGTAAAATCAACCTTATATAAAAACACATAAAGCATTTTTCCCGTTGTTGCTTTGTAAGCTAAATCGTTATGTTTTGTTTCTGTTTGCTCCTTAGAATTTCGCCAAACGTTCTTAGCGGATTTAAAATTGTTCAAAATTTCATTTTTATATTATTTCATAGGTTAAATCTTAAAATATTGACTTATTCTACATGTACTTAACGAAAATAAGACACTCCGTCCGAAAAATTTCTTCTTCGCGCATTATACCTGCAACTTTTAAATACACATTGCGGCCTTATAAACGTGTTTACGTTGGCAGTGTTTCAATAGAACTAATCGAAATATACGCTCACTTTGCAAGTGAGCTTATATTTGCCGTAACGGATTTCTTACGCCGACACGATTACTAGTATTATTGTTGATCAAAGGTTTCTAAATCCTAACATAATCCACAACTTTCAATATAAGCCTTCACATATTTTTACATATATTTTGTAAATTAATAATAATAAATGTACATATTAATAAATAAAAATTAAAATTATATCCAGTATAATTCCATAAAAACATTCTCAAACCATTCACGAACTTATTAGCTTTATACATACATTACATATATATATATATATATATATATATATATATATATATATATATATATATATATATATATATATATAAGTGGTAAATAAAAGACATTTGTATATTACATATCTCAATATTATATTTATTAAAAAATATAACCTAACTATATATATGACTTTATATTTAAATTCAATCAACAAATAACTCGCACGTTCATCGAAACTGGAATAATCAACCTCAGTCTTCACACAAAGGAATACCGACCGAACGCATCAACAACCGGCGCTAGCAGCGTCCGCCATCTTAAATACACCATTATATAACATTGCACCTTCAATTTTACAATAAACCAAAAAACATATTACACACTAACCGTCCAAAATGTCCGTATTCACTCGTCTCGCCCAAAATATATTAATGTAAAACATTCAACCATTGCGCTACAAAAGCAAAACTTGTACAGAGTCACCGCTAAAACATTACAAACTGTATTGCAAATGATCCACCGCAATAAATCGCAGACCTGCTAATTAAATTTCCTAACATTACTAATCTAAAAGCGTCATCTGGACGTTTAGGTTCTTGTGCAATACGATATACCTTCACAGCGGTCGATCACTCGCAGCACAAGTAAATGGTACAATACAATGCAAAATTACAATTTCAAATTCAATCGTCTATAGTGGTTTATTCTGCTGTCCAAAAAGACGGGCTTAAGCGAGACGTCGTTTAACAATCGTTGGAGAATAGCAATCCGAGAAAAATTCAATTCAATTCAATTCTGTTGTTAATGGCTTAAAAGGGTGCACAGATTACTTCGCAAACGTCATGTAGAAAGGAGAAGACATTACCCAAAAAATATATAACATATTATTATTCTATGACATGATGATTTATCTCGTCATTTCAGTGAATTTCTCAAATGTCCATTCTTCAACGATTGTAATACGACATCTTTTTCAACCCCCTTGTATACATAAAATTGATCATGCAAACATTAAAAAATATCAAAAAAATAAAAAGTAAAAAGAACCAAAAAATAAAATAAAAAAGAATAAACCATAGATAGACTCTTAGATTTCGACGATTGTCACCGCCGAAAATCATTTTAACAAATTCAATCGATTTTAAAAATGCGAATAAATCGATAACACCAGTGTTGTACCGCGAATAGCTAACTGGTCGAAGTATCGATATTAGGTCCAATTAAAATTATTTCCATACAAAATGATAGCGCAAGTAACGTACGAATATTGTCTGAATCGAAACGTTCTACATTAGGACCCTGTGGACCGTCGACCGACGCAACGTCTGTACGGACTGAAAAATACATACAGAGCCTCCTTCTTTTTGGGAAGTCGGTTAAAATCGTTGTAACAGTTTTATACAATGGTTGCTCTGGCAGTTCACTCCGAGGAGGCTGGCTGCTTGAAATGAACTGCGGATACGATCCTATGATATAAGCGTAAGTATGAGGTTCTTATATTACATATAGTAAATAGGTCGACACCTCCCGCAACTGCCGAGGCGATGGAAATTGAAACAACCTTACATATTTTACATCATAACAACTATACTTTGTCTCAATTTTCAAATAGCTCTTCAGCTCTTTTGTGTTTGAAATGCACCATATTGACTTATCGTCTGTTGAATTTTCATTTTAATTAATACATATTTACAAGTAAGTTTATTTAATATTTTGTGTACATGTCAAATATAAAAGAGCTGTAGTGCACTACCTATTTCAGTAAAGTAATCTTTTTCACTAAATTAGGTAAATTAGGTCACATCGAGTTAGTAACACTCACTCACAGTGGTTCATACATACGTTTGGTGCACAGAAAATAAATACTAAGGCTTACAATGGAGACATACACGTTCTAAAGGCAAACAAAAATTAAATAACAATGAATTATATCGATGATGAAGATGATTTTACAAAATACAATTTTAAAACAAAAATCGATCAATAATAACATGGAAGTAGAGTAGAAACCTTAACTAAATTACGAGAAAAATTTTGTTTAATTTGTACTTCCTTTCTCGTTTGTTTTGGCCCCAGAATTTGTGTCATAAACAATTCATAAAATAGTTCAAACGAAAAAAAAAAGTTTTTGTAAAGAGTTATTTCACCAGCGGTGTTGCTATGAAGAAGCAGACAGACTCGTCCACGACGAAGGTAACTTTAAAGAGATAGATTTTGTTACATTTCTCCCAACGTATATAAACTTAAAAAAAAACGGCAGCGACACCGACAAAAGCATGTTGCAGTAATGCAACAGTAAATGTCGACGCGCTAAAAAAAAACTAAACATTCAAAAAAAAAACCTATCAAACCAAAATATAAAAATTATCGATTAACAATATTGAAAAAGCGCCTAAAATTCATTTGTTATTTTTTTTTTTAAATTCCAATTCATTAATTACAATTCCGATTATTGAATTTCAAATACCTCCCATAGAGTTGAATTAGATACATCACTAAACAAAACAAAAGGTACACGCAGCTGGCTGCATGAAAATCGCGATACATATAAAATTAATTTAAATACAATTAATTAGGTTTTATTCGTACAAATCGTAATATTATGATAAATTTGTCGATATATTTAATACAGTCTTCTCTATTACGGGAACCTACTAGACATATAAATAATGGATGACGACAGTTCGAACAGAACAACGCACTCGCCACACGACCAGGTTCCATCTCCGCAACGTTCACGTGCTTTAAAATTATATCTAACATTAAATTTATTTTGATATGCACTTATGTATAGATTTTTACAATGAAATTTGTGCTGTACACTATTGCGAGTCGCGGCTTGCGGACGATTGCTAGCACACGCATGGCTAACAACGATTGAAGCAATTTAAAACGATCATCGACTTTTTAATTTTCACAACCGCCGTTAGTCTATGAGGGTACTGAGTTATATAAAAAGCATAAAATATTATTCAAACAAATCGTTACCATGGTACCATTTGCACGTCATCCTATAAGCTCGGCCGTCCGCCGCCGCCCTCGGGTCTATTTACAAATGTCGTCTAAAATGATAATAAAACTTAAATTAAGTGAAACATCGTAGTTATAACTAAATATTTGGCAAACGACGGTTTTAAGGATTTTCACATATATGACGGTGGTGGGGTATAAAGCATTTATAAGTTATGAAAATTACAATCATATTTAATACATACTTTAGTCGACAATATAAGCAAAATGAAGTTTGTTTAGAATTTTACGAATAAGACAAAAACAATGATAAATATAATAAAAATATTATTATATAAAAAGTGTATTGTTTCAAACCATATAGTTAGCATTCTGTTACGTTCTGACATCCCATCTCACGAAAGCGGGTCAACGTTGGTGTTGTACACATTGCCATTTTAGAGTGCAAGCTTTAAAACGCACATCTTCATCTATTCCATCAATTACGGTTTTACACATTATGAGTGCACTATTTAGTACACATTACACCCATTTTCGTGAAAGGGAATGTTACCGTTTCAGAATTTCACATTTTTCAAAATAAAATGTGCATTCATAGACTATTATTATATAAACTATAAACCATAAGACTCAATGAAATTTCCATTTGAAAACTTGAAATAAAAAAAAATTAACAGAGCATAATTATACCCCACCGATGTGTGGATGACAACGAAAAAAAAATGCAAATAGCAAACCGTATCCAGAGTGATATAGGACATTAACAGCTAGCTTTACAAGTAAATCGAAGGCCGCTAAGATATCACGATTCATTATATATTTTTTTTTACACACGATATAATATGTACAGCGGGCACGGCCCGGTTTGAGCGAAACTATATACAGTGCGGCCGACATGCTTTACCTTTACTTCTCCACACTAAGCTTTTGCGTTTTAATAAATATGAAAACATTCATAAATGAAATTATACATCTAATTAAGACACTGATGATGATAATAATTATTATAAAATTAATTTGCAAATGAAAGATATGAATAGCATTTTGAATGCTTTATAAAATTTTAAATGTCCCCATACTTTCTAAACCACAAAAACCAATGCCATCAAAGGAGAAAAAAAAAAGCATGAATCAAATAATAATTTTTACATACAATCTACTGCAGATTCGATGTTATATATTGCGTGTATATTAAAACGTATTCAATTCACGACCGACAAATAAAACTGTACAATAAGCGTACGAAACTTCCTCAAGAGTTTGTGCATAGTTCGTTTGAAAGATTCCAGCTTAGCTGAATTAAGTTTTACTTGTACGGCAATAGACCACACTATTTTTGATATTATATTGATTGCAACATCCAAACAGCATGTACAGAATTTATGACGACAAAATTACACATACATACATATGACATACATACATATATATATATATATATATATATATACGTACATAATTGTTACTGTAAAAGCCCGAACTACGGTAAATCCTAAAATTTTCCAATAAACAGTCTTTACAGTAACATATAGATACATACATAATAATAAAAAATAAAATAAAACAACATATACCAATCAATCCAACCGTCCAATAGTGGTAGTGCATTGCAATACAAGCGTTAGCTATAGACCTAACCTATATGAGTCACGTCACACGCGCACTAGAACTCGAAGTCGAACAGTTCCGAGAGGCCCTCATCGTGGTCGAGGCAGAACCCGTAGTCGTTGGCCGACATCGGCGGCTCCAGCGCTAGGAACGGCTCCAACTCTAGCGGCTCTGGAATTGAGATGACTCATGTTATATCTTGTTCATTTTACTTTATTTACCTCCCTCTGATTCTGTGACACTTCATTTGAAACGGCTATTATTTTTCCTCTTGAATCACGCTTATCTATTGCTTAAACAGTTTTTAAATGCAGTCATCAAAATCCGTTGCGTAGTTTAAAAGGTTTAACCGTACAACTAACAAATAAAACAACAGCTGGAGCGACATTGTTTTATACTATGTATAGATTTGACACAAGTTAAGAAACAAATCTAAACTGAGAAAACCTAACTAGTTTTCGAAAGATTTGTTAAGTCCGACTTAGCCGACGCCTTAGGCCAACTTAGTGGACTATGGCTTGGTAACCCTCGCACTGAATGGAGGAATCCCCCGTACTCAGTAGTGAGACGTTAAAAAACGGCCAAACACAAATAAGTTTCCATCGAAAGATAAAAAGATGATTCAATGCTAAATCAAAGAACCTACTCCTTTTTGGAAGTCAGTTAAAAACAAATAAAAACAATGACCCTGCCGGATGAATGTTTCATAGTGAAACTTAAAATTAAATTAGGCACTGTTGACACTTTTACACATATTTCATTAACAAAAAATTCAACCATCTTATATACACAAAAAACACAATACAGTAACACATATATAACACTAACAACATGTTATATTTATATAACACAACAATTTTTACATTTATATATTTATATTAATTATTAACACACAAAATCACCATCTCGCATCCAGGAAAAGAAACCATTATTACAACAACAACAAAAGGTGAAATAAAGACGTTTACAGACGCATATAAACACAAAGCGTTAATACACAAGTGGTAAGCAGAAGCGTTTTACACATGGGTCGGGTTTGATGTTAGTAGATGTTAGTTGCGGCGGCCCTGAGCTGAATCCCATGGTGCTACACGCACGGACTGGAGCCCCACGGGATGTAGCTCGGGGGCGTCGCGTCCCGTCCCGCGCCCGTCCCGCGACCGTCGCGATTCCGTCACGTTACTCTTCTATTATTTATTATCTAGATATGTAAAGTAAAAATGCCGCAACTAAATTTAGCTACTGAGCTCCATAACATTCGAATGGCAGCAGTACGCTTATTTTCATATTATATTCAATATAATTACTATATTATGAATATAATCCTGTCTTGTATGTAACACTACGTCATACGAATTTATAAAACAAGTAAAAAAAATTCTGTTTGTTAAGTGTTAAATCAAAAAACCCAAGATCGAATGACCCAAGGCCACATTCACTTCCATAAAATGGCTTAATTTTGCGTTTCATCTTTGACTTTTGTAACTATTGACCAAAGAAATAAAACTATTTAAGATCATCTTCCAAGATTTAGATGAGATTAAACACTTTTCAGTTATTTACTACAAGAGAATAACTATTGTTGTAGAGCCATATTCAAATATTTAAAAAAAAAAAACATTTAAATGTACTGTACTCATCAATCAAAAAAGTATTAGACACACAATCATCGACAAAGAATGCCCTCACCGAATGAGAGCTCATATTCGAGCGAGCTTTCATTTTTATTTTTTGTAAAATCAACCTCGAGCATTGCATTTAAGGTTCAATTTACATTGTTATATATTTATTTCAACTGGAATAATTACCTTAACACAATTGGTAACAGTTTTAAGAGAACTTTTAAATGAGATTGTGAATCTAGTGCTTTTTTAACTGCACTGTAATGTAATGTACCTTTAACTATAGTTAATCGAAACGAAAATTATTTAACATGTTATTTATAAAAAAAGAAAAATGAAATATTAATAGTTTCTGAAATTTAGTAAGAATGAATGCCTGTCAAAGCACTGTGAGTACCAAAACCTTCAAGCGTGATAAAATGATCCCAAATGTACATATAGTGCTCTTAAAAATATAAATTATTATTTGATCCTTTTGAAAAAAGATATCTCTAAGGCCAGATTCTTATAATGGCGAAAATAATGTATGGGCACAATTAACTTTTAGTTAAGTAAGTTTAGGTATCTTTTTACCTGTTTCCTATATTACAGATGAAGCATTTCACGTGAAGTGGACAACGAAAAGACAGTGAGGTACTGAAATTCGTTGATATTAGGCATATTTGTACCTCTAGGGGATATGAACATGTACACATAATATATTTTTTATTTGAGATTTAGTTGTCAAGTTATGGGATTCCAAAGAATTGATCAGATTGAAGAAAGGGTTTTTTGGACTCTTTTGAAATAAAATAATAACTGTAGTTCTGTATAGAAAAATTTCTGTTCTTTTTGATTATTTAGTCAAGATTCCAAATTTTAATATGGTCGAAGTTATTAAAAAAATTTAAAGGTCTTTTTTAACAATTTCGACCATTTTAATTTACTGCAAAATATACATATTTTTACTGCAAAAGTAAGTTTAATATATATTAATTTTATCATAAAAATTACAAGATGGGATCTTAATTAGCTTAGGAGATAAATCAATTACAGTCCGTACACGTCGCACTGAGCGAGTTACCTGGCGCTTGTTAAAGCCGGCTGGTCGATGTGAAGATATTAAAACGTTGATTATATTTCAATAATATTGATTATGTATTATTTCCCTACTTATTTGTGTATTTATAAGGTTATTTCATATCGTGATTTAAAATAATGGATTATTTTGAATAAAAACATGTGTAGAAAGTAAGATCAAAATACGAATAATCACGCCATCTTACGGAAATTAGATTACACTTTGTTTCAAATGAAAATATTTTAAAAGTCCGTTTTTATCGACTTAAAAAAAAAATAATTTGTAGAAAGATATTACGACGTCAAAAGTTGCAACTTTTTTACAAAGAGCCGAAGATTCCATTACATTTTAGATCATTCTCATTAAAAATGAGACTCAAACTAAGGAATAATATAGACAGAGAAGCCAAGCAATAATGTTTTAAGCGTACAATGTTTCAAAGTACATAGTATACAAATGACAATTTGTATATTGAGTGTTGAGTAAACAAATATTAATAAATAAAAATATCTACCGCTTTTTTTTAAATATGTAAACTAAAAAAAAATCTATACATATAATGAAATTGTAACTAAGCCGAATCTGTATATTATATTTTTTTTTTTTGAAAATCTTATTGAATTAAACATTATTATCGATACAGAGGCCGAATCTATAGTTTTTAGAATTTTTGTCTGTCTGTCTGTTACCGCATCACAGAAAAACCACTGGAGGGATTTTGTGGAAATTTGGTATGATGATAGCTGGTTATCCGGGTCAACATATAGGATACTTTTTACTGCGGGAAAATATCTCATCTCTGAGAAATCTATACTAAATGTTAAAACGTAAGTATTTTATATATGTATTTAACTAATACATATATATAATTTCTCTTAACTGATCTGTATGGCAAAACAATAGTAGCATAAACAGTAAATCACACTACTATTTTTGCCTTTGACATTTTTTGGCGGACCCTGTCTATACAATTCTTTAGTTTAAGCATATAATATAGTCTATGTCCATTATAACAATTAAATATTAGTTACAGACAAATAGTAATACAAAAGTGACAAAACACGTGGGCACAAACAAACACCACAACAAGTTAATCATTTAAAATGAGAAAGTTAACAAGTTAGTAAAAAGCTTAATGAAAGATGTGTGATCATTATAAGTTACTTTGTATTGCAGATTATTGTTATCTATGAACATTTTTTATAATATTTCCAATTGATTTATTAATTCCACTCATATAAATCACAAAAATATATACAAATGATAAAAAAAATGTAAAAATCTGCAATGCACAGTATACACGACATATATTTACATAATATAAGATGTATTATCACAGTTTAAAAATCCATACAGTAGGTAGGTAGTCTTTGATATTAACCAAAATGTCAAAAAATACCAATTTTCATGGCAAACTTTAAAATTAAAACGCTGTAATACCAGTGGCAAGTTAATTAATATTATCCCGCCGTCTCCCGACTTTCGTATAAAAGTATATATGACAGTCGGGAGCGCCTCACCAAGTCTTACCCCGCACGATAGCCCTGTCTAGACGCCTTCAATACTCTGTATGGATTAGTCATTGACATAGAGAGTGGACTGAATGTTACTTTGCTAGCCATCAGCTAAAATCGGCGGAAAGGCGCGAAAGAGACAAAACGTATGTGCGGCCAGAATTCTTCTGTATTAATTAAAATACGATTAATGAAGATAGATATTTATCACATTCCATTTATAAATACAAATTGGAATAAAAGACGGGTATTGGACGCACATTCGTTTTCTCTCTTTCTAGAGTGGTCTTTCTTGAGAGTATTTCTCAGTCCATCGGTCCATTCTCTACGTCTATGGGATTAGTAGATAGTATGTATGTAGATACAGTTTTATGTAATTATGTAATAAAGAACAAAGCATGCACATGAATGGGCGCCGCCGCAGAGCCGAAGTGGCGCGCCGTATAGCTAGAACTCTGACTGTGATGTGACTGCGAACACAAACCACAGTGCGAGTACTAGCCACGCGGCGCGCCCGCCGCCATGTCACGCCGTATCACCACCCAAGCTCTTATATATCTACATATATCGTTATTATTAACATACTATAAGTACTTGTATTCAACCCTTGTTAACGTCCCACTGCTGGGCACGGGCCTCCCTTCAATACGAGGGGGATCAGGCCATAGTCCATCACGCTGGCCAAGTACGATTTGGTGGACTTCACATGTCTTTCGAAAACTTGCTAGGTTCTCTCAGACACGCAGGTTTCCTCACGATGTTTTCCTTCACCGTAAGAAAAATGGTAATCATGTTGGAAATGATTGTCACATGAAAATATCAGAGGTGCGATACCCGGGATATGAATCCGCTTCACTCGGTTTCCCAAGCAAACGCATTACCACTGGGCTACCACTGTCCATATATGTACTTAATAATTTAATGAAATCTGTAATTAGTTATTTTCATATGAACACATGAGATGAATAATTAAATTGAACCAGTGAACGAAATGCAAGATGTTGTGATGAATGAAGCATAGCGTTAAGAAAATGGCTATATGTCAAGATTAGAAAAACCCTAAACACCATAATGTATGAATGCTTTTGTATATAAATTATGTGCACTATACATGATTATACGGCACGAATCGTGACTATAAACATTGTTGATCTGTTTGCAAAAATTAGTTTGGTTTTGGCCATGGTTCGACAGTACTCTTTCTACTTTCTTAGATTTAGGCGAATATTTGACATTTTAAATAAAATTATCTTTTCGGATTATTTCGCGGATTTATTTGGATTTTTGGTTCCCGACATTTCGAATGCTTTACAGCAATCATGGTGACAGAAGAGACTAAGGCGACGTCTCAAAGGTAAACGTATGATAGAGGGTCGACACCGTCTGTAACAAGTATATAACGCCTTTGAGACGTCTAAAATGTTAGTCTCTCACGTGACCATGTTTGCAGTAAAGTATTCGAAACGTCGCAAAACAAAAATCAAAAGTACTCTTGCTGTCGATCCACGCTCACGGCATATGCTCTACATTCTTGGCTGTTAGAAAATTTAGAATTAAGGACCCATTTGATTAGTTTTGACGAGTCTATTGAGCCGATATTGTAGCTTAATTTGTGTAATATTACCCATATGAGACATACCTGACTCCTGGTCTTCTGTCTGCAGCTGGAAGCGGCCGCCGCCCATGATGGGCGCAAAGTCGTCGCTGTCAGCGATGAGCGCGTTCTGTAACCGACCTCTCGCACCATCTGGAAATTACGATTAGATTTTTGTAGTCATTCCAAACATAATACGATGAAGGTTTTAGTAAATATGTATAGATAGAGCGTCCATAGATGGTTTTCGCATTTATAATGTTACGAATGCTCGCAAAAGAGACGACTTTTCCAATTTAATTCACAACAGTGCTTTTCATGAATCGTAACCTAAAAAAGTATAAAAATTCGTGGAATAAATAATTTTTTAGATTAGCCCAAACAAACACAAAACTCAGTGCGGCAGAGGACTTTAATGCTACTAATATTATGTGAAACATTGTGACGATATATGGATGGATATTTGTTAGTTTTGTACGCAAAAACTACCAAACGGTTTTTGATGAAACTTTACAGTTACATAGCTTATATATCAGTTACAAAATACGTTATAATTTATAAAGATATAGTGATACATAATAGAACTACATGGGGAGATCCGCTGGAAAACGCTTGTATATAATAGATTAGCCAAATAGCGCAGGTGATGTTATAATGAACAAATTATTGTACGCAAACACGACATGCACTAGGCTGTACTTGTCACAAGACCAGTGAAAGATCAGATACAGAACTGACAAATTTAGTGCACTTCTACAGCACTTCGATGAAACACCACAAAGTACCCAGTACACAGAGTAAGTACTCCAGACTGTTGCTGAGAATATCTCGACAGAAAAACCCACTAACCATACTCAGCCCAACCCCGTACTCGAACCTAGGACGTCGGGATCTGCAGCCACTAAATCATCAAGGCAGTTAACATAGCAGACACTACATATCTATAAAGATAAATAAAATTGAAGTGTCTGTTTGTAATGTTAAATAATCAGCTTTTTACTAAATGCATATGGAATTATATACGGTATTTATAAGAAAAACACAATTTGTAAAAAAATGTTGTCTGTCTGTCTGTTTGTTCCGGCTAAACTCCGAAACGGCTGGGCCGATTTTGTCGGGACTTTCACTGGCAAATAGTTGATGTTATAAGGAGTAGTTACTCCTCCTAGAAAGTGTGAGGCTACTTTTATTTAAACAGAATATAACTCACTGTCCGGCGTAGACATGGTGAGCCGCGGCGCGGCGGAGGCGACGGGCGTGCAGGGCGTGCGGGGCGCGGGCGCGGCGGCCAGCGGCAGCGTGGGGTCGGTGACGCACGGCGAGCTCACCACCAGGCTGCGCGACCATGACGTCGACGCCGCCTGCTCCGACACCGGCTCGCGCTTGATTGGCGTGCTGTTGGTTACATTCATGTTTTAATTTAAAATAATCTATACTAATATTATAATGAGGTAAAGTTTGTGAGTTTGTGACGTTGTAGGGGGTAATCTCTGGATCTACTGAACCTATTTAAATGAAATTTGGTAAGAACATATTTTGAGACCCTGGGAAGGACATAAGATGCTTTTTATCCCGGAAATCATCCCTTATGTGGGTGAAAAAGGGGATAAAAGATTGTATTGGGAAGCAAGCTAGTCTATAATATAAAAATAATATGTACAAAAAAATTTCGTCTTTTGATGAAATTTTTGTATTTTTGTATCTTTGTATGTACAATCAGTCTGTATTGTAAGATGGTGTAATAACCGTCTAGCGGGCTATTTTCTAGATTTAATAGAAAAAGCCAGATTGAAAAATAAGGAAGTCAAAAACAAAATTATAGCCTATAGGTAATCTTTTATGTTTATTACAGCAGGAACTAAAATTAAAAATCATTAAACATAGTATGATGAGTAATTTTTTTACAATTGATAAGAAGCCATTTGTCATTTATTTTCTAATTTCCCTCCATGATTCAAAATAATTATTTATAAATTACAAACTCACGTAAAGGCGGCGGAGATTGAGCTGGAGGGAATGGACTGTAACTGCGCCATGAGTGGAGCCAACAACGCCTTGTTGTCCTCCAGTAATGGGTCCGAAGGCAAAAGACCCGATGCTGAAAATATTCATTTATTTATATTATCTTCATTGTAAATAAATAAACACCAGTTAATAAAGTATATAAATTTTGTCAAATGCATTTCTATCCTAATCTATATGTGTGGAGAGGATGGAGGCATGGATGGTTTGTTACACTCACACCAGAACGGCTGAACGGATCTGGATGAAATTTGGCACAGAAATAGATTATAGTCTGAAATAGCACATAGGTTACTTTTTATGCCGGAAAAATGTACAGTTCCCGTGGGATATAGTTGTTTTTGTCTACGGACGAACCCGAAGCTAAGGGATCCGCCGCCTTGAGGGAAGCCAGTTGCCAAGCTGGTCTAAGTTGCGCACCCGTTCGGATGAAACTTAAGATGCAAATCATTAAGTTTATAACAAATGAATGTTGAAAAATAATAATAACCCGAAGCTAAGCGAGGATGAATCTAAGTAAGCTAGTGTCCAATATTCACGTAAATCTAAGAAAATATTAGGTGTATACATTATACATTTTTAATCTGATAAATCTATATTATGATATGATTATTGTTTAATTTGATGTATTTTGTAGAAAACCGAAACAAAATCTAATCAGTAGTTAATGTATTTTATCAAGATAAAAAATAATGAATCAACTATTTGCTTTCAGGGGTCTCATCAGTTCTCTTATTGCTTTAAATTTTGATGAAGGTATTATCTTCTTTCAAGACAAATATTAACACCCCTATATATAACAAAAATATTTTCACTAAAAGCAGATATCGTAGTTGTAAAATGTTGCATATTCAGTAACAGCAACCAAATCATAAATGAAGAATAAATCTTTTGGCATTACAACAAATAGTGTTATTATTTAAGTACATGATAAATTCCTTCATGTCAATACATCTATGAATATTATATTCAAATTGTATACATCATTAGTTTTACGACTGGTTGTAAACAATGAATGTCAAAATTTTAATAACCATTATAAAGATTAAAATTACTTTAACTAAAATTGTAAGCTTTTAAGAAATTCTAATATAATAATTTTTTCCCATCTGGCATAGATAAATAAAATATACTTACAGGGTGGTGGTGAAGGAGGTCGCTCCTTAGGACATAGGAAGACTTCAATCTCCCCAGATTTTGATTTGAGGTGTATCATGTAACCATTCTCACCGGGGTGTGGTACCTGTAAACAATATTTAACAATACTAATAAAACAAATCTTAAATACAAAAAATCATAGTAATATTATAAATGTCAAAGTTTGTGAGGATAGATGGATGTTTGTTAGTGTTTACCGCCAAAACAGCTGAACGGATGTGAATGAAATTTGACACAGAAATCGATTATAGTCTGGAATAGCAGGTTACTTTTTATCCTGGAAAAATGTAAGGTTCCCGTGGGATAGATTTGTTTTTCACTGAGTTTTTTTATTCCATACTAACCGTGAAAACGTACCTAGAGACGAACTCGAGCAGAGCAAGTTTGAGTCGTTAGGCATTATATACAAAGACTTTTTTATCTTATCAATTACATTTTATTGTGTCATATAAGCTCTTATATACAAATTTCTAGATTTATTGTAGCCTTTCCTGGAAATTGATAGCTATAGCTAAGGGCAAATTACCATATAAGCAAGAATTCATCATATTTATTGTCATAATATTGTTAATGGGTACTTAAACTTTAATTTCTAAATAAAATTGTTAAAATATGCATCTCTAAACATATATTAAGTTAAATTGGGGTCACATGTCAGACAAATGTAGAAATTCTTCTCTTCATATATGATGAATTTCATTTAATGGTATATAAATCCACAATGCACCTGACGTTATCCATACTAATATTATAAATGTGAAAGATTGTGAGGATGGATGGAGGGATGATTGTTACTCTTTCACGCCAGAACGGCTGAACGGATCTAGATGAAATTTGGCACAGGCACAGATTATAGTCTGGAATAGCACATAGGCTATTTTTATCTCGGAAAATATATGGTTCCCGTGGGATAGATTTATTTTTGCTTTTTACTAGGGACGAAACCGAAAGGGGCAGCCGCTAGTAATATATATTGTTATTTTGCAATAGTTGCTAATAATTTTAGAAAGACAAATAATCTTGACATTAGTAGTATAATGAAGCTTAATTCAATAAGACTCAACAAAGTATACATTTCTTTCATATAGTTCCAATAAATATCAATTAAATACACTGGAAGCAAAAACATCAATAATTACTATATAATATAACCGTAATACACACATGTTATCAATGCTCTGTTTTAAAGAATGAAAACAAATTTTCATTCATCTTATCTGCTAAGAGAAAAACATCAATAAATCTATACATAATATAATAAGTGTAACTGATTGCTGTCTGTACATGGAAGATATTTGAGAAAAACTATTATTGGGGGCTCTTTATTGACGCAATATAACCCAAAACAGAATTAGAATTAATTTAGAATTTTTGTCTGTTTGTCTGTGCGTTTGTACGCGTTGATCTTGAAAACGGGTTAACCGATTTAGGTGCGGTTTCACTAAAGGATGGTAAGCTTCACTTAACATGAAGTTTTGTTTCATTGTTTGCTTAGAATTAGAACATCACACATTCACCATTAAAGAGAACTGTCAAAAGGTCATCATATTAACAGTAAAATAATAAATATGTTTTTAAATTTTTGCATTACTCATCCACTTCAAGCTACTGGCGATAAGGACGCTTAAAGCGAACTTTTGTTTTCGACACTTATTAGGCGCAACGTCAGTTAAATCAAGATGGCGCCAACTGCGCATGTATACTCCTGCATAATCAACATATTGAATAAATTCAAATACGACGCTAAATAGTTAAATTTAGATTTTATGTATAAATAGAAAAAAAATGTCTATTCTTCCTTATTTGTTTGCTAAAAAATTAAATGAACTTAATACAAAAATACTATCATTAAAATATTTTTTAAACTAAATAATATAGAGAACTGCGCATGTGCAGCAACAAGCGTCGCATAGTTGTTATGGATACCTGCCGGATTCGTATATTCTAATTTCTAACCAAAAATACCTTTACCATTTTTATATATTATTCTAGTTACTTAATACTTTACGTACAACAAAACCTTACTGCTGCCTTAATTCACAAATGAAAACACTGCTAAAAAAAATAGTGAGCTATTTTTGCCTATCAAAATTACAAGTGAGCATATAGGAATACATACACTTTTAAAAACATATTAAATCTTTAAACTCAATCAACTATAAGCTACTGCGAAGTATTTTCGTTGACATCGTATATAACCGACTCGCTCTGACCCCTGGCTATACTTGGGTGCGTCCCTAGGTGCTTAACGGCCTATATGTTATTCCACAAGATAATTCACCTGTATACTTAATTTCATCCAAATCAGTCTAATTTTTTTAGCTTGAACGAGTAACAAGCATACACACATACACCCTCCGTCATACTCGAAGGAAAAGCCCTACGACGCAGCGGAATAGTGGCACTAATCTTTAAAAAGAGCGATAATGCCTTGCTAAAGAATTACTGACCCATATCGCTTCTGAACTATATTTTATAAACTGTTTTTTTAAAAACTGTTATTTATAAACAGTTTTCGAAAGTCATTACGAATCGCTAGAACGCAAAGACGTCTTCAACCTCCCGGGCAAGCCGGTTTCCGTAGAGGCTTTAGTAATGGTACTAAAACCTCTACGGAAACCATATGTATGTGGTCTATGGAGAACACATTCAAACGCTGCAACAGGTTATACAGAAGACTGCGGAGTATGACTTGTCTCTTTGCTTGGCGTTTGTGGCCTACGAAAATGCCTTTGGTTAGATCGAGAGCTGTTCTGTACTGCAGTCTTTTGAGCGGTGGCAAATTGACTATCGGTATCGAAGTGTACCCGCACATATACAAACTTACATATCTATGCATATAATAAAATTATAACTAAGCCGAATCTGTACATTAGATATTTTTTGGAAAATCTTATTGAAATAAACATTATTATCGATACAGAGGCCGAAACTATAATTTATAGAATTTTTGTCTGTCTGTCTGTTACCCCGCATCACTGAAAAACCACTGGAGGGATTTTGATGAAATTTGGTATGGTGATAGCTGGTTATCCGGCTCAACTATAGGATACTTTTTACCGCGGGGAAAAGCTCATTTCTGAGAAAAAATACAAAAACTGCAATGTAAGAGTATACTAAAATGTAAAACCTAAGAATTTGATTTTTGGTCATCTGAACGCGGGCGGAGCCACGGGCAATCCTAGATTTCTATATATTCCTTATAGAAAAATAAACTTACACTGAGCCTCGTATCCGGCGGCGCCTTGATAGGTATGACAGTTTGATTCCTAAAGTCCTTGATGGACCTGAGGTCCGCGTATGTGATGTAGGCGCGGGCGCCGTGGTCGGCCGACAGCCGGGACAGCGCCTGCTCGGCCACCGACACCGCGCGCGTCACCCTCGCCTCCCGCGCCGTCAGCGCCCGCACCTCGCGCCGCAGCCTCCTCACACGGTTCTCTTCGTTCGCGCCGCCCGCACCGCCTAGACCTGTTTTAAAATTTGGATACAAATTATTTAAGCTACTATAATAAACAAATTGTTTTTGTTGTTTTTCAAGTGAAACTTCTTTAGAACCCGTTGCGATTTGAAACTCGATGAAACGAAAATGCGACACTAAAAAGAGACAAACACGTAAATATATAGGATTAAGTTGGCGAGAGAATGAGATAGAATACATTGCCATGTTGCCATGGTAACCGTTGTTATTGTCTGACAAATATATGATATTATATTGTTTCCGTTTATGATATTCTATAAATATATGATTGTAGGTAATATGCCTTATTTAATTACTGATTTGTTTTATTATTTGATATTTGCCAAAGAAGTTTTGCTCAACCGCGCGTAGGTTACACGCACCCATTTTTTTTTGTTTTGTTTTTGTTTTTTCGTTCACACCATCCAACTTTAATGAACTAAATAGGACCGACCAAAGCAATGCACGGGAGCATTATATGTATTACCAACTACCCAAGTCAGTGCTGCTAGTAAGAATTTAAAAAAAAAAATTGCGATTGCTGTTATTGGACAACCCTGGACTCGAACCAAAAACCACATGATTTATAGGCACTAGACTAATAATATTATAAGTTTGTATACATGTCTATATCATTTTAATTTTGACTCTATCTTCACACCCCTACCACTTTACACTGCTATATCTTACACCTAAAGGTTGTCTGGAAGAAATGACTGTTTAATCGAAAAGGCTGCATCTTATGCACTTTCCTGCAATTGCAATTGCATAATTTTTGTGTGTACAATAAAGAGTTTTTATTATTATTATTACCAATGAAACAGCCCATATATTATGTATCTATACGAGATTCGATTCCGGTCTATTGCATTATCAGCAAGCTAAGCAAATTCACTCAAGTGCCATACACTGGTCCTCTAGATTCTAGAGCGTTGTAGAATCACACTAAAGAGGCTAATTCTATAACTATCCTACAACGCTCCATTAAAGGAATGCTTCGTTGAGTTGTAGTGGGTAGTACTGACCCTCCCAGCTGGTGAATCTCCACATATTCGTCTATATGTATGCAGATAGTATACGTAAGTGCATTTTCCAAGTTTAAAAAAAGGCATCTACACAGTACAAATTAGTACACAAGCGCGTGCGCATGCACACACTAGTGCATTCTCAATCTCACTCTCCAAGTCATGTGGACAACAATTCGACATAACCGGTGAGAGATCAGGTTCAGGCGCAACTTTATGTATTCTCGGAGTCACAGAGATGTAAAACTGCCAACTGTTACGGAGTTACCCCACACCAAGACTTAAGCAGACCCGACAATCGAACCCATGCCCTTTAGGTCCATATAACTAACTATACATGCCGTTAAGACCAACGAACAGTATAAAACAAAATATAGTATATGTTTATACGTTACCAAAGTGCACCTTGAGTAAAAAAAAGTTAAGTTATAATGAAGTATACGAACTTATAATGCAATGCAATTTAATATTTTCGTAAGAAATATGAACAGATACAAATCGTACCTGGACCTTGCAGGGCTCATAGCTCTACGACCTATCCATATTATTTCACAATCTCAAGTTAATCAAAATCTGTCACTGCTAATTGTACTTAGAAATCGAGAATGGCTATTGTCAAAATGATAAAAACGCGAAATCTACCCAAGACCTAGGGGCCATCCATAAATTACGTCGTACGAATTTAATGATTTTTTCGACATCCCCCCATTGACAATTTCCCCCCAGAGTGAAAAACACTATGTATTTTTTTTCGTATGCGGCAATTGTAATTAATGAATCTTTAAAATAAAACTATCTTCTCTAATTTTTTTTTCACACGACTTTAAAATGCTTTACAGAAATCATGGTCACGGGAGACACTAAGGTTTTAAACGTCTCAAAGCTAATTGTAACAGACTGCCTACCCACAAATTTACAAAATGATTTCAAAAATGCAAAAAAAAAAATTATGTCAAATATTCACGTAAATCTGAAAAAGTACTATTTAATGAACCATTTCATACACATATAACTAAAGAGTACCAAAATCATATACATATATACAAAGAAACTCATCCCTATTTATATTTGTATCATAATAAGTGTCTAATTATTTAGTCGCAATCTCTCCTACGTGCCTAATAGAGCGAGATATCGTAGCAATTTAATTACGTAGACGGAAACAAGTACGCTAATTTACATCCCGTTTTAGCTCCTATAGAATATTTACATAAACATATTAAATACTTCTTATAGTTTTTCGGGAAATGCAACAGTGAATCCCATTATTAATATTATAAATGCAAAAGTTTGGATGGATGTTTGTTACTCAATCACGCCAGAACGACTGAACGGATCTGGATGAAATCTGGCACAGAGATAGATAGTCTGGAAAAGCGCATAGGTTACTTTTCATCCCGGAAAAATATACGGTTCCCGTGGGATATCCATACTAACCGTTTAAACGTACCTAGGGACGAACCCGAGCGAAGCGAGGTTGAGTCACTATTATAATGTAAATATTTATATGTGAAACTTTAAGTTTATTTTAAAATAAAGTAAAATAGAAAGCTGCATGACGTCTCACAACGATCTCTTATCTTTGACTAATTGCATCATAGTAAGTGTGCCAAATATTTGTTGCAAACATGAAAAAACTCACCACATTTCCATTGTATATTATTTTTCGATCTCTTCTCTAATATTCCTATTCCTTCTAATACGTTTGTGATGTCATATATGCGACGTTTTTGGACTGAAAGATGTTCCGCTGCAATATTTAAGTCTAGAACACCATTGGGTGACGATTTGAGGAGTGCAACGAATTTTTTTGTAAGTAAACCTAATGATGTGTCAAATCTGAAACAAAATAGCCAAAAATAATTGATAGTCCCTCATATCGTTCATCATTTAACGCTTCTATTATTTATCAACAGCCAATGAAACGTATAAGATTCTTCTGCAAATATATCATTTACAATGGAACTGTAAACAAAAATAACGTCTATAAACAAGATTATTCCCGTATTTATATTATCATAGATAACAAACCATTTTCTATATGATTATAATGATAACAACACATGTATAAAGCATCCCGGAAAAAATACGATTACAAAACCGACAAAATTTAAATCTAAGTATTTGAGCATTTCGTATAAAAAAAAAATTACCTGATTCAAAGGTTCTGTACCTGGAACGTTCGGTGTATTTTTTCATAGAACTGGACGGGCGACCGTAGGGTGTGAGGACTTTGACGCGTTTCTGCTTGGGCGTCTTGAAGTCGGCTTTCATGGGCACCACGTGCCCCTGGCTGCCTGAACTGCTCTCGCTCAGGTTCAGCCTTCTTTTCACCGCCTACGTTCATAGTAAATAGGATCTTCATATCAAACCATCGTATTTAACAATAGTCAATTATCTTTTTCTATTATAATATTATAAGGTAAAGTTTGTGAGTTTGTGATGTTGTAGGGGGTAATCTCTGGATCTACTGAACCGATTTAGATGAAATTTGGTAAGAAGATAGTTTGAGACCCTGGGAAGGACATAGGATACCTTTTATCCCGGAAAACATCCCTTAAGGGGGTGAAAATGGGGAAGAAAATTAGTATTGGGAGGGACGAACCCAAGCGAAGCGAAGGTGAGTTGCCAGTTATATAAATAACTAGCGACTTACCCTCGCTTCACTCAGGTGCGTCCCTAGGTAGGTTGTAATTTAGGTTGTAATTTTTGTAGGTTTTAGGAGCGGAACCCTAATTCTTTTTCTAAAATAAAAAGTTACCTAAGTTACTCATTATAACATCAGCTATCTGCCAGTGAAAGTTCCGTCAAAATTAGTCCAGCCGTTTCGGAGATTAGCCGGAACAAAGACAGACAGGCAGACAGATAAACAAAAATTTTAAAACCTGTTTTTCCTATAGGCAGCGTAGCGTATATAATTTTATATGCATTTAGTAAAAAGCTGTTATTTTGATACAAACAGACACTCAATTTTATTTATCTGCACAGATAATAATAAATCAATTAGAATTCGCACGATTTACGTGCGAATTCTGATTGATTTCTTAAGCATATTTCTAATACATTCGAAAAAAAAGCTTTAATCAACTTTCATTGTAATTATAAATAAAACATAGAATGCAATATGAACAATACACAATTCCATAGATACCATGAATAACTGTATTCCTGCCGAGCATGAGACATTTCTCTACATTGAGATTAAAAATGTGGACAAGTTCACGAGTATATTTTACCGCTGATGGTCCTTCAGGTTTACACGACACTGTGTAATATTTACTTAAAGACAGATGCATGTGTTGACGTAACGAACAGATAGTTTAATTTATTTAACAATTATATTGCTCTTTCAACTATACGATACGATGCGGGTGGATTCATAATATTAAATTGGTAATGTTTTAAGTAAAAAAGAAAAAATATGATGTCACATAAACATTCTAGCAAATAAGCCCACAAGAAAACGTGATAAATCTCACGACTCACTCTTAAACCCAAGTACGTCATGGTTAATACAACTATCTCCAATTATACTATGCGAACGAGCCTATTTCCACACAATGCTTCAATAAAGCCTTGCAGACACTACCCATTACAAATTATTAAACACTAAAAAGTAAAAACACAAATTTTTAATCTTAATAACTAAAACATTTGACTCCATCGCACTTATATACGCATTTCACATGTCGCAAAATTAATTGAAAATGCAGACAGATAGATGCACGAAGCATTTTCAATAAGCTGATGCAACTAATTCAAAGTGAAGCAGTGTGGGGCCAAAGCCCCCTTTAAGGAAGTGTGTGGGGAGGGTTACCGTAGCTACACAATACACGACATAAATTAGAACCGACACAAAAGGCACCGGGCTCTCGGAAGGGACTCTAGCTAAAGAATGCCAATTTCTTATCTCAAAATTTTTTGTTATTATTAATAGTAAACCGGCAAAGTTATTGTTAATTTATTTGCCAGAGTTGCGGGTCTCGCGCATTTACGATTGTTCGACGTCGAGTAAATCAGAGCAGATGTGTCTCTAAGCCCGACGTCTTAGATAAAGTATCATTCGACACCCCTGTATACAAAAATTTCGCTCACATTATTTACATAAATCAATTTATCCCTTTCCGTTATTGTTATAAAAACAATTTACGTATAAAAACGCCGAAGGATCGAATAGACTAGCTTAACGAGGGACACAAAAGATTTCCTCAAAGCGTTGGCTGAATAAACAAAGCACGCAATGTGGGTAACATTGCGATTCATAATATATCAAGGAATATGTACTGGTGAAACGGATCTACAGAGGCATTGAAGGGCGTTGCGTCGTTAGAGTACGATAAGGACAATGACAGTTGCGTTGCGCAATGTAGGAGCGCAGGAAGTACCTGGCCACGTGACCCCATGGTGTTGCGACCACATGGCGTGTATGTGCGGACCGCGGGTGATCACTCGCGACACGGTTACTGCTAACATATGGACTAACACTCGAACACTTGTTACCGGCTATTTTAGGCATAGATAAAATATACAATACACAAGTTTAAGGTTAGGCCTCCAGCTGATTTTTGTTAATAATATATTTTTTTACATCCGCCTAACTTCGGCAACTTGCCATCTATTATTTGACGCATGTACTTTTGCCGTCACAAACGTCAACAGCTGAAGTGAACTTTTTAAGCATTGCCAAAAAAACAGACTGGAAGTCTAATTACAACATCACTACATAATGAATGACTTAAATGAGAAGGATTTGTCTTAATAAAGGAGTCGTCATAAAATTTAGAAGATGACGTAACGGGAAATACATCGTTATGACCAACCCAAGACCATTGTATTCTTCATAAACATTAGACTTATGTTTATAAAGTTATTTAACTCCTTTACGGCCAGTTGCTTTAATTTCATATAATAAAAGAATCAATAAGGTTCATCCTAGGCATAATGAAGGTTCTAGTCTAAGTTTACATATTGTGACCATACAAAGTAATATTATGAGTAATTTGTTACATCAATTGGTCATAAAACGTCATCTTACCTAGTAAGCATAATAATATTGTTGCAAACTTATCATCCATCTATATTATACACTGACAAAAACAAATCTGTCCCACGGGAACCGTATATTTTCCGGGATGATATATAGCCTATAACCTTCCTCAATAAACGAGCTATCTAATGCAAAAAGAATTTATCAAATCGGATTAATAGTTCCCGAGATTAGCGCGTTCAAAAAACAAACTCAGCCTCTTTATAATAATAATATAGATTAAAATTGGTACCCACAATAGAAAATCCCTGAAAAGAGGCACTGCAGAGTCACTGAACCAAGCTTTTTAGAACTAAGCTTTGGACTGAATAAACTGTAAAACCAATGAACCATGGCATTTACATACATACACGTTATTGACCAGACCGTATCTGATTAATGTCAACATTGTAACAAAAATATTATATATTAATAAAACATTTATCACAAAAACAGTACTGAATTTAATTTTATCTTATTGCATTCCATTTAATCATATAATAATGATGCTATGAGCTCGCTACAACATAGTAATATAATTATAAGCAAAAATATATTAGGATAGGTAAAAGTAAAAAATAATATTCTATTATATATTGTAAAGTAAGTAACAGTGACAACTCATTTGTCAAGACTCATCTAGGTATTCAATAATCTCAAAATGGCTGGTCAGAATTATCTTGCCAATTAAAATTTATATATTAATACCAATTTAAAATTAAAACGGCAAAATTTAATTTAAATAACTTAATATATTACAATAAATAACAACTATCATCACAACTAGATTATTTTATTATGCTATCTACTAAACATTCAAAAGATAATGAAACTTATGTATTTTTTTATAGTTCTTTTTAAATCTTTCATTGGTAATATTTATTTAAAAAAAAATATAAATTTTATGGCCCTGAAAAGACAGAGCAGTCAAATTGCTTAAAAAAACTTAGAGAGCATGTTTCAAGACCGCATGGTCCAACTTAGGATTTCTTCACAAGTTCAATGACCCTGTACCAATTAGGTCTTTGACCCCAGTGGGATCATACCTATTTCATTCAATTCCAGGAAATATTTCTTATTACTTCCTACAATATGCAAATATCTGAGTTAAAAGAGAATAAACTGTTTTTTAAGGTTTTATTTTATAATTATCTAAAATCTTTTAAAATCACTAAAATCATCTGAGAACCTGGAAAACTGTACTTATAGTATCAAAAAACCAATGATAGTTTACAAGAAACATAATATAAATGTATGTTATGTTGTGTTATATTTAGATTAATAAATAAAACTTGTGTTATATAGATAAGACATATATATTTTCAGCATAAAATTGAGCATTTTATTTACTAGTTGTTCAAGTTTATTAATCATTTTTAAATTTGAATTGCTTTTAACACAAGTACATATAAGTAAATTATAAAATGTTTAAATATAACCAAATTTGAAAAGAACATGCAATGGAATTGTAAAATAAAATTTGCCAAATGTACAAAAGTATAACCTAAGTGGCATGTGATTTACTTTCATTCTTCTAATATATTTAAGACATGTTATTATAAGTTTCTTTTTATATGCAGAGAATATTGATAGATACAGTGGTGAAACTGTATGTAAAAGGTATTTGTATACTGTCCAATGATTCTCATTTTAATTACTTTGATGATTCGATCAACCTTCGAAATGAATATGAAAATCAAAATACTTCATTGAAAATAGAAATGATAAAAATCTAACTTCAAAGTACTAATTTTATCAAGTTTACTATTTGTAATTAGATGTAATTTTTATTGAATAAATTAATCGATTTTTGAGTTTACTATTATTTTATTATAATAGGAATTATACAAAACCTCATTCGACAATCTCATTTTCTTAAAGGATCAAAAATCTGAGTTTGATCATAATCAGCTGATAAGTGTGAAGCTAAACAAAAATTTACTATATCAAGATATTTGGCTTACTAAGTTATAATTTCATTACTTTTGAACATGTTAACAATTATCATATAGACTGAAAGAAAATTTTAAGTGAACAGCTGTGTGTACTGCAGGTACATGTCGATAGAACTTACTTCAGAAGTCTTCGGCGGTGCGGTGGGCGCCTCCCGCCGTATCTGGTGTTGAGGCGTGGCACCATAGCCATGGTCGAGCAGGTGATAGCTGATGGGCTGGCTGGGGCTGTCGTCCAAGAGAGTGGTGTGCGACGGAGATGCTCCGACGCGTACCACCACCTCAGCTTCGCCCTCTACCGGCCCTCGCTTCACCCCCCTCGGCATCGCTGTTATTAACAATTAGACAAACATCAAACAAAATGACATGTTATGAATTTCCATTACGACAAATGATAATCATCTCAATTTAATTAGTGAAGAGGTTAGGGGCGCCGCGCGCGCGGAAATCACAAGTGAGAAGCCTCCGAAGCGGAGTGGGTCGATAGGAATTCTAATGTACTTTATGTAATACGAAAGGTTTCTGGCTGTATATGAATAAGTCCAATATTGCTTACGTCACTTTATAAACGACATTTTCCCAAAAATATCGACGACCTAGCGGTAATTCGTAGACATAACCGCCTTTGAAACTACGGCGCAAACATAGTAAGATTTCACTATTATTACCCAATATGAAATTAAAATACTTACGAAAGGTGTAAGCGAACGATATCCGAATACAGAACCATAAAACGACATTTAATGTTTTCGACGCAAACGCTACATTATCGAGTACTCAAAATAAAATGTCCGCCGCTTTGTTGGTCTCGAATGAACTCGTGGACATCGAGACGCTCGATAATTTTCAATTAAACTACACAATCTACTAAACACATATTAAATTATACACTTAATACTTCACTAATATAATAAAATATTAAAATAATCCTAGTCCACATTTTACATCTAGATAAAAATGCAGAGCAATGTAACGACGACAGGAAGCTTTTCAGAACATCTGGCTTGCAAGCAACGTAGCAGTGGCGCGAACTACGCGCGCAAGCGCGAAGCGGCCGTACAATCCAAGCAACCCCTAGCGACGCCGTTCTCCAAATTCCTCCCCTCGTTTGAGAAGCCATAAAAAATATAACGAATTTTTGAATTTTCGTTTGGCGACCGGTTTTCTGCAGAGAAACGCGGCGCACTGCGCTAAGTATGATTCAAGCTAACGCGTATTATAAATATTGTATGAGGATTGTTTATTTTGTAATATTGTAAAATTTTTGGCTTTTATTAACATATTAATTTTATTACCTACAAGGTTTATCTTCCTAATGTTACTATAATTTTGCCAAATAAGGCAATAAAAGCAAAGTAATTAGTATAAGCGGAACATTAATAAATTACTTAAATTTAAGCAGAGATTGATTGTAAGTCGACAAATTGCGAAAATACTTCAAATGTTTCTTAGTTTTACTTAAGAGGACATAGATTGATGAATCAAAGCGAAATATTTATTTATTCAATTTAATATGTATTAATTAAATCAATAAACAACATATTTAAATGTGTGATGAAGAGACTGAATACTGATTTTAAAAGTCCTTTACTTATACTTTTCAAATTCAAAATAGGTATTATAAAATATTTCTATTTTTAAATGTTTATTAGGACGAGATATTTTAAGTGATAAAACTTATTCAAGTGTAGGGTTAAGTGATGTATATTATTATAATTAAACTAGATTTGTTTAATACACAAAAATTAAAGTATCTTCTCTATAATATATAAAAATATAATTAGATATGTTGACCATTTTATGTCTTTTACTTCTTTGTAACAAATAAACACGGTTAAAATTAAGTTTTAAAATAATTTTAAGAATATTATAAATGAGGTGTCCATTTATAGGCAAATACGGCGAAGTAGGAACGTATAATAAAAATAATTAAAAATTAATTATTCCGACATAAAGAAATCGGAAGTCAAGTTTGTGAAACCGCGACTTTAACGGAAGTGACTGTAGAAATATTTATTTTATCATAGACAATTTATCAGTTCTCAGTCTATACTCTATCCATAAATATCAAACAAACAATATTTACTAAATATATTTTAATTTCTAGGATTAATTACATATATCCCTAACAATCCCAATAAATAAAAAATAAACCTGTTGTATAATAATTATAAAATAAAAATATATGTATATATATAACAAAAAGCATTAAAATAAAGAAGAGATTTGAAGTAAAGAAGATATTATTGTTCAAGATTTATAAATGTTTACTAATAATTTCTAAATTCTACTGGTAAAACAACAAACGTATTTGTACTGGCATTCATATTCAAATTGTAACGGTCGTAAAATTTTGTATTTTACTGTGCACTTACCTATTATTTGTCTATTAGGTATTGTATAACTGATAAGTACGTTATTCAAAACTAATTTTATCAAACAAGCAGAAAGTCCAAGATTCGTAATAAATAGGTATTAAAAAAAACTATTATGAGCAAGCACACTTTAAAATTTGAATAGAATTCACAAAGATACTTAATCATCTGGCAGGTCTGTAACAAATTACAGGTGGAAAGTCTTGCAAAACTTGAATAGTACCGAAATGGTTAAATAAAATAATGATATTTTCCTTATAGTTTATTATCATTTAGGTATCTATTTAAAATATACATAAAACTGGAGACTTTTTTGCATAAGTTTAGGTAACGGAAGTTGTGACGCTACTCTGGGTGACTTACGCTGAGAATAGCGAGCGTCAAATCATTTTAATTCTCAGGTATCCACGAACAGCTGCCTCGGTTGGTCTCGGTGGTCTAGTGGTTAGCATGTACGGCTGCAGATCCTGAGTTCGAGTCCCGGGTCGGAGTTGGGAAGTTGGCGGTGTTGCACCCCCGTGCCTTTAATAACTCTCACCGGTCGTATCGAAGTATCGTCCCATCGGAGTTTAAAAGGAAAAAGAATAGAGAGTGCACTTGTGTCTGTGCGTACACTTGCGCATGCATTGTAATGTCTCCTGCGCAGTTGGCTAGTCTGAATGAGATTGGCCGCCGTGACCGGAATCGGTCAGGAGGTCATTATTATCCGTGAACGATATACGATGATTTATCGACTCAGGAAGAACAGGTTTTAGGAAATAACATATTTTAAACGTTCCTCGAAATCGATTTAGAACAGCTTCTACGACTTTTAAATGTTAGTGTGAGTAACAAACAAATTATACACTACAAAATATGTCGACTAAATTGGGTTCCCGAATTGAGACAATTTATGAGTTTTTTTTTTTGCACAAGAATTCAAAGCAATGGATTTGTTTCTCTAGATTCTAGAATAATATTACGTCGAACGTGTCGAGGGGTTAACGGAACGCTTACTGTTTAGCACATTAAAACAATAAACATTAGACTATCAAAGTAGTTTAACACAGACAATACAACCTTGGTTGTAATGTCTTAATAATGGTATAAGGTTTTTGTAATAATACCTACATTGTCATTGTAAATTTGGTTATATATAAAGATATCGTTACCTAAGAAGAAGTCTTATAATATATAGAATTTAGAACCATATACCGTTCCATATACGTTATAGGTACGTCATTTCCTTTTAGCAATATACTTATTTAACAAGGCTCAATCACACGCTCACTCACAAATCACAAGAATCACACACAACTAGAATTGTCACTATTTCACCTAGATGCAGTCAATATTATAACAACATTTATCATGGGCCATGGCCAGCTTTCAAATTATTTTTAGCTTTCAAATTTAAGGCCTACGTGGACGATTTAAAAGTAAGATCCGGGTCGTTCAACAGCTTCTATGACTAACATGGAACAATAATTGCAGTCGTCGAGTAATAAAACAAAACTTTGTCTTAAGTCGCTAACAAGAGATTTTCAGAGTCAGATGAGTAAATAGGTACATGTTTTTGAGCAGTCCATTTTATTATTTTTTTAAATTTATTAAAATGTACATTTTTTTTTGTTTTTACTGTTCTTAATTTACTACTTGTATCTAATTCGTGACACTGATTACTTAAAGAAATGTAATTACTTTCTAATAGTTTCTCCCGTGACCATGATTCCTGTTGGTAAAACATTCTAAACATCGGGAACCAAAAATCAAAATAAATCCGCGAAAATGTTCTAAAAGTTAGATTTATTTAAAATGTTTACTTTGTCCCTCCACGACCGCGGACACGCCGGCGTGTCAGTTAACAATAGATTTCTTTTTTATTAATTTCTTAGAAATTTACCTGGAGGTGATATTATATTTTTTTTTATATGTATATTGTTTACTTTGTATTTTTTTGTATACATAAAACTAGCGGTTCAGCCGTTAGTTTCGTGTATATATCCCGAGAAAAGCGTGGGCTCACGGTTCGTCACTAGTGAAAAATAATAACAAATCTATCCCACGAAAACCGTACATTTTTTCGTCATAAAAAGTAACTTATGTACTAGTCCATACTATAATCTATCTCTATGCTAAACTTCATCCAGATTTGTTCAGCCGTTCTGGCATAATAGAGTAACAAACATCCATCCATTATAACTCTCGCAATTTATATAGTTTACTACTATAAGATAATCTTATTAAAACATTGCGCCTTAATTTTGATTATCAATACTAATTAATAAAATAAAAATAATTAAGATTCAAACATTTTCTTACTGAAGTTAGATTTTCATTGCTAGATTTTGTAGGTATAGCTGTATTTTTATTAATTGACTATAGTGCCTCACCCTCGCATCGCTCGGGTTCGTCCCTTCTTGGTCCGTTTTAATTGTTTTTGAGCGGAACCCTAGTTATTTTCTAAAGTAAAAGTAGCCTATGTTACTCCCTGTAAAATCAACTATCTTCCAGTGAAAGTCGCGTCAAAATCAGTCCAGCCGTTTCAGAGATTATCCGGAACAAACAGACAGACAGACAAAAATTTAAAAAAAAATGTGTTTTTCATATAAGTGCCCTATATAATTTCATATGCATTTAGTAAAACGCTGTTATTTTGACATGACAAATCGACATTCAATTCTATTTACAGTTTATACAATATAGTCATTGAATTTATTTTTTATGGTTAGCATGTAGGTATGTGTAATAAAAAAATATTTGCAAAATTAAAAAAAAAACCGACTGCGTAAAAAGCGAACTAAAAAGATGAGAGCAAAATTGACGAAGGAACGTATTTATTTATTTATTTGTAAAAAGCACACTTACAACATACATTTGAAACATTTTCAATTTAATTAATGTAATAATAATATGCCTTATATGTATGTCAATTATACGTGTACACTGTACATAGATAGCATTTAAATATTCATGTAATAAAAGTACAAAATTTAAAAAAATAAATAAAAAACGTATAGTATTATGCAGTCGGAGACATAGGTTTTATACTAACTGCGAGTCTTGCTACGTGTATTTACAATGTACATGACGTGTATGTCTCCGACTACACAATAAGTACATATTCCTTCGTCAACTTGTTCTCATCTTTATAGTTCGCTTTTTGCGCAGTTGGTTATTTTTATTTTAGATTTTTTTTTAATTACAACTTTCTTGTTTCTGTTATTGAAACACTTTAAGTTTTATTTAAAAAATTCTTATCCTTACATACTTTTAAACATTTAAATGAATAAATGTATATAGGTATTTTTGTATTGACCTGTTAAAAGCTTTATATTTTTATACTCCACTCGATCGAATTACACGAAAAAAAATTTCACAAGACACAAATTGGCGCTCCAGATCCGCCATTTTGACTTTTAAAGACATTTACATAATATATACCCTGTAACGCGTTTTCAATACAAGTGGGACGACGTATGAATCATCAAAATCAGTTAAGCCCTTTAGTAATCATGAGGGAACATAGGGTCAGACATACATGCAGGTCAAACACATGACCCTCCTTTGGGCTTCGCCGCAATCGGGTAAAAAAGGGCTAAATACATATCTGTAGACAACTGTCTTGGTGTTCTAGTGCCTAGCATGTACGGCTGCAGATCCATAGGTCCTGGGGTCGATTCCCGGGTCGGACCCAATTTATTTATTTAGTTCTTCTGTTACAAGTTGATGGTGTTTCATCCTCGTGCCTCGGAGAGCAAGTAAAGCCTTCGGTCCTGCGCCTACTGTCACTGTGGTGTCGAATCGTCGTCCCATCTGAATTTGAAAGTGAAATTAATAGAGAGTGCACTAGAGCCTGCGCGTAAGTATATAATCTCTTGCGCAGTTGGCTAGTTTCAGTGAGATTGCCCGCCGTAGTTGTAATTGGCGAGGACATCATATCTGTAGATTACGAACTCCTGGATTTGTGTTATGGGTGCAGAGATATAGGTGACAATTCTGATAATGAACCTCTTAGTAAAGTTGATAACATTACGCCATCGTGCTTCCGACGTAAAGCCACAGGACAAGCGCCAGAACTCAGACCTGTCTTAATCTCTCTCCGATGGTGTTATTATTTCATTGGGTTACATTAGTGAAGGAATAGTGAGCTCGTTTCATTTGCGCATATAGTTGTGCACTTTAAAATCTCAAGGCCGCTATAACGAAAAAATCAACATTATTATTCTAATGGACATTACGATTTTAATGTTGCATTTGGTTTATTGACGTTAAAAGTTAAAACTAAAGCCCTTCGCATTGAAAGGAGACCCGTGACCAGCGGTGGAACGTTAAAAAAGGCTGAATACACGGTTAAAAACTAGACTTACAAATTCAAGAACACAATGTGATTTCGGACCAGAAAAATAACAATTATAAGTCGCCAGTGTTTTAGTCCAAAAATATATACAATAAAACAAACCATGATCTATGTGTCAAAGGTATAATACAGCGGTATTAAATTGGCAAAATTGAGGATAATTTTTTTTATACAATACCTACCGGAGTAACTTATTGAAATTATCGACATAGGCTGTTGTATTGTTGTGCAAGTACATGAAGTTGTTTATATTTAGTAGTAAATTTTATTTGTATAAAGTCTAAGCTTAACTACATAATAAATATCCAGTAATTATTGAAATAATAAGTTGATATTAAAATATTATGTTACCAAAACTGCACATTATTTGTATAAGAAAGTTAGGATCTATAGTTTTAGAAACTTCTTGTCGTTATTGCTTTTTATAATTATTCAATAAGTCTTTACAGATAATGATCATAAGATGTTGTTTATATTTTCAAAAAAATCCTTATATCAGCAGTTTTATATATTTGCGGAGAATAAAAAAATCCATTTCTCTGTTAATATAAAGTGTGTCGCTATTGTACTTCATTTCAATTACCTCGGCTTGCGAGGCGTATCTATCGGCATACTTTGCACGTAATTTCAATTTAGGTTAAAAGACGATAATAATCTTAAAACGTTACGATACTTAACTCAATTTTATTATAAAATTAGTAACGTATCAGGTTCATCAGCATCGGGCAATTATTTCCGATAACTAGCGACTCATCATCGCTTCGCTCGGGTTCGTCCCTTGCTTGCTTCCCAATGCAAACTTTCATCCTCATTTTCACCACTTTGAGGAGTGATTTCCGGGATAAAAATTATCCTATGTCCTTCCCAGGATCTCAAACTATCTTCTTACCAAATTTCATCTAAATCGGTTCAGGAGATCCAGAGATTACCCTCTACAACCTCACAAACTTTACCTCTTTATAATATTAGTATAGATATCTTATGGACATCTCTGATCCATGAAGTATAGACCTAATGATTGAATGCGTATAGTGGTTGTTACATACAAATCTGTGCACTTCAAATATCTAGCATGCTTGACTACGTGAAATACCAAATGGTGGTATGTCCTTTACGGACCTGTTTGTATCCAGATAAAAAAGATTTAGAATGTATTCATCTTTCTGTAGAATAGAACGCCTAAGGCTTCAATTAGAAGAGAACTGAACAGAATAATATTTTGTTTTCACTATATGTAGTTTCTTAGGGTTTCATTAAACCAATATGTGCCATAGGGAATTACCACCTAAGGGCAGTTTTAAAATGTGCAAAACGCGTATGTTACGACAAAATCGTATGGCTCTGTAGCTTTATTATGTTCCGTACAATTCCGTAACGTAACCAAACTTAAATCTAAGACCTCATTCCTCTGCCTGGAAAATATATTTAAAAAGTAATAGAATAAGTAATATTTGTAAAAAATAAGTTTTAAGAATGTTATAACGTTCTTAATGTATAGATACATGTAATGTATAGATACAAAGAGACATTCTATGAAGCATTAATGTTTAAGACAAATCATCTAACAACTTCAAATTATTTTACGCGAATATTTGACATCTATACATATAATAAAATTGTAACTAAGCCGGATCTGTACATTAAATATTTTTTGGGAAATCTTATTGAAATAGACATTATTATCGATAGAAGCCGAATCTATAGTTTTTAGAATTTTTGTTTGTCTGTCTGTCTGTTACCGCATCACGGAAAAACCACTGGCGGGATTTTGATGAAATTTTGTATGGTGACATAGCTAGTTATCCCGGTCAACATATAGAATACTTTGTACGTTGGGAAAATATCTCATTTCTGAGAAAAAATACAAAAACTGCAATGTAAAAGTATGTATACTAATATGTAAACCCTAAGAATTTGGTTTTTGGTCATCAGAACGCGGGCGGAGCCGCGGGCAATGCTAGTTTTAAATAAAACTATCTTTCCGGATTTTTTCGCGGATTTAGATTTTTGGTTCCCGATATTTCAAATGCTTTACAGCAATCATGGTCACGGGAGAGACTAACATTAAGATGTTTCAAAGGCATTAGTTGTTAGACAGCCTACCCACAAAATATCAAAATGAATTCAAAAATTGATGCTATTTTTGAATTTTTTAGATAGTTTTTAAAGAAATGAAAAGGTAGTTTTATTTAAAATATACTATGCAATATGAATGCTTTCATTAACTACTAATGCTCCTTCCATAATTAAACTATTGATATACTCCAATTAATAATTGAGTCTTGTCAGGCTGTGTACTAAGTTTTATCTAAATTTGTCCAGCCGTTTCAGCATGTCTTCATGCTAAGCATGTAAAAAATCTACACTTGTAAGTACAAACACAAACTTCTGATATTCTAATAGTAGTCCAATATGGTACTTAAATTTAAACTTTATCATATTATGTCATTTTGTAAATAATAAATATGTACAATTTCAAACCAAAAACTTTTAATTTGAAAATTGTATAATTATTTCCTATTTTCTATGAAGTTGTGTAAAAATCTTATGCTAAAGGCTTAAACCGTTTTTTTTTTAATTAAACATATGTATATAGTCTTTAAATAAAAAAAGTTATAAAAAAAAATAGACATATAATATTTAAATGTCAATAATTACATAAACTTCATATTTGTTATCCTTAGGTTCATCTATGATCTGCATAGCAGAGTAAGTAATAGCCTTAACTTCTGTCCCTTGTGGATGTTTACCAATCTGGAAAGGCTCCCCAAAACACTTAGAAACTATTCTAAATTCTTGTGTATTAAATTCTGTTATCTCTAATTTCCTACATATGAGAAATGGTTCAACAGAAAAAAGATAAAGTAATTCATCAAGAAAGTGATATAAAAGCCCCATTAAATCATCAGCATTTGCTTCAATGGTATGAATTTCCTTGATTTCAACATATGGCAATTCTGTCATGTAACCAAACATAGCCATTCCACATTGCTCAAATGCTTCTTTTAAAGTATCACCCCATGCATGTAATCTGAAATAATAATTTTACACATATAAAGTTGGATTTATCTAATAAGTATATTTAATGACATTTCATGTTTTTCACTTACTGCACGTCAGCTGTGTGATCCAAATCTGAAAAAATATAAGCAATAAATGTATGTTTTGTTCAATATATAGACTAATAAAAATCTACAACAAATCTATTCTACATTTTCCAGGATAAATAACCTATGTGCTACTCCAGACTATAATCTATCTCTGTGCCAAATTACATCCAGATCCGTTCAGCCTTGATTGAGCAACAAACATCCATCCAAACTTTGGCATTTATAATATTAATGGGATTAAGTAATATTTCTGATAATTGATAATGTATGGATAAGAATTATGTATGATAATATCAAATCACTTTATAATCCATACCTAATAATTGTTAACTACAATTCTAAATCAAATATTTTACTTAATATAAATTTTAAAATTTATAATGAAACAGACAACGTTTTAAATGGCTACGAAGTAAATCATATTTTTAGGTTATATTTATAATTAACTAAAAAACTGTATTTATTTTTATTTTTTTGTAAAATATTTCTTTATCGGCAAAATGTTTTGCCGATTTCGATTATTAGGAATATTGAATACTTTTATTTTAATAAGAATAAAATATAATATCACTTACATTCATATTTTACCGGTGGTAAAATAAAATCATCTTCACATAATCCTTGTTCTTCATCCATACTTATAAGCTATTAACTTATGTTGCACAACGCACAGTAATCTTTTTAAATATATTTATAGTATATTTTTAACCAAACAGTTACTACGTTGTTAAAAAAATATGATAAAGAATTAAGAAAATATATCCAAGATGTTTTATTTATTTACAAATACACCACTTGCACTAAATATATTACTTGTCGCATTGACATAAAGTTTGAAGTTCTTTAAACTTATATTTTTTGACATGTGGCCTTAGTCAAAATTTTTGCTTTAAATACAAGCTTATTTATCTAATGTGAATAACATAAAAACAATAAGTGAATCTGGCAAAATATTATGCACTTATTAACAATGCTTAATTAATCATTAACATACAAATTGAAAACCTTACATTATTGTTTATTTGTTGGCTTTCATTATATTCTTAATGTGGCTTATCCTTAAACACTCTGGATCTGACGTCAGAAGAAATTATTTCATCTGCTCTCGTCAGAGAGTATTATGTTCCTTGATTATCTGTTTTCACCAACAACATAAAAACCTTCGAGCAATAACAAGTACGAAGGAAAAAACGTTTCTTATATTTTCTGCTACCGAATTGGTATACATTGCGCGCATCGCGCCAAAGCAGTACTTTTCAAAGTGCTTGATTGTGCGTAGCGTTGCTGTAGATGAAAAATTCGAAATTGAGCATTATACCGCATAATACGCTTTGATACTGTAATTGGAAAACGCTCTATGTATAGTAAATGATACAAACTGATAATATAAATGAGTATTTATATCCTTTTTTAATAGCAATATAATTCTAAGTATATTAACCACCACTTTCGAAAGACAGTAATACCTCGACTTACGCTACCCCGTTTCACGCGAATTCAGAGACACGCGGTTTTTCTTTTTGACTGCCGCGCGCATCAGCTCTCTCACTCCACCATGTTAGTGTTCCGTTTACGACAGGTTTGAAAGTGTCCCGCGTGGAATTGTTTTACGTACGCAGTGCGTTTTATTAATAACCTCTAATTATGTCATCCAAACGAACAAAAAATGAGTCATTTGAACCTAACAAGAAAAGAAAAACACTTTCTTTGGAGCATTAGCTTTATGAAACACTTTAAAGCACAAATAAAAATTCGTGAATTGGCAAATAAACTTGACCTACCGGAATCAAGCATTAAAACAGACTGGATGTCAACGGACATTAAAACGTAACTCGGACTTAACGACAAACTTAACGACATCAAAATATCTTCGGTTTACGTTATTTCATTCATAACAATGAAAATTCTTCTATTGTCTAACATTTTATTAAACACGTTTCTTCTAAATTACTGTTTTCTTTAGACTCTGGTCCCGATTAAGCATACTTTATATGTATTTATATGCAAGGTTGAGCCCCGACTTACGCGAATTCAACTTACATGGTCATCGCTCGGTCCCACCTATCACGTAAGTCCAGGGGTTTTACTGTATTATATTATTTTAAGTTAACGCTTCGCGCTGTTCTACAAACGCCCTCGTGGAGGTCAGAGGAACCATGTTATTTGGGACACAAGTTGAAAAAGTGCTATAGAAAAACAGTAAAACATCAAAAATATGTCGTCTATATTTTACTGTATAAAAGAACGACAAACGTGCGTTGACAACACGTTCACTGTGCTCCAATAGTCGTGAGTCGAGTCGTCGTAGTGTGAATTGGCCCTAAACCTATATATCTAAAATTATTTGAATATCTGTGCCTGTCGTAAAGTGTGATGTCATGTGTCAGTCATTTATTTTCTAAAAATTTAAAAGGAAGAAATTCTTTTACTGAATTCGAATTTTGAGTTGAGAGATTGCATTCCTGAATTTATTCATTTTTTTAAAGCGATAATTTGCTTTTATTCTATTATTTACATTTTTTTACATAAATATATATTTTTAATTCCCTATAATGGATCCTATTGCAATTTTGCAAAATCGAATTGAACAGTTAGAAGCCAAATTAGGCATAAATGCTAGCTCCTTTCTTGAAGGACAACAAGGCGATTCTGCAACAGCAAATTTATTAAATGCTGCTCAAGCTATTAACAATGCAACTGCCGGCCAAGAAAAGCTTTCTGAAGCAAGAAATATGGCTAGCGAATTAAATAATTACACTGATCCGAATTTAGCAGAAAATGTAAGTTATTTCACTTAAATTAGTCAATTCATGTGGTTACTGATGCTTAAGATATTTCAATCTTTTTATGAGATATGGCACTTAATGTATTATACAACTGTTAAGTGTTAATGTTTTATATTACAGATGCAACAAAACAATATGCATATGCATGAAGTTATAGCAGCAGAGCCAGTGATCCAGCACCACTGTCATTGTATGCAACGGTGTAAACAGGTATATTTTGTTTTACAATACATTCATTTTACTAACTACTTATTATGAAAAGCTAAAATATGTGAAGTTATTTAAAATTATTAACTTTTAAAATTTGAAATTGATTTGAGTTCTATTATTGTTACTATGAAAACTTGACAAACTCATTATATAAATATTGTCTTCACAGTTTTTTTAAATATTACTTAGGTATAATTGTTCTCTAGGCAGCTCCAGTTCTGGAGTCGGAACCTATTCAACAGGTCCCACAAATGCAAGCTACTGTTAATAAATTACATATGGCAGCTGCAGAAGTAAAAGCAGAGGCTGATGGTGTAAGTTTTATTTTGTTAGTGATTTAATTAATTAGTAATAAATTTAGATTAAAAGTAATTTAAGTAAAGTTTTAGTAATTAAATGTTCTTATTAGATTTTCAGTATTAACTGTAATAATTGTGTTTATATTAAAACCTAAAAGGTCTATGATCTTGTCAAAGTAGTAATTTCATAGTTAAAAATCAAGTCATTTTTTTAGCCAACATGTTTAGTCTTGCATCTGTTTGTTATATTTCATTATGTTTATTTATTTTACAGGTATCTCATGGTATACAACAGTTAGCAGAGACTTGTGGCACTGCTGCTTCTACAGCAGCTGAGCAGTTGACAACTGTTGCTCAGAAAGTAGAGCAAGTTGAACAAAAAATGTTTCCCAAGAGAAGAAATGGCCTAGATTAAAAAAACAAAAGCTTTCTAAATGTTATTACTTTATGATATAATAAATAAATTATTGTATTATTATTTATTCAAAATTAAAAGTCATTGAACCACAATTTCGTTTATTTTATCCTATATCTCGAATAATGACTCGTAAAGTTTAGCCCTTAAAATAATTTCTAATAATGTCTTATGCCTAGAATGTGCTTATATCAAGACTAGTTTATCCCACGACTGATTTCATATCATATTTCTAAGAAACGTTTCTTGATCAGATCTAACCAATTCCTATTCCATATATTCCTTTGAAAATAATAAAATCTTGAATTTTACATTTCTTTTTCATTTCCCAGAGGATGTACTGCCAAAACTTGTAAGTAAAATTGTAGCAATTTTTGATCAAAAGGATTATTTTGGTCATTGTCATATTATGTTTGACTTGTATGTTTTTTCGATCCTTTTACTTTCTTCCCTCATGATTCCGTAATCCTCACGCGGCTGATGCATTTGATTTTGATGAATGGGGAAGAATTTTGCCATTTTATCCGCCAGATGTCGCGATTACTAAAGCCCTCAGTATATTGTAAAACTAATTCTATAGCCTGGATGGAACTTTTACCATTTTAATTAAAATTTAAGTACAAAGACAAATTGAGCAGTGCCAGGATGCAAAGAAAATGGATATCATTTGTTTCCGAAAGACAAAAACTGAAGAAATTGTGGGTAAAGCAATAAGGCACAAATCACAATCTTTATATTTAAGGCTATGTGGACATCATTTTCAAGAAAATGATTTTGAAACTTTTAAATTTCTACAGGTGAATATATTTTTTCATATTAATTATAATTACAGAGTTTCAAACATACTTTCATCCCTTATTTTACCCCCTTATAGGATTTAATTTCGAAAAATGCTAAAGCATGTATTTTAATTGTATTGAAGACCAATTAATACTAAGTTTCAAGTAATTCTGATCATAATTAATTCTTTGCCCATATAAACTTTATTACCCTCTTTTACCTCTATAAGGCTATTTGGCCATAGAGTATGTACTAACCACTAACCTGCATATATTTAGCAATATACTCTATGCCTGCATTTGTCTTTTGAGTTTTGTTGATGTAGCATCTGTCAATCATTTGTCAAACAAAAATGGCAGACGCTGCGGTTGAAACTGCTCCGGCAGATGAAAATGATGATAATTGGTTATATGGAGAATCTACTAACGACCAAAGTGGAACAGATCCTACTAGAATAGATGATAAAGAAAAAAAGCAAGCAAACATCACCGATAGAAATGCGGTAATATTTATAAAGCTACTACCGAATTATAACCTGTAATTTTCATTATTTTATTGTTATTTGTGAGTAATCATTGTAAACAAATTTACAAATATTATCTTCGCTCAATTGATAAATTCAAATACAGATAGGCTTTAGGCTATAAACAATATTATAGGAAACGATTAATTTTTAAATTACAGGAACCTGAAGATAAAGAGCAAGAAGAAGCAGATGGCAACGATGGCAATAATGACGATTCTCATTTTAATGATGAACATTTTGGCGAGGTAGATCGTGACGATCAAGATCAAACAAATGGGGATGCTGACAGCCAAGACAATGGGGATTCAGATTCGGATGACAGTGATGATGTAAAAGTCACTATAGGTGAAATTAAGTCAGGACCACAAGCTTATGCTAGTTTAAATATAAAGGTTAGTTAGTATTCTTTATTGTGTATTAATATTTATGTAACAGGCAAATAATTTTAATTGATAATATAGATATTTAAATGGGGTGATTAAATTGCTTATTTTTGTTAATGAATCGGACTTCTATTATAAATGTAAAAGTTTGTATGTCTGTGCATATTTGTGACTGCATATCACATTCTATTTTTTTCTACTGATTAATATTAAACTAGCAGTAGACCCTCGCATCCCTTGGGTTCCTCCCTAGATATGTCTTAATGGTTAGTATGGAATAGATAGACATTATATACTATTTTATCTATATATGTATATGCATATATTACTGCCTCACTTGGGTAGTAGGATGATGATACATACAGCCTTCCTCAATAAACAGGCTATCTAATGCAAAAATATTTTTTCTAATTGGATTAGTAGTTCCTGAGATTAGTACATTCAAACAAAACAACTCTGCCTCTAAGATCTATATATAGTATATATATTAATATTATTGAGATTTGTGACTGTTCTATGTATGTATTCGTATACATACCAATTTATAAAAAATATATTTTAATGTGTGGCTATTTTTCTATACATAACCTTTTCTTAATATTAATAACCAATGTAATCTTATTTGAAACAATTGATATATAACCTCATTCTAGAGGGGAGTTGGAATAGTGGCACCTGGAAGTGAAAAGCCTCGGCCAGTACCAGCTGCTGGTAGCAAAGTGACATTAGAAGATTTAGATGGTCCTGGTAGCATCAATGGAGTACCTGCATTGGAGTTTAATATTGATACAATTGAAGATAAACCATGGAACAAGCCCGGTGCTGATATATCAGGTAATGAAGAATAAATGTAAAGGCATTTATGTACTAAAGCTTAAGAGACATACAAGTATAATTAGTATTTAGTATCTCAAAAGTGTTCTCAAAAAGAGAGAATCAAAATTGTGAGATTTCTGTTAACATATTTGTTCATTGTTTTTGGATGACAAAATTAAAAGACATATTGTTTCATTTAATAAAGTACTTTATATGGGTTTTGTAAGCTTTAACTAACTGTTTATTTTCATTCCTTAGTTATTTTGAATAACTGAATGCTGAACTAACATTTTGTGTTCTTTTTCTGTGTATGGAAAAAAGTTTTTTTAATTTATCCATATTTTTTACTAGTTTATACTTGTGGCCATATATGTGCCCGCATAGTAAGTAAAACAATAAAAATATTTATATTCTATCAACTGTTTTATCAAAAAAAAAAAAAGAATTTTAAACCTAGATGGTATAGAATGTAAAGTATTTAATTGAGCAGGGAGCACATACAAGCACACACACACATACTCACAAACTTGCGTTGTATACATCAATGTACATATTATGTGCTTGCAGATTATTTCAACTATGGCTTCAACGAAGTGACGTGGAGCGCGTACTGCGAGCGGCAGCGGCGCATGCGCGTCAACGAGGCGGGCGTGTCGCTTCACGCCGGCCCGCCGCCGCGTGCGCCGCCGCCCGACGTCAGGCGCTCTACTGGTTAGAGATACTGGAAATTTTATCTTATCTTATATATTTAAACGAGCTATTCTTGTATATATATATGTATATATATATATATATATATATATATATATATATATATATATATATATATATATATATATATCAATATATAATCTGAATCTCGAAAACGGCTCCAACGATTTTCATGAAATTTAGTATACAAAGGGTTTCGGGGGTGATAAATCGATCTAGATTAGTCTTATGTCTGGAAAAACGCGTGTTTTCGAATTTTCATGCGGTTTTCTCTTGCATTTTCACAATTTTTGCATTGTCAGTTGTCACTTCTGGTGGGTGGGAGGCGCCACTGTGCAACTGTCAATATCGTGTCCGTATTTACATCAAGTTTAAAATATTTAAGTGGAAATAATCTAAAGAAAAATTCTAAATTTTAATTAATTTAATAATAGTTTTAAGAAATTTTAATCGATAAAATCTATGGGCAATATGTAAACATCACCAAGTCTAGATGTGTTGAAGAACAAATGAGCTTTTCAAAATTCACCTACCAAACAAATACAAAAGTGACAAACATAACATATAGAAGCTCTTTAAATGGAGATTAAAAAAAAAAAAAAAAAAAAAAAAAACATATAGATCATAGAGTATATTGCTACATATATAAAATATAGATACTATCAGTGCAAAACCATCTTTTCTGTGTGTGATGACAATAAAACAAAATAATTTGTGAAGTGGAAGCGTAAAATATTAAAATAAGTTTATAACCTCAAAAACTAATACTCTGTATAAAATTGCAATTCAACTAGGTATAATTGGTGCTCTTTTTCAATCAGCTTTTCTACTTCTGACTTCACACTTAAGATGGAGGAGATAAAAAAGTTGCTAATAAACTTGCAACAAGAAATAAGACAGCAGAAAACAGAAATGTTAGAAATGAAAGAAGACATTAAAAATACAATCAACAATAATATACTTAAATGAGAAATTTAAACACTTAGAAATAAAAATTGAAGTTCTTGAGAAAAAAATCCAGGAACAAAGTACCTCAATAAATAATTTAGAAAGACATATTAGGCGCAAGAACTTGGTTATGTTCGGAGGTAGAAAAAGGTAAAAAATCCTATCATGAACTAGAGGAAAAAATAAAGTCTTAAACAAACGCAAGGAGTTACAAGCCCAACTGAAGATAAACAAAAAGACCTAGGCAAAACAGCTTTCATTAAATATGACAAAGTAATTATTGTGGATAATAATAAGAACACTTCTCGCCAATACTCAAATAAAAGAAGTCTGCCTGTATTTTCAGAAACGCCTTACCTAAATTATAAACAAAAACTAATAAATAAACAACATACAAAGAAAACCAAACCTGCTAATATTAAAGACTTTATATTACAACAACCAAAATTAACTTTCAACCACACAAATGATAACCAGGAACAACTAAAAACAACACAGCAAGATACAGTATATTAAACACAGTAGGAACCTCCTCATCTTTATCCCTCAGTACGGCCGGTCACTGTGGGGGAGTTCAACCGTAACCGTCCAAAGAAAAACAGACATACAATGAACAAAGGTATACATATCTTCACCAGAAAAACTTCTAGAATTAAAAGCAGCATTTCCTACAACAAATCAAAAGAACACAAAGATAAAATTATAAACTTTATATCAGAAACAAATTATATATTGGAAACAAAATTTGAAAAGAAACCCTTTGCAATCATACAAGCATAATCTCCAACGGAGAGCTCTATGCAGGACTACTTTGGAGAAGGCTTTTAACCGAGAGGACATACATGAAAAAGACATTTACTAAATAAATACATTTAATTATGAAATTGAATACCTAATTTATAACTATTGTCAGAATTAATGTATGGAAAGAAATTTTATTTATATTTATTATTGTGAAATGTTTAGTATTTACTCAATTGAATTATTTAATTTATTGAGATTGTTTATTTATTTATTAATGATAATTTATATATATACAATATCATTTCAAATAATATTAAAGATTTTTAAAATAATTTAATTCTAGATTACAAAATTATTAGTTAAAAATTATAAGTTAATAAATAGTCCCTAACCAAAAATTGAAGTTAAATTAAGTATAATCAAATAAGTTATAAATATGATCTGTTAAAATACAATGTTAAAAATGGTTAATTAAGTAAGAGTAATTTTAATTTAAAATTATAAGTATGTATACAATAAATAAAGCTTTATTATTATTATGATTCCTTTTGCATTATTCCACGCAAAATATTATATTCGATAATTTCGCACACTCAGACATAAGCATTATGGTCAAGCGGCCAATACGCAAGTTTGACAACCACAAGTGTCTGGGTTCGTATCCCGGTCGGACACAAAGTTGTTAATTTTGTTTTTTTTGTATTTATTCAAATTCTTAGTTTGTTTTTTTTAAATGTTTTTTTTGTCCAAAAACTCCGAGCGAAGCTCGGTCACCCAGGTACTATACTTTATTGACGACATGTGACATTTTGACAACACGTTTGACTCAGTTTGTAGTGTACTTGCTGTGCCAGCGGTCGCGGGTTTGAGTTCCCCTGGGGGCATACATTTGTGTGATGAGCACGAATGTTTGTACTCTGGTCATGGGTGTTTATAATGTGTATGTATTTAAAGCTATATTTGTGTAGTGTATCAACTATCTAGTAAATAAATGGATACCATAACACAAGCCACGTGGCTTACCATGGAACTAAATGGTGTATGTTAATTGTATTTAGCCCTTTTTAACGTCCCACTGCAGGGCACGGGCCTCCCTTCAATACGACGGGGATCAGACCATAGTCCACCACGCTGGCCAAATGCGGGTTGGCGGACTTCACATGTCTTTTGAAAACTTACTAGGTTCTCTCAGACATGCAGGTTTCCTCACGATGTTTTCCTTCACCGTTAAGACAAGTGGTAATCATGTTAGAAATGATTCTGTTATGTCCCAAATGATGTATGTTAATGTCCCAACATATTTATTTTTACTTGTATTTATTTGTATTTATTGTTATTGTTAAACCTATAGCTTTATATTTTCTCGATATCCATCAGCAGGCCTGCGCGCGCCTCCTATTGACGCTCTAAGTCTAAAAGACACTAAACTGTACCTTATTTAGTAGTATATTTGGTACAGTTTACATTGCTCAACTTGTTATATTTTTCCGATATTAGTTAGGGGGGCCGCGCTCGTTGCCTACCAATGGCACTCTGCCGGTGAGAGACACTGTAAATTATACCTGCTATTTTAAGTAATTTTGAAACTACTTATAAACATCTTATTCATTAATTTTATTCACTTACAGACAGGGCATAGCGTAAATGGCTAGGTTTAAGCATGAAATTATTGTAAACACCAATTGAAATAGTGAGCCATATTTGATAAGTTAAACTGTATGATTCATAACTGTCATACACTGTAGCTTCCCTGTCCATTTAAACTTTATAAATAAAACTGTTTTTTGAAAAATTCTCTAAAAAAGGTTAAATTGAGGATGGAAGAGGATTAAAGATTAAAATTGATGTTTAAGCGCTTCTTTATATCTTGCTGATTGGAATTTCCAATCGGGCACGCTACTTGTAATGTTGTAACCTTTCTAACAACTTTATTTCTCTCTCCCATAGGCTCCATACGACACGATGACATGCCCCCAGGAATGCAAAATAATTATCAATCTAGAGAAAACACAATACAGGTAAATACTATTTCTTTTGTCAATCCTCTTTTTTCTACCGCTTATGCTTGTGTTTCAACCAAATGTACTGAGAGTAGAAAGCTTTTAATAAGATATTTATATATATTATACATATATGAATATACTGCCTCGGTGGTGTAGTGGCTAGAATGTACGGCTGCACACCCGAAGGTCCTGGGTTCGAGTCCCGGGTCGGGCCAAGTTTAGTTATCGAGTCTTTCTGTATAAGTAAGCCTCAGTAACAGCCCGGAGTTGGGAAGTTGGCGGTGTTTCACCCCCGTGCCTCGGAGAGCACGTAAAGCCGTCGGTCCTGCGCCTTAACTCTCACTGGTCGTGTCGAGCAGTCGTCCCACCGGAGTATGAGAGTGACAGGAATAGAGAGTGCACGTTGTGTCTGCGCGTACACTTGTGCACTATAATATCTCCTGCGCAGTTGGCTAGTCTCAATGAGATTGGCCGCCGAGGCCGGAATCGGTCGGGAGAACATCATCACATATATAAATATGTGTCAAATATTTGAGTATCTTCTGTTTGTATTTTGCATTTCATGTTATTCATGAAAATTTTATAAAAAATGTATTGATGATTAATAATATTAATATAATTTACTACCGACCGGCCCTCGCTTCGCTTAAGTTCGTCCGTAGGTACGTTTTATCAGTTAGTATGGAATAAATAGACTATATATTATAATATGAATAGCATATAGTCTTCCTCAATAAACGGGCTATCTAATGCAAAAAGAATTTTTCAAATCGGATAACTAGTTCCTGGGATTAGCATGTTCAAACATGTCTCTATTAAATATTTTAATATTATAAAGAGAAAAAATAGTTTTTTTTGTTTGTTTGTTTGTTTCTATTGAATAAGCTCCGAAACTACTGGATCGATTTAGATGAAATTTGATAAGAAGATTATTTGAGAACCTGGGAAGGACATAGGATACTTTTTATCCCGCAAATCATCTCTTAAGGGGTGAAAGTTTGTATTGGGAAGCGACCTAGGGACGAACATAAGCGAAGCGAGGGTGAGCCGCTAGTTATCTAATAAAGTGTCAAACAACCATACCTACATATGGCTACTAAGCATGTATCGGTACATATTGCACGCAGGTGATGACGGCGGAGCGGCGCGAGTACGGGCGCGCGCACGGCCGCGACGCGCCGCCGGACTACTTCGCGCCGCCGCCCGACCACTACTACCCGCCGCCGCACGCCGCGCCGCACGCGCCGCACGCGCCCCACGCGCCCCACGCGGCGCCCCACGCGCCCTACGACGAGCCATGGGGTAGGGCTGATATGTTTTTTTTTGTCGGCAAACACATTTATACATACAACCTACATAGGGACCACTCCGCGCCTCCGCCCGACCACTACTACCGGCTACCGCACGCGCTGTCAGACGAGCATTGAAATATAGCTAGATTTTTCCTTATGTTGAGCAAATATATTATTTACATATATGAGTACACTACCAAAATCAAATATATTCCTATTGTAACTATTTATATACATTCGATTTTATTTTATATCAATTTACTTTTATTATTCTTTTAATTTTTCAGGAAAAAAACGTAAACGTTGTAAGTTTATTTATTTTACAAATGCAATGATACTTAATATGTAAATCGTTCACTAACACTAATTTATTATTTTACACAATCAGCCCATCCGGAGCAGACGGGTTGGGCGCCAACCGAGATAAAGGAGCTGACACCGGGGCCTATGGGGCCCCCTGCCATGGGCCCTCCCATAGGCATGACCCCTCCATTAGGCCCCCCACACTCGATACCCCCCAGTCACGTGATGGGCACGCCTCCCTTCGTCCCGCCCTTCCGCTCGCACCTCCCACCGCACTTGCACGAGCGGGAGAGGGAGAGGGACAGAGAACGCGATAGAGGCGAGCGCGACAGAGACAGAGATAGAGAGCGGGTGAGGGAGCGCGACGACAGGGACCGCAGAGACAGAGATAGAAGAGACGAGGTGAGTATGACTGTACGTAATGTGTTTGTTTACATCTACTATTATATATTTAATGGATATTCATAAATGATTGTTTATTATAAAGTTAATGAAAAATAATATTATTGAAGTGAAAACTTCTATAGGCAGGTTTGGATGGGTAGTAAATTCATGTAAGTCGTCATCGACATGGTCACGTGGCGTGTTAACGCTACACTCAGAGTGCCGATAGATGTCAGTTTTAATTTATAATTTCTAATTTAAGATCAAAGAATTAATTTGAATATCCAAAAATAACAACTGTTTGTTAATAGTTTTAAGTTTTCACATCTGTCGGCAGTTCTCATGATTGCTTTTATTTTATTTTTTATAGGAGGATAGAGATAGAGATCGCGAGCGTTCACGGTCCATCAAACCGGATAGGATCCGAGAAAAGTGAGTAGAACCTTCCATGTTTTATTCCTTTAATTTAAAAGTACAAAGTGATTATTTTAGTGGCAAAGACTGATGATATCACAAGGCATATAACCAACCGCCTCACAAGCTGAAATTAATGAAAAAACGGTCCGGGTGTTTATAAATAAAATAAATATGATGTTGTGACACACAGCACCATCTAGTTCCATGGTAAGCTACTGAATGAACAAATGTCCTATAAATGCTCTGTTACAGTTTAACAGTATAGATTAAAACTACTGCTACAAATTCTTTAATATTTCATGTAAAGTCCAAATATGATTCTTACAAATTATTTAAATATCCCAGATCATACAGACGAGAGCGGTCGCGCTCCCGCTCCCGCCGCCACAAGTCGCGGTCGCGCTCGCCGCGACCACGGTCGCGGGACCGAGACCGCTCGCGCGACCGCGACCGCGACCGGTCGCGCGACCGCAGCATGAAATCAAAGACCAAGGAGCCCAAAGAGAAGGAAGAAGACAAATAGATGCGGCTCAAACAAGTTGTGCACTGTGTGAGAATAAATAACCAACTTTATCTGTTGTTTTAATGTTGCTCTGGTTAGGTATCTTAATAATAATAATTAATATGTTTGATTTCGCAGATACTTTATTATTTGCTAAAAATATATTTTGAACTAGTGTCTCACCCTCGCTTCGCTCGGGTTAGTCCCTAGCATGCTTCCCCGTGTAAACTTTCATCTGCAATCTCACCCCCTTAAGGGATGATTTCCGGGAAAAAACCACCCTATGTTCTTCCCAGGATCTCAAAGTATCTCTATACAAAATTTCATCTAAATCAGTTTCGGATTTCGTTCGGATTAAGCGTGAAAAGGTAACAGACAGACGGACAAACTTTCGCATTTATAATATTAGTATGGATATAGCAAAATAACAGTCAATGCGTTCACTAATTTTATAGTCAAGAGTCGAAAATTATTAATATAGTCTTAGATTTTGCATTTTTCAAAAAAATTATAATTCTCTTTTCCCTGCCCATTTCCCAATCACTTGGGGTCGGCGCAGTACATCTTCTGTGGTACTGCGGATAAGGATTTGGCAAAAGTTTTCGACTGGCCGCCTGCCTGACATGAACCCTCCTTGGGAATGCAAAAAAAAAATATAATTAAAAGAAATTAAACTTTATCGAAACTACCTATCCATTTTATGCAAAATTTCGATAATGGGGCGGTATTTTTTAGTGCCCAGGGCGGCGCTAAGGTTGAATCTGGCACTGAGTAGTAGATACCTACCTACTCATATTTTGAGTAAAATGTAATTAGGGACACACATACTTCACACTCAAAATTGATTATACGAAGCGGAGTGCAACCTCTTATCGACAACTGACGGCATCTGTTACAGAGATATACTGAATGACTATATTTTTGTGATTATAATAATATTCATTACTAGTTAAATACTAAATTTCAGATTTTAGAAAGCATTTATACGATGTACCGATTTTATACACCTTAAGGCGTGACTGACGCGCCCAGTTACATGATTTGCATGACTGACCATCATAAAACTTATTTTTAGTTAATATACTGTTCGCAAATTAATTTTCAGGTTTTAGGAAGTAGTCGTGAGGTAGTTTTGTTTTTAGGCTTGCCCCGACTTTTAAAATATCTGATTATGTATACATATCTACATATATGGTAAATGAAAACACCTTTTTAAGTTTTTATATTTAATAATTTGTGATTTTAAATTATTGGCTTTGGACCCATAGTTACAATGTTTTCACTTTTCTGGTGTAACTTCTGAGATATCCACTTCCGGATTTAGGGGAGGACAGCCGGGGCTACAGCCCCGGGGCCTAAAAAAAACAAAAATTTGACTGGTCGACGATTTTTCCGTTTTTATTTTATCAATTTTTTTTTCGCACTTTTACCTATAATACAAATATGATTGATTATATTTTTCTTAAATATTGAAAACATATTATCCATATTCGTTCACCTCAGTTCGCCGCAGTCGGGTAAAAAGAGGTCACAGAGGTACTATGATTTATTAAAAACTAGCAGAACCCGCGGCTTTGCTCGTGCTAAAACTACAAAAAAAAAACTCTAAATAGGGAGGTTTCTACAAACTTTCATCCGCTATTTTACTCCCTTATGAGATGAATTTTTAAAAATGTTAATTTAATTAATTGTATTGAAGACTAATAAGTACCAAGTTTCAAGAAATCTGATAAAAAATATTTTTTTGGATTGTATTATAACGTGTTTTCCCGTGGGAAAGAGATAATTTTCCGCGGTAAAAAGTAACCCTCCAACTATCTTCACACAAAAAATCACAGCAATCCGTTTCGGCGTGAAAAAAAGACAAACAAACAAACTTTCACATTTATAATATTAGTATGGAGGTCATACGGTTTTTTGGTTTTGCGTAAGTTTATTTTATAATAATTTATAGGACTGCAATACCTACACATAACTATATCTACTCCATATGCTTAGGTAGTTAACTAAAGGTAAACAAAGTTCATGAGGACTTACCCCCATATTCTTTGAATACCGATTTCGAGGATCCCTTGAGGCCTTCCTCGAACACGCCTCAGTCGAGTTTGAGTCGAGGGAGTTTCGAGGTAACAACTAAGAATATGGGTGTTAATCTTTTATCACTAAAATTTTAACACATATTGTTAAGTAGCGACTTGCCCTCGCTTCGCTCGAGTGCCTCCAAGTACGTAGATTTTGTTAAGTGAAGATGTTATTTGTTAACAATTTTATGGGTTTTAATTTTTTTGCGCGAAGCCTGGATTCTTTTTCTAAAATAAAAGTAACCTAAGTTACTCCTTATAACATCAGGTCTATCTTTAAAAGTCCCGTCAAAATCGGTCTAGCCATTTCGGATATTAGCCGAAACAGACAAAAACATTAAAATATTTATTTTATGTGCATTATACTTTCACATGCTTTTAGCATGAACGAATTAACCACTCGTTCATGGCTTTTAGTAAAAAGCTGTTATTTTGACATTAAAAACAGACACTTCAACTTTATTTATTTGTATAGATTAATTTTTCACTAAACGTATCTCCTTTCCGAATTTCATTTCATAAAAAACTAATGATTATTATCAAATATAAAGAATCAATTGAAATTATTTAATTGGCTATTTTATAATTTATTTATAATTTAAAGAATTTTTAAAATTATAAATTATATTTTTATTTTGTATAAAATTAAACAAAGCAATACTAAACAAGCATTTTATTTAAATCTTAAAATTGTAATTTATAATCAATATCGATTTCTCATTAAAATCGGATATTTTCCACTGCCTATTATAATAGCTACATCTTTAGATAAGTCTTTTTATTACTCAGATTTAATATACTAACTTTCATGTATGCTCCTTATGATTTATAAAACATCAATAGCAACACTTTGTATAAAATGACTTAATACAAAAGTCCAGAGACTATAAGCCATTACTGTTCTTATTTTGTAAATATTCATGTATAGAGATAGATAGGGTGGAACAATAAAACTACGGGTACTTTGTAATATTATTACAGAAATGCTTTATTAATTAATGTCTAAATAGATGGATCATCATATAAATGTTATCTAGTACAACCTACAAGACGGGACGGCCGGAGCCGCGATCAGTCACACCTCGTCGCTCTTGACGCCCCGCCTTATTCCATCACATACAGGTTTTACAAATCATTTTGTTAACATTTTTGTACAGCCATATACAATAATTTTATTTTCAATTACATCTAGACGTAAAAAATCTGAGGTGTCGTAGGAAACTACGCTTCCTATAAAAATAATTACAGAGGGGGAATGAGGAGCAGCTACGCTTGTGACGTGCGACCGGCAAGGCAGACCTCGACTGCGCGGTCAGCGCAGCCCTGTACAATCACCACTATACCCACTGCGTGGTATACACACTATACACACGCGACACGAGACATAAAAATATACAAAAATATCATTTCCACAAATCATATCGAAAACTATACAACCCGGCGCTAAAAATATTCGATAAGCTATGTACGATTTTAAAGCCGGTTTAAACTTAAAACGAGAGCTCGACTCGATCACTACAAAATTATAATATAATCACGACTATAGTGCCGATTGTCTAGAACTGCCTGCGGCATTTTCATCACTTTCGAAGATTCAAGGTCCCCTAGCCCAGCTAATAGTAAATCTACAACGAGCTAAATTACGGAAACGCGCGGGTCCACCGACCGCGCTTTCCTTCGATTCATAAATTACACGAGAATGAGAGACGTTCAAATATTTATACATAGATTCATACGAACAACGAATAATACTAGAACACTTACAAGCTACACACGCAGCGAGCGCGAGGACGCGACGGTCGGCGTCGACGCTGTACACCTATGGATAACGTTAGTTACAGTAATCGTATCGTTCTGTACATCAGTCTGCCGCTACTATGTACAGGGCGCCGGCTCTATAGTTACAAATGTACAATCGCAAATATTCACAAAATTTATAATAGGCGGGTGTGTGTGCCGCGTCGCGTCCGTCCGCTAATACTTCAGGGAGCGCCCGACTACAGGACCGGGTTGGGCGGCGGCGGCCCGATGGGGCCCAGCTCCGGCGCCTTCATGAAGAACTTCTCCAGCTTGGCGATGATGTGCTTGCCGTACGTGTACTTGCGCAGCGAGCCGATGTGCGGCCGGATCTTGTGCATGAGCACCTTGCGCTGCGTGGGCTCGGCCACGTCGATCATCTTCTGCACCACGTAGTTGGCGTACTGGTCCTTCATCATGACGTGCAGCGCGTTGTCGTTGAAGCCGCACAGCTCGTCGATGAGCAGGGCGCGCTCGTTGCGCGTGGCGTGCGTGACGCACTTCTCCACCACGTTGGAGGCGAACTTGTGCTGCGACAGCTGCAGCACCTTGCCGCGCACGGCGGCCACGAGGCGCGCGCGGTCCTCGGGCGCGCCGTGCTCCAGCACGTGCTGCACCACGTAGTTGCCGTACTGGTCCTGGATGAGCTGGTCGGTGTGCGCGTGCAGCTCGCCGAGCACGGGCGCCGTCTGCTCCGCCGTGCAGTGCTCCAGGATGCGCTGGATGACGCGGCAGCCGTACGGGTGCGTGGACAGCGCGTACACCTGCCCCGCGAACGCGTTGATGATGAACTGCAGCGCCGTCGGCTCCACGCACTCTATGCACTTTTGCACCTGCAATCACAACGTAACCGTTACTATCCATTTATTCTTCTCCTTTTAATTATTACATTACAACAATAGAATGCTTTTATACTTATTTGTTGACTTGAAGATATTTATTTTTTATAATTTATAACGCATTTTGTAGCATACTAAATCTTTATAAATATTTATATCATGACTACGTGTGCTAAGCCCACATTTAGTTAAACCTAACATCTCTAGACGAAATTTGGTGATGTGCTCTGATTAAATAATACATTTTTTTTGTCAAATATATTATTATCGTACAAAAATGAACTGATAATAAATATACTCATAGACAAGATATAACGATTCTTATTGAAGAAATTATTATTAATAAAATAGATTGAAGACGATCCGCCCGAACTGCGATGCTACCAAAGACCTCGTGGATATTAACAAATTCCACAGTGTGTGCCTTTTAATTTATACGAAATTACCACGTTAGGTAAGTTTTAAATAAATAAGCTTATAAGAATGTCTCGTAGTATCCTTGACGCCGAGCCCATGAGCGACATCGTGAACGTGTTACTGAATAATACAACTGATCAATGTCTAACATAATATATCTATGTCATAGCGTGAGAAAACAACAAAAGTGCGATCACCGTGATATTATTAAGAGCATCATGACTTCCGTACAAGTATAAAATTCATCTGTCATATCGCTAGTTTGTGGAAATACGTATAGAGTTCCAACTTTCTGAGGAAATCTACTATAATATAAATTTATAAATACTATATAATAAATAAATATACTCATGACGGTCATAGTAGTAGACTCAAGACGATCAGTAAAAATTGTAATAATTTAACACCAATTACAAAAATCCACTCACAATCGAAAAAAATACTTAATTCATCCTACAATTATTTATAATTAATCGAGTTGCCTACAATTACGTGTACAGTAAGTAATATGCGCATATCATCTAATTGGCTTCGAACTTAAGTAACTAAACCAAACGTTATGGTACATTTTTAACGTCAAAACTCAATTTTATAGTCTCTATTATTATTTAATGTGATTACAGTAAGCTTTTTAATTCTTTTAAAATGCTATTCGATGATTAATGCAGAGAAACTTGATTCGTAGTAAAATAAGGTCAAATTCTAACAGTTCAAGATTATATACATATTTATAAAGATTTTTTACATATCAAATATTCAAATAACGAAGTTGAAAATAAACTGGAGAAACTGGTTCTTCATATGTTATTATTACCAAATTCATTTCTATTGTAGAGTGGAAAACTGCAGTCATATATATTTATGTATTACATATTTATCTATCATTATAAAAAATATACCAGTTAATAACAATAATTAATTCTCGAGCGATCCAGTACGCAATTATATAAAAGTATGCCAATAACGAACATACAAGTGGCGTGAGGACTGATTTAAATTCGTCCTATTTTATATTCGTCCCTAGGTTGCTTCCCCATGCAAACTTTCATCCCAATTTTCACCCTCATAAGGGATGATTTCCGAAATAAAAACTATCTTATGTCCTTCCTAGAGTCTCAAACTATCTTCTTACCAAATTTCATCTAAATCGGCCCAGTAGTTTCGGAGCCTATTCAGTACAAACAAACAAATCTTTCCCCTTTATAATATTATATTATTAGTATAGATGTGCCCATTGACTGACCACATGGTTCCCGTTCTGGTCCTTGACGCACTTGAGCACGTGCCCGTCGAGCTCGCGCACCACCTCCTGCTGCTGCTCGGCGGGGATGGACTCCAACGCCTTCTGTATGACGCGGCAGCCGTACATCTGCAGCGCCAGCGCCAGCACGTGCCCGCGCACCTGCAATATCTGCACTTATAGTACTACATACACTAAGCACCAGTAGCGCTGGATTTATCTAGGGGCACTCGTGGCTAGTGCACAGGGCGGCAAATTTTTAGGGGCGCCAAAGTGCGGAAAAAAAATTATTTTAATGTTATCAAAAATTCTTTTTGTATTTTCCAAAAAAAAAATATAAATAAAAAAAAAATCTAATACATTTTTTCGAAAAGTTGAAAACATTTTTTTTTATTTAAAAAAAATGAATAAAAAATAAAAGAAATTAAACTTTATCGAAACTTTATCCATTTTATGCAAAATTTCTATAATAGGACGGCATCTTCTATAGTGCCCAGGGGCGGCGCTAACGCTGAATCCGGCACTGCGCTCCAGGGCTGCCAGATCGTACACGATCTGGCAGCCCTGGAGCGCAGTGCCGGATATGAAAATTGTAAAATATGGTTATTTAATGTATATTTCATTATTAAGTTATTACGTATTTTTATTGAAATTTTTTATTCGTTACGGATTATTTCTCAACAGTTTTGATAATTTGTACAATAAATTTTTGATATGGTATAATTTCAATGACCCAGCGGATTTGGATGACATTCAATACACAGATAGATTGTGATGTACTGAAGTAACACATTTGCTAATTCATGTTAGACAGTTAGGAACACACCCGAGCGAACTGCTAAGTTAGGTATGCCGCTAGTAGTCCACGCTAATAGCCGTGTTCTGTTGACATTTCCCATAATATGACAAACGTCACCTAATAATGAATAAGTTTAGAGGATAAATTGATTTATGCAAAAATGTTTCTTAAGGACCTCTTGAACAAAATTTCCGCTTCTAGACCAAAGACCTTATAATCTAGGAATATATGTCAATAAGTTAGTAATTTTTATTTGATTCTTTCAAGTACACGTTCTTTACTAAACATATAGACTAATCTACACTTTCAAGGAAATCCAAAATTTCGTTAATAAAAGACGGTAAGTTTACATTGTACACATTATGATTGTGAACTTAATGACTTTGGCGCAAGTCAGCAATTAGCTCACAGATCTCATTTGATAACTAAATTATGAAATGATCTATTATAACGAAAGTAACAAAAAAAGTGACAAATCTTAATATATTGAGTTTATAGACTTTAATAAAAAAATAATGGAAATCGACACTAGAAAAAGTACAGGAACAAATGACGAGTTTACACATCACAGCACATTCTACATTTAAGAACACATTTATGTAACCGTATCATTCATTACATATAATGCTACACTAACGTACAAAAGATTATATTTCACAATATACATTACCTTTTGAGCTAGCGTTGTTTTCTGTTCTGTGGTGCCGAATTCGAAAAACTTTTGAATCACATAATTGCCAAACACGTCGGTCATTAGGCTATAGGCGGCGCCGATTATTTCATTGAATACCATTTGTTTCTCTTGAACTGTCGCTCTTTCTAACTTTTGTTGTATAAACCTGCAACAAAGTTGCTAGTATAAAATACACGCTAGTGATATAGCAGCCCGGCATTATACAAAACGTACCTATTTATTTATCTAGCCTGTTGACCGATTCACGTGTTTTGTTTGGGCAAGTCTTTAAGAGGCCGTGTTGATCGAATTAGATACGCGAGCCATCAACAAACAAATACAAGGCATTTCAAATATATTTAAAGGAAACAATAATTTTGTTTTACTATATGCATATGTATAGATAATATATACAGAATAGAAAATATTTATTTATGATTTAGTGGCAAATAACCAATAAGTTTCGAATAGTACTGCGCCATACAACGTGCCTTTGGCAATTTATATAACGACATGTATTGTAATCTCCATATATAAATTATAATCTTAAGCTTTTTTTATGTAGCTGTATCAAATTTATAAAATAGTTAAGTAGATATTTAGTGATGCATGAATTCAACATAAAAACACACAGAAATTTTGATACCTGATGATATGGCTTCTATCTATATCATCAGATATATTATTATATCACAAATATTTAATAAGCATAAGTTTTCCAAACGTTCTCTGACTCAGACCCATTACAACTAAAATATATTGTTTATGTAATAAATAAAATCTATTAAATAACTTTATATTTTAAAATTTTGTACTAATACGGTATAGTGACAAACTAAATTCAATAGCAAACACACGTACCTAGAGCCATGTTGATCCTGCGAGAACTCTACGATGTGGTTGGCGAGGTCGCGCAGTTGCAGGTTGGGGAAGCGGTTGTTGCGGAAGTCCTCGAGCAGGCGGGAGCGGCCCGCCGCCGGCTTGTCGCCCGCCACCAGCGCGCCCACAGAGCTCACGCCCACGCCCACTCCCACGCCCACGCCGCCCACGCCTCCGCCCACTAATTCTGCACATTATGTTACAATTAATTCAAATGACTCCCTTAACATAAAAATTTCAATCCTAACATGAGCTGTTTCATCATACTATGTCAATGAGTTTATAGTATAAACTGCCTCGGTGGTGTAATGGCTAGTAAGTCCAGCTTCATCCGAGGTCCTGGGTTCGAGTCCCGGGCCGGGCCCACATTAGTTATTGAGTCTTTTTGTATAGTAAGCCTCAGTAACAGCCCGGATTTGGGATGTTGGCGGTGTTTGACCCCCGTGCCTCGGGGAGCACGTAAAGCCGTCGGTTCTGCGCTTTAACTATTACCGCGAGTGTCTTGTGTCCCACCGGAGTATGAGAGTGCAATTGTGTCTGCACGTACACGCGCTGCACTATAATATCTCCTGCGTAAATGGCTAGTCTCAATGAGACTGACCGCCGTGACCGAAGTCGGTCGCGAGGTCATCATTATTAGTATTTATTTCGCATATGTATCATCATATTGTATAAAAAGATTCAACAACTCAATTCCAATATTCAAGATCAGTTTAATATATTTAAAGAAAACAAAAACAAAATCCATCAATTAACAGCTTATTGACACGTGGGTATTTTATACTAGTAGTTAGAATATGATTCATTAAAGATAACAACAATATACAACACTTTGCATGTACTTATGCATTTGATTTCTAAATTATATATTAATAATAATTAATATTGCAACACTTCATTTTTAACTTACATTCGCCACGGGTAAGGTTAATATTACGTATTTATATGATGGAAGACGATTATATTGCGACTCATCGAACGATGATGGTATTCTGAGCTTCATTAGGAACTCGTGTTCTGATATAAAACACTGGGCAATTTGTAACAATTATATTGTTCAAAACAACCAGTATAAATGAAATGCCTCTTGTTTAAAATATACAATGTCCGTCAAAACAAGGATTGTCCCGAATTTCATAGCTGTTGTGCTCATTTTAAAAAGCCTCGAGGTTGTTCTGCCATGTTGCGCGATTTTTAGAATATCAAAAAAGTTATCACAAGTAATGGCAACATGCATTCACATAAAAATAGCCATTTTATGTTTTTGTTTGTTATTATTATAAAAATAAAAAAATAATAATGAATCACGAGTCTTCCTTGCTACTTGTCTATAAGGATTCTCTATACCGATAAGATACATACGAATCAAACATAAGTGTCAAAACGCTTATGAACAGCTGTAAACACATCGATCTAATGCCGTACCAACCTGAGATAGTTCCGACTCCACTGAGTTTGCTCAATAACGATGATGATGATCCGAACATTCCTCCATTTGACGTTAAGCCTTGTGCTAAACTGCTGACGGCTCTGTAACATAAACAAATCACTGTTGGAATCTAGAATACGCACGTGTTATAAATAAGACACGTATTTAAAAGTATAATGAGAAATGTGAAATCGAATGGGCATGCTTAACTTAGGAATATATGATGACTGTACATGTGATTTACGCGACTTCCGATGATGACTTACAAAGCTATTTACAGAGTTACTGCTGCACTTCGCGTCACACGCGCCACATCAACGCCGCGCCGATTAGATATTCATCTACATCTCATATTGATTTGCACTAATATAAAAGTCGTCCACATGCCGTCCGCTACTCGCTTGTATAAATTATTTCCTTGATACATTAATGATAATACTACATACGCATTTAAAATTGAATTTATTATTATTATATATTCTAATTCCAATATAAAGCTCTTTAGAGCTGTATGTACATTTAACGTAATAACTAGAAATATATAACTCATAATTACTAGTTGTCTTGATTCCGATACATTTTCGTTATTTAACTGTACAATTAAATTTCAATGTGTATGAAATGAAATCAATCAAATTTCTAGGCCAGACGTAATAGCCAAACGTAGACTACCTGCTATGTAGCAAAATTTCGCCGAGCTAATTGCTCGCTATCACGCGGCGGCGCGGCATGTATGCGGCGTGCGTGTATGTGTGTTCGTGTGTGTGTATGTATGTATGAGTGCGTGTTGCACCTGTACTTGGCGGTCTCAGCGCCGGGCGCGGCGGACACGGGGCGCAGGCCGACGGGGCCGAGCGCGGGCCCGAGCGCGGCGCCCAGCGGCGGCGACAGCGGCGAGGGCCCCCACTTGCGCGCGTACTCGTGCAGCGCGCCGCCCCCGCCGAACTCCAGCGAGTCGCGTCGAGTCGACACCCCGCCTGTAACAACATACCTCCGCGCTCCACTCTGCTTCTCCGACGAGCCGATGCTCTCGCCCAATTCTGTACACTTACTATGTACAAACTTGGAACTTCGCTCACACTCCTTAATATCCTACTATTTACAGACAACCTTTTGGCTGCGAGCATTTCCATACTGCTGCTTTAAATACCGTTCATATGTTACAACTTTATTATAATTAATTCCAGAAACTTAAATTATTATGTACATCTACATAAAAGTTTTCAGTGTAAACTATGAGAAGAATGCTCTAACTACAAATCGTCTATGCTGACTCTTATATACCATATAGGAATAACAAATAAATATTAAAGTTATTATTTATAGCATTATTGTATAATGATGATACAGGCATAACATTACTTATAGTAACTACTATACAAAAGTATGTACAGTAAAAAAATGAGATATATAGACTGATTTGATAAGTAAATTGAGAATCACATGCTTCTAAAATCTAATAATAATCGATACTATCATAATAAATATTATCAACAAGAGTGGTTTTGACTCAGGCATTGTATTCATCTTAATAATAAAACACCACAATATTGCATGTAGATAAGAATTTTAACAAGTTGTACATTGATTTTGAGACTTTAAAATGTAAATGTAATTAATTCGATATTTTTATTTAATCTCTATTTTAACATAAATAATTTTTCCGACGCTACGCTGATTAAATAAATTATGCTCAATATCGGCACTCCAAAAAGCCACAAACAAAACGATTGAATTAAAACATTTTAAAGTATAATAAAATTAGACTTAAATATCTGTAATATATGAATTACATAATATTACAGGGCGTCTTTAAAAACGTTTTAGTTATGATGCAGATAATTTTTAATTGATAGCAGCATTCATAAAATATAGTACATATTAATTTTTATGTAATCCGATCGTCCGCAATGTGCCGGATAAAAATGCTGCATTTTCCAGCAAACAGTTAAACCGTTGGTGAATAAGAAATACATTCATATTTGTCAGATGTTTTTGATTGGCGAGTTATGCCAATTTTTTTAAATATTGATGCGGTTTCGTTTCTGAAGCGTACTCGTGAACGGTTTCATTTAATATAACAAATGGCGGTATGGTCGTTACATCTCATGCAAACCAGATGTTTTACTTGTTATTTAAAATTCAATTTTTATTTATTTTGAAAGTAAACTTTCTAAATGTGAGGTACGTCAGGCGTAATAATATAACTTCATTGGTTCTAGTGATTATCTTCACCGAATATAATTCTGTTTTCTTTAATTACCTATTCAATTATAAAATAATAAAATGTTTGATGTCATTAGATTTACTGTTTAATAGTATATACTATATGGCGATGGTTTTTTTTTTTCATTTATAATTTATGAGAGGGTGTATACTCGTGTATACCTATTTTATAAAGTATTTCAATCAATTTAGGCAGTAAATAATGGATATCTAATTAAATAGCTATTACAGATCCGTATGAAACCAATCTTTAACTTAAAAAAGTATACCTGTGATAATCAGCTTGTGATATATCGACATTAAATTTATTTAATTTTTATAACTAAGCCAAATATATCACATAACGTACTTCACGTACTTAATGTAAAATGGAAAAATATATAAACGTTTTGAAGTGGCTATTATGTTAAGAATGAATGTTTCCACAAAGTATGTAAATGTAGGTACATATATTGCAATGTATTAATTATTACAATTTATACCTAATGAAGAAGTTTCTATATCGTAAAGTAAACTTTTATACTATATCTATATACATATAATAAAATTCTAACAAATTCGAATCTGTACATTAAATATTTTTTCTAAAATCTTATTGACATAGACTCTATTATCGATACAGAAGCCGAATCTATAGTTTTTAGAATTTTTGTCTGTCTGTCTGTCTGTTACCGCATCACCGGAAAACCACTGGATAGATTTTGATGAAATTTGGTATGATGATAGATGGTTATCCGGGTCAACATTAGGATACTTTATGCCGCGGGAAAATATCTCATTTCTGAGAAAAAATATAAAAACTGCAATGTAAGAGTATACTAATATGCAAAACCTAGTAATTTGGTTTTTGGTCATCCGAACGCGGGCGGAGCTGCGGGCAATGCTAGTTAAGATATAAATCATGACTACAACATTAATGGTTTTCTTTTTAAGATAAGATAAAAAGCATACAAAAGTTTAAAGGAGACTAATTAGTGAGAGAAAATTGTTGCCTCGACAAGCGACGTAAGGTCATCATTCCTAATTGCTGCGTAGTTCAAGTGCGATCTTTGTTTATACGTAATATATTTTTGATTATTCCACATTTCATTAACATGTAGAATACTATGTGATAATTTACCAAAAATTTTATGAATTAGGGTTATATGATGTCATAAACGCTGTTTTCATATTTTTTGAGATATCTTAAAAATCTAACATTTTTTATGCTCAACTTACAACTTGATTTGATTTTCATTTATATAAAAACAACATGAAATTTCTCCATTTAAAAAATGTATGGTTAAGGTGATTTTTTTATAAGTACCACGTGCATAGAGTCATACATAATGTAATGTACGGTTGTGATAAGACATTCGACTACAAGGTGTTCACATACCAGGTTGCTGCTGCTGCTGCTGCGGCTGCGCGGAGGCGGGCGGCGCAGGCGTGGCGGCGGGGTGCGCAGGCGCGGGCGCCGGCGGGTACTGTCGCGGGGCCAGCACGCCGCCCGGCGACACCAGCCGCAGCGGCGTGCCGTTGCGCCCGCCCATCACTAGAGAGCTCGGGTCGTAGTACGGGATCACGTACTGTCCTTGACCGTTTACTTGCTGCTCGCCCTGCTGCGGCGTAAGCGGCCGGCGCGGCTGCTGCGCTTGCTGCTGCGCGGGTTGCGCGACCAGGCCGGGGTACACGCCCCATGGCGCTACGCCGTAGTAAGGTGGCACGCCCGCGATCAGTGCACTCACGTAAGGCGCTCCCTCCTGTCCCGCGTTTATAACGTATGGCGCTTGTGTGAAAGCCTGCTGAGCGGCCAGTTGTTGTTGCAGTTGAAACTGCTGTTGCTGCTGTTGTTGCAGCAGCTGTAGCTGCGCCGCAGCCGCCTGTCCACCGGCTGCGGCCGCTTGTTGTGATCGGAAGAGTTGCTAAAACAAAGAAAAAAAAAACATATTGAGCGTATTTGAATTAGAGGTAAAATAAGCCTAAAGGCATGGACCGGACTGACAGGGCCTACAGCACAAAATTACAAGTACTACTGTACACAAATCCGGTGTACGATTTCCTTAGGTTGAGAACTTTTGCAATGTGTAATGCTACTTCGTATAATATAGTCCGTACTAAAATATCTATTCTAAGAGTTATGGCAAAGGGCGTCATGTGTTGTCACTCTTCGAAGAGAATATGGTCACGGTGGTTTACATAATACAGATATTAAAGATTTTCAATATACCTATGTTACGATAATCTTATGTTTGTAAAAAGCAATCTATACGATATAAAGTGTGCAAATAACGAAGACAATTAAGCGGTTTTCGTTTTATGTTGTTGCGCGGACCAGATGGTAACTGTTATATGTTTAATTAATAGAGAATCGTATCGTTTACAGTTTTTTCTCTGAGGTTGCAGCGACCGAGGGCTACTCGCCGTGAAGCGCGCTAATTAACACAATCGTTTAAAAAGTTAATAACAAGCCGCATCCCTGTCTGACGCATATGCCGCTACTGGTTACTGCTATTATCTTTTAGCTCGAATATAAGAATATCCTACAGGTCTTTTTATAGATATTAAATGAATTATTAATCCTACACAATAAAGAAGATCAAATATCACTTTTCCTTAATAAAATATAATTGTTTTTACTTTCGTAGAACATTTGATAATTGTGTCATAAATCAATAGTATATTTACTCGAATGGCATTTAGATATTTAGAATGAGGTGATTCACGGCGATGAGAGCGTGATGCGAGTGTGATGTCATCGTGCACGGGCGGGCTCCATTTACCTGTTGAGAGGAGATTAGTTGGCGTGGCTCCAGGGCGGGCGCGCACGCCACTACTGTAAACACAGTGATACATCGCACACAAAACTCTTAATGCCGGCTGCTTCTATTGCTACCACCTGCCCACTCCCGTACCACGGTTTCGTTTACAAATCGACCGGCAACCTTGGCACAAAATTATTTTGATACCTCGCATAAATTTTTAGTTCGTAGTTTTTATGGACACCTAGAAGTATATGTACTGCCCAAAATAGATTTGTTTATATAAAGTGAAAATCTTGCAGGTTTACCAAAGCTTTTGTTTTTAATAAAAAACGTGTATTGTTTAATGTATACTTTTATTATAAATCGCACGTAATTTACGAAGACTTCGTAAGTTAAAACAGATGCCAGCTATCATACTTATTTTAATTACGGTGCTCCTATTACTCCGGTGCCTATTTTATTTTTCATTAGCTAATTGACACGAAATGATTATCTGAAGTCGTAACTTCGCAGGAGGGTAAATCTTAAATTCTCATTCGGTGGGGGATTCGCGTTTGATCTCGTAGTGCGACTTCTGCTACTACGACAATTTAATTCATCAAGGCGGTGTAATTAAACGGCGAGCGAGCGCGGGAGGCGCACGTGCACTAAGCTGGGCAACTTGACCGCAACAAAATTAAGTCGCCTGTGTCGCTCGAAGGTGGCGGCGAGGCACCGTCTCGCATTCAATTAGACGTTCAGTAATCCGGCTGCGGCAAGCTTCGATACCAATTACAGGGTTATTAGTGACGGAACGCTCGTGCACGTCTCTGTCTGCTCATCTGATGCTTTGTGCGCTTTACCAAATCATACCTTTGCTTCTACTATAAATGGAAATACTCTATTGTTGTTTTGGGTTAAAAGATGTCCAAAAATTTTGAAATTTTTAAAATTTAGAAGTGGTGATTTGATATGATTTACAAATATATACGGTTATGTAAATAAACGGTTATGAAATAAATGGTTTTGCATATGATATATATATATATATATATATATATATATATATATATATATATATATATATATATATATATATATATATATATATATATATATATATATATATATCGGTAGTCTTAACTAAAATAAGTCACGCAAATCCATTAAGTTTAAAAGTAAAGCAATAAGTCTGGATATGTTTTATACATAACCATAGGTAAGTGAACATGCATGAACATGCACGTATTAACATTTATTGACTTATCGCGAAATATTACCAAACAATTATATGAAAGACTAGTGACACTCGCTCCGCTCGGGTTCGCCCCTAATATGTATGTTTTAACGGTCAGTACAGATTTCTCAGAAATGAGATATTTTGTCGCAGTAAAAAGTATCATATATGTTGACCCGGATAACCAGCTATCATTATACCAATTTCATGAAAATCTATGCAGCGGTTTTGTCGTGATGCGTTCCCAGACAGACAAAAATTCTAAAAACTACAGATTCGTCCTCTGTATCGATAATAATGACTATTTTAATAAGATTTTCCAAAAAATATTTAATGTTTACACTTAACTCAGAATTTTATTATATGTACTTATAGATATTTGGTAAATTGATAAAGTCAACTAAGAAGTTGTTTATTTTAAATTTTCATAAATTTCGTAATTGGTATTGGAATTACCCGTAATGTCACTGAACTTTTAGTGTTCTCTTACTTTTTTGTAAGCATTACTTTTCTTTTAAGAGAGTAGATTTCCTGTATAAATTACTAGTTCAGAACAATTAATACTGTAAGTGATCGTTATAGTCAAAGCCCTCATATCATCGGAACCTGATGATAGATCATAAAATACATACTCATACGCTCATAAATTACTTTTTATGTACCAACAAGTATATTAACTTTTTCTTTGAAAGACATTCTATTTGCGAAATACGTATATTCTGTAGTTATAACGTTGTTTATAGTAAGAATAGCAACGGATGCTGAGTCATGAAATTAGTGTCTCGTGTCCAGGTACGCGCAGTGTCGCTGCCTGCAGAAAATGGCGTTCGCAGCATTTATTATTTACGCGGACGATGACGAGAACGTGGTTCTGCTCCCGCGAGAATCGCTCGCTCTAGGCGTCGGCAAACAAATTACGCGACAAAGCAATCAATTACAACGACAAGAACGTAGCAGTGCCTCTTGAATCGAACGTTACGTCAACAAGAAGCTTTTAGCGGCAGCGTTAAGGTGCTCATGCTTTAGAGCGCGATACCTTCGCATTTAACGTATTTTCGCTATAATTGTTTACTGACAATAAAATAAGATTGTAACTTGAGAGAAAAACGTTTCAGGAGTTGGAAAATTAGATTGTTGATCGAATACAAAAGCTAATTTAGGGCGAATCGTAGTCGACGGGGTCGGAAGTCCAACAAGATTACGCGGATACTCGAGGTTGGCGCGTTCAGTCGGTTTCGCCCGTGCTTGACGTATCTTGCTCTAACGAGTTTATCTGCCCCGCGGGCTGCCGCTACTTCGACAACGCTCATCTCTCACGCTATCAACGGTTAAATTTAATCAATTTCTGGGTAATCTTTTTGATGTTTTAGAACAAAATTTACGTGTCCCTTAAAGTTCCATAAACATTTAGGCACATTTTTGTGACACACAACATTATTAACATTTTTATATTCAATTTCTAAACAAGGTCATAACAGTAGACAGTTACTTGAGTAGAATGAAGAAATGGTTCGTATTTTAATTATAAGATTTCATTGGGTACCTATTACAGCCTTCGCGAAAGAGCGCCTGTAGATTTTCATGAAAAGGTGGCAAAGGGCGAGGGCGGGTTTAAGTTGGGCGGAGCTTAGCCACGCCTACATCGCCCACGCCCTGTCAGAATTACAACTTAATATTTGTATTGACGAATACTAGCCCAATGTTTTTAGACAAAATATTACAGTTTTAAATTTTATACTATTAGGTACTGTTCATATTACGCCAAGAGCTTGATATGAGAAGTAATAGAACAAAATATCTTTAGAATGAATCAAAAAAATTTCAACGTGTTTTATGGTAAAATAAAATATACGTGATTTAAATAAAATATCATGAATACGACTAAGCAATATATTTTTAAAGTACTTTAGCACGAAGCTGGGTCATCGTAATTTGAATTAAAAACAAGCCAAATATGTAACTATCATTCTAACATTTTACTCTATCATTCTGTATGTTTACAAATTCTGTTAGTGGCAGTTGACGTTTCGGCTTTGCAAACTTATACACTCTCTGCCTACGGTTCCGTTATAATATAAATTACTAATAAAGTGGATTTAACGATATATCGTTAAATACAGAATGGACATTCACATGCATACATGCTTGTTACAAAACTTTTTAATGTAATTTGAAATTAATCTTGTTATTGTAAAATCCACTTAATAACATCAATAAGAACATGAAGGTTTTAGTGTACACGGAATATCTTTTCTATATATTATAAATAGTAAGTAAGTAGTACCTGGGCGACCGAGCGTCGCTCGGAGTTTTTAGCCAAAAAACATTTAAAAAAAAAACAAATTAATAATTTGAATAAATACAAAAAAAAACAAAAGTAAAAACTTTGTATCCTACTATATCTATTCGCGATACGAACCCAGACAGCTGTGGTTGTCAAACTTGCGCCTTGGCAGCTTGACCACGATGCTTATGTCCTAGCGTGCGAATTAGCGACCATATTTTGCGTGGAATAATGCGGAACAAAACCGCATTAAAACTCGAAAACACGCGTTTTCCTAGACATAACACTAATCTAGATCGATTTATCGCCCCCGAATCCCTCTGTATACTAAATTTCATGAAAATCGTTGGAGCCGTTTCCGAGATTAAGATTATAAATATAGATGTGTGTGTATATGATGATGATGTTCTCCTAGCCGATTCCGGCCACGGCGACCAATCTCATTGAGACTAGCCAACTGCGCAGGAGATATTATAGTGCACAAGTGTACGCGCAGACACAACGTGCACTCTCTATTCCTGTCACTCTCATACTCCGGTGGGACGACTGCTCGACACGACCAGTGAGAGTTAAGGCGCAAGACCGACGGCTTTACGTGCTTTCCGAGGCACGGGGGTGAAACACCACCAACTTCCCAACTCCGGGCTGTTACTGAGACCTTACTATACAGAAAGACTCAATAACTATACTTGGCCCGACCCAGGACTCGAACCCAGGACCTCCGAGTGTGTAGCCGTACATGCTAGCCACTACACCACCGAGGCAGTTAACGTTTAATTTTGATTTTTGGTAACAACTATATAATGCCTTTGAGACAAGCTGTAAAAGCATTTGAAGTGTCGGGAACCAAAAATCAAAATAAATCCGCCGAAAGATCCGAAAAGATAGTTTAATTTAAAAAGTTAACAAACATTGAGACGAGTGTCCGCGTTTAGTAAGGACCAAAAGATAAAGAATAAGTAAAAATCAGATAGAAGTTTAAGTGATCGATAGATTGAATTTAAAGGTCACGTTTGTAGTTGATGACTGACAATCGGGTGGACGGTGGTAGTTGTTAGGGAGCGGCCCGACGACGCTTTTATCAAAATTAGCAGGCACGCCCGCATCGTGGCGCACCCCGCTCATAAAACACCACCGTCATCGTCGCATCGACGACTTGGGAGCCGCACCCAGCTGTCGCACCCTCTTAACTCACCCTTTTGCCCGTTACACCGAGAATACACATATTTTGGTACGCGACATTGCAGGCAAGAATCGGCACGTATACACAAATTGGCATGAAAAATATACAAAGCGGCCACGTCCGACAACATTTTTCACCCACTTTAAGTCCTAAATGGCTATCATAGGGATAAACACGGTCGGTAGAGATTTAAGCGGCTCTAACGAAACAGACGAAGTGGAATAGCGTAAACAGGCATTATTTTGAGGAACGTGGGATTTATAAGAATCAGTTTTATTTTTATTTTTTTGTTTTTATAGTTTGATTGCGTCTCTTTTACTATAGTCGTACACATGAAAAAAAATCTTTACAAATAATGTCGGAAGAAGAAAGAATGAGCATGAACTGTTGCAAGTATTTTAGCTCTAACTTCTTAAAAGATGATTAGAATGTAAACGGTTCTAAATCAATGACCGTAGTATGTAAGTGACTCAATAAGTTGGTCAAGCGGCCGAGGTAAGGCCACTTACACACTGTTCAAATCATCATCTGTATGCATGGAAGTTCTCCCAATATTTGTTTCTGTTGTAATGTCTTACACTTTAATGCATATATTTTTGTTCTACTTTTTTAATACCGCTTCAATTAACATGTTCACACAGGTGAAACGAGGAAGAATCAGCATAGATTGATTTAAAGAGCATAAATACAATAAATTTATCTATTTCTACTTGAAAAAGAGATTAATAACTAAAAACTGATAAGATTAATTTTTCAGTTAAGTTTGTTTTATTTTTTGTAACTGCAATTAAATTGCGTGGACACGATGTTTTTGTGTAGGTTCTTATATAATAACTAGCATTGCCCGCGGCTGAGCCCGCGTTCAGATGACCAAAAACCAAATTCTTAGGTTTTACATATTAGTATAATTTTACATTGCAGTTTATGTATTTTTTCCCAAAAATGAGAAGATTTTCCAAAAAATAATTAATGTACAGATTCGGCTTAGTTACAATTTTATTATATGTATATATTACGCTAAAAAGTAAACAGATTAAACTGAAATAGTGAGTGTTCCTTTAAGTTCGCAATAATAATCATTGGAAAGAAATTAAAACAACATTATTCTTGTATACTTTGTGAAAAATGTAATAAAGAAAAAAACAGGAACTTAATAATTCATTAAAAATATGTAAGTCGAACAAGTAATAAAAAAAAATTATTATTTATAGGTATCTTATAATTTTCACATATTTAATGATTGTTTCGTAAAGATGAGCTATAAATTTACAATGTTATATCATGTTAGGAACACGACAGTACATAATGATATAATTATAATACATATACATAAATATACATACATTTTAACAGGTAGTATGGAGTAGATAGACTATATATTATAATATGATATATAGCCTATAGCCATCCTCAATAAACGAGCTATCTGATGCAAAAAGAATTTTTCAAATCGGTATAACAAAATTAGTAGTCACTGAGATTAGCTCGTTCAAACAAACAAACTCTGTATCTTCATAATATTAGTATAGATTACATGTACTATACTATAAGGGCAAATTCGTAAGCAATGTTTATTTGAAAATACAACTTACATAGTTGTGTGATTTTACAAAGGCAGTCCCTTATTGATATCATATGGTTATTCCAACGATACCAAAGCCCAAAAAAAAACATTTTTTTCATCTGTTCGCTAAACTACACTAATATTATAAACAGATAAAGTTTGTAAGTTTAAAGGTAAGGGACAATTTCTGAAACTACTGGTCTCATTTTGAAAATTTTTACACTAATGGAAAACTACATTACCGCCAAGTAATACAAACTATTTTTATTCCGATAAGAATGTGTTTACTGTCAGAAATCTGAATAATTAAATGATGTCCGAAAGAAATGGCCCTTGAATTACTTTATCGGCTATTGTGAGACACCTAATTATAATTGCCGAGTGAAACGAGAGTAAGTTGATAGTCTTCGATATGACTGAACCGAATTTCATACATACATACGTATTACGTACTATATGATCGAGAGTGACATGACTACTTTTGATTACAGGAAAGAAAAACAAGAACAGTTGACCGACACTAACGAGGACTAACAGAAATAAATGAGACTAGTAATATATTCCTATCTTCCCAAATTAAGTCTTATGACAAAAGTGCTTAATGCCTCAAAAGTATTAAGAGCTTATATTTGCAGATCATGACAGTCGGCCCTCATAATTTTACTCCAAAAATGTGCATTGTACAATAAGGCAAATGGAATAATTTTAAAGCCAAATACTAGTTTAACACAGTTATAATTTTTTAAATGAGGTTTTATTTAGTCAAAATAATATTTATAAAAATTATTACCTAGTATTACATTCTCTAAATTGTAAACATACGTATGTACAATGCTCACATTTAAAACGCGCAATTTCTGTTAAAATTGTTATAGTGAATTATTGTAATATACAGGCAGTCCTGTTACATAAAATGTATTGCAAATAAAAAAAAAACAATTATAATTTCGAGGTGTTTCTCTTAAAGTTAATTTTTTACATAGTTTATAATCACGTGTCCGCGTCGCAAGTTACCAGAAATTTAAGGACACGAATTAATGAAATTTAATTTGGTATTAAACAATATTTAGTAATCAACCTTACCTTACAAACATAGAGTGCAAGAAATGGGAAGCGCATAATAGCCGTATACATAGCAATGTTAGGTCTACAATGTAATTCACTAACAATATGGTGTTTCTAAAAAGTTATAGGTATATTTACTTTAAAAGAATGAATTACTACAGGTAACAATACATTTCCAAAAAACTAATTTTCGTGACATTTATCATTATTACATTATATTATCACTCATGTGAATACTATAGAAGACTGAGCCAACAACAAACCAAATACCAAAACGAAGGTATATCATGGTGATAACTTTTAGCTAATTACTTTCCATTTCCAGGTTAAACCTTTATTTGACTGTAGTAAAACTATTCTAATATTATAAAGAGGAAAAATTTGTTTTATTGTTTGTTTGTATCGAATAGGCTCCGAAACTACTAAACCGATTTAGATGTTTGGTAAAAAGATAGTTTGAGACAATGGAAAGGACATAGGATAGTTTTTATTTCAGAAATGATCCCTTAAGAGGGTGAAAATTGGGATGAAAGTTTGTATGGGGAAGCAATCTAGGGACAAACTCGAGCGAAGCGAGGGTGAGTCGCTAGTCTATCTATACATATATAATAAAATTGTAACTAATTCGAATCTGTACATTAAATATTTTTTGGAAAATCTAATTGAAATAGACAATATTATCGATACAGAGTCCGAATCTATAGTTTTTAGAATTTTTGTCCGTCTGTCTGTCTGTTACCACATCACGAGAAAACCACTGGACAGATTTTGATGAAATTTGGTATGATGGTGGCTGGTTATCCGGGTCAACATATAGGATACTTTTTACCGCGGCAAAATATCTCATTTCTGAGAAAAAATACAAAAACTGCATTGTAAGAGTATACTAATATGTAAAACCTAAATATTTGGTTTTTGGTCTTCTGAACGCGGGCGGAGCCGCGGGCAATGCTAGTGTACTATAAAAGAGCAGATATGCTCAACACATTAATAGTTGATTTTTTAAAAGTTGCAGCATGAAGTTCTTTACCTTTGTATAAATTTAACTAGTAGTAGCAATCACTACATATGTATTTATAAAATAAAGTCCCCCTCCGCGTCTGTCTGTCTGTTTATCTGAACTCGATAAACTCAAAAACTACCAAACCGATTTTCATACGGTTTTCACCAACAAAGATATTCATGAGGAAGGTTAAGTGTCTAATTCATTAAGGTTTTGTGTAGATTTGTTGAAATATGACTATGATTGTTGATGGTGTCAGAAAAAAACATGCCGACTGGGAGCTTTATTAGCGTGCGCCGCGGAAACTAAAAAAGTTATATGAAAACAATGTACCACAGATTTATCCCCCTTAAAAAAATCTTCCTATTAAAATATGTGCACGTACCTAGAGACGCACCCGAGCCAAGCAAGTGTAAGTCACTAGTTTAGATAGGTATACCTATCGTATGAGATCTTTTGATTTCTCCTCAAAATTCACAAATTATTTATTTCAATACCTTTACGGCTCTAAAAGTATTCCTATTTTATCTTTAAAGTTTAGGCAAACAAAATTTTCTTGCAGAATGTTGCCATTTGCAGATTAAATGTGGCATGAAGGCAACCCAAGCGTACATAAAAAGCAAGTGAAATCGATATATAAGATGTGTGCGGCAATATGCCTTCCTATATTCAGCAAATGTTTATAGGCCATTCAGTGGTGTACGACGGCAAAGAAGCGGAAGTTAATTCCTTATCTATGACCAGCTAGCGAAGAGTCTTGGTTTCAGCTATGTCAGTAGTCAGGAGTCTTTGCTGTACAATTTGTACGTTTGTATTATATAATAGCCGCCCGAACAGTAACAGGAGGAAAATGAGGAAACGAAATATTAAGGATGCAAAGGTGGTGAAAATATGAATATATTACACAGCAATACGAGCAAAGTAATCACACGCACGCAAGAAAACGTTACTACGCTATACAGCACTGTAAGAATATTATTTGTAAAACCAATAATTCACCCACACAGACTTTAATTTTGGCCCATTTTCCGAACAATAAATTTTATGGAAACGAATGCTGTAGATATAGGTACGAATATCCTATTCGTACCTATATCTAACATATTAAATAGAATTACGTATAGTAGTACCTACTTAATAATTATAAAGAAAATCCTTAAAAAATATATTATTAAACCGCAGTAATTTCTTTTGTTGGGATTCCCAAAGTTACTGAGATAACCTACTTACATATATTCGCGTTTTAGTTTTGGCTTAAAATTTAAAGCCATTTTATCAAATAAATAATGTAAACACATACTTATGAATTTTAATTGATTAACGGGAATGTTAAAATTATTATCATATGATTTTTGTTAACTTAATATGTATATTTTGCGAAATGTAGGTATAGCATTTTATTATATGGTCATTTAACAGTTTACTATCTCTTCGTTAGGTAACCGTTTCTAGATGTAGGTACGATGACCTCTAACGGTAATTCGAATTCAATTTGGTTTTTTCTTATGGGTTACAGAAACAACGGTAAATTAATGACAATTAAGCAATTAATTATATGTTTATGTTGAATTAATAATAAAAACGTCACGTTACAGTTTGTTTATGAGAACGTACGATTAGGCTATGAGGGTTTGCAAACTGAAGACAGTGAGATGGTCGAGGTGAATGTACGCGCTAAGTGTGCCACGCGCCGGAGAAATACTTCGGAATGGATACCGTTAGTGGAACGCGGTCAGGCCGGCAGCGGTACCGGTGTTCGTGCCTGCAACATCGCCACTTAATCGCTTTCGATTTAAGAGATTGCTATAGATGGTCACCCGACTTAAAAGTTTACTTCAATAACAATTTCATTCAAGCCAATAATAATCAACCCTTTTACTATCCATACTCAAGTTATAGCAAATGTTCTGACGCTACATCAGTAAGTTGTTGTACCGCAGTTATCGGAGCGTTTCTAATATCTACACTTTGACTCAGTTTCACCGCACGCTTCTTGCCTCCGTTCTTATTTATTCGTTTTGCGAAATCGTTTGAAATCTGATACCGTTCAAGCGAGTTATTGAGACTCTAGGTTCTCACGAAACTTCACACGGACTTCTTGCAGGCAGCGAGTTACCTATTGAATTCCCATTATTATAGTTCGTGGATAGAGATCGCTATCACCTTACTAGATAATACTTAAACAAAAAAAAAATGAATACGCTTACACCCTACATACATTTATAAAACATCTGCATTTGTCGTAAAACTGTATACCGCGGTAAGAGTTCATGGTAATGAGGGTTTAAAGCGGACAAATGAATATTTTTCATAATAATTGCACTGGATGCAGCAGCAGGTAAGGCGTGAAGCGCGGCGGGCGCGACAATTTGCATCACAAATACGGGTGGCAGCCGCGATGCGCCCCGATGCCCTACGCCCGCGCTCGCGGCCAATGCGGCTTCCACCCGTATCAGACAATGTCACAATCAACGTCGCGTGGACGCTTTTTGGCCGTTATGTGATTGCCGATTGTGGTTCACCATAACTGTAACTAAGATTTATTCACGTTTGCGTTTTCTAATTTTTTAGGGTAATCATTCATTTTGGTTTTTTATGAATCGCTTTAAGATAAGCTTTTTTTTGGTATAGCAGATATTTAACAAAAGTGGTTTCACTAGTTTTAATACTAACCATGACAAAATTACCATGGAAAAATAGCAATTTATTGCATAATACCTATCGTCTAAAACGGCCGTTTGTTCACGAAGAGAAAAGGTAATGCAAGTAAAAGCAGCCAAGTTGAGAAGCGATGAATTAATAACGAACTTCTCCCGCGACGCGTGATGACGGCCAACAAGAGTAGCGCATTAGACGCCAACACTGAAATTCACCAAAATCTCCCCTAATTATCGTCTGATACTTTTTCCTATAATTTTTATTCAAAAATAGAATTATACCGTAACTTATTACTTACTTAAACTTTGCGAATAAATAGGCTTCTATATTTTTTGTTTGAATGTATTAAATGGCTCGATATAATTAAAATGGCTAATTGTAATTAATGGGTACTTTTTATGAGCTTTAATATAAAATAATATAAAAAAACAGAGTTTTAAAACAAATAAGAGCAATTCTGTTGAATTTCAAGTGAGATGCTGCAGTGAAATATGAGACTATTTCCGGTAAACGATCCAATCAAGGGAAGATTTACAAGATTTACCTTATCTATCATTCTTCTCAGTGGTATAAAACATTGTTAGAGAAAACTATTAGTGTTTTATCTGGTTATTATTTTCAAAAGTTATGGTCGCGAAAACATTTTTTAAAGTAAAATGAAAAATATTAATTATAGATATATCCTTACATTGTTTTCAGTGCAAGACAGATTTCATTTTCCGTCGTTGTCGAGATAAAAGTAATCGAGTTCGAAGCTAGTACAGTAAGCTGGGTTGATCAAATATATAGCCTATTTAACTGTGACGCGGGATATTGTAAGTAATAACTAATTTCCTTAACAACGGAAGTATATGGCAAAGTAAGAAAGGGGTAACGAGACGGTTTCATAATATTGAAATAAATCTCCCATGGAATGACTTGCTTGGAAATTACCCGGTGGCGTAAGGTCTACGAAATAGGTGGAAAAGCGGCTCTTAATTAAATCAAGTGACACGTCTCGTACGTTGCTTCAATCACACGACCTCAATAAACCCGAGCTTCCGACAAATCTGCTCCTTTCATGCTACCTTAGTTGTATCCCACAAGGATACCAGTACTCACAAGACATATGTACATACATACATACACATTGCTTCATAAAATTTCTATTATTAAAATAATTAATTTAAAAAAAAATACTTACACAATACAGTTTTTAATATTAGTCTTACTATGTTACTGTTTTCCCTGTATATGTGATGTAGGATGCCCACTCCTTTTTTATTTTTATCATCATGCCTGCATGCATGGAGCATATTGGAACGCAGCCTCCATTTCGTTTTCATATTTATTGGATGAGGAAAATTTTTATATAGATAAATCAGTATTAGTATCGTGTGGAAATCGATCGTTGTAAATTCTAAATAATAAGTTATAGTAGGCTGTTTCAATTTCTTTATGTTAGTTGGCATACATTCAGACACTCCGTCACAAACATTAAAATTATATATAGGATAACTAGCATTACCCGCGGCTCCACCCGCGTTCAGATGACCAAAAACCAAATTCTTAGGTTTTACATATTAGTATACTCGTACATTGCAGTTTATGTATTTTTTCTCAAAAATGAGATATTTTTCCGCGGTAAAAAGTATCCTATATGTTGACCCGGATAACCAGCTATCATCATACCAAATTTCATCAAAATCCCTCAAGTGGTTTTTCCGTGATGCGGTAACAGACAGACAGACAAAAATACTAAAAACTGTAGATTCGGCCTTTGTATCGATAATAAAGACTTTATTATCGATACAGAGGCCGAATCTATAGTTTTATATAATATATAGTAATTTCTAAATATAGGTATATAGTAGTATATATAATTTATAGTAATTTCAATTAGATTTCCAAAAAATATTCAATGTATAGATTCGGCTTAGTTTCGATTTTATTATATGTATAGATAATTAATAGAAAACATTACGAATAGAATATATTTCAATATTATTGTATAAAATAGAGAAGATATATGTTTTTGAAATAGGAGACTGAATTTTGATATTATTACATACAGAAAAATCATTGCATATTATGCTCACATCAACGTTCGTTTACCACACGTTTCATGAAAGTTTACCTTAATAAGCTACGTCTATGCAAACTCGTGCCTTGAAAACCAAGTCACATTTCACGACTAATTTCATAGAAGAAACACGCTTACACAAACAGAATTTACGGGCATAAATTTCAATGGTGTATTTTCGTAAACCGCGGTTTAAGTTTAACAGATTTAAGTTTAAAAATAAATTTCATTTATAGATTAAAATAAGTACCAATTCCCGTAATAAAGATCGACGGAGGGAAACGGAATATACAAATAACAAAACGGGTGCTGCAACCCTGCAGGGCAAGTTGACAATAACTTGTGCAGTGGCTGCGCACCGATCGCACTCATTATTTCCATAACGAGCTCACGACAACCGCCGCTCGTTCTGCACTCTCGGAGTCCCGGTAACAGCAATTAATTAACTGACTAAACGGTATGGTGTTTTACATTGTGATGTTTACGCAACTCTCCAACGATAATGTCGCCTGCTATTGGACAGTGCAACCTTCGCTTCGCATTAATTAATAAAATATTATTAGCCCGACCCACCTCACTAAAAAATTAAAACACTCATTATTGAGCTCGTTATAAAGTTCAGTGCATACAAATTGCTTATTTGCATAAGGAATAGATATAAATAGAGTTAGTTGTGCTGGGTATACTAAAGCGTGTTTATTGTTGCCATTTATTAGTGAAAATTAAAAATAAATACAGATATAGCAAATTTCACTTTATTATAACTGAAGATACAACGTGGAATAATGAAGAAGTAATAAACGGAAATGTACAAAAAATTTATTATTCCAAGGGCTCATGAATCAATTGGCTCGTAATCTTTAGAGCACTACATTACGTGTTATTACTATTTGTAAGTAGTCAACGCGACTTTATTACTTATGTGGTGAATATAATTACTATATTTTATAACTTACTAGCTACTCACACTCGCTTCGCTTCTGGTTCGTCCCACGGGAACCGTGCATTTTTCCGGGACAAAAAGTTATCCTTATTGCTATTCCAGACTACAATCAATCTCTGTGCCAAATTTCATCCACATCTGTTTAGATTTTCTGGCGTGAAAGAGTAACAAACATCCATCCATTTACACAAATTTTCACATTTATAATATTATACTATAGATATTAATGTCACATATATGTTTTATTTTTGTTATTTTTAACATTAGATCAGACAACGATGTATGTATATCCCACAATTTCAGAGTATCCGTTGTGCCTTTTTGCACGTCTCCATGTCGTAACAGCTGGCAATCGCTGTTACTTAAATTAGTTAACAATGACACATATTGCTGGCAAACAAACGCTGAAGATTCCTAAATAGCACACTCGCTATTCTTAAACTATCGCCGTCACACCGGTGAGCATGCGTCTACTGATTCATACACACCTCAAGGTGGTTTCAGATGAGGATGAGCACACTTCTTAAATTGAAATTCGACAATTAAATCGTTATATTTTTAAAATAATTTTATATAAGTATGGTATAGTCAAAACGTCTGGTAAAATAAAATTGCAATGAAATTTATTTATTTAGTAACAATTCTTATATGTATATTGTATAATGTATACAGTAAAACAATGGCTACGATGATACTGCAAAAGTATAAACTGCGTTCCAGCTCTGATAGCACAATAAAATGCTGTCAAGCATAAGTGAACATCAAATAGCTAATTACGTGGCCAAATAGTTAAGACAGTCTCATACCTGTCCAAGAGGCATGCACGCGTATCGAGAGCTATTGCGTGTTATATAACGAGCGGCTCACTCAGGACGTTGATCTCGCGCTTGAACTTGGTAGTTTGCAATTTTTTTACCGTGTAATTTAAATTATATAAACACACATTGCATTAAGGGGTGATTAGAATTCTCGTCATTACTGCCAGTACGATGTGGGTAAGTACTATAAATATTTAAATTCCCCGCTGAAAAGCAACCGTGACACGAGTATTATCTACAGGAAAATAATTTTCCAGCACGTCAGTGTACCAAACGTTGCCCGGAAATTGTAGGAAATTGCAAGAGAAAATGAATCCGACGGTTTGAGAGGTCCGGTTGAATCGAGCGAAAGCTTACCTCGTAGCACTTAAGACTATAGTAGAAAACTTTCTCTATGTTAATTAAATTTTATGAGGTACTAAAGATATTTTTTAATGTATAACAATACAGATAAATTTTATAAAGGATCTCACGTGTGATATGCTTAATTATTCACGTATGCTGATATAAGAAATGTGCGAACTGGCATTACGAAAAAGGAACAGAAAAATAAAAGAGCTCTCCATCAATCACACGAACAGAGCCCAAGCTTCCGGACGCGGCTTGGCCGAGCGAAACATTTCTTTGAATAATGAATATACAGGTGGGTAGGTATCGTGTACCCCGTAACTGGACGTGATATATGCCGTCGTCGGCCGCATGCATAATTTCACTCATTTTATGTGGTTAATTGTCGAAAATGACCGCAAGTGAAATATATTACAACGTTGCGACGCCAACACCGCTACGTGACGGCTAATGTATTCAACGGCCCTAGTTCTCCGCCTTCACCTTCGCTTTACCTGGCTCTTTGTGGTGCTGTTCTCTATGTAGTATAGTAACAATATGCCAGTACCGCATTATGCAAACGTAAAAGTTGACATGTGATTCATGCAAATCATACTAGTATTATTTATGAACTTCACAATATGCTTTTATTACTTAATTATGTATCGATCAATACGATGAATAAATTGATCATTCTTATAATAAAACAATAACAAAGTGGACTTATGTAGATATAATGTAACTTCATAAATATTTATTTCTTATAGTTCGTAGGTAAATAGGTTAAGAAGAAGGGTTGTTAGATGGGTTTTAATGATTTTTCATTAACAAATATAACATTAAGGCTTTTTTCTTGAATCGTTTTAGTATATTTAAGGATGATTATGAATAATGGCTCTCGTTGAGCAGTTAAAAGTACACAAAATACCACGCGTGTTCTATACCGCAGGTAGAAGCTAATAATTATTAAATATTATTTAATTAATAGTTTTGTCGTTTCATCAATATATAAAATATGAATTTAGTACCCTTTTTTCACCTTGTATTATAGATATAATACGTGACAATAATGAAAATTTATCTACGTGTATATAACACAAGTATATGAAGAAATCCCAGAGCCGCCAGACCTTAACGACACATCTTAGCAAAGCTAAGTGAGTTAGAAGTCTAGAAAAGCATAGATCAGTTTTTAGAAAAATAGGTTTTATGTAAAACAATATTTTAAATAAATTAACTTAAAATTTTACGTGGATATACTATCAAAATATCTGAAAATATAAGAAGTTATTTTAAGGACCTTTTAAGGACTTGATGTAATGTGCCATATAGGTTGTAGCGAGGACAGTTAGTGGTATACCTAAATGTCGTAGGGAATTGTAAGATCCGTTAAATTATAATTAAACTAGAAAAAATATAATTAGGTCCCCAGATTTATTGTCAATCGTCTCCTTTTCTTACAATATCACAGAACATTTTTAGATAAATTATAATTTCCCTAAGCACATTTAGTTAAATTATGAAACGGTGACTGATTGGGTCACGGATTTAGACATCTATTTTGATGCGCAGCATGAACTACAGATTTCATAAAATAAAGGAATAGAAATGTATTTTTTTTATTAATCATTCAATTATTATTAATAGGTTTATTAGTAAGTATAAGTAGTTAACAAAAAATAATCAAAACTTGCGATATGTTCAATAAAATATGATAATAATTTTCACTCGAAATTATTTGTATTACGGGCGATGACACAGTTTGTCTCATCACTATTAAATTTTTTTCCTTGTCCACATTTAAAATATTATATTTATTTTTGATAGTAACATCTTTTTCGATGCGCAGCATGGGTTCTGTCTTGGTTTGAAATAAAAAAAGACCTAACGAGAAGATCGAAGCGTAGCCTAGCTCCCGCCTTAGCCTTTTTTATCCAACCTGCGGATCGTCAGATAATCGGAAATTAAAAATTACTTATAAATACGCTTCTCAAATTTAAAAAGTCTACTTAGATTCTATATATGTATAAGAAAATCTTAAAACTGGTTGTAGTACTTTCTAGCTCTATGTCAAAATTACGTTTTTGGTTTTAAAAACGTTTTAATTGGTTGATTTACTGATCGCAGTGAACCAATCAAAACGGACCGAGACTTCCCACGGTATTGCTACTGTTTACCATTTAAATTTTTTTTATGTTGGGAAATGCAATTACGCATATCACTTTTAAACATACAGGTGGTTATGTGGGACTTACCGGCTAGAAAAGTTAGTACTACCCACTAAAACCCAACGGACCCTCTCTTAATGGGGCGTCGCAGGATCGCTTATGACCACAACAACAACCATGGAGTTGCTTCAGCAGTTTACTCTGCTGTCAGAGAAGTACCAGGAGCAACCCGCATGGTACCTAGTTTACCGAAGTGGGCCACCCAGTGTGTTCCTTGGCTTCGCACTCGGCTGGATTGCCGGACGCTAATGACGCTAGAACTAGGGAAATTATATTTTATACAAAAATGTCCCGCGATATTGTAAGAAAAGAACACGATTGTCAATAATTCTGGGTGATTATAATTTCTCTAGTTAAATTATAATTTAACGGAATTTACAATATCCCTGCGACATATAGCTATGTATATATTGCTGATAATATTCAGAGAACTCTATAAAGTTAGTGGTCGCAACTGAAGTGCGCGTGGTGCACAATCGCTTCGACTCGCGTTTACAATGCTGCTGCATTACAATTTTTCAAAGCAGACATAGGCGACAGGGCATAACAAAAGAGCTAGGAAGGCGCAAATAAACGAGAGTTGCGGCAAACGAGCGGGTGAGAGTTGTACAGACGGTGGCCCCTTCTTACTAATATCTACTGTTTTAGCTAAGATTTCTCTCTTAGTAAGAATTCTTTGTTCCTATATTAAGGAAATGAAATGTTTTTTTATTTAAATTTACCAATAAGCTCGATCACATATAATCAATAGACGCACAATTTTGCAGAAAATTGCGAGAGAAAATGGTATGAATAACTCTTGAAATACAAAGAACGAACTCAATTTGTGTAATGTAACTTTTGGTCTGTAAATACGAACTCTCGAAAAGCTCTACGAAGCGGTTTGGAAGTATCTCTACATTTAGCGCGTTTTCAGGTCGTAGAAATGAATACGGTAGATCGGGTGGCGCGATACAGCGGCGGCCGCGACACGGGCGGCTGGACGGCCCATAGAGCCGCAATCGTATATAAATAAGCGGAATGAAACTGAGGCTTTCAGTTGAAGCAAATTTGGTTTATATATTTGTGATTTTTATAATTGTGGTATAACTAAACAACAACTTTGACATGATCAAAAAATTGGTAACAAGTAATATATATTTTTTTTCAATTTTGTAATTATATAAAACGAGAAACTTTAACAAAGTTTTAATGGTAAACTTTGTGTATTATTAATTTAATGGAACTGGAATGAGATTTACTTGGTTCTCTATTTCATCATGTACTTAGGACTAGCAACTTAGCATTTTCATTTTTCAACTTTGACCCTATAATACACTTTTTATATAAAAGGACATTGACAAAAGTGATTTTATTATACATTAAGAGAATTTGGCATGTCGCTTGTCACAATTACACAACAGCTATTGTTCTCGTGGGTGGTCCACGTATGCAAACATAGATATCGGAAATAAATATTTCGATGGCTTTTATAACAATAATATTGTATTTATGAATTCAGAAACATTAAAGTGAAAACGATTGTGTTTGTATTTTCAACCGACTTCAAAAAGGAGGAGGTTCTCAATTCAACTGTATGTTTTTTTTTTATAACATTATTATGTTTAAATTTCGAGGTGCTTACCTAAAAGCTCTACATAAAACTAAACAATCATTCATCATATTATTATTAGGAAAAAATACGTTTATGTATTTATAAATCCCTAACTAAGAATTGGGTAATTTGAGAGATAACTAATTTTGTAAATATTTGATGAATATAATACATATATTCATAACATTAAATTACAATTAGTGCGTGAAAATGAAATATATGCATATTTACATCGAATATATTTTTTATTCAATAACGTTAGGCATGTTCTTGATACATAAAGCTGTTTGTTGTCTAGGATTATTAAGACTTAAAAAAATAAACAAATTGAAATTCATTTAAAACTTTGTAAGAGAAGAGTTGGTTTGTTTTTATGACAAGAAGTTACGTCTTCTACAACTTACAATTTGTAATTTGAGATCCTTTCCAGCCGCCGCAGCAGCCGTCACCGAAGTAGTCACAGGGGATAACCACTGGTGCAAGTTAATATAACGTTTTGGTAACAGTTTTAAGGAAACATCCGCTTGTGCATAGGCACGCTCGAGACACGCAGCGGCCGCACCGTCCAGAGCCAGCGCCGGCTCGAGCAGCGCACCGCCACCCTCGAGTACCACCATTATCGCTAGGGCAGCGTATCACCAAAGGATAGAGGACAAACACCACAGGTAAAGTCACTTCACTGCGTGCGAACGCGTGTTTAGAGCTACATGTCGGTCGCGCGGTACGTGGCACTCAAGCGGCGAGAGTCGCGGAACTGCCGCGTCGCTCACCTGCCGCGGTCACCGCGCCCGCGCCCCGCCTGCGCCGCCCACCGTCTCGTCAACAAACACCGTTGCTGCAGCGGTCGCCCTGCATCCACTGACAACAGTAGACACCACTTTCTCGAGTAAAACATAACTTTGCTCGCCAGAAATAGCCATGTTGTTTGGTTAATGCTAATTATCTAAAAAGTAATTCTAAGAAATCATATGAAATACATAAAAGAGAGTTATTTTCATAAAATATAAAATATTGATAATATATCGTGTTGAAACTGAAGATATATCTTACTACTAGCATATGCTTACATTGATATAATGTATCAATCATTAGTAATAACCTTAAAATCAGCGTAACTATATTTTAAAAAATACATACAGGTAGTTTTGCGGAATCTAGAAGTAAAAAGTGATGTTACCAAATTAAAAATTGTTGGACCATATTATTTTACTTTTTTTTAATATTCAATCGACTACTAAAAATAAGTACTGTAATACAATAGTGACTTAATGTTTTTTCTATCAGGTAGTGAATTATAATTTTCAAAGGTAGTAAGTTATTTAACAGGACTTTGTATGAAGTTACACTGTACTACGCTTTCTGCCCTCCTAGAGGTATTAATAATAAAAAGCATCTTCAGTGTCAATGTAAAGTTTCATCACATACAAAAATTATACCCGTGACGAGTCGACACTTAAACAAAAACAGGGCTCGGAATCCCGTTCAATTTTTAAATCGGTTTTGGTCATTGATCCAAAACCGAAAGGCTTTTTCGGTTTAAGGTTTCGGTTACGGTCTTTAACTTGTTAAATCCCACAAAACGGTTTTTTGACGAATTTCGAATCCATGATCAAAATTAACCCGGCTAATATGAGTACTTGTGTGTTTACATTTGACGAATCTTTGCTAATGGTGAATTGCTTAGTAGAAGGAAACATTTACGTTTCTTTCTAATGAAAGAATTGACCGGTTTATTATACCAATCTTTCTCTAAGAATAACCGTTAACCAGTGGCGTAGGTATGCCAATGCAACGAAAGCGACCGCATAGGGCCCCTGATTCAAGGAGGCCTCAGCGGGCCACAAACTACTATTTTATTTCAAAACATTTTTTCGATAACGGTCCTCGTTAAACTTAAAAAAAACGCAAAAAAAAATGTTCTAAGTTTACGCAAACTATAATTTTTTTACGAGGACCACGATGAATGGTCCTCTAAGCTCAGCTTTTTTACAAAATTTTACTCTACCTGTTCTTAAGGGAAAGCGGTTTGAAAAAAGTGCGAAGTTCAAAAACGTTTCCTGCCTGTGGAAAACATTCGTTTTCAAAATAGGCACGCCCGCGCCACTGCCGTTAACCATTATTATTTTGGTTTACTAAACCGTTCGTTTTCATTAACCGGTTAAAGAACGAGAGATGAATTAATCATAACATTATCAAAATAAACCGTTTTTTTTTAAACCAGTTCCGAGCCCTGATCTAAAGCATGATACACACATAGCGCCACGTTCATCAAATAAATACAATTAAAAGAATCTACAACATCAATACTTAATTTTTTTTTTCTTTAAATAATAATATAATTTAATAATTCTTTTAAAAAAAGAAGTTTGTATAACAGTTATGCAATTTTTATTCTAAGCAAATATCAGAAAACACAAATCAATCAATAATATATAAAGAAAATATTACTTAACACGAGGCGAAGGGTCTCTATAGCCACGTGACTCAAGACCTCTTTGAATAAATCAAACATTTCGTCTCAATACACAAACAAACTTCTAAACAATTAACAAACTTTGTATAATAATTAAGGATTCTGCCGAAACGTCATGCATTAAAATTTCAGCAACCAAATTCGATCAAACATAGCTACAACTACGATAATCATTAAAATTGTGCACTAATTAACCTCGTGACAAACATCCATTTTCACGAACAGAAAAGATAAACAAAAAACATAACATCAACATCAGTGATTCTAACTTAAATCCAATTTATAAGAATGTTCTCTGGAGAGATATATGACAATACATTGTAAAAGTTGGATATTTCTTCTCGTTCAAAATATATAAGTCATATATATATATATATATATATATATATATATATATAGTCGTTATAGTTTTCAATGCGTAATTTCGAGAGCAACAAAGCCCTTTTATCTATCTATGGATAAACCAATCTACAACAAAATTAAAAGTTTACTTATTGTTTATTTATCACTTATATTGGATTACTTTACGTGATAAAATTTCTTTTACTTTGAATTACCTGTCTAACAATCAATTATGTCATAAGCAATTAATATCATTTTAAATATTATAGACTTTCTCTTAAATAGTAAGTTTATATGCAGCAGAAATTAATTCACTATAAACAGGAGTATTAATAGACGCAAGACAATAAGCCACCCCTGTGAACCTCGTAGTCAGCGACCTAATGTTCTACAGCACGCGAACCAATGCCGCGTCGCAACCCCAACAGAAAGTACAATTTGCATATGGCATAATATTTAAATAAAAAGTACTTACAGAACACTATAATAGGTTTACCTGAATATCATTTATCATTTTGGTACCTTCTTTACAATGTAGGTATATGAACAAATCATATTCAACAATATATTATTTTTTTCATTAATAGAATCTATAATTTTCGCAATGACAAATAATTGCATCAAAAATTGTCTGTAATTCTCGAAGTATGTAGCCATTGCTAAATACCAAACTACAGAGAATCGTAAAACATGTTTATATGTACCTGAATTCGTAACTGATGGACGGACGAACGAACAGATCGTTATGAACCAATGAAAAAATATATAACTATTGATATAATAATATCAAGTATAAAAAATAGCGTAGTTTAAAAATCCCCTTAAGTAATTACGACTATGAAAAAAGCTTCGTCTGAGAGTTTAGTAATATGTATGACAGTGTGCTGTATCGAATCATTGCATTGCAACGGGCTCAATTATTCACACGTCGCGGTTCCGCCTGCTACATCATCCGCTTGCTACCAAATTAAAAGTAAATAACGAAATGAAAACAAGCGCGCCCGCGCCGCGAGGGACTCGCAAACCTTTTACCGCTTTCGAGTAAACAACTACAGCTAAACACACTATCATTTTATCGGTTATCGGGTATCTATTTGCCTAGGTTGCAGTAAAAAATTGCAACACTATTTGTTAAAACTATTTAAGGCCTATTTTTATATACAATGTATCTAAAGTCTTAATTTTATATTAATTAACTTATTAATGAACTTCCCGAACTGGTAAATTCTCTACTGTTGTTATTACAAATAAACATCGCACAACACAACAGCAAGACCTACAAGCGCTGCTCCTAGCGGGAAGCAATTTCGAAGAACAATACACTTGGTTGAATGGTGGTGCAAAGTAAAAAAAGTCTATTTGCATCATATACACATTTTTCTCTAAAATAAAAATGATGTCTTTATATTTCATGTATAATAAATAATAATAAAATATTAGTCGAATAGTTATATATCCCCAATGGCTCTGACTACAATGAAATAGTAAAACACCCACGTATAGACATATATTATTTAGTTCGAAATTCATTGTGGCATCATTAGTGACTACAGAAAAGTGTTGTGTAAGGCAAGACAGTAACGAGCGGCCACAGTCATCATAGGGTACGAAAGTAGCCCCTCACGGCGAAAATTGTCACAAAGCAAAGTATGTCAGGAACTGGATCATTATTTCGACATGAATCCGCGATGTCTACAGGCGACCCTTACTTGAATATAATTACTAAGATGATAAGTCAACACATTTAACTATTTTTATAGATTAATGTATAAAATAGAAATATTGTTTGTTTATAATACCTACCAAGTACCACTAATTAATTTTAGTTCAATGAATATTTTTTTAAATGTTAACTATCTGAAATCTGATTTTTAATTCGTCAGAATTCTGACATTTCAGAAGTGTTATCAGCTTTGAAACATTGTCACTAAAAACGGAAAGCATTTTAGCAAAATAAAAAAATAAACCTTTCTTGAATTTAAGGTTTCAATTAGAAAAACTAAGACTTAAAAAAATGGTAATTATTTTTTTATTATCATATTGTTGAAGTTACAATAATTATTAAGGAAATTATTTTTCTATTACAGGAATCCCTGTCCAATAATACATAGGTTACAAGCCTTTTTTTAGGAAAACTCTTTGTTTGTAAAATCTTTGCAATTGGAAAAAGAATTGGAAAGTCCCAAAAAGACAGGTCCACAACGATCGTTCACGATTTTTTATTATTATTTTAGGCAAGAATGCATAAACGATATTATTAAAAAAGAGGTTAAAATGTGCCCTCTTCATGATCCGATGGATAGTGTGTGTGATTCTTTTATAATCCGAGTGGATGATGACGACAATGATGATATAAGTAATAATAATTACATGATACTCTTGTTTTTTTCATTAAACCTAAAAAATTAACATTATAGCAGTGTGCATTGAATGCACAAAACAGACTATTTACAATGTCATACATATAGTTTACTTTATCTTATTTTGTTTCATATTTTTTTGTCATTTTATATTAAAAAAATACAAAGCAGAAAAGGTTTATGATATCTGAATTGTCAAAGAATGATAGCTGTCATATTTCCGTGAAATTAAAAATCAAACTTTAGTCCAAAATTTAAGCAATTTCAGAAGCACTTACGCCGAGTCTTTAAACAAGATCTCGACCCTGATTATGTTGAAAATAACCTCAAAGATACTAGATTTTATATTAAAACCTGTTTTGTTAATTCTTTTACGATTATAAATACAGAAAAAATGACCAGCACCTAATTGTTTGTTAGATAAAACAAAAAAAAACCTAAATTTAAAAAAATCGAATAATATTTTTATCGAGTTCTATTAGTATTAATTTACAAATTGATAATGCTATAACAGTTTAGTCGTGAATAGAGATAAACTTTTGTATTTGTGTATACATGTACATAACTATTAGATTATATATAAGAGAGGACACATTGATACACTAATAATAATTATGTTACTATGTGCATTTTTTCTTTCAAAGCAACATTTCAACATATAATATAACTTCTTGTGTTTAAGGAAGTGTTTGTTCATAATCAGAAAACTGCAATCAAAGCTGTAACGCAAGTTGAATGGCCGAAGAAGCATCGGAGCGTAACGCTTACGGCTGTCTTTACACTTAATGTTTTGTACTCGTCATTCACTTATAATCTTTGCTAATTGTAAAATCGTTAAGTTATAAATATTCAAAGAAGACATATACTTTAGCCCCAAATCAACTTCTTGATTTTAATATTTCTTAAGTTAATAGAATAGAAAGGTAGAATGGCAGGCACAATGAGATAAGCAGCACATATAACTCTTGTTTATATTATGCTAATGGAGATAAGAATCATTTACTAACAAAGGTTTATTACTTAGGGAGCTCTAATGAAGGACGATTTAACAGATTTGTGTGACAAAGCATTTTATGCACAATAAAACCGCCGAATTTGAAGAACAATTACGAGAGTCAAAGCAGGTGTTTGGAAATAGCGCGGCGAGATGTAACAAATCGCTAGCGCAACAAAGGAGGCTTTCTAGCGGCCATTACGCGGAATGCACAGGAGAAACAAGCGTCGGTATCGAGGGTGGCGCGATTAGCGTATGCGGTGCGCAGTAGTAGACGGGAGGCCTCGCACCCGACTCACCCTTGGGAGTTGCCCGATTTACGATTGCCGCAAAGAATATCTTCTATGTGGCGTTTTTGTGACCCACTAGTGACCACCAAAAGGATTTTCTTACCTAACAGGTAAGGAAATCCTCTAAGAAACATTTCTATTCATTTTTTTCAACAAGTGTAATATATTTATAACGTTATAGCAAGAGAACATGAAGTGGAAGGCAGGGTGGCGAGAAAACCGTAATAAGGGCCACCATAAAATGTTACATTAGGTAACGGCGGCTTCTGGGGCGGCTATAAATATCTCCATTCGGAAGTACGGCCAGTGTCCCGTGGGAGGACGACACATCGCTGCCAGTTGGCGTCCGAGAACGTGTTGCGCGAATAAAAACATGTCTCACCTCGCATTCTCAATGCTCCTACTCATATGTACCTTATATTATATCTCTACATATACCACCAATCAATATTACTTAGCAATATCATCGTGCTCTCATATCGGAGACGTTATCTTTTATACTGCGCCACTTTTATGTTTATTTTAACATTTTTACAGAACAATTTTTGAATCGAAAGTACCTGTAAGTCTTGTTTATAATCTTTATCTTTAGAACTCACGTAGAATTAGTTAAATATTTGATATTATTGTGTTTTTATTTCACACATATCTTTTATGGCTAGTAATAGCCATAAATATAGTTTAGTAATATTAAAGAAATGGTACTATAGACCAGTAACGTGACTTTCGCAAGAGAAATGTTCAAGTTTCTCTCGCCGGCTGATAGTGAAACTAAAATTCATACTCTGACTTTATATTAACAGAGCTGTTGTACAGGTTACTTAATATACCTTTATTAAATAATAAGTAATTTTAACAGCAGAACCAACACGGCATACAAGTTGAATAAGTCAAAATCATCAAATCACCTCAGTAAACGAAGAGAGAACAAACAATGGGGGACCCTCAAATTGCTTGCGTTATTAGACAGACCTTAAAAGTTTAAAGCGGGCTTAGTTTACAGAGGTAAGCTTGAGGTTGAGTAGGTGAGTTTGTTTTTACAGCAATGTCAACAGCAAGTGGATGAAATGTTGCAACAAAGAGTAATTTTACGACGGGTGGCTTAGAATATTACTTCGCTATTATACATAAATAAATAAAGCTACATGTCGACGACAAATTTACAGTAATCATTAATTTTGGCAAAAAAACCTCTTCTTATGTATTTACTTTATTCTGTTAATGTTAAATGTAATGAATTAATATATTTAGTACTTGTTTGTCGATGATCTTAAATATTTCCAATATTAAAAATATGGCCAGCCACTAGACAGTGTGAATGAGAACCCCGTTACCGTAAATAAAATATTGTATGGATATTATAAAGTGGAATAAAAAATATATTTATTTTCCAACTTAACAAACTTATTATCATTCCAAAATAAATGACTAGGTAAATTCATAATTGTTTAGTTTTTTTTGTTAAATATGGAGTATTATAAAAGATGTAGTTATCGATCTACATATTGAACTTATATGGTCCCCAGCGGTGCAATACGCGTTGTTGCACGTCCATCAAACGTCACTATCAATTACGAGCTGAGCGCCACCCTGCTCCCGCTACTATACTCGCCGATATGGTTGTTAAACTGTCGATCACTAGACGTATTTGTATAATTATATTAAAATCTGCAGAGCACTCTATTTACGTTCAATTACAAGAGAAGACACCTGATGGAAACTGTTACATGATATAAGTTTATAATTTGTCGTAAGACTTTAGTTAAAATAGAAAAATAATTAAGTTTATTCTTGTTTTCATAACGTCAAACAGACTACCTCGACTCGGCTGAATAACAATCTGCGAGTCGGGTAAACGAATTTTAAATAAAAAGCGGGAGGTCGAGAGTCGAAGCGACCGAGCCGTTTCGAAGTTTTGTCATTGTTTCTATATTTTACAGGGCAATTAGCGCAACTCGGACGTTATGCGATTCTTCGTGGTACTCACTCAGCCCCATCTCGCCAAATCAAATTACGACATCTACGCTTTTCGTCTATTTACAAATTAATAAATCGTTCCAATTTAATATTGATACCAAACCATAACTTTCACCAATTAGATGTCAAAAAATAGTTTATCTTTTGCATATCTGGTTACACGTTTAACTAATACAGTATATAATATACTATAATACACACTTTTAGGACGAACCTATTATTCTAATAAATGTATAAATTATGCAAGTTTTAATAATTGAGCTGTACAAAAAAGAAACTCACCAAAACCTAGTTAAAGTAGTTAAAAGTCACAGCGAATATTTTACAGATTTACACTCTAATAAAAATAGTTATACCTAATTTTTTAATATTGAAATATGACAAGTAGTAGTAGGAAAATATGGAAATATAACAAGTTTTTTTTTTCTAATAATAATACGTCATGTTACAAAAACTTGGTAGTACGGTAAGTAAGGTTCATCCATCTGCTTTTCAGATAAAAAGCGTTTTGTATTAAACATGAATTAAAAAGAAATATATCGCAGTTGGTGTGTTAAGGTCATGCTAATACTTATATCTGTTAACATAATACTTGTTAAATATGAAAAACTTTGATATTGGTATGGAATGTTTTAATTAAATAAAATGACCCGAGAGTGTCTACGGAAAAATATTCAGTTGGCAATAGTTAAAAGTTGCTATTATTATTGTTGTATCAAAAATAATGTATAACTTTTTTGTTTAAGTTAGACAAACAATCATTAGGTGTGCGCAATAATTACCGCGTCGTTCGGGAGTAGAGAACGGCGACGTCGCCGCTGCACACGGCGCTTGGTAATTACCGCGCTCTACGAGGGCGCGGGCGATCTCCTGTCAAAGGATCGCGTGCAAAACGTCCGACGCCCGTATTAAACGCTAGCGAAGAACCCGTGCCCCATCTGATAACATGCAATCAATTTCGCGATCTACATGCTTTTACGTGGGCACCGCCCCTGGACTGACGTCACGCCTTATAATCAATCCCATAGTGCCACCAATCCTCTGGTACTGGTTAAATGTAGTTTGTCCATATGAAAATCAATAACAACCAGTTCTATAGTATTTTCTTTGTCAATTAAGTATTATGGCCAAAATTTAACTACAGAGGATTAGTGATTTTTTTAAAATATTCTGTTACTTTACTTTTAATCTTACTTAATCAGCTCATTGCCTATTTACAATGTGATGTTAAGTCACGCGATCGTTTTATCAAACACCTTTCGGTTTTTATTGTGTAGATAAAGTTTTTTCGAAACCTTGCATGTCTTTACAACATTGATGTCCTTGTCGTGACAAGTGATGTACCATTGATATCCTAAAATTCAAGAAAAAAGCTTTTATAATGAAGTGAACTTTCACCTCTCGAGTAATTTATTACAATAACCAGTTCATTGTACATAAAATGTCTTTATTTACATCACGTACCCAATACAAAAATAGTGAACTATCAAGCGCAGTTAGGGCGCGTCGTTACATGTGCTACTATTATTACAAGGAGAGTAAAGGTCTGAATATAAAAGAAAAATAAAGAATAGAAAAGCTTCTTAGAAGTGGTAAAATCCTTCCCAGTCAATTTGGTATTATGAGTTAATGGAGAGTAACGGACATGATTTACGTGGCTCGGAGGATAGCAGGACGGGCGAACGGCGCGTGCCTTCGCGGGCGCTCGGGCAAACCACAATTATCGGCCCGCGGGCGCTCTCAATTACAAAGAGGCGCGCCCGTGGGACTTCACTTTGCTTTCCAACGAACCCAACAACTAATCTTTTAAGTCTTGCCAGCGTTCACACTAGCTTGTTAGAAGGAAAACAAATGTAACACTAGGCATCACGGCATTAACATTATACCTAATATTATATAAGATATCAATCGAATACAGCTTTAGTAAGTATATTTTAGAGAACAAATAACCCATCGATTTTAATTCTTATAGAAATATTTTATTTGACTATCAATAAAAGTTTGAAAGTTTGTAATAAAAAAAAGAACAAATTGTCAAGTACCAATAGAATTTACTATACTTAAGCACGTGTCATCGTAAAAATTGAATCAATATTCACATACATATGTAAAGTTGGTTCAATGACTCTTGAAAATGGTACTAACTTATAATTTTGAAATAAAAGCTATTGTAAAACTATACCTTAAATTACGTGGCTAATAGAAATGTCTTGTATAAGACAGATTTTAATTTTAGCTCCTCGGGCTTTTTAGCCAGCCTCGATTGACTCTATGCGCGTTTTGGATACTCCGACAAGTATCAACTTCTACTGTATTTATTATTACAACATATGTTAATTCCTATTTTTTTTAAAAGTGTTAAATGATTCATTGGATAAACGAATTGGTGTTTGAGAGTACGATCAGGTCGAGTGGAGCGTTTTAATTTGTGCGGCGACACACAAGTGGATTCTGAGCTGTGGTTTGCAGCGACGAGTCAAGTACCCTGCTAATTGCAACGCCACGCTATCCTCAACGAGTTTTACGCGACGTTATATCCGATCATCAAATATCGCCTATTCATACTTTGCTTTTTCACATACATTCTCCCCCTTAGCTTAAAAAAACGTATATTCGAATGGTATATTACATAGTAGGTTGTGCGATAAATTTTACCCAAAGGACTATACTGATAAGCCTGACCAACCGTAATCATATCGGTGTAAACATTAATTATGCCCCTCGACAGTACAAATGAACAGTACAAAAACGTTCACTAATTATATTTTATTGTGGTCTTCATGAATGGTTGTTTCATTCAGATTTAAAAGAGCCAGGAGATCGTCTGAAGTAATTTCTGAAGAAACAAATGAAAGTGCTCCCCTCGCGCTACGGAACGCTTTGCAAACGCGCGGCCTATGTAATCGGATAATAAAAAGGGCAAACGCGGTAAATATAAGATGAGGAAGACAGTTTTACGAGCAGTACCTAATTAAGTGGTGAACCAAACAAAAAGAAGAAAACGTTTACGGCGAAATAAGAAGACCCTTTGCTCCAAGTGATATGTAGGCACAACACCTGTTAATATGAAAAATAAAACTTGGAACAACTGTATTATAACAATTTTGAACTACAAAATGTAGTTTCTCTATTATTATGAAAAGTTTTTAACAAGATATATGTGTATTTAAATATATCAGTGCGTATAAACGCGAAGGCGGGCGGACCGTGCGCTTGAAGCGGATATTTTGGGCGCGCAGGTAGATCGGTACGCGGAATGCGACCTCACCTGAGAGTGTCTGATTCACTCAGGCTAATTCAGTACGCTCTATTTAACAAACTTTGCCTCGTCGCACCCTGTGTTCTGTTGCTGAAATAAGTGAACTGTCTCATTATAGAAATATTCCCACTCTTTTCACCTAGAGAAGAGTGGCCAGTTTGGTGTTTATATTTTGTTTCCACCTAATTAATTAGCCGTGTATTAGTTACTATAAGCATTTAAAGTTTATATATTTTGCAATGCCATCTATCTTCCTCTACTTCTGTCTGCGTCATGTTTCAACCCAGGGATATCCAGTCTCATTATTATATTACTAATGTAGCTGACTACATTGCTACATAAGTTGCTGTATACGTATTCATACCACCGCTTGCTAGATTATTTATCGACAGCGTCACGTACGTCGAGACCATCGGAAATGTTACAGAAACTATTTTAATAAAATCTTAAGTAATCAAACTCTAGCCGCAAAAATTAAAGGCGCTATCCAAACAACAGTGATTTACGATTTATTTACATGCTGTAAACGATTCAAAGGACGTAAAGTTTAATTCTGTCTGGGGATGCGGACATGGGTCCAGTTCAGGGCGATTCATTAGCTAGGCCGCGTCAGAGTAAACAAATTAACGCGACGGGCGTGTTTTAGTCTGTGATAAAAGGGCGCGAGGACTACGGGCAATGCGCCAGCTGCGTGCGGGCGTGCGATAAATCTCGCAGACGGCGTCGATAGGGCTACACGGTTGCGATTCCTATCCTTCGTTGACAACTAAGTTTGTACTCGACTAGTTTCCCAGTTGTTTTCTTATTATTATTATCTTTTTTATCTTTATATGTACAATTTTTTGATTAAGTTAATATTTATTAATTTAATCAAAAAATTGTATGTCATTTGACATAAAATTATACAATAACAAAATTACTTGAATATTCATATTGATATCATTATATAATCTAATTGTAATGTCGATGACCGTACATACACACATAAGGCTGCGCGAGACTCGAGACGCGGAGTACAGTGACAATGCGACACGCAACAGCACGCCGCGTATCGTTGGCTCTGGAAATGGCTTCAGTTAATTAACTTTAATCAGAGTCAGTACCATCTGCCCTGCACACACGCCCACGTAATATTCTGTTACAATACCACACCATGTGCCCCCTTATCCTTGTTAGTTTATCAGAGAAACCTTATATCATTAAATTGTTTAATATATTATAATAATAGTAGAGTAAATTAAAAAGTTAAGATATGTAGATCTATCCATAGATGTATGTATGTAAATGGTCATTTATTTTAAAGTAATACATATTTCCATAATCTTTTGGCATTAACTAACAAGTTTTGGCATTAACAGTATTTTTACAGAAATATCTTTAGAGATATAGAACAAGAGACAATCACATAAAAAATCAGGAATAGTAAATAAACATCCTTTTTTTTTTATTTGAAAGCTAACAAAGGTTTTAGTAGTGTTTTTGCAAGATAAGACTTAATACTTAAAAGTAAACGGTGTTCCAAATTTATATATCATTGCAGATACTACAAGTCAAGTGGTGGCGTGTTGTTAGGCCATTAACGCAGCGTGACGAATCATCCACAGGGGTTCACCGGTGTGGCGGGCAGTGGGAGGCGCAGCGGAGCGTGCCCGCCTCGATCTTATCGTGCTTTCCGCGAACATCGCATCGCACTGTCCGCCCGCGTCTGTTCCGTGACTGACTTTGTACTATGTTCTATCTACACTATTTCTTCTATCATAAATTAAATTTAAACTTTCACAACGCTGTAATTCGCGTCGCCGACGCTACAGCGCTTATATTTATTCAAAGCGTTTAGCGACAATCCCGCGTCGGCACGGCGGGAGGTTGGCACGACGCGTAATGAGCGGCGAATCCTTTGACCCGCTGCCTCTAGACCGATGCAAACGCTAAGCTAATTAGGCGACACTGATCTGAAGCCACAGCAGAATTAGTGCGATTGCCAGTGGTTTAATTCAGAGTTATCATTTACTATCCCGGAAATTATTACACGAATATTATTATATATAATTTTTTATCCGATGTAGTTTGTACTACTACTACCATAGTTTGTAAAATCAATCTTTTTCCTGTGTTACCATCGTGTCGTGTCGTATCCATCTTAGATCTACATCAAAAATCGTTATTGAATTCCGTCATGGATATAAACGATTTTGATTTGCTAACCTTATTTTGTTCTCCAGGAATCCAATATTGTACCCAGAACAATTTAGAAATAAGTTATGGTAGAAGAAGAAATATATATAATTCCTGATCTGTTTACATATACTATCCACCAATTATAAGTAATCCTCATCTGTATAATTTAAAAACATTTAAGTAATTTTATTACAACGTAAAACATATACCCAAATTCAAAAAAGTACATAAAATATAATATATATAGAATATACCCATTATCAAGCTAAATATCAAAGTGAACTTTAAAGGTCAAAATCACTGATTCGTAACATCTATGAAAGGGGGATTTCAGGATACAAATTACACAATCAATGAGATTGTCGAAGGTAAAATGTCACGTGTGTACCCTGATTTAACAAATAAAAATTTGAACTAGTCCAATCGACGTTTCCTTATTTCTATTGTTAAACTAGTAAACTAATTTAATTCGATCGCTTTTAGCGAAACGTTTTACGTTGTGACGTGCCCAACCCTTTTTGTTGGTACTAACCCTTGTAGACAGTTTAATACTAATAATGATTGTTCATATAAAATAAATTTTAACAATCTTGTACCGAAAATAAATAAATTTAAAAATTTTTATGTCTTTTTGATTAAGCATCACTGAAAAATGACTGGACGGATATTTTTTATTGGATAATTTATAACTTCGTACATCCATAGGATTTCATCACAAACAAAGACATTTATCGATTTGTTATAAAAGTTGTGTTAAATAAAGATTTAAAAAAACCCCAAAAAAGTGTATTATTGTTTTAATAAGTGAAGGGAAACAAAATAATACATTCGTAAATTAAATGTGCGTAATTTTACTGAGTTGTTGAAATATCAGCAATCAGATGATGGGTTTGTATAGTGTATATTCACAGATGGCACTTTTACTTTTTATGAATTGTCATCACGGTTAAAAATAGTTAAAATCACGATTTTTATGCGAATGCAGGATGAATTTTACAATATTTACCATATGATAGTTTGCACTGTGTAATTTAACAAAACACCATTAATAATTGTTTAAGGCTTTAATTCTTTTTGTAACTGTTACTTATTATATATTATTTATATGTGGTATGCCTAGCCTACAATCTTCTGAATTCTCATTGGTTTTCACCATCGCATGACAAATGTCTTGGCGCCACCGAGCATAGATTAAATATAACTCAAATAAAACAGTTTTAACTATTTGCGAATCAACAACATCTATTATCTATCCAGGCAAACAAAAATAGCCCGAAGAATAGCCAGAATTAGCGCTGTCCAATTTCTTTGTATGGGATAAGGTATCTTTACTAGTACAGTATTATGTGATCTGTGGTACAATTATTAAAATGTGACTTTAGTTAGTTACCCATCATAAGCATTTTTGCATACAGATAGCGCCATATGTTTTGCAATAAATTAAAATAATTAGCTTTGACAAAATATAAAAATCCATAAAAATATAGACAGATAAATATTCAGAATGTCAAAATAAAGTAATAAAGTACGTATTGCACGATAAAATAATTCCAAAGCTCATCTCATTAATCTAGGCTTCAACACTAAGCCCAAATTTGCCGATGCTGACACTGGCAATCCTCGTGGTCACCGCGGGTCGTGTCTGACAAATCCTTTGGTGAAATTTAAGGCAAATCTAAGATTTGGGGTTATTTCGAGTAAAATTAGATATGAACGTTTATTTACTTATGCTTATTAACTTGTTCTTTTAATATTCTTATTTATTAACGTGATGTTTATGTTATTTTATGTAAGAATCTCTTTTTCATCTAAAATAACTTAGCATCAGATATTATAAGTCCATATTGAAACTTATTTAAAACCAGCATTGCCCGCGGCTCCGTCCGCGTTCAGATGACCAAAAACCTAATTATTAGGTTTTAACATATTTATATATTATTAGTATAATCTTACAATGCAGTTTTTGTGTTATTGTATTTTTTCTCAGAAATGAGATATTTTCCCGCGGTAAAACTAGCCTATATGTTGGCCCCGGATAACAAGCTATCACCATACCAAATTTCATCAAAACCTGTTCAGTGGTTTTCTCGTGATGCGGTAACAGACAGACAGACAGAAAGACAGGCAGACAGACAAAAATTCTAAAAACTATAGATTCGACCTCTGTATCGATAATAATGTCTATTTCAATTAGATTTCCCAAAAAAATATTTAATGTACAGATTTGTCTTAGAATTTTATTATATGTATAAATATGATTTAGATCTAACAAAATACTGAAAGTGGAGTCAACTTTTGAAAACAATATTTTTTTTATAAAATTTACATAAAATACGTAGTCTTAAAATGTAAGTTCCTAAACGTTTTAAGATTGCAGAATGTAGTAACGTAGGTAAGTAACTTGAAATAACTAATCAACCTAGCATAACAGATGGGAGAAACCGCGACCAAAATACGAATGCGGTTTGAAATTTAATCAACCCCTTGACCACGACAACGCATAGCAATTTCTCATAAATGCAGGAGGCAGCAGTATAACAGAACACAACAGGCACTAGCAAACAGTGGCTATTGTGCGTGTACGGGGAGCCTTCGCGAAGTCGTGTTACATAGTAGTTTGCGAATTGCGAGTCAACATACTTGTTGTGAAATCGCATTTTATATTAATCATTTGCCTATAATTGTATACGGCAGTATTTATTAATTATATATACATATTTCGTTTTTGATACACAGTACATTATAGGGTTTACTTCAATTTAGATACAATATCAATAATTTATAGCATCACTTAAAAAACATTTTAACAGCATGCTCGTCGTGATATGACTATCCATAGGAAACAAATCGGTTGCGTGACTTTCTTATAGAACGTTTGGATGACTTCCTTTGTTTCTTCACATTGTTCGTGTCACACACTGTAGAGTCACGCCTTCACAATTCTAAGTAGTTTAAGCAAAATATACTCTGAGATACTTAAACTTAAAATATATTTGCACAAACTAATGTTAGTTTGATATGTAGTGAAGAATGTATTTCCTATTTAACTACACAAATTTAATAACACATACAGTAACAGCGATATTGTTAGCATTGAAATAACAAAGGTCATATTACAAAAGCCGAAATCTGTGCGATCGTTTGCATATATTTTCATACTACACCTGGAACTCCACACACAAACTTCAATCATCTTACATTACTATCTTGATTTCCCATACAAACTTTCATCCCCATTTTCACCCCCTTAAGAAATGAATTCCAGGATAAAAAATGTCCTTCCCAAGGTCTCAAAACTATTTTCTTACCTAATTTCATCTAAATCAGATCAGTAGATCCAGAAATTACCCTCTACATGATCACAAACTCACTTTACCTCTTTATAATATTAGCATAGATTTCGGTTGTAAATGCTGCATCTATGCAACATTAACAACCGAAATATATATATTCCTGTATAGGTATTAATCAATTGTCGCTTATCAAAACCATTTAATTATAGAGTCCTCTTTATTAGGTCTGAAGTTAGAAAAGGTAGGTTATAAAATATATTATAAGTTTAATGTCAAAAGTTGTACATAATGCGGATAGAACCTTTGTGACATTGCTAACCTCACGACATTTTTATTTTTACGAGTAAGAAAATATGAATAACAGACATTTAAATAAACAAAAAAGTAAAACCAACATGGTGTACTACAATGGCACGTTTCCGATATATTTGAAGGTAATGAGCACAATATGAAAACGATGACAATCATTTAAAACAAACTCCACTACGTGTTAATATGCGGTAGCTGCATTCTTAAAATATTTTCCATAGTTCTTATTTAAACGATGGTTACTTCAAATATCTCAAAATCACGACATTTTATGGCACCATATTTCTAATGTTTTTTTTTATTTATTTAATTACCCTCTATCCACTCATACTAAATACATATTGCGCCGCTATTTGGATAAAAAATCTGAATAACGGCGATTTAGTGTCAGTTTTTGGAATATGAATAAAATGAAATGGAAAAGACATTTATCCATGGGAAATTATAGATTTTGCAAGTATTTAAAATTGATCTATAACTCTACATAAACACTCAATATTATATACATATTACGTGCAAGTTCATGAATTTGTGAGTATCGTTATTCCTTATTTACACCATAACGACTGTATGAAACAATTTGGTATGGAGATAGCTGTACTCTAAGTTGAGTTTTATACCGAAAAAACAGAATAGGTGGTGCAAATGCAGAGCGTAGTATAATTCGCAGTTAAATGTTAATGGTATATGCATAGAGTTAAACACGTGTTTCAATATATTATTTGCCATGAAGACTATAAAAGTAATGTATATCAAGTTTCGAATGAATCGTTGTTTTCCATACAAACTTTAAGTCCCAATATACATTTTAGACCCCTGGGAGTATACAAAGTTACCAGAGAATTGATGAACGGAGAAAAATTGTCAAACTAACTAATATACTCCATATCCACATAATAAACATACCCTCCAAGTTACTTCATAAGTAAAATTAAATAAATTATGTGTATATAAAATATTTTATAAGCTCTATGAACAAATATCACCATGATATGTCAAAGTCAAATTATTTATATTGTGTAAATAAGCAAACAATTATATAGATACTTTTTATCACAATTTTTCAAAAGTTCAGAAAAAAGCGTCTTTATTGGTAAAATAAATAACCATGTCACCGAAGCTAAGCGAACAATTAATCTTAGTTTAAAGAGTTAACAAGATGGTGAGGTGAAGTGATCAGCGGGAGCGTTGTTGAAGTTTAATAAGCGCTAGTTAGCGGACGGAGGCGCGGCGTTGGCAATAAGGCGTTATCTCCGGTACGCCGCGCCATACGGCCGCCAGCGATGAACAAATTACTGCTCTCACATCCCTCCCGCCCAACTCGAATCTCCCGACACGTTGTAATTCATCTAACTCTAACATGATCACACAACCACTAATTGATATCCCCGTGAACGATAGACTTCATAAACGCTGTCGACACAGTTTTCAGTGTGGTGGGTGATAAAGGAGGCGTTATGAATAACGGCTTTATTATTATTTATCAGGTCCAGGTCAGTTCATCTGTGTACTATATATCATCCAAATTCATCCAGCCGTTTCAGCATTAAGGAGTAAAGTTTTTCATTTCTTCATTTCTAAAAGTATTCTGATAATGGTTATTTATAAGTATAACCGCTATACACACAACTAATAACGTACTAGGATATATTCCATCGAAATCAAAACTCTAATATCCAGTGAGTAAGCAAAACGATCTCATAAAGTGGCCAATTAGAACCAGGAATGTCCGCGTTGCGGACCTAAAAGTGCACCATGAAGAAGGCAGTCGAGGCAGACCGTCAAAGCGAATATAATTTCATAACATCATTCTCGACAATCTGTACATTGCGAAACTTAAAGAGTTAATAAGAATTTATTCTTTGTATGAATTTTAAATCATATTAGAGCATCTTATTATAGATTTTGAACTCAAAATAAGGACAATCTTATTTGGAGGTGGTAATTAAACAGTAACTTTTGTAAGTCGTTCGTAACGGCCCCTACACCTCAATTTCTCTAAAGGCATCGATGCGTAGCGACGCAATCGGGCGCAACTGAGTTAATTCGATCCAATTCACGGCAACCGTTCAGTTCATTGCAACATTCGCCAGTATGCTTCTTCCGCAAAAGTGAAAAAGCGAAGTTACAATATGCTATAATTTGAATTTGATAGCTAGCTGATTTTTTTAAGATAAAGAATCGAAAATATATTTTATTAAACGTAATTATAACTTTCTAATTTCAGTAACTATCGAAGGTTAACCTGAGTTCTCTAAAATCCTAACTAATATTAGAAATGCGAAAGTAACTCTGCCTGTTTGTCATCTTTTCACGCTTAATCCGCTGAACCGATTTAGCTAGGTGAAATTTGGTATGGAGATATATATTTTTTCTTTATTTTTTAAAGTACATACTTTTCTATACCTACATGCGACTCGCCCTCGCTTTGCTCGGGTTCGTCCCTAGGTACGTTTTAACGGTCAGTATGGAATAGGCAGACTATATATATATATATATATTATACTAGCAGAACCCGCGGCTTCGCTCGTTCTAAAACTATAAAAAAATCTCTATAAATGTAGTTTCATACAAACTTTGATCCCCTATTTTACCCCCTTATAGGATGAATTTCGAAAAATACTTAAACATGTATTTATTTAATTTCATTGAAGAGCATTAATACCAAGTTTCAAGTAATTCTGATCATAAATATTTTTTTCGATTGTATTATGTGTTTTCACGTGGGAATTAGTTAATCTTCCGTGGTAAAAAGTAGCCTTTGTCACTCTCCAGCCCTCAAACTATCTCCACACAAAAAAAAAACATGACAATCGTTCACAGTTTCGATATAAAAGAAGAACAAACAGACACACATTCATGTCTACAATGTTATATAAGTATGGATGTATGTACATATATACAGTGCATTCTATACTAACCATCAATATAAAATATATACTCCACTTTTTTCCATAGTTTTGTATTGTTTATGAAAATGTACTATATAAAAAAATGGGAATTTGTATTAATATCGACATGATATTATGTGTATTTTTACTTAATTTACTTTAAAAAGATATCCGAAACTATTTTTGCGGTGCACTATTTATATAAGATCAAAACAAACTTTGTGTATTCAGAACTCTGATTACAGTTCCATAATTTATAAGTCTCTCAAGAGGACACACAAGGAAAGTCGCAAGCTAATTTCAATGCCCACTACATCTTGACTATTTAATAAACAGTGTCCCGCGTTACTAACAAAGACAAAAGAAAACCCACGACAGGTAATTAATTTGGAAAACAATGTCTTTGTGCGCGGTTCACAAATTACACATTCTTGCAAGCGGCATTGCAAAGTGCATGTAGAAAAATGAGAAAATTCGCAAGAGAAAGTGTTCATATGTGAGTAAGGGGCGGCGAGGCGAGGCGAGAGTCGGAGGCGGAGGCGCAGAAGACGGGCCGCGCACAGTTTAATTTCCCACGAGGTCGATCTCAGCGCCGCGGAGCGCAACCCGCGGGAATTAATTGCCAGTAATGAATAGTCAAGTGAGCGTCCGTTAATTATGTATAGATATGCTTAAATTAAGAAATAATAAAATCATAATAATGACTACTTCAATTGTTCTTTAAATATTAAATACATATAGTAAGACGTACGTAACATAAATATGTATGCGGTTACTTTATTATAATAGATTCCCTATACAAACTTTCATTCCTATTTTCACCCTCTTAAGAGATGATTTTCGGGATAACAAGTGTCCTATGTCCTTCTCAGCGTCTCAAACTATCTTCTTATCAAATTTAATCTAATTCGGTTCAGTAGATCCAGAGATTACCCCTTACAACGTCACAAACTGACAAACTTTACCTCTTTATAATATTAGTAATTAATATAAATTAAGCAACAATAGCTTCAATACAAAATTAATGTAACATTCAATTAAAAGCGGTGTATATTTTACATCAATTTAATATTTAGTAATTGTAGGTTCGGATAAGAAAAAAATAGTATAGGACTTTTATTACGCCTTTCCTTTTCAATCTCTATTAAAATTACGCAGTTCCAAATCGCAGTTTTCCACATATTGTTGCGACATGATCAATACATACATAAGTCATGTATGTAATCTTTGATGATTAACACTTGAACTTGCCATTTTTGATAGTCCCGATAAATAAGTCAAAAATAGTAAAAATAGCATAGTAAAATCGTGGAACAAAACTAAAAGATTTTTGTAGAGTTTTTTATAAGTGTCAGGAGAAATCGGGTTCAACAATGACGCTCACAGTATATAATAGAAATAAGTTTTTATACATTTTACACACATTCTGAGAATAAATGTAGAATTTTCACACGAACTACAAATTAGAGCAAGTTGCAAGTAGTGAAGAGAAATATTGTTTTAAGTTCAATGACCTCTTATTACATGCTCTGTTTAGTCGCAGCAGCTTATGTACTTCCAAAGATACTTCAACAACGAAGTCGATATATATGTAAATAGTAAATATTTTTAAAATCTGGCAAATTATGGTAGAAATATATAATAATTTAAACTATCGTTAATAATAATAATTTAAACTATCGTTATTGTTACAATATGACATAATAAAGATTTATTAATAATTATACTAGTTTTATAGATAATTTGTTATATTTACTCCATCACATACAGAATGAACTTAAGTGTGTCAAAAAATTATTTAAGTGAGAAATACAAGTCTAACAACAAATATGAGGAAGCCCACTTCCGATCTTTATTTACCTTCTATTGAAAATCAAAATGCTAAAATTATATGCAATAAATGCTTAAAATATATCAATTTAGTTACTTTAGTTTTTATTTCAGCATGTGATTTAGATTTATACAAAATAGAAACATAATAAAATTAGTTCCTTATGTACAACAATCATGTTTATGTACATAAGACTAAAAACACTTTCTGCAGTCGCTTCCCAATATCCCGATAATAAATAGCAAAGCCGCGTATAAAAGCTAGCAAGCGGTAATGGCAAGAAAACACGTATAAAACATAGATGTCCATACATCATCAATATTTATCATATAATATTTAAAAAATGTTTTAATATTTAAATTATAATACAATAGTTTCTTCTAAAAATAATTGCAATGACTCGATAATTTGTAAGAAAAATATGAAAATAAATGACGCCTCGCTTACATTTGGAGCAAGCACAAACATTGATGTTTGATAAGAAATTATTGGAACATTTTTGTGCGTCAATAGCATGCGCTTCGATAGTGTGATTTTCGTCGATTTTATTATAAAAGACGTCACAATCGATAATGATACCGTGCAGTTAAAGTGTAGCTTTATTACTTCCTAGTTGACGCGCGTCGTGGGAACAGGGCCGGAGATAGACGCTCGTAAGAGGCATGAGCGGGCGTCACTCGTACATATAACACTAACGGCAATGCCACCTCGCTACATAGTGCGAAAACATACATATATGAGCGTTTCGCGTCGACGAACTTGATTACATATGTTACGTTAACGTTACATCTCCAACTAGACTGCTACATAACTTTAATTATGCCGCCAACAACAAGCAGTAGATGTGGAACTGTCCATGCATGGAACAAACAGATAATTAAGTATGGTATTATAATTAATCGTGATATAATTCGTAACAAGAAATGATTTCAAATAAGACAACAGTACAAAAAGCATTTTCATAAATGGTCTCATAATACAAATCGAAGTCACTAAGATATTGATGGTTACAGAATAAATGAAAATACAAATGCACGCTTTTACGTGTAGTATATATCGTATGGTCGCTCGCTATTTAGGTCCAACAATATTATTCTTTGCAAGTACTTAACATAAGACTTTTCAAAAAGTAAAACTTAATCGCGATAAATCTTAACATGTTGGACTTTATTATAGCATGAACACCGAACAAGTCATACCCAAGAAACTTAAGAAAATAGAAATCGCACATTTCTATAATCGAACTACCATATTTAGTAGGCGAATAATTATTCTGTTATTATCAGTTTTAATAATTTGGCTAAACAAGATTATCACATCCGGGTAAATTTCTAAGAAATTAATTAAATTTCTAAGAAATATATTGTTAACTGTAACGCCGGCGTGTCCGCGGTCGTCGAGGGATTATATTATTAGTGAACTCTTATACATTTTCGTGTTGCAAAAGTTAACATTTCTCTTAAAAGGAAGCATTTTTTCAGAAATAACTTTAAAGAGATGCTTTCTCGAATTTTAAAACTGAAAATTTATTTGCATTTATCGACGACATATGTGTGTATGTAAAGCCGAAAAATCCATTTGTGACTCGTAGATCAAATTCAATTAGCCATTTAAGATTCAGTTATATACTTGTTTATAACATAAAGAAAGTAGGTTTACGATTACAGCGGCCTAAAACCTTTCACTAGTCTCCGTTGTGTTACCAATAAAGTACCGTATCACCAATTGTTCATTTTCTTTCTATATAAAAATATATACTTTATATATATATATATATATATATATATATATAATATATATATATATATATACACTAGCATTGCCCGCGGCTCCACCCGCGTTCAGATGACCAAAAACCAAATTCTTAGGTTTTACATATTAGTATACTCTTACAATGCAGTTTTTATATTTTTTTCTCAGAAATGAGATATTTTCCCGCGGTAAAAAGTAGCCTATATGTTGTTGAGCCGGATAATCAGATATCATCATACCAAATTTCATCAAAATCTGTCCAGTGGTTTTCTCGTGATGCGGTAACAGACACAGACAGACAGACAGACAGACAGACAGACAGACAGACAGACAGACAAAAATTCTAAAAACTATAGATTCGGCCTCTGTATCGATAATAATGTATATTTCAATAAGAGTTTCCAAAAATTATTTAATGTACAGATTCGACTTAGTTACGATTTTATTATATGTATAAATGTATAGGATATGCGATCGAAAAGAAACAAATACACTGCTTGTTACTATTTAAATAATTCTTGAATGAATAAATAACCAGTAATTTGTTACTTCAATAACCCACATGTAATAGTTTGCTATTTAATTATATTGTTATTTTACATAATATCATTTTATATTCATAATAACTCTTAGGAATTATTACAAAATCACACAGATTATGTTATAAACTTATGAAATAAATATTTTCGATTCTAAACAATAAAATGTAAAAAATAATGTTTGTTTGTATTCAAGGGATAAAAAATATTCGACTCATAATTCTTAAAATTCTGCCACTAAAAAGCAACGCATATATTGGTTCTATTTTAATAAATCTCGTATTTATGAACATGATGAATTTTTGCGCTCCAACAATATGACATGGACTAAAGTCACTAGAGGGACATGTCTCTCTATTCACTACACAGGCATTTATTTTCCCGGTGGGTCGGAGCAGTTCCCGTACGATAAATAAATAATTGTTCTCCAAGTAGATACTCAAGAGACTTAAAGGGGCTGACCAAAGTAACGGCGTACCCCTAGTACTAAAAAAGAGTTACCGATATCAATTAATAGACCTAGGCAAAACTAATAGTTTTCCTTACACTCTTTCGTAGACTTTTTGAAATTACGTTCTTCAGCTGTAGACTTTTTGAAAATACGATGTCATAAGAAGTAAACTAAAATTCTAGTTGATCATGTCATGAAAATTCATAAAACATAGGCAAAGTAATAACTAAATTCATTTTAAGAAATTTATGTAATGAAATTTACGTACATATGTAATATAAATTTTATTATTATCGATTACAAATATAACCTAGTTTTTCGTAATGTAATTAAAATATTGTTAAGTCCGATCCAAATTCATATAAAGTGGAAAGTTCCGTACATTAGTGAAGAAACAATCTTTAGATTAGTAGCTAGAGAAACAATATGGAATGTCTCGAACTCAAGATTTTTGTTATATTTTTTCACAAAAGTTTGAGTGAAGCTCGATAATCTATATTTTTTTATATTAGGCTAATGGACCAAAATTAGAATTCATGAACATATGCTACACGTCTTTTATTCATCCAAATTTCACTTATTCCCGACCAGTGAGTTTAGATTTGGTGGATACATGGAACGGACTACGATAAAAAAGTGAATCTATAGGGAGTCTGTTTTTTTCCTATATTGAGGTACTTATGGAACCCTGATATAGTGTAAAACAACGTAATACTTATTATAATTAACGAACAATTTATATAAAATATGTAATTATATTATAGAATAAGATTAAATTAACACAATCCGACGTATTTAAATCAAGTATTTACTATAAAAAGTTTTATTAATTAATATAACATTTTTAAACTGTTATGTTTCTTAATCATTTTTCTTTACAACCATTACGATGGGCAGTCACTTCGTAATAACATTATTAATGACCCCGAACATTAACATTGATACTCTTTTGTGTTCCTCCAAATAATGAAAGTCATTTTCATTATTTTACAAACAAAGGCTTTTTATTGTTAGACAATTCAAACATCACGGCGATGTTAGAAAAGATAGTTACATAAACAATCACAATTTGATACTTTTATATAGTGGAACGGTAAAATCGGGTTTTGTCAATTAAATTAATTTTGTCAATAAAATTTCGTCAATGAATTATTTTACAACATAAATTAAGTACTTACTAAAATAAACTTTTAATGCTTATATCATTTACCAAAATGGCTGAATTTACATAAAAACAATTGAACAGCTAAAAAGATTTAAACTGAACTTCAGTCAACTATGTATATTCATGAAGAAGGCATACAATGATACACCATTTCAAGATACAATTTTTGAGAATGCACGTTGTGTAGTATGGACATTCATTTAGTCAGATTGAAACCATTTATAATATGAAAGATTGCGATTTAATTCTCTCCGGGGCTACTGATTCTGCACAGAGTTTACGTGTGTCCAAACAATCTGGTCCCAACACGCTGTATGATACTGGCGGAAGGCCGGAAGAAGGAAGAAATATTCTTTCTGTCAACTTCAGTGAACAGTGCAAGTGCGTAAAAACAAGGAAATATGTACAATAAACTACAAAATATATATATATATATATATATATATATATATATATATATATATATATATATATATATATATATATATATATATATATATCGTGGTCTGTTTCGGCAGGCCTGACGTTGGAGCGTCGTGATTGTGTGGAAGCATTCCTGCGACGTCCCGTTGTTATCGTTTCAGTGGGTAGGTTACTTTGCGACTAGGTCAGCTTTTGTAGTCAGTGAGTTACACATAACCACATGTATGGATGCAGGTGATATGCGTAAGTGCATTTCCCAGCGTTAAAAAAACTTAATATATTAATGCTATATTGAGAAAGTATAACTTTATAATCGCTCGCTGAAATAACACAATTTGCAAAATGACTTGGAATACGTTTTTTTACACAGTCGTGACCTAAACCTTTAATCTGACTTTGAAATCAATAAAACACATTTAAATTTAAAATTAGCATATTTTTAAAAATGGAATTGTTCGTGTTTAATATATGATATTTCATAAAGCATATATTTTTTATTCTTTAACAGCGCATGTCTTTTTGTGATTCAACTGAGAAAATCTATGGCTAATGCAAGAATCTATTTTGATATCAAAATAACCAATACCCGTTTTGAAATCTTTAAATTATTTGGAGGACACAAAATTCAGATAACAATTAAAAAGTATGTCTGTCACCTTATACCCTCTAATCTCTGGAATGACAGAAACCAATTTTATTAGGAATTTTGCAAGAGGATCAAAAGGGATTAAAATAAGTTAAGGGTGGGGATTTTTTATCCCCCCCCCCCCCCCCCCCCCCCCCCCCCCCCCCCAAAGCTGTGTTCACTTTATCGTGGTAGGGAGTTCATTAGCGTCCGGCGGCACGAATAGCCGGGCTCGAAGCCAAGAGACTCACAGGGAGGTGGCCCACTTAGGTGGGTGGTGTACTTCTCTGATAGCAGAGTGAACCTTGGAAGCAAAGCCTTGGTTGTGTGGTCTGCTTTGGCATACCTGCCGTCGGGGCGTCGTGATTGAGGGCGTAATAAGCGATCCTGCGACGCCCCGTTAAGACGGGAGAGGTTCTGTTGGGCTTAAGGAGGTAGTACTGGGTTTTCTAGACAGTGAGCCATACATAACCTGTATGTATATAGGTTGTATGCATTTCCCAACATTAAAAGAAAGGCTTCTTTTATTGTACTAATACATGACGTAAGCCACGAAAATATACATTAAAACACAAAGTTCGAAATCAATACAATTATTAGAAATATCGAATTCCATCAAATTCTAATAAAAAGGAGATGCGGTCACTATGTAATAATGATTACTTAGGAAATTGCTTTAGGCATTTGGAAGACCTACGAAGAAGATACTATATTAATTTGATATGTCTCTAACTAATAAGGATTAATTAGCCGTAAGCCACGGAACCGCACTGCTAACAAGTTTTAATAACTTGATTACAGCACTAGTTACTTTTAAATAGAAAAAAAAACCTATGGAAAATAAATAGCATAGAATACCTTTGTTTTACGCTAAGGTATTCTATGGACTTGTTATATGGACAGTGCACGTTTTAAGAGAATAAATATAAAGTACATTACGAACTTTCATAATTAAAATATTTAATGTTTAATAAAATAAGTTAAAAAGGTCGTTATAGTTGCATATAACGTAACCGGTAACTTCATAATGGAAGTTTAAAAAAAATGTAAATATATTTTACCTTGCATTAGTGATAGGATATCTAATCAAACAATTATTGTCTTGAAGTGTATCTTAATATAACTTACATATTCACCGTACGTAAAAAGGATTTATAAGTATAAGAAATATAGATATTAGATATATTATCACTCAAGAAGTACATTTATAAAGGAATAGTAATCCATCCCTAGATAACTTTCGCTTTTGCGTTTTCTCGATTTTCTCCGTGTGATCAAAAAAAAAAGTATTCGTACTAGAAGCAATACCTTCAGGAATTTTAAAATTCCCGTGGTTGTAAGCCGTCACAAAATAATCCTTGGTATTTCGTGTTTCAATATTTTTGTACCTCCTAAACTATAAAACAAATTGACATACTATAATTAAAAAAAGGTAAATATAATAGGGTAAATATTACCTTAATTATTATTTATATAAATACAACCGTTTAGGCAGCGTTCTGAACGCTATTCTAAGCGGTATTTGTTAAATGTTCTTACTTTATTACAAACTAGCAACTCACCCTCGCTTCGCTCGGTTTCGTTCCCTAGATACGTTTTAACGGTTAGTATGGAATAGATAGACTATATATTATATGATATATAGCCTTCCTCAATAAACGGGCTATCTAATGCAAAAAGAAATTTTTAAATTAGTAGTTCCTGAGATTAGAGCGTTAAAACAACAAACAAACAAACCAACTATGCCAGAGTTATAATATTAGTAAATATAGATGAGTTTTTTATTTTATTATTTTGTATTATTATATTAGATACAAATATTGTATAATAGCTCTCAGGATAGCATAATATTAGCTCATTTTTTTCTCTTTATCATAATAAAATCCGTTAGCTATTTTTATTTACTAACATTTATTTATTAAGAACTCAGTATACAGATTTTCATTTGTATATTATTTTAGAACATTCTACGTTATTTTAAAATATTGTTTGGCTTCGTGTTTAGTGCCACGAGTTGTGATAACATAAAATACAAATATGTTGAAAACAATAAGATATTCGAGAGAACAAGATTTCAAAAAGGATTTGAATCCACAAATCGAATCCATGGATTGCTACAAAGTTTAACGTATGTACCCATCGTTCTATATTGGGTAGTGTAGCGAACTTTAATACCTAACGATATTAGACTTTTACAGAACGGTTTGTTGGTTCATGGTACACTTTTCCTACCAAACCTTAACATGATGTTCTACTACTACTACTACTATCTTTATGTTGATGTTATGTGAAGTATTGTGATGTTAACTTATAAAATTAGAAAAGAAAATTAGAATATATTTATTGTTTTATTGTGTATAACAATAAGAACATTTATTTAGACGCAACTTTAAAGTTGTTCTAAATAAAAGTTCACTGATAAACAATATTTTTTACATATATATTTCGGTTCACGACTAATATTAAACGAAGCGGAAAAACAATAGACATCGAACTTCTTGTTAACAAACAACTATATCAGGTTTAATAGAAAAATAAAAAATACACCAAATATGTTTAAGAAGTAAGCTAAAGCGCTAGAGACTACAAAGATAGAGAGAGAGAGGTGCTTGTTTTACAGTATATGAAATTATCTTGCACTTTTTCTGTTCCGCGTTAGAACTAAAAATTTACAATCAAAGTCATTCAATATTTAACTTTTACACATCATAAACAGCGACGGTCGGCCTAATGAGTAATAATAATAACTGGACGTATCTAACGAAAAATATCAAATTCACACATACTATATAATCAAACATTTAACATTAAATATAACACCTTTACTAATTAAAATATTTAAAGTAGAAACATAAAGATAGCCTTAAGCCATAGATAAGTAAAGGTAAAGTTCCGGCGAATAATGAACACAATTGCGCATGCGCGTGTAAAGGTTTAATGTGTCACATGGATGAGATCCATTCCGCTAAATAACATGAAACTGCGCATGCGCATAGGTATATAAAGGCGACACATACAAAGGCGGGTCAGGTGACGTTTTTTTTATATCCTTTTCGTGGCTATAGGGAGGGTATAACTGCGACACGACGCATATGTAGAGGTTTAGATGACTAACCTGTAGCTCGAAGGGCTGGTGGTGCTGCGTGGAGTCGGGCGCGGGCTGCACCACGGAGGCGCCGTTGACGAGGCCGGCGCCGCCCACGCCGCTGCTGGCGCCGCCCACCGCGCCCACGCCCACGCCGCCCACGCCGCCGACGCCGCCCACGCTGCCCACGCCGCCCGCGTACTAACACAGGCAAGCAAATAAAACAACTTATTGGGTGACAATTCTCTAAGCTTGAACCATCCGGTAAAGAAATGGAAACATATTAAATTATGGTTAAACTATCGCATTCGACTCTTATTGTACGGCTAGGTTCTATTATTTGATTGTCTACTTTAGATTTTGTACAACGTTTTTGGATCGGGGAATCTATCTTTACTGTTTTTTTTTTTTTGTGAAAATTTCTAATAATGAGTTTTATAGAATGGATGGATGGACGGATACACCATCTTATTATTTTTAGTTTTCTACTATAAAAAACATTCTGGCTGCTACATACTGCCTTCCTACACGATACGTAATTTAAACTTATAACCCAGTCATTTGGTAGTTTTACCTGGAAAGTTTCCCGGGAGTTTTAGAAATTGGTGATTTTATAGATTTCGATGTGCTCTTTCCGAATTTCAATTTTACCACCTCGTATCTTTGCCGCTCGCGCTTCCATATTGGAAAAATGGCGCCTTATGGCAGTTTTTTGACAATATTTCCATTCCAACTAATTTTCCGGTAAAACATTTATACACAAAATTAAACTCGACAAAATTTCCTACAATTTATGTAAAAACAGTTTTTTTCGTAAAATCAATATATCTGGCGTATGAGCGCCGCAAAGTGTACTTTGAATGCGCTAAATATTGTAATAGTGCACTGAATGAAGATAAGGCCTACTGGGATAGAATACCAGTATACAAAAAATGTGCCACTTACTTTACCTCAAACTGATGTGGAAATAAGCTTTTTAGCCAAAACGCATGTTGAAGCACACTTTACGATGCTCGTACGCTAAAACTATTGATTTTACAAAAAAAAATTGTCATTACCTAAATTGGAAATTTTCTCTAGATTAATTTTGTATATAAATATTTTTACCGGAGAATTATTCGGAATGGAAATATTGTCAAAAAACAGCCATAAGGCGCCATTTTTTCAATATGGCGCCGCGAGCGGCAAAGATACGAGGTGGCAAAACTGAAATTCGGAGAGAGCACATCGAAATCTATAAAATCACCAATTTTCAAAACTCCTGGAAAACTTTCAAGGTAACCACTTTTTTGAGCACCAAATGACTGTACTATTAGTTTCAAACCAGTCATTAAAAGGAAAACTATAATTTTAGTAATATGCTGCTATTAATTTCTTGCTTAAAAATTGCTATTATAGATACTTGTAAAATATAAGAAACATTTTACAAAGTATGTACAGGCTTAATAATAGCACAATATAAAAAATCTATAGTTTAAGCTGTCGCCGCTGAGATTTTAATAGAAATGCTATCCATAAGATATGCAAGCAATGTCAATAAATACCAATATTCATGGCGAACGGTTTCGACGATAAAGCACTGTAATGCTATCTTGTGGCAAGTACAGTAATACACGTCAAACCTAAAGCCCTTTCCTGAGCGTCTTATAAAAGTAAGTATAATAGTCGATATCGCATCATTCGTCTCACCTCGCACGCCACACACGATTACGCCCTATCTAGAAAGAGAAGCCTTCGTTAGTCGACTACAAGGATTAGTATACTATGATAATAGTTATTGAAGTTATATGTACTTCTCTTGGCACGTTTGAAAAAAAATATGAGAGTAAAATTTTTACGATGCGCGCGCACACCGACATCCAAAAAGTGACATGATGAAGTTAGCTGAAACATGACATGATGTAGTTGCATTCCTCTTTAACAAACAGAGAGTTGTGACATAGGGGATGAAATCTTTAGCTATTTTTGTTCTGTTACGCCAAAGAAGTATAACTCTTACGTGCATACATAAGTACACCCACACGTTTTTTTTTTCATGTCACCTCACAATTTGTTACATACATGCTTTTGACTGAACGCGTTTTGAAGAATGGGACAATCGCAGGAGGACTGAAGAGGCCAAAATTAATTTTTTACCAATATTATAAAGAGGTAAAGTTTGTGAATTTGTGACTTTATGACGTTGTAGGGGATAACCTCTGGATCTACTGAACAGATTTAGATGAAATTTGGTAAGAAGATAGTTTGAGATACTGGGAAGAACATAGGATACTTTTTATGCCGGATATCATCCCTTAAGGAGTGAAAATGGGGATGAAAGTGTATTGGGAAACAAGTCAGGGACGAACCCGAGCGAAGCGAGAGTGAATCGCTAGTTATTACTATTTTGCCAATGCCTTGTTAAACTTCCAATAACTTTTTGAAATTGAACATAGTATAACATAATAGATAATTACACAATTTAAAATACAAAATAAAATTGTTTACTGATATAAAACAATACTTTAATATTGCTATATCTAAAGGCTTCAAGATTGATCTATAATATTTAATTTACAAAGATAACATATTTGTATGTATATTTGACGACACGTTCGGGTCAGTTTGAAGTGACCCTACTTCCTGTGCCAGGGTAGTGGGTCGAGTCCCGCTGGGGCACACGTTTTGTGATGAGCACGAATGTTTGTACTCCAGTCATGGGTATTTATATTTATTATGTGTACGTTTTTAAAGTTATCTATGTGTACACTACACATCAATCAACTATCTAGTATCCATAACACAAGCCTCATAGATTTAACTATGGAACTAGATGGTGCTGTGTTAATGTCCTAACATATTTATTTATTTATATAGAGGGAAAGCTTTCTGTTGTTTGTTCGTAAGAGACAAGCTATATAAATGCCGAGTCGATTTAGATGAAACTTATTAACACCACGAATCTTACAGACAAGTTTTTTCTCGCTATGAATATAATAAGTATGACAAAAGACAAGTTTAGACAACAATTCAGTTGTATGCTAAAGTGAATTGTAATTGTGCTAAAGTACAAGTCTTCATTTTGATTTTTATAAAAAAATTGAGAAATTTGATTTAATAAAAGGAAATAATTGACAGTTTGAAAGATACTAGCAGAACCCGCGGCATCGCTCGCACTAAAACTAAAAATTTTTTTGTGTAACAGTGTAGTTAGGTAGGTTTCACATAAATTTTCATTCCGTATTTTACGCCCTAATGAGATGAATGCCGAAATTTGCTAAAATATGTATTTATATAATTGTATTGAAGAGCATTAACACTAAGTTTTAAGTAATTCTGATCATATTTTTTTGGGTTGTATTACATATAACGTGTTTTCACGTGGAAATGAGATAATCTCCCGCGGTAAAAAATAGCCTATGTCACTTCCAGCCCTCCAACTGACTCTACCGAAAAAATCACGCCAATCGTCACTCTGTTTCGACGTAAAAAAAAAGACAAACAAACACACTTTCACATTTATAATATTAATATGGATATCATTAGGCTAAAGACAACTATAGAATCTCACCTGTTGTGTGCTGGCAAAGCTACTGTTATCAAATTGCGGATGCTGTTCCATTTGCAAAACGAGTTCGATGTGTTGATTCATTGAGTCGTTGAGTGTCATGCCTGAAATGTATTCAATTTATTTAGTGACTAAAATTTACACAATTGCTTCACAGACGATATCGACATAAATATTATAATATTTGTACTAACCAGGGTGAATTTGTGGGTGTTGCGGGTGCGGCAGGCCTTGCAGCGGCGCCACGCCGAGCATTCCAGGGTGATGCTTTAAAAATAATATTAAATATAAATTTATTATGCAAATAAAACTAAATAATACATAGCACAACTTTTAATAATAGAAGGTGTTTCGATATGAAATTATAATTATATTTTGTTGTAATGTCACATAGTTAAAAACTGCATTGACTATCTCAAAAAACATAGAACTTAAAGAAGATTTTGGATATATCAAAATCCGTTCAGTAGTTTTTGCGTACATACATTCAAAATATCTTTTGGGTTTAATCATGCAGTAAGATTCCAGGTCAATGATCACCTGCGGGTGCTGCAAGTGGGGCAGATGGTGCAGCGGCTGCGGCTGCGGCGCGGGCAGCGCGTGCGGCGGCAGCAGCGGGAAGGCGGCCGCGTCGCCGTTGCGCACGCCCACTCCCACGCCGCCCACGCCCACGTTGTTCACAGTGCTCACGCCGCCCTCCTCCTCTGCGGGCGACGGCTGCCGCGAACCGGGCGTGCGACTATAAAACAACATACACAGCGACAATTACTATAAATATATTTTTATATCATTAATCATCTATACAGATAAATAGAATTGAAATGTCTGTTTGTAATGTCAAAATAACAGCTTTTTACTAAATGCATATGGAATTATATACGGTATTTATAAGAAAAACACAATTTTTAAATTTTTTGTCTGTCAGTCAGTCTATTTGTTCCGGCCAATCTCCAAAACGGCTGGGCCGATTTCGACGGGACTTTCACTGGCAGGTAGTTGTGTTATAAGGAGTAACTGAGGCTACTTTTATTTCAGTAAAAGAATTAGGGTTCCGCTCAAAAAAAAATGTATAATAAATTACTATAGACATTCTTGTTACAACCATTGCCTCATAAATCGAAATGCCTCAATCAATAACTTAATTAGAATAATACAATGACACTATCTAAGAAAATCTGTTGACACGATGAATCATGCATTCACGGGCGAGTGATAAAAGATTAAGCCGCGAGCGTGAGGAGCGGGGGGCAGGGAGAGGGGGGGGGGGGGGGCGCGTGGCATTGACGGAGGCCGCGAGCCGCGCGGTTATTGCCCGCCGGCGCTCCAGTTTCACCTTCGGACAACTATTGGTGGGCGCTCACAAAACGCTGGCGGCCGACGCTCGGACACCCATTTAAACTGGTTATCACGGGAGACATAAAATCCGCGTTCATTATTGTTCACGAGAGCCCCATTCGCTTACTCATTAGCAAGTAATTAGTTTTGTGACGAAGATCTAAGACTAATCACATTGTTGTTTTGTTTAGTGTTCCATTACTTTCTTAAAATCTTAAGTAAAGATCACGATACAAAGAGCATGAAAATAAATGTAATTTTGTAAACAATTCAAAGATATTTTCAAATACTGAAGAGTTATCTAAACAATTAAATAAAACAAAGTGTCCAATCAAAGTTCGACAATTCAATAAAATTTAAGCTTAAAGCTTAGATTAGTACTAAATTAGTTAAAAAAAATACTTAACTCACTTAATCATAACATTAAGAAACCGGAAAATAAAAAAGCTACTTATAATTACCTATCTATATAATATTATAAAGAGGTAAAGTTTGTGAGTGTGTGACGTTGTAAGGGGTAATCTCTGGGGATCTACAGAACCGATTTACATGAAATTTGGTAAGAAGATATTTTGAGGCCCTGGGAAGGCCATAGGATACTTTTTATCCCGGAAATCATCCCTAAAGGGGGTGAAAATGGGGATGAAAGTTTATATGGGGAATCAAGCTAGGGTCGAACCCGAGCGAAGCGAGGGTAAGTCGCTAGTATATAATATAGGCATACACGATCATTACTAATAGCACCATAAAATACACCGAAAACTAAACTTCATCACTAGTCGTCTATATATTGTGTATACAGACGATACCATACAGTATATAACAATTAACAACAAATGTATAAAAACCAAATACTAACTTGAAAGCTTTATCATCCTCCTGTCCATTATGCAGACCGTTGGGCATAGGCGCGTGGTCGTGCATTTCGTGGAGGTCCTTGTCGAAGGGCGAGCCGGCCTTGTCGTCGGCGCGCTCGTCCAGCACCATGTTGCGCAGGCCCGCCACCACGCCGGTCACCTTCTCGCCCCCGCTCGTCACACCGCCGGCTTCTGCGCCGATATCATAATAGTCTATTAAGACTATAATATTAATCAAATTCTGTATCTATACTAATATTATAAAGAGGTAAAATTTGTGTGAGTTTGTGATGTCTTAGGGGGTAATCTCTGGATCTACTGAACCGATTTAGATGAAATTTGGTAAAAAGATAGTTTAAGACCCTGTGAAGGACCTAGGATACTTTTTATCTCGGAAATCATTCCTTAGGGGGTGAAAATGGGGATGAAAGTTTGTATGGGAAAGCAAGCTGGGGACGAACCCGAGCGAAGCGCGGGTGAGCCACTATTCTTCAATAATATTGTGAACAAATACATTTTTAAGTTTGTATTTAGGGGGTGACCTCTGAAACTACTGGTCCGATCCTTTCACTGATAGAAAGCTATGTCTATACCAAAACCGCCGAAAGCTATGTCTATACCAAAAAAGCCTCATTTTTTTTCTGATAAAAATGTGCGATTACTGTCAGAAATCATGATGATGATGTTCTCCTAGCCGATTTCGGCTACGGCGGCCAATCTCATTGAGATTAGCCAACTGCGCAGGAGATATTATAGTGCACAAGTGTACGCGCAGACACAAGTGCACTCTCTCTTCCTACCACTCTCATACTCCGGTGGGACGACCACTCGACACGACCGGTGAGAGTTAAGGCGCAGGACCGACGGCTTTACGTGCTCTCCGAGGCACGGGGGTGAAACACCGCCAACTTCCCAACTCCGGGCTGTTACTGAGACTTACTTTACAGAAAGACTCAATAACTGAACTTGGCCCGACCCGGGACTCGAACCCAGGACCTCCAGGTGTGCAGCCGTACATGCTAGCCACTACACCACTGAGGGAGTCAGAAATCATAATAACTTCAATTGAAGTCGGAATGAAACGCACCCGAGTACATCGAGAGTACGTCGCTAGTTTAAGTCAATGTGTTACTCCGTTTCCACGTGAAGAAATTAAAAAGAAAAAAAGCAACAGTTTGTATTATTCATAACATTATTGTATGCAAGAAAACAACGAGTTAGGAGGGATTTTTTTCTTAAATAATTAATTTTTAAAAATTAAAATAAATCCGCGAAAAGATCCGAAAAGATAGTTTTATTTAAAATGACATTAATAGTTTCCATGGATATATAAGAATATAGAAAAAATGCGCGTGAAATTTATTTTAACATATAGAAGGCAATGAAACTTATATCATTCAAAGGATACTGTTAAAAATGTTCATAAAATGTTAACTACCAAGTAAGTGAAATAATGTAAGCAAGTATATTTACTAATTTAAAAGAAAAATAAAATAAAGCACGATTTTTCATCGTTGCTTATTAAAATAAGACATCTAACAAAACTGCTAACATAGCCTAAGTTAATTTTTGTCCAACATAATATCACAGTTACATTTCCCTCTTCTAGTTCTAGTCCTCATTTTATGGCATAATAAAGCAACTTCGATTAAATATCATTTATTACGTTTGAGCTTTTAAGTATTATATGGTGAAAATATTGAAAAATCAGTCTACTAAATGTAAATTCCAAAACAAAATTCACAACCTCTCCCCCTAACTAACCAACCTCAATCTATACTAATATTATAAAGAGGAAATAATAAGGTAATTTTTTGTTCGTTTGATTGTTTTTACTGAACAATCTCGGAAACTACTGGACCAATTTAGATGAAATTTGGTAAGAAGATAGTTTGAGACCCTGGGAAAGACATAGGATAGTTTTTTTCCGGAAACCATCCTTTAAAGGGTTGAATAAGGGGATCAACGTTAGTATAATAAAAAAAACTATAAATTATAATCAACTCGATTATTTTTATATTATGTAGTCAAAAATAATACATACATAATTTTAAAACTTGTATTCCTTCAAACTCTAAATCACAACCTACATATTTATATAGGTATTATGAAACATTTCAATTAAAACTACATAAATTATAACTAAAATATAAATCACTAAGTACCTGTGGGTGATCCACCGAGCACATATTCCACCATCTTGACACCGAGGCCGGCGGTGTCGCGCGGGGACAGGATGCTGCCCGCGTCGCCGCCGGGGAACGCGACCCCGCGACGAGTGCCCATCATCGGCACTCCCACATTGTGTTCCACTGCTAATATCAAAATTATGTGTAACTCAGTGTGCCAAAAAAGACTTATTATAGCTTAAGCAATATTAAATTGTCATTAGACTTAGTTGATATTGAAAATAGCAACTAAGAAATGAATTCATTATAAATACATGAATATACAAATTTAAATAAATATCTGTGAAAAATTAGAAGTATAATTAAGTAATAAAGTAATAGGAGAAATATAAATATTAACATGTGATAACAATTTATTTTTAACATTTACATATTTCACAAAAAAATATAAAGAAAAGTTATAATTGGAAAATAATTTTAAATTGATTTTTTGCTGTTTGTCATACTAACACAAGTATGTACATCTATCACATTACAAAGTTCACCAGGATCCATTGGACAAACCTTGAGCGGACCAAGTGGGATCTCGCCACATCTGTTCAGGATTAAGTTGCAATGGAGGAAGGTGTGGTGGGCCTTTGCTATCTCCTCCAGCACCGGGGCCCTTATCCCATAATTTTTTTGCAGCGGGTGCAATCTAAAACAAAATATATATAGAATAAAACAAAGATCAGCATAAAGAGCTGAGAACCATTATGTAAGTTCAGAACATTTATTTATTAAGGCAAAAAAGATGACTTTATTTCTATTTAAATAGTCTTCTATAATTACTATCCATCCATAAATAAATATTATTGTCTTAATTGATAACCAAAAAAGAGTATCAGGTACTTTATGGTTTGATATTTAAGTGTTTCGATCCAGTATCACAGTTCAGTTTTGTAAGTTGCACAAAATTAGTAGTATCATGACTGATATTATACACATAATATAATAATTAATATATATAAAAAAAACATTTATTTCGATCATAAAAGTGTCCATGCCAAAATGAAGATTACAATTAATTTCATTAGTAATATATAATGCACACTTTTAGGTTATAGCATTACAGACTAAATATAAGATATAAGCATAATATAACATTGTAGCTTTAATGCTAATGCATGGACTCGTATGATTTTAATTTTAAATCCAAACATATGATGTTTTTTATTATTAAAATTTCTTTATACATAAACAGATTGTTAGTTCTCATTGTAAGCTTACAATTTTTTAACTTAATAAAGTGCCATCGGACAAAGCTCATAACTTTTCCCAAATATGAACAAGCATCTATTAGAAAAGTGCAACATATTAACTCAGTCTCTGCAACATTATTTTAATTCAAAATACCCTTTTGTTGTCTCTGGGGAAACCTGTCATAGGGACCCTGCCTGCCGTCATAATGGACAAGGTACTGTGAGACTCCTACTCACTAAAACCCACAGCGGAACCCATCGCCGATTCAAAATACCCTAAAGTATTACTATCAACATTAAAATTTGAAACTAGAACAAAGTCATATAGCATTTTGGTAATTTCAATGGGAGTTTCTACATAACTCTGCATATAGTACATTTCTATGATCTACCTTACTTCCATAACAAATAAGGTAATAAATAATATAAATATGAACATAGAACAGGAAAAAGGAAACTGATATTCGTCAGGCTTTACTTATACAGTTGTTTAAAAATAAACTAATTGATTAATAAAGTAAACTTCTTTTCACACATAATAACATCACCTAAGCTGCATGCGCAAGCTGCATTTAAACTTGCATGCTATTATTCTATTTTAAACAATGTAGTTTTTACAACAAGCAATAATATTGGATTATCAATGCCAACTGCCTTAAATGTGTTAAAGTTAAATTGTGTTAAGAATTAATTAAATTAAATGTTTATCATAAACTTTAGTCGCATAACTTTGTACAGAAGTTCAGTCTTATAAGTAATATTGTGAAGTATTAGTAAAATAAGCAATATTGTAGACTAATTATAAAGCATATTAGAGAATTTATTATTTTAATATAATATGTAGTTTCAGTTCTTGGTATCTTTAGTTTATTTTCGTTGAAGCTAGAAAGAGCTTTTTAACCTAACCTTTAACTAATGTTAATCAAATTATAACCAAGTACAAAACAGATCTTATTATATATAAAATTATCTCACTCAATATTGGCATCTTCCTTGACCTAAGTTGATGGGATCAAGTCCTTTGATAATATATTCAAAGAATTTCGGTGGGAACATAAGTGGTAGCCGTTACCAAGGCATTTACAGTTCACTACATTGTAATACGATATAATGATGACTTAGTATTTTCAATATTGCTGTATTGTGTTTGTGTTAGCCCATACACCGGTGAATAAAAATAATTACGTACTAGAAATGGCGGACGCCGGTGACAAGTAAACAAAACAAAAACGGACCTGTTGCATAGAAAAAACAAGAATTTCGAAACTTCATGACATAAAACATCGTCTTTGGACAATAAACTAAAGTTTTAAACCCAAAAACTTACCATGTCGGGGCCCATATCCTTAACATTAGGTTCGAAAAAAAAGTCACTCAAAGGTTTCATGCGTACAAACCACCTAAAGCTCGGTCATGTACCACAATGAAAGCTTGTCGCACTAATAAGCACACTAAACATTGATATTTCGTTTCTCTATGATATTTACACTAAATGCAACATAAAACAAGACATTTCTTACACTAAAACATTCACATACAGCAAAATAAAACTGGAAGATCTAAACTCAAAAGTACAATGTTGACTTGTTTCGAACAAAGGACATACGCCGACCACAGCGCCTGCGTTAACTTCCCGAGTACGGGAGCGTCGGACGAAGTGAGGCTTCACGGAATGTTTAACAGATGGCGCAAAACGCAAAGCTACATAATATTTAAATCAGCGTTTTTGTGATTGAGTGTCTATTTTTTTCATGTTAGAGCCAAAGTGTTGGAGTAAAAATAGTTTATACTAAATGATTTTATAATTTATATTGGAAATTTAAATAAAAATTAACTATATAAAAAATGCACTACAAATTTTAAAGTAATTATTTTGTACATTTTAATTATCAATACTTTATTAATTTTAACATTATTGTATTTTTATAAAAATAAAGTACATAAAATTATTGATGTGAATTTAATGGGTTTTATTTTTTTTAACAAGTTTAAAAAGGATAATGTTCTCATGAATGTTCCATCCATGTATATGTATGGTTTTTTTTTGTATATATTTTTATCAATTTTAAAAATCCTTAGTTTTATTTTAATTATTAAAATATAACTTCTTTGAGTTGTACCTTCCCTCAATTTAATACAAAAGTACCCCTATGGGTGGAATGGAATTTGTGAGATGATTCTGAAGTAGGTGTAACTTTTTATACTATAAAATCAGCGTCACAGCGGCTCGGTCCACGTAATATAACTTTTTTTCTAAATCTTTATAAACATTTATAGATTATGTGTTACTCTGGTCTATAAGCTATGTTACTGTAGTTTCATCAAAATCTGTTAAGTAGTCTTTGCATTAAATAGTAACAAATATCCATCCATTCTCACAAACATTCACGTTTATAATATTATTCGCTACTATTTTATTAGATGTATAGTTTTTTTGAGCTTTATAACAAACGTAGCGGCTCACTCTCGCTTCGCCCAGGTTCGCCTCTAGGAAAACAAAAACAAATCAATCCCACGGGAACCGTACATTTTTCCGGGATAAAAAGTAGCCGATGGGCTAATCCAGATCAGTTCAGCCGTTTAACAAACATCCATTCAAACATCTAAAGTTTCACATTTACAATATTAGTATAATATATGGTATAAAACGGTATAAAATGGTAGGAATATGTACCTCTGTACATATTCCTACCGTTTTAGGTAGCGAAAACCGAGTATGCGGGTATGCGGTAATGTTACTGATTAAACCTAAACATACATCACTTTATCTGAAATTGCCTTAAATAGTGTAGAAACATTATTTTCCTGCTATTTTTTGGAAAAATAATTTTCATAAGATTTTATTTTTTTAATTTTCATAAGACTCAAATAATATTGTTAAAAATCCCAAATCTTACATATAGAAGTTGACTTACTATATTTCAATCTTACATATTAGAGTATGTAAGACTTATTTGAGCTTGACTGTAGGTATATAAAATATAAAGTGAACCAGTTGTATGTAGATTTTTTTTAATTGGTCTAATAAAAAAATGGCATATAACAGAAGTTAAATTAGAATATTTATATTTAATAATTATTAATAATAATTTAGTCAATTATTACCAGGTGGACAGAATTCAGAAGGGCTCTTAATTGCACAAGCTTCATTATAATTGAGAGTGAATTTAAGGAAGCTACTAGACCCTTTTAAGGCGAGGATGAAAAATATTTTTGTGGATTACATAAAGTCAAAACATGTGCATAGCTGTTTGTTAGCTGCAGCCAGTATTATAATTAAACTGTTACCTTTAATTAATTTAATGTATAAATTAGTGATTTATCATAAAAAATAATACATATGTATTTTTTTAAAATATCAATGTTTTCCCCTTCAAAAACTTACACACTTATCTATTCCTTTTATGACTGGGTATTTACATAGCAACTATTAAAATCTAATTCAAAATTAGATTTAAGTTTCCAAAAAGTTTTGTACATTTTTTAGTACATCAATGATTTTTTTCAATTTTGTCAGTTTCGGTAGTGTCCAAACAAGCCAAAAAGAAAAAAAAGGGTAAAGGCTTCTCTTCTCCTTCCACTTTGCTCTATTTCTGGAATGGATTGATTGCCAGTCTCTTTTAAAGGCATCCAGGTCGTCCCTTCACCTGCGTCTAGGTCTACCACGGTGTCTTTTGACGTTTTGTGGTGTCCAAATCGTAATGGACTTTGGCCACATTTCGTCAGAGATGCGGCAGATGTGTCCAGTCTAGTCCCATTTCAATTGAGCAGCATTGCGAGTGACATTGGTGAGTTGTGTTTTGGAGCTCAGTTCTGAGTTTTTATCTTATCTAGGATACGAACTCCCAGAATATAGCTCGCTGGCAGACTTCAAGGGCGGACTTCTGCTGAACTGTCAATGAACAAATCTGTGTACACACATACGGAATGTGAGGATAGGAAGTAAATACATATCCACGAGTTTACGTTTGAGGCATAGCGGTAGATTGCCTTTCATTAAATATTTCATCGACCAATAGCTCTTCCATGCGTTTTCTGTATAACGGGTAACTTCTTTTTCATGTCTCGCCTGGAAGGAAACTATTCTGCCGAGATACACATACTCGTGGACTTATTCAACCTTCACATCCTCTACAAAGTCATTTATTATCATTAATTTTGGCCTCGACATGTACATGCAAAGTTTGACCTCAAGATTCGCTCTATTCAGGTCTTCAAGCATGCTACTCAATTCTGCTGCCGAATTCGAAAATAGGACAATGTCATCAGCAAACCGAAGGTTTGTAAGCCTTCTCTCACCGACAACAATGTCCTTATTCTCCAAAGCCAGATCTTGCTTTTTCTAAAACTTCTTCCAATGTGGATGTGAAGAGCTTTGGAGATAATGGGTCTCCCTGCTTGACGCCTTTTTGTATGGGGAAGGATGGTCCTGGGTGTTAGTTTTATAGAGACTGCTATTTATGTAGTTGGTTTGAAGAAGGCGAAGGTATGTTGAATCTATTTCTTGGTTGGTTAGTGTTGTAAATACTGACTCGTGACTGGCTTTTGTGTAAATATCTACGTAAGCAATGTATACGGGAAATTTATATTCTGAATATTTTTCTATTATTAGGGTGATGGACTGGAGTGGTCGATGGTGGAGTAAAAGCCACAGCGGAACCCTACTTGTTCAGGTGGTTGGTGATGATCTAACTTTATTGAAATATGGTTTTCTATGACTTTGATGAATGTTTTGTAGAGAATGTTATATTTGTTTGCTGTTGAAGTTGCAGTAATTTAGACTGGAAAGCTAATTTCCTTAATTCATGTTTTTTTTTAATTCTTTGAGAATGTTCAAATATTATATTAAAAATATATTAGATGTAAACACAACTATAAATATAATAAATGCTACAATCTGTCCGTATTACGCAGTAACGCACCATCGTGATTTTTGGCATAGAGTTACCAAGTTTATGTTCAACATAAACTAAGTATTTCTGTGATAATTAAACGAGTGACAGATAATCCTCATAAAATTTTATTACAATGCAAAAACAAGGTATTTAGAATTATCTTTGAGGCGTTTTTTTTTCTTAGAGAGGTTTCGGAAAATATAACGCATCGTGTAGAAGGGGAAGGTAGTAAGTAATCCAGCATTTTAAGTGACGTTTTTATTAATGACTCTTTTGTTGAAGTTATACTTCTTTGGCGTAACAGAACAAAAATAGCTAAAAATTTCATCCCGTATACTGCAATAAACATTTCAAAATACATACAGCGCCATCTATGTTCCCTATGCAATGCCTTACCTTGTTAACTAACGCCTGATTTTTCAATATTTTATTTTAAATTAGTTTAGTTTCACACATTATAATTTAATTTTATCATGGGCATAGATAGTATATCTAATAAAAAAATCTCTATTCTTTTTCATCTAGCTAATGAGACCCCACAGTTTTTGTAATATTTTAATTAAAATCCAACTATTTCTTTAACCAAAACACTTGTTTCACCATAACTGTTAAAGTATAGCTTTAACTATTTATCCTAGTAAAAATATGTGCATATGTATGTGTAAGATTATAATAGGGATCAAGTATTTTTTATGCAAGTTTAGTATGAGCAGCCCAATGCTATTCTATTTTTTATGCAACTGGTATGTATAGATAGAGGACAGTTAAACAAACAATACATATTAATAACTATAGTTTCTTCAATGCTTAATCAAGCTTTATAATTTTTAACCTAGGTAAAATGTTGATAACAAACTGAAAAATGACTTTTTTATTTTTCCAACTGAAATCTCTTCTCTTTCAAAAATAGCTCCAAAAAAGGAAAAATATCTCAGATTTGTTATTTAACAATTATTGCAGTTGCAATATTCATGTTTAAGTAGGAAAAAATTGTCAATTAACTAATGCATAATTAATATAAAAATCGTGAAAAAAAAATCTTTGACCTCGAACTATTGTTCATTCATCTATCCAGTAGATGTCTGCATTTTTTCAATTCTTAATTTTTAAATTTAATAAGTTTAAATAATATTTATTCATTAAAGGTTCAAAGTGGGCGGGGCTTACGCAAACCAAAATCTCCGTTTTCGGGCGTATTTTCAACCCTCTGGGAAAATTATAAATATTGTCCTACAGTTCCGGAAGGTAGAATTTTTTTTTGGGAAATTTCCTCTACTTTTTGAATCTTTTTCCAAATTTGAAAAATGTCAAATAGTTTTGGAGATATTTGCAAAAAAAACCAAACCCCATTTTTTTCAGTTAATTGTTAATAACTTTTGCAATGTGGGTTGCTCCTGGTACTTCTCTGATAGCAGAGTGGACTGTGGAGCAATCCCATAGTTTTTGTGATCTGCTTCGGCAGACTTCGCGTCGGGGAATAAGTGATCCTACAACTCCCCTCTAAGAAAGGGAAGGTTTTAGTGGGTAGTACTGGTTTTTCTAGCCAGTAAGTCCCACATAACCACCTTTATATCTACAGGTGCTATGCGTAAATGCATTCCCAACATTAAAAAATAGGCACATTTATAGTTTTTTTTTATTTCTAAACATGGTCTTTCAGGGCAAAATATAAGGGAACACAAAATAATGATAAAAAATGTGATGAAGGACAAGTCTGAACCACTACCAAGTATTCAACAAGTACTTGCAACTATTCGTCCCACCAAATGGATAAAATATAAAACAAGTATTGGCATAGTAAAAAATATAAAAAAAAGTTAACAGACTACATAATATTATGTATTTAGAATAACCTAATTACTTATTAAAGCATTATTGAAATTATACTTCTTCAACATTTGATGTATCAAAAGCTATACAATATACTATAACATGAACAAATGCTTGGTCCCTTGAGTTTTAATTTTAAATAAAGAGTTTACGCTGTATATTATTAATTGTTATAAATTAAAGTATTTACAACAATTAATAATATACACACATATAAAATTACATTAAAATGAAAAAAATATATTAAAGTGATTGCAATATATTGATGACCTACTTAGTTTTAGTGCTAATTAAATATATAAAAAGGCTCTAAGGGCTATGCTAATTTATATGTATACTAGCGGACCCGACTGACGTTGTCCTGTCTACACGTCATTAATTTGAAAATTTCTAACTTTTTGGACAAAATTGTGAATCTAAACCGTTCCCAGATCCCCTAGAACACACACAAAAAATTTCATCAAAATCGGTCCAGTCGTTTGAGAGAAGTTCAGTGACATACACACTCACAGAAGAATTATATATATAAAGATAAAATGTTGTCAATAATTTCATAAATTTTCAATTTAAGTGATTTTCTTCTTTTGCTTCAGCCTTTTATTTCCCAAATATTTTGTTTATTTACTGCATTAATGACAAAGAAAACTAAGATTGTCAATTTGTATAACAGAAATTATTATAAAGAACTATAATTAGTTCTTTATAATAATTTCTATTAAGAAATAATTCATTTTCATTATCAATTATAAAGAACTAGTTATAAGAGCACACCTTTAATTTTAACATACATTTAAATAGTTTTTTTAATGTTGGGAAATAAATTTATACATACCACCTACATATTATGTACCAGTGATTGTGTGGGACTCACCAGCTTAAGGGAAGCCAGTACTACCCACTAAAATCCAACAAAACCTCTCATCTTAATGGGGCATTGCAGTATCGCTTATGCACTCAACCACGACGCCCCAACGGCAGGTCTGCCAAAGCAGACCACATGACCAAGGAATTGCTCCCACGGTCAACTCTACTGTCAGAGAAGTATCAGGAGCAATCAGCATGGCATGGTACACCACCCACTGAAGTGGGCCACCTCCCAGTGCGTTTTGGCTTCAAGATTGGATGGATTGCCAGACACTAATGAGCCCCCCACCACAACAGATATACATTTAAACCTAGATGAACTTATACTTTATACTTCTTTATTTATCATGTATTCAGTTAGTATTTGTCAATTTCATTTAAATCAAAACAATTTATGACCTAATAAATTTCTCAAGCTGGCAAATATTACAAGAAAGAAAATTTGTGCTTACCTGATTTCTAATAGCAGCAACTGGTGTGAGCCCAAGTTGGTTTTGTCCTTGTTGTAAAAATTGGTTTGTTCCAGGTCCAAGCATACCAGCCTGGCTTAAATACATGAGATGCTCAGCACTCTTGCCAATGCCATTCATAGCCTGCATAGGATTTCCATGATGTTGATGAATATCATACAAGCCTTGTTGTCCTAGTTGTGGGGCATTTTGCATGCCTTGAAGAGGCGGCAACATCATTGCACTATTCTGTATAGTTAAATTATTGCCCAATGTATGGTTCTGTAATGGTGCCAATTGTGTATGGACCATGTTTGTGGTCAAATGTGCTGGATGACTTCCAATAACTGAAGGATTCATAGCAAGAGTGCCAACAGATGAAGCTATTGCCTGATTAATAAATTGTTGCTGGTTTGTCTGAGAATTCTTTAGCTGTACAGTGCCGTGTTGAATATTATTCATTGTTATGGGTGTGTTTTTCCATTTATCTTGATTCTGAAAGAAAATAATATAAGGTTACAAATAAATAACTTGATACACCATCATCACATAAGATGTAATGGGAATTCCAATAATACTTTAATATAAGTTGTAACCTAACAATTGAGAAAATTAGCTTTCATAGATTGATAAAGTTTATTATTTAAAAATGCCCCAAAAATAGTAAAAATTCCTATACACTATAATTTCCCAATTGCAATGATAATTTATATCAATTAAAATTAAAGCTCTTATAGGTTATGCTGGATAGTATGTTACTATATTATAATGTATATTATTGCATACAGCTGATTGAATTGGTAAACAAACCTCTGCAATAGAATCTTCACCAACAGCCCAGCGTTGTTTGGAAGCTAATGATGGTATTTCGCCCTCTTGATTATCGCGTTGAAACACATAATGCACTGCAGCGTCGTCTTGGGCGCGAGTTTGTGCCACTCGCGCGTTTTGCAATCCTGCTTCGCCCGCCTCTTCCTCTCCACCCGTGCCCGGCCACTTCATTGGGCTACCGTGGGGTTCGAGCATTCAGTTTGACTATTCTTCAAACCTTCGCAATCGTAAACACTATAAATCCTTTGATCTTCTTTTTATACACAGGATATGGCTTTAACACTTAGATTATTCGAGTTAAATAGTAATTCGGCCGTTTAGCATCATCAAAAATACTATTCAAGACAAGTAGAATTGAGTACTGAAGCCATTTAAAGACTATAATAGTCTTTTTGTCTTTGTAATGACAGCTACTAGTTTTATCGAAGCACGATGACAGCCGCTAAGAAAATCAAAATATTGCAGGAAACTGCAACGGTCCGTTCTTTCAATATAAACACAAAGGCAATAAGTTATACCGACTATATTTAGGTGATTTTATACGCATAAATTTTGAATTTGGATGTTACGAATTATGTACCAATGTACTAACTTCTGGATTAAGAGATTTGTCGGCGTCGAAAACTGAATCGAATAAACACTCAAAATATAACACTATTCACACAATTTCTAAACAAAACGACCACAAATATAATTACTATATGTACACAGAACTATTTACAATGTACAATTTTTACAAAAAACTCTGATTAAGCCATTGGCTACCGTCGATACTTTTCGATTTAGAATAGACTACAAACATCCTTCACTGCCTATCCGCCATAGTCGGTCGGGCAGATGCGATGCGCGCGCAACGCGCAAAGCTTTGCTATAAACATAAATAAATACTGTCGACGTTCCTTTTTATAAATAAATCAAAAATTTATTATAAAAAAAATATTTTCTTCATAAATAAATAACATGAGAAATATTTGCCAAAACACTAATTTAGGTAAAATATAATAATCTTCTAAAAAGCGAGTATATATTATTGTATACAAAAAAAGTAATTTGGCAAAAATTATGAACCCTATTATAATATATAAAGAAATAGTTTCATATTGCAATCATATTACGTTACATATTATTTATTTAAATAATAATTTAGTTATTGTTTAAAGGTATCTACGTGAAATGGAATAGATGGTCTGGTTTGACAAATTAAAACAGATAAACACAGATTAAAAAGATATAACAACCAGATTTTAAACAAAATTTGTTATAGTCAAAAAAATAGTGTAATTTTTGTTTTATCTTGTTTGTAACAACGAAATTTCATCAAATTGATAACCTAGATTATATTTATAGAATATTTTAATTTAACTCTTCTCACCCATAGAATACTTTCCCCAATTTTCTTTTTAAATATATATTTTCTCAGTATATATAAATTCATTTTTGTATAGTAATTGTAAAAAAAATTAAGAAAGTTTAAGGGAAGTAATAAAATTACAAATATAGGAAAAAATGTTTTATTTATATAATAATTGTAACCTTAAAGTTTAAACTATATCGGTTTAATCTTGAAATGTAAACCAATTAGAGAAAATACAAGGCATTTTAAATCTTGCACCAAGTAGTAGAAACAGCGTAAACCTTCTGGATCTCTGGACTGGTTGACATCAACCAAAGATCCAGTTTTTGAAGTGGTAAATGAAATATGCTCATCACCTATTACAATTTCTAGTTCCTGAAAATATAAAAATGTATTAAATTTATATTCAGCATTGACAAATATTACTAATAACTGTAATTGGCACCATTTTGCTAAATACTAAAAAAGAACAATATTAAAATTTTACATAAAGGTAATAATATAAGAAAACATTAAAAACCTACCTGTCTACCAACGCGATCTGGTTGAGGCCATAGGCGGTCATCTTCATGCATTATTTCAGAATCTACAATAATCCTCTTTAACTCATCCATCACACATGGGTGTACATATGCTTCTTTTCGAATCATTGTATCGTTTTTATAGTTTGAATTGTTAGCGTATCTTAATTTACCATCGGGCCGGAACTCAAATTCGAGAAATTCGTGGCCAAATTTTCCTTTATGGCCTACATAATAACGTATATAAAAATCTGAAGACATATTTGTGTCAGATAATGTTACTTTAGCAATTTTTAATAATTTTTCACCACAGACACTTTCAAATGTTTTACTTTATAAATAATACGATTCAGTTCAGTTACTCCAAAATCCACGTAAAATTTCAAGACGCTTCACTCACGGCTCACGCTACGAATTTCAGACGCCGAGTTCAACTTCACAAATCACAATTCAAAGCAAATGACATTGACAATCACAGACAATAAATTTAATGCTTATGGCTACTCTACACTTTCACCACAGCTTATCAATCAAGAAATATCAATGGTAATGAATTATTATGCGCATTTATATTTTTGATAGTGTCTGACTGAATTTCTTAGAGTATACATATGCTATAGAGCGCGCGTAAGCAAGTATGAATTGTAAGCACGGGTATGAACAGTCTCGAAATGTCAAGGGCGACGTTATTAGTCACGAAAAGACATGCGGGCTGTTTGTTTCTCTCGTCCATATTTATTTAGATTTATGTAATCATGGTGAAATGTGCACTTCCATGCTGTAAAAACGATTCACGGAAGCGAACTAAAAAGAACAAAAACGTTTCTTTTATCGGTACACAATATTTTAATCAGAAAACACAGATTTTAACAAAATTACACAGGCGTGAGCCGGTGTTGCGAGAGGCGCGCGGGCGGGTCGACACAACACGTGCTTCCACGCCCCCCGCTTCTTAGTTTCCTCATTAAGAGCTAGTGTTGTACCACATTGTACTACTCGAATATTTTGTATAACCATAGTATTATAAATTGAAATTCTTTGTATTTGTCAAAAATAAAACCTTTAAATTTTAATGGCACCAAAGTACCTTACAATATTACTTAATTTTAAACATTTTTATAATTTTAATAAGATTTATAATAATTGCATAGTATATTATTTATTTCTTTGTAGCTGCTATTATTATAATTATTACAATTTTATTAGAAAACTTTATTAATTAGTCATCTTGCATCAATGCGTAAAGTTAAAGAGAATAATATAAAATTTTAATTTAGTTTACTATTATTTAAAAAAAAATCTAAATATTGAGCAACACTGTTACTACATACATTTACAAATGAAAGATATTAATTTGAAATAAAGTAATTTTAGATAGTAAAGTCTATATGTGCGTGAATAAATGGTTATGTTAAATAGTTTATGTTAATATACTTCTTTTTTAATTAAATTCTAAAAGTTTTACTAGGCGTATCACTATTCAACCACTTCATATACAAGTATATATCAATTAGTGTGTATAGAACATCTGCTTACGTTTCGCATAATGGACAATGATCGATACGCGCGCTCTATAGCATATGTGTACGGTGTACTCTAAGCTGAATTTTCATCCGAAAACGAAAAAAAAGCTTCGGCTTTAGTCTTATTTTCAACCGTACACGAAGCCGAAAACGAAATCGATTTTTAATTAAAAATATTAATATTTCCGCCGTACACTAAAAATCTTGTCTTCTCTTTTGCTGAAAATGGCCGACAACGAAAACGCAGCTTCGGTCACTAAATTTCTTGTCTAACCCACAGTTAAACGTGACTTTCGTTTAGGTAATAAAACGAAAGTGATTAAAATCTAAAAATAGTAAAGAATAATTTCTATATGCTCTGATTCAGTAGTCTATATTTAGTAATTTTATTTTACCTCACTATTTTTAATTTGACTGCAAGTTTATTTTCATGAAAACTACATACCTATTATGTATTTAGTATTTTTACTTATTAATTTTAAAAATAAACTTTAATTAAAACTATCACTTTTAAATAATGGAAAATTTTAAATTGGTTTTCTTCTTAGGATTTCTTTCTTGAAAGTATTCTGCTTTTTTTTAATACCAGTACAACCTTTCCTAAACAGCAAGTCTCATATCAATATTAAGAAACTAGGAAAATATAAACAAACCTATCCCAAAGGAACCGTACATTTTTCCAAGATAAAAAGTAGTTTATGTGTTATTCTAGACTATAGATATGTGCCAAATTTCATCCAGATCCGTTCAGTCGTACTGGCGTGAAAGAGTAACAAACTTTCACATTTATAATATTAGTATATAAGTTATATAATATTAATATATATGTCGCTACACAAAATTTGGATAAAATTGGTTCAGTACTTTTTGCGTGGAACCGCACACAGCACAGACTTACAGACAAAAAAATTGTTTCAGGTTCTATATTCTGTACACTATACGTTACACGGTTACAGTCTGAATTTTTTTAAAAGAAGCGTAAATAAACGTAATTAAAAAAATACATGTGATTATCAACCTCTGAAAACTGCATTGATACAATTAATCATGTTCAAAAGCCAAACTTTGCATTTTAGTAAATCGTAGAAATGGAAAATATTTAAACAATTATCAGAGCTTTGCTTTTAATTTAGATACTTATACATTAATTTAAAAACTTTTCTTTTTTAATTTAATTTTTTAAATCGAATATTAATCGTAGAATGTGTGCTAGCTTAAGCCATAGAGGCATAGACACATAAACTATAATCATAGACAATAGAGTAATAGAGGTTTGATAAATTTCAGATGTCAAACTAATCTTTTCTTTCTGACCCAGCCAATATGGGTGAGTGCACTGTGATTATTGGGGAATTTATCCATTTTAATCTTTAAAGTTCTGTTTAAAAATGCTATAATTTTACATTAATTATTAAGTGAACCATTATTGAGTGTCAATTATGTATATATTTTATTTATTTTTGTGGTATTTGAAAGTGAACAGTGATTGTGTTAGTTCAATACATTGAATATCAACATTGTGAATGATAATGTTGTACCTTGTTGTACAGGTATTAGCCGTGATCACTGGCATAAAAGGAGGGCCACGGGCGGTAAACGTGCGCCCATCCGTAAGAAGAGGAAGTATGAGTTAGGTCGCCCGGCTGCCAACACTAAGGTAAATGTGTACATTATAACCTCACTCTTATAAGCAGACTTAACGATCTCGTTTATTTAACAAAGTATCAATAATAACTCATATCTTGTTGCAGCTTGGCTCACAACGCATTCACTTAGTGCGAGCTCGTGGAGGTAACATCAAGTACCGTGCTCTTCGTCTTGACACTGGAAACTTCGCATGGGGCTCCGAGTGTAAGTGTCTAGACTATTGTAAACATGTTAAACTGATTAAATAAAATAGTAATAAGTAATAACAAATATTTGAATGTTTGGTTTTGACTTTTCATAAAGCCTTGCTGTCTATTACTATTTATTTATAGGTGCTACTCGTAAGACTCGCATCATTGATGTTGTGTACAATGCATCTAACAATGAACTGGTGCGTACTAAAACCCTCGTGAAGAATGCTATCGTGGTGGTTGACGCCACACCATTCAGACAGTGGTATGAGTCTCATTACCTACTGCCACTTGGTAGAAAGAAGGGAGCCAAGTTGGTAAGTAAAATATTATAGTTTATACATAATATTTTCTGTTGATTTTGAAGTTATTAAAAAATTACATTGTTAATTTAAGAAACTATTATATTTTTGATTCCAAAATTTAAAATAGACTTGTTCAATATTTCAAAAAAAAAAAATAAAAAAAAAAAAGAAAATTTTCACATCATTTTCTATTATTTTTGTTTCGATGTTGGTTACATGTTATGGCATATTATTTTATTAATTAAGGTAAATATACCTTAGTGATGATATTTAATTTTGCGTGTCATATGAATTTCATGATTATATGCCCTATCTGATACTTGTCACCATTTAATTAAAAAGTTAATTTCACATAAATCTACTAATTGTTAATGCTTTCCAGACTGAGGCCGAGGAAGCAATTATCAACAAGAAGCGTAGTAAGAAAACAGCTAAGAAATATCTGTCAAGGCAGCGTCTGTCAAAGGTTGAAGCTGCTCTTGAGGAACAATTCCATACCGGTCGTTTATTAGGTGAATATAATCTAGCAGTATCTTAATTCATTTTCACTGTTATTTTGAAATATTCTGTGAATGGTCTCATTGAAAATATTTATATTGGCATTGGAGTTGCTTCCAGCTTCATAAAATAACTTGCTTTTTCCTCTTGGACTGGCATGATAAAAGGCAAGAAGATTAAAGGTTGCCTATATCTATCCCTAGGATGTGAACTGCATTCTTGGCAAATTTCATCAGAATCTGTTCAACGAGTTTTATGTTAAAAGGCAAACATTAGTATGGTTTCGAATAATATGTCCAACCATAAGTCTTTTTTAACTCTAATGTATTTTGTGATTTGCCTGTTTTGATAAAAGTAAACTTTTTATGAGCTTTATATAAAATGATGATATCGAGAAGTTTTGAGACTGCATTTATAAGTAGGAACCGTTTTGGGAACTACTTAGCAGTTGCATGATCCCTGTCATAGTTACTCTGATTTTTAATAATATTTTAAAATTAAACAAAATGTTCTTCCAAATACTGAAAGATTTATTATCTTCACAGCTTGTGTAGCGAGTCGGCCCGGTCAGTGTGGCCGTGCTGATGGCTACGTGCTAGAAGGAAAGGAATTGGAATTCTACCTAAGAAAGATCAAATCCAAGAGGGCGAAGTAAGAGTATAATGTATAATTAAAAGTAAAAATCAAATAACTTTTTTTATTTTTCCTTTTCATTACTGATATGTATAAGGTTCTTGTTTTAATTCAACATTATTTATTTATTATAATGTGGCATAAGTGCTATTTTATTAGAAGATCATTGTTAATAATTTTAGATATGTAAATTTACAATGTTAATTCAAATTATTACTGACATATATGTCAATGTAAAAACTTTATCCTAACAAAAATCATAAATTATTACATAGTAGCCTTGTAGGCAATTAAAGTACATATTATTATAATAATTACAAGAACTAAATAAATATGGCTTTTTTTGGAATGAATGATTATAGTATGTCAAGGTTTCAAAATCGATCATTGTTCATATCTTAATTTTATTATAGCAAACATGAGATTGATATTTAATATTAAACTAAGTTAATATACAATACTAGCTGGATTTGTTGGCGATGATTTTGTTATAGAACTCTTGTATTTAGTGGATCCACCATTTTACCAGCCATTAGTGCAACATGAATATTTGAGTCCATTACAAAGTATAAGAAGGGATGTGTCGCGGAAAATACAGCTGGATTTTGGCTATTCAGGTATCCTGCAAAAATAAATATATGTTTTAAAAAAAATAAATTAAAAATAACATCTCAATGCTGATGGAAGAAAGATTGTAGAGGAGTTCTGCTTTGTCTAGGAAGAGAGTATTGTTGATATACCTACCAAAAACTAAAGTCGAATCTGTACATTAAATATTTTTTGGAAAATCTAATTGAAATAGACATTATCGATACAGAGTCCGAATCTATAGTTTTTAGAATTTTTGTCTGTCTGTCTGTTACCGCATTACGAGAAAACCACTAGACAGATTTTGATGAAATTTGGTATGATGATAGCTGGTTATCCAGGTCATCATATAGGATAGGAAATACAAAAACTGCATTGTAAGAGTATACTAATATGTAAAACCTAAGAATTTGTTTTTTGGTCATCTGAACGCAGGCGGAGCCGCGGGCAATGCTAGTCTGTTATATTTATGGTGCTTATGGATATGGACGGCCAGAGTCAGGGTTCGTCACCAGTTTAACTAATACCTTTAAACAAGCAATTTTTATTTATACCGACGATCTCGGAAACGGCTCTAACGATTTCACATTATTCCACGCAAAATATGTATATTCTAATTTAATAGACGACACGTTTGGCTCAGTTTGTAGTGATCCTGCTTGCTGTGCCAGCGGTCGCGGGTTCGAGTCCCGCTGGGGGCATTCATTTGTGTAATGACGAATGTTTGTACTCCAGTCATGGATGTTTATATTTATAATAAGTATGTATTCAAAGTTATATATGTGTAGTGTATCAACTATCTGGTATCCATAACACAAGCCTCGCAGCTTATCATGGAACTAAATGGCGCTGTGTGTTAATGTCCCAACATATTTATATTATTTATATTTTGCACGCTCGGGCATAAGCTTTGTGGTTAAGCGACGAAGGCGCAAGATCGACAATCACATGTATCCGGGTTCGACTCCCGGTCGGATACCAAGTTTTACTTTTGTTAATTTTTTGGTATTTATTCAAGTTTAAAAATAAAATCGTACTTTTGGCCAAAAACTCCAAGCGAAGTTCTGTCGCCCAGGTAGGTACTGCTTTTTAATTTCTATTAATTACATAAATTTGAGTTAAGAAATTTGTTTTGTTGTTTACGGACAGAACTTTCACTAAAATCATTATCTATAGGTACATATAATAAAATTCTAACTGAGCCGAATCTGTACATGAAATATTTTTTGGAAGATCTTATGAAAATAGACATTACTATCGATACAGAGGCCGAATCTTTTGTCTGTCTGTCTGTTTTTTGAATTTTTTGTCTGTCTGTCTGTCTGTTACCGCATCACGGAAAACCTACTGGACAGATTTTGATGAAATTTGGTATGATGATATCTGGTTATCCGGGTCAACATTTAAGATACTTTTTATTGCAGGACAATATCTCATTTCTGAGAAATCTATACTAAACGTTAAAACGTAAGCAGGGACGAACCCGAGCGGAGCGAGGGTGAGTCGCTAGTCATTTTTATAAAATCGAAAATAATATCAAAGAGATTTAGTTCGACAGAGTTATCATACAATAATAGACAAATCGTCCTTGTCATGTAAACGCGACGGACCGTTGAAAAAAAAAGCAAAATCACTAATGACGCACAGGAAACGAATCAACTCGTAATTTTTCTAGTTTTTCTGATTGATGTAATTGAAAAGCTTGAATATCTGATCATAATTTCTATCTCGATTAGGCATTTAGGTCGTTATGTCGATGGTATGAGCGATTTCTATAATGCAGGTGGCTCAGCATCAATGGACTCAAACGCGCGTGTCGCCGCGTTGCGCCACCGCGGTGAGAAACAATAGAAGTGGCCTGTGCCCACTCACCACTTGGCAATAAGGTTTTAGCATTCTTTTGGCAGTAATTATCTTAGTCCTATACCGTAAAACGAGGGTAAATCTGTACGCGCAATCTTAAGCGATTCACTAAGAATTACATTGTTTAAAAGAAAATTCACATTGTGCTGTTAAAATAAATTTATTAGCGCTGTAACTTTTAACTAAGTTGGTTGGGGAAATACTAAAGATGTAAATTACGTTTTCCTGACATCTATGTATATTATTTGTAATATCAATCACATCTACCGGAAGCCGGCTCTAGGGCTTAAGTGTAAAAAAGTAATGATGATAATAGTGACCTCCAACCGATTTTGGTAACGGTGCGGCGAATAATTTCTCACAGATACTAGCCAACTGCGCAGGATATATTATAGTACACAAGTGTGCGCGCACACACAAGTGCACTCTCTAATCCTGTCACTGAAATTCCGATAGGACGATAATTCGACACGAACGATAAGAGGTCAGGCTCAGAAGCAACCGACTGGTTTACGTACTCTCCGAGGCACGGGGATGCACCCAACTTCCCAGCTTCGGGCTGTTACTGGGTTTTCTTTAACAAAAAGATCCAATATCAAAAAATAACGGGGGACTCGAACCACGATCACCGGATGTGCAGCCGTACATGGTAACCACTTCTCTACCAAGTAAGAAAGTAATATTTAGGGAATGTTAAACTGCTTCGATTAATTGTATATCCTAAGGCATTGATTTGTCTATCTTAAAACACGACGAAGAGCAATGATGAGCAGCATGACAGGATAGATAGATTTTCATGACATAAAATAAAACTTATGTCCGCTGTACCATTCGTGACACCCAAAAACAGTTTTAGTAAAATAGTAGGTGAAAATAATTTTTAATTATAAAATAAATTTAGTATAAATTAATAGAATTAATATTCTTTCTTAAGTTTTCAAAACAAATGCTTTTACAAGCTCATTAATTATAAATTAAAAATTAGTTTATCTCAAAATTTATTTAAAATAGGATTAATAATAAAATAAGAGAAATAAATTAAAGTTAGTAATTGATTGTTCCCGAGGGATGGTAGGTCGAAAAATCTTATTTTATTATACATATTATTTTTAGTGATAATGCCTATCGGGTCGGTAAGCAAGAGTTATCGTGCCATATTTGGATAGAAATCAAGAAAAACATTATCTGTATAGGTATATGTATCTTGAAATCAGCGCTATTTACCGGGTCCAACTATAAATAAAAACTATCTAAATTTTTAATAAGTATTAAGTATACAAAAATTATCAACATTGGCCAATCCGAGGAGAACAAAATTACGAATTCGTCGGAATTTTGTACATACATATTTAAAAAGATGTTTCGAAATAAAAGCTTGTAAAGGAAGAGGTAAATGTTATGTATAATTATTAAGTATTTCGGGACACACGGTTTTTGGCTGTTTTTGTTTAATTAGTAATAGGAAATCAATTTTGCAAACATTTGGAGCGCATTCGTATCGTTCAAGGATGTTCCGGCGACGAGCGAGGCGTGACGGCGCGAGTGGCGACCCCAGTCTTATGTCCCACGCACCTCGTCTGCTAATTATGTGGATCACACCGTAACCTTACACCCTACCCAAGTTTCATTGTTCAAACTAATGTGAATGACACTCATGCATGGCCTTTGTCACAAGTGAATTGATTCCATTTAATTTTCTTATTGACGATTACCTACTGATTATTAAGACAAGTGTAACTTAAGCGCTTATACGGTAACTAATGTAATAATATAAATAAATACGATATACATTTAATATTATCTATACATTTAATAGAATTGTAACTAAGCCGAATCTGTATATTAAATATTACATTATTATCGATACAGAGGTCGAATCTATGATTTTTTGAATTTTTGTCAGTCTGTCTCTTATCGTATCACAGGAAAACCACTGGACAGATTTTGATGAAATTTAAAATGATAATAGCTGGTTATCTGGGTCAATATATAGGATACTTTTTACTACGGAAAAATATCTCATTTTTGAGAAAAAATACAATAACTGCATTATAAGAGTATGTATACTATTATGTAAAACCTAAGAATTTGGTTTAGGGTCATCTTAACGCGGGCGGAGCCGTGGGCAATGCTAGTTTACAAATATAGTTTTAATTTATACAGTTCCATTATATTTATTTTGAGGTTTTGTTCATTTCATTTGAATTGAAATATAATATTTTAAGTATATCAAAAGTCATGCGATCGAGAAGCCAATACTAAAGAAAAAAATATAATGCTACGCAAATGTGAGTTTTTTCACGTACCATCAATATATTACGTTGAATATAAATTACTGATTTGTAATCAATATACATTATAATTATTACAAAATATTTTATACTTTATCTTATATTATTATTAATACATAAGTGTGTCTGTTGGTCGGGATCCTTTTTACACACGACTACGGAAGGATATATCATACTGAAGTTTTTTACATGAACAATTTATATTATCGTGCGTCCAATTCGTACACACGCACGATATTTCAAGCTACGCCCGCTTAATTAAATTTATTGCAAAAAAATTTAAGGGACAAGAAAAGAAAATATAAAAGACATAAGTGACACTAGGGATAGTAAATATTGGTTACATACTATTTTTGACGTCATCGGGCTGATATTTTCGGATGGCTACGGAGACTGCTTGTTCTATGCTGCGCACATACACTCCTGGCTGCGGCGTCATAGGGGTGAAGTCGTGCTGTCGGGGCTCGAATACATCTCGGATACCAAGCTATACGATAAACAATTACTATCAAAAATAATTTTACAATAGAAATTAATTTAATAAAACAAACACCCTTAGCGTAGGAATATTACATTTTTAGTCAATACTCTAAACAGATACTGACAAAATTCAACATAATTAAAAAGTGAAAATTAACAAAACAGGTGTTTTCATTTACTATAGATATTTAATCAGATATTTTCGATGTTAGTGCCAGCTGTTAAAAGCAAAGCAAATCTTTGAGATATGTATCAAACCAAGCCAATTCGTTCCAACCATTTCTGAGAAATCGGTGAACTGAACACACATAATAAATATATTATACAGACTAAAACATAACCTCCTTTTTAGAAGTCGGTTAAAAGTAGCTGGAGCAGTATATAGTCTACTGTTTATTTTGGGAAATTCTCAACAGATATAAAAAATAAGGTATTTTTTATGAGGTTTGATGAAGGTAACCTGTTAATATGCTTAATTCTAAAATCAGCCATCTAAAGTTAGGTTTATTTTTAGAGTGCATAATGCTAACTAGAGGTCCTGAGTAATGAAGGTTAAAACTTTTATTCTTACAAAGAGATCTTATGCAATACGGGATGCAGTATAAACATTTGACAGTTAATGATGATGACCCACCCATTAAGTACCTACCTACTCTTAAAACTTCCATAGTAATACGCATGTAGGTATCAATGTTTTTGCTGTTTTGAATTACATTTCTTAAATAATTAAATAGAAAAAGCGTCCACCATAGATAGTTTATTTAGGTTCGATGTTAATTTCAAAACTTATCACAGCTCCATTACGTTTTAATTTCATAGAAAGAACTAACAAGTTTTTATACTGTAAACTACATTTTGATATACCTATCGTTTCAACGCTACGTCATACATGATAAAATCATTTTTAATACCTACATATATGAAATTTAGTGTCCTTAATTGGCATTCCTACCTTATTCAAAAAAGAAATACCAAAAAGTTTATTTGCGTTCAAAACCAGTTGTACTAGTCTTATAGTTATTGCAATCAGCGGCGTTATAATTTAAGATGACTTTAAATCTATAGCACAGATATTAATCTAAAAAAACGAGATAAAGCTTTTATTTGGTAAAATTAATTAATTAAGTATATTTAGTTCGCATTGATGATTATTTTAATATTAAATATAATAAAAAAACCTTTTGCAAATCCGTTGTGAGGCTAATATGACCTTTGACTGTAAAACTCGGCACAACTGCCTTTACCCGGCGGGGGTGTAAAGCTGCATACACATCGGACAGGTCGGATTCTCGTGCCATTCGGCCTAAAAGCCTTGATAGCTCTCCAGATCCCCTTCTTAAAGGCAGAACCACAAGCAAGTAGTAGCGCTCACTATCCAAAGGCAGTCGGAGTGCAGAAGCCTCCAAGTGGGGAAGGTACGCGTAATCTAGCATAGAGTCGTACTGCATGTATGTTACCTGAATTTGCACACAAAATAAAATTTTTTATTGTTATTTTTAATTTATAAAAGCACTATAGGTAGTAGGTAACTACGCTTTAAATAGATATAAATAGTTATTAGCCAGCGTTAGCCATATAATTTTTTTTTTCGTTAATTTTTCTGATGTTTTAACACTTATTATCCTATTCCGGACTAAGAGAAATCCAAAAATTCAAATATCATAAAAATTGGTCCAGCCGTTCTTGAGTTTTATGTCACGTCACTCGGGAACGCAATCGAACGGGATAAAAAGTATCCCATGTCCGTCTCCTGGTTCTAAGCTACTTCCCCACCAATTTTCAGCCAATACTTCTTATCCTATTCCGGACTAAGAGAAATCCAAAAAATCAAATATCATAAAAATTGGTCCAGCCGTTTTTGAGTTATAAATGATGTAACTAACACGACTTTCTTTTATATATATAAACTAGCGGCTCACCCTCGCTTCGCTCGGGTTCGTCGCTAGGTACGTTTTAAATAGAGATAAATAGTTATTAGCCAGCGCTAGCCATATAATTTTTTTTCGTTAATTTTTCTGATGTTTTAACACTTATTATCCTATTCCGGACTAAGAGAAATCCAAAAATTCAAATATCATAAAAATTGGTCCAGCCGTTCTTGAGTTTTATGTCACGTCACTCGGAAACGCAATCGAACGGGATAAAAAGTATCCCATGTCCGTCTCCTGGGTCTAAGCTACTTCCCCACCAATTTTCAGCCAAATCGGTTCAGCCGTTGTTGAGTTATAAATAGTGTAACTAACACGACTTTCTTTTATATATATAGATTTCAATAGAATTTCCTACTATTGTAAACTTTGTGAAATTTTTTTGATTGTAAATTGTAATATTTTACCTGTATATTTCTTAATCCGTTCACCAAAAACATCGTGTCGTCATCTACGTGTTGTTCAGGTACTTCATAACCGATATCAAATGACCTGTATACCAAATAATCATCGGCGTATGGAGGGCTTGTAAATAAAAAATCTACTGATTTCTTTCGGCGCTGTAGAGTCTCTAGGGACGAGGTGGTTCCCATTGTTGTTTCCATTGTACTTGCGTCAGTGGTAAGTGTTGTTGATGTTTGCTCTGTTACCATTTCCGTTGTTGATGTAGATGATACTTCTGATTCATTTATTTGTGTTGCAGTAGAATTATCTCCAGTGGTAGATAATACGGTAGTTTCGGTTGTCGTCATCATCTGTGCTGTTGTTATCTCAGTTTCAGTACCCACAGTAGATCCGCTTGTAGCGGTTACGCTTTCGGTAGATACTTGACTTGAAGTCGTCTGTAAAGATACTAAAGACTCTTTGACCTCAGTTGAAGCAGTTGAAATTAGTTCAGTAGTAGAACTGGTAAATACAACTTCTGTAATTTGTGTGTTTTCCTTTTGATCGACGATTGATTCATCGATCGTTGACGTCGGATCTGTCGAATTTGTGGGTAAGTCTGTCGAACTGACGAGAAAATCTGTAGAATTTACGGGTGGAACTGTCGAAATTACGGAGGAATCTGTTGAACTTAAGGGTAAATCTGTCGAACTTACGGGTGCAAGTGTCGAAATTACGGAGGAATCTGTCGAACTTACGGGTGAATCTGTCAAAGTGAAGGGTAAATCTGTCGAACTTCCGGGTGGAACTGTCGAAATTACGGAGGAATCTGTCGAACCTACGGGTAAATCTGTGGAACTTACGGACGGAACTGTCGAAATTACGGATGGATCTGTCGAATTTACAGGTAAATTTATCGAACTTATGGATGAATCTGTCGAACTTACTGGTGAATTTGTCAAACTTACTACGGATGAAATTGTCGAACTTACGGGTGAAATAGTAACAGTAGTCACCGTGGTCGTAGTGTTTTCAGAGTTTTGTTCAGTATCCATCAATTTTGTTACAGTTTCTGCGTTTGGTTTCAATGTGTTTACTACTTTTATACCCTCGGTAGTTTTTACTGTTGAGAGATCTTCACGACTAGTGACGCCTTCTGTTGTCGTTTCAGCTGACCCGGAAGCACTGCTAACAGATGTAATATCTACTCCTGATGAAGGCTGTGTTGAATTAGTTGCCTGAAAGGGCGATGTAGTTGAGGTTTCCATGTCCAAATCAAAACCATAGAAACGTAAAATCTTTTTGTAACTTTCATTAAATGTGACATTCTCGTTATTTAATGCTAGTCCTGCGAGAAATCCTTCTTCTGGTATGAAGTAAGTCTGAAAAAAGTTTTATTAATTTGAGTAATTGAAACGGCGATGGCGAGCTTTGCTAGAGTAAATTAAATGGTCAACAGCCATAATCTTTAAAAGTTGTGTACGATAGCTATGGATTTTCATGAACATTTTTTTTAACCGACTGCCAAAAAGGAGGAGGTTCTCAATTCGTCGGAATTGTTTTTTTATGTATGTTCACCAATTACTCGAAGATGCCTGAACCGATTTGGATTTTTTTGTTTCGAAGGATATATTTCCCAGGTGGTCCCATTTAAATTTTACCGAAATAAACAATACATTATTTTTTAAAATAAATTGCTTAGTCGAATATGTTATTAAAAAAACTTTCTTCTTATAAATTATCTTCTTATAAATTACCTACGGCTACAATAAAAATGGAAAAGAAAAAAACTTCAAAAAGTTTAAGTTTTTATTTAAAAACTACCCTATAGTAAAAGAATTACTGTTATCATGCAAACTGTAAATCAGTAATATTTCATTTGTACAAGCTTTTAGGTCGTCATTCTTAGCGTGCGTTTGTCTGCCGAAAAAAAATTATAATCAATACGTATTTTTTTAACAACTAGCTGGCACCCGATGAAAATCCGTTAGCAATTTTTTTTGCCACTATCTTTGTTTTCTCAAAATCACCTTTGTAAAAAATAACATTTAATTTATATACCTTACCTAAATAATATAAATTTATATAAATAAAGAGATAATTTGACTCAGTGGCGCGATAGTCCTATAAATTATTATAGGCTATCCTTATAGCAGGTGCCTTCACCTGTAGGTACTTATTTAATATTTTAAACAGTGATAACAGTTTAGAACTGAAACTTTACTTTCCGAACTTTAACAACATTAGATTAAAATAATTAATTATCTCACCGAATATATTATTTTTTTAAACTTCTACAGGTAGGTACTTACCTACTGTCTCCGGTTTCATAAATGTTAGATATTTATTGAAATAAAATAAATTGAAAGTATAGTTTGTGTGTATTTCAGAGTGACGGACAGTATTATAGTCACTCTTTGGCAAATATTTTTGTAAAATAATTACAATAATAAGTACCTTATATTCGTAAAAAATTTTGTTGTTCATGAAATACATATCTATACAGATGAATAAAATTGAAGTGTCTGTTATGTCAAAATAACAGCTTTTTACTAAATGCATATGAAATTATATACGGTATTTATAAGAAAAACACATTTTTTTTTAATTTTTGTCTGTCCGTTTGTTCCGGCTAATCTCCGAAATGGCTGGGCCGTTTTTGACGGGATTTTCAATGGCAGGTAGTTGATGTTATAAGGAGTAACTTAGGCAACTTTTATTTCAGTAAAAGAATTAGGGTTCCGCTCAAAAAATTTAAAATGTACCTACGGACGAACCCGAGCGAATCGAGGGTGAGTAGCTCGTATATTTTATAATAAATAGATTTAAACCTTATAAATTTCCAAGAATTTCAAATTATAAATGAATTTTTTTATCAATTTTATTATGCGGCTAATATACTTAGGATACGTTTGTACTTTGTAATATTAAGACATAACAGTTTTTTTTGGAATGACTCACTTTAAGTGTACGATGTATATCTCGAAAACCTATCCTCATCACATTCCGGTTCCACGGCAACTGCAAACTTCGCTGAATTTGGTAGGAAGATTCACCTTCAACACCTTCGTAAAGAGCCACCAAAATTCCCATTAACCCATAGGGTGAGAATGCAATATTATTGTCATTTAAGAAATTATGTTCCGCAAGAACTTTAATACCAAACTCATTAGTTACGTCTACCATATGAGCTAACGGAGTTCGTTTTGAATCCCATAACTTAATTTCTATAGGAATTCCATATTCTGTAGAAACTACTAACTTAACAATAGCGAGAATGTAAATAAATCGCGATAAATTTGCGCACTCGATAAAGTGCGAACGTCCGAGCCGAATCATCGTACACGCGACTCTGTCCGCGCTTGGGTGAATGTAGACTACACTGGTTAGAGGCTTCTTCGCGTCTCATTAGCATTTGATCCCCAGAGTTGTCGGTGAATGGCCTCTATAAACTTACACTTAAAAAAATCGCATGTAAGTTATTCATCAAACCGTCAAGTGAATCGGTTTTCCGTTTTACTGAACATCTTTAAACATTATAATTGCTTTATTATTCTAAAGAATGATAGTGCTAATTTAACTTTTACCGTATTTTGTTAAAATTATGCTGTAGGTAATGAATCGATAGATTGGTGACGTTTTACCTGACTGCGGCAAATACGAAATATATGTATGTTTGATAGTATGTATGTATATACAATGTTAATTATAATTATGTTTTCGTTCGTGTTTTACCATAATTACCTAAAAAAACCAATTTTGATAAATTTTTGATGTTGGAATCTTATTATTACCCTTTTTTTTAACGTTGGGAAATGCATTTACGCACGAGGTGTGGGACTCACCGGCAAAGCCAGTACTACCCACTAAAACACAGGATTGCTTACGCATTCAACTACGACACCCTGACGGCAGGTCTGCCGAAGCAGACCACAACATCCACGGGGTTGCTCCAAGGTCCACTCTGCTATCAGAGAAGTACCAGGAGCAACCCGCATGGTACACCGACTTCCGAAGAGGGCCACCTCCCACCGCCTACCGAAGTGGGCCACCTCCCTGTGCGTTTCTTGGCTTCGCGCCCGGCTGTATTGCCGGGCACTACTGAGCCTTCCCACCACGACAAGGTGATCGCACGTTGGGGGGGATCTTATTGGTACCTAACGCGAGTGTCATAGGACATAGGACAGGATAAAATTATATAATTATTATATAGTTTATGTATACATTGATAATAAAATTCTAACCGAGTCGAATCTGTACATTAAATAGATATTTTTTCGAAAATTTTATTGAAATAGTCATTATTATCGATACAGATCCCGAATCTATAGTTTTTAGAATTTTCGTCTATCTGTCTATTTGTCTGTCACTGCATCACGGAAAACTACTAAAGGGATTTTGATAAACTTTGGTGTGATGGTAACTGGTTATCCGGGTCAACATATGGGATACTTTTTACTGCGGGAAAATATCTCATCTTTGAGAAATCGATACTAAACGTTAAAACGTAAATAGAGACAAACCCGAGCGGAGCGAGGGTGAGTCGCTAGTTATTTAATAAAAATCTTTATATATTAAAGAAAAATTGAGAGTCAAGACCCATTCTATTTATATAGATTTCAAAGTAAATATTTTCAAATTAGCGGCTTACCCTCGCTTTGCTTGAGTTCGCCTCTAGACAAACAAAAACAAATTTATCCCACGGGAACCGTACATTAGTGGGATAAAAAGTAGCCTATGTTATTCTGATGTATGTTGAACTATATTATTGTAAAGTTTCATTAAAATCCAATCAATAGTTTTTGTGTACTAAGCTGTAAAAGTGCCATAGTTTTTTAACTATCCCACGGGAACTCTATAAATTTTCTGGGATGAAAAGTATGTAAAATGTTGACCGGGGATACAAGGTGCCACCATTCAAAATTTCATTTAAATTGGTCCTACTGTTTCGGAGATTAGCTCGTACAAACAGACCAACAGACAAACAGACAGAGAAACAAAAAAAATAAAAAAAACTGGTTTTACAAACAGAGAGTTGTGACATGCGGGATGAATTCTTTAGCTATTTTTGTCATCCATGATTTTTGTTCTGTTACGCCAAAGAAGTATAACTTCCTACGTGATTACTTATATACATACACACGTTTTTTTTAAATAAAATCATAATATAACAAAATATGTCTAAAGCATATATATTAAGATTATTATCCTCATATTTGAAATGGTTTTGTAATTACATAAACATACAGTATGTAGCTTGCCTTATTTTTGGCAACTATGTATTTAGAATACAATAATCATATTTTACACAATAAAAATTTTCTGATTATGATTTTTTTCATATTATATCAATGACAACTCGATAAAATGGAATAATTTTAATCTGTGAAAAACAAATTAAATTAAAATGGCTTCCATTCTGGCATTCAGCGTTCTTCAATATCTGAGTCGTAGAATTCGTAATTCATATTGTCCAATTCGTAGTTTATTGGATGTCGTTGTCTTATTGTGATATTTAAAAAGATTAAGTTCTTCATTTTAGTTAAATATTAATATTCATCTAAATAAATAAAGGACGACTGCATATAATTTTTATTTTAATAAATTGTTAATTTCTATGAGATCGAAAGATTTGACGCCAGGGAGATTATTTGACAGGTTAGTATCTTTCACAGTAATTAATTTTAAAATTTTATATTAATTCGACAGTGAATAAAATTCTACATAATAAAGTGGTGAATTTTGTAAACTGACATTTTACAAGTGCTGCGTTATTTATACATAAATTGTGTTCATCTTCCTCTATATCAGGATTTAATCGGGAGGCCTATCGGAATATTTACAATATATTTAAATAAAAATAATATAATTGTTATTATTTGTAGTGAGTGTTATTTATTGCACGATATAAATATATCATAGAGGTGAGTACTTATCATTTATAAATCTGCATATTAGGTAATTGACAAAACATAATCAGAAACAAGAAAAGGATAAAACATTTTTTTTTATTTAAATAGATAAAATAATGTTTTAGTCTATAATGTAATGTATTCAAGAAAGTACCTATCAGTTTTTATGAATATAAAAAATATTTAAACTCAGTATTTTGATTGTTAAGAAAAATTAATAAAAAAATTATTTCTTTTAGAATTTTTTTTGCAATAACATACAGTTTTGACTAAGCCACACTTGCATGTTCAATGTAAATATGTGACTACTATGTAAGTATAAATTACTCTTTATATTTTACTTTAAATAATTATGGAAACTCTCTATTAAACAATTTATTTTACAGTGCAAGTGACGGAAGATTCAAAGGAAGATTTTGTGAAAAAAATAAAAGTGATAATAGTTTATGATCAATCTGTGATCATAAACTGTAGTGTTTAGTGCCTTAAAATGGATCTCCCAGATTGCCCTCCTGGAGCGGAGGGCTACCAAGATTCTGTTACTGAAGTTCCAAAAAAGCCTGATGATGTCACTACTTGCACTAAGGTAAGATAATTCTATTTTTTTCTTGCTTTCAATTGAAAATAATAAAATAAATAATATTGAAATATAATTAAGCTTAAGTTTATTATTTATTACTTTTTTAATACACATATATTTTAAGTTCTTAATTATATACATATTTTGATTATAAAAGCTTTATAATTTTAAGTCCATATTAGAAATGTAATAAAAATAATGACAACTAAAAAAGGTTTCATGAACAAAAAATACTAGATATTATAATTGTTTTATATACTTGAAGGCTATATTAATAAAAAAGTAGTAAAAAGAAAAACAACTTCTCTACTCACTTTTAGCAGTTCTTGCTAATGGAAATGATTAACACTCAAAATTAAATATTAGTAGGAAGTGTCAAATGTACACATTCGGGTGTTCTTTCCATCTCAACTTGCCCAGCCAATATTTTATGTTCTAAAATTTTATTTAAATACTTTACAAGATTTAACTTTGTACTCTTGATATTTACATTTTTACTAAATGTTAGTTTTCACATTGACTCTGATGCATAAGTCTATGTACTATTATTATTTTTCGACTATAACTTAACATTAATAGGTAAAAATAAGTTAAAGCTATCTCCAGTACAAAAGTTTGAATTTAGTAAGTTTCCAAACATTCACTTGTGGAGAGGAGACAGACTCAGACTTCCTTTTTTTAGATTTTCATATCGGTGTAGTCATGAAAATATTGAAAGAAACATGTTATATATATAGTTATATACTGTATACATAGTTTATATACTGTATACTTATATATGTTTGTTTTAATGGGTAACTACTTTTTTATGCATCTGCATTCAACTTATTTTTACTGGTTGTCACTGCCAGGTTTTCTTTCAAACAGGCAAATATTTAATTGGAATTTGGATAACAATATTTGCCTTTTTGTAAGAACCTGTCCCCTTTTACTTATTAAATCAAGAAGTTCTACTTAAATGCCTAAGTCCATAATTACCATATAATCATGAGTATAATGTACAAAAAGAGTGTCACTTTTATATTATAATTGATATATTACATTACTCTGATTTTCTCTAGTTTTATTTAAGGGGGCACCGAGCTTTTGGCGCTAATTGATTTTAGTAGGGCGAAAGCGGGCAGGGGGGAGTGTGAGTAGGATGGACAGAATGCGTGCGAATTTAGGTATTTCCTCCGTATTAATAAAACAAATACACATTTTGAAAATGTAAAGTATATAAGTTATAGAAAACATATAGTTTTGTTATTATTAAAAAAAACAGATGAACTTCCTTGAATTATTTACGCCGCACGAAGGGTAGATTTTGTTTTCTAGGGACCAGGGTACAGGGACCTAGGGTTTTTGTGTTTTTTATATAGAGGAAACTACTGTTTCAAAAGTGTACGATTTATAGAATAAATCCTTAAATATCCTGCATATTAATTCCATAATAAAAGTTTTAATAATAACAATACAGCAAGGGATCAAACGAACGCAATTATTTAGTAATTTCGTTTCGCTGTCTCGGTGCGCCCTTAATTTATATTTTATTCATAATTCAATCTGATAATTCTTCATATTACTTTTTAATCCATCTACGACCGCGGACACGCCGGCGTTACAGTTAACAATAGATTTCTTAGAAATTTAATTGATTTCTTAGAAATTTACCTGGAAGTGTTAAGCATAACTGTGTAACAGATTTTCCAAACTCTTAGGCTTACAAATCAAAGTGTTTTTATGAGCAATATAAAAGAATTAAAAAAAAAAACCATTCTCCAGAACTCCAGTACCAATTGTTGCAATAAACCTAAAAGAAATGAAAAAAAAACTATTTATAGTATACATTGAAGGAAAATTATCTGTCTAAATCAGGTGATTGATTAAATCAGATCGGTTGTAGCATGTAAAATACACAACAAAAACAACTAAAAAGGTGTTAGATATATAAAATATTTGTTTTTATTTAAATCAAAACCATTTTACATATTTATTACTTTATACAAGTGAACAGACCTTTGTTCTTATTAACTGCAACCTGCCGAAGTTAAGTTTCCTGTTATGTAATTCATTATTTACTTCAGTGATATCAGTTTGACATATAATGCCAATGTCCTGCGGAAACCCCTTGTTTGACTGAGAAAAATATTGTGATGTCATTTTTCATAGATGAGATGTTAAGGTGTCGAAAGGTTACAAACTAAAATACTGTTAGAGATAATACATTGTTTATATTATAATACTAGCGACTTATCCTCTCTTCGCTCGGGTGTATCCATAGGTACGTTTTTGAATAGATAAAAATTAAAAATAGTTACTGCCAGTGCATCCTAGGAGATAGACATCTGCTATTGTAGACTTTTCTGTAAGTCTTTTTAAAACCTACAATATGTACATTGTTTTGATGTATGTATCTTAAGGTTTAGCCAGCATTAGCCATAAAAACTAAGGACAATTTGACTGAACCAATTATTGTATTTTCCCGTGGGAATGTAAGATTTCCTGTAGAAAAGTTATCCTAATTGTTGACCTGAGTAATAAGTTATCACTACACAAAATTTAGTTAAGTTCGGTTTAGTACTTTTTGTGTGAATTGCACACAGATATACAGACAAACAGTAAAAAAAAATTATAACTATTGTTTTGGGGTCTATTATATTCTGTACACAATATGTTAGTCATTGGATACTACTTTATTATATGTATAGATCAGTTAAAATTAGGATAAATTTTTATATTTTACTTTTGTGGTTGTTATTTAATATATGCTATCAAATGGTACTTAGTACGATTAAAGTACCCAATACCATATCCGTCCCTATTTTGCTCGTACTTGTATTATATTATGGTCTTATTCTGATCATTTTCGACATCTGTCTGAGTTTTTGTGTTTTTCATATATAGGAAGATATAACTATATTATGTACACTCACGTCCTGTGTAAATAGTAAATACTCAGCGTATCTCCCGCTCTCGCTCTCAGTTATCAATATTGGTAAGTATATTTTTGAGGACTAGAAATTTCGTATTTATTACAAACGGGTGTTTTTTCATACGCCTATTTAAGTTGGTGACGCGAAGCGGATATGTGTTATGGAAGTGTTCGAAAGCGACCAACGGTGCAGCGTTTCGGATTTTATTGAGAAAGAATGATACCGTCGTCTCTATAGATATAGTGATTTGAGACATTTTGTTTAAATTTCAGGCTGAGCAGGAGTTTCAACAACATCTAAATAGTTTGAAGATCAAAACCGAAGATGGCAACTACCGATGCATGGTCGAACGTCGCGGACGTGACATCTCGGGCAAGTGGATATACTTGTGCTATCCCTGTGCGGCGATGTGCAGCGGGGAGAGCGTATTACAAGTAAATAATCACTTACTTAAAGTAAAAAAAAAACAACATTAATTATATTACTTACTAGATTTTAACAAAAATCAAATTTTCAGACGCATATATCTGGGAAGAAACATAAAAACAAACTTGGCATGAGAACAGTATGGCCTTTAAAAATATTCGAGGAGCATCCTTATGTGCAAAACGAGAAAGGAATTACCAAGTCTGCAGGTAATATGTAATATTTTTTTTTCATTTTTAAATATAAATATCGATATTTTTAAACACTTCCCGTAACGTAACGTAAAAGTTGAACATGAAAAAATTGATTTGGTCTGCTGTACCTACGTAGCAATGAAGCAATAATTATTGGACGAATCCATATTACCAATTGCATAGATATAGTGATTCCACTTTCAAATGAGCAATAAGAGAACAGTATGAGGAAATCTGCTTGTCTGATTGAATTTAATTTTACTTTAATGATCCGAAGACGGGTGAACGTTTGTTTGGTTTTCCATTAACCTATACATTATTATTATATTTATGTCTCAGCAACAGAAAAAGTGCTGCAAAAGATGGCGCAAGAAGTGGAAATGTACAAGAAGACTCCTTCGGAGCTCGATCTGAAATACGACAAGTACCGCGATGTACTTTGTCATATCCAGGAGACGCTCGATAATGTTAAGTAAGTAGTATCTCACCAAGGCATAAATGTGTAATGAGTTTTTAAATCAAAAATTACACTTCAAATATTTCCTGTTTTGTCCTTGCCATCAAAATTATCTTAATTAGAAATTGATTATTCCATGATAGACGTGTTTTTTCTGGGATTCCTCTGGATCGTGAACGTTGCCCTAATTTTGATATGGCCAAGTTAGGTTTAAACAAAAGTCTCGAAGCTCTCTCTATACATTACTACATAGAGTAGGAATTAAATATATGAGAACAATACTATATTAATATTCCATAATTAATATTCCATATTCAATTATAAAACTAATTAAAATTATAAAAATGTTTAAAGTTAAAAAATATTGTAAGGTTAATTGGCGCAATTTTCATTTTGTTAATTGTGGGTAGGCAGCCTGTAAGAACTATACCCTAGAGACATGTAACACCTCAGTCTCTCCCGTGACCATGGATGCTGTAAAGCGAAATAATCCGAAAAGATAGTTTTATTTAAAATTAATAGTGTTTACATTTATCTGGTTTTGACATCTATCGGCACTCTGAGTGTTAGCGTTAATACGTCAGGTGACCATGTCGATGACGACTTACATGAATTTACTCCCCATCCAAACCTACCTATAGAAGTGCACTTCAAAAAATATTACCTATTTTGTTACAAGTCTTTATTTAACTTGCAATGTTTGTTTCTCGGGTCAAATCTTGCAAATCTGCATTTTAAAGTGTTTTGTGAAGTTATTCTCAACCGATTGAGTTGAAATTTTGCATACACGTTTAGTTTCGATGACGATACATGGTTATCTAAGTGACGTCATTCTAAATCCAATATGGCGGACTCCCAAAGTTGGCGAGCTATGTGTTTTTTATGCACCTCATGTATGGATATCAAATGATAGGATTTACTGAGAAGAATATGAATAATATAAAAAATAAATAATAAATTAATAGTATTTTTTTAATAACAAGCTTTTATTTAAATGCTCTGAATAGAAGAAAATAAACATTAAATTAAATCAAGTCCATAAATTTATTACATTAATATTATAAATGCGAAAGTTTAGATGGACGTTTGTTACTCAATCACGCCAGAACGGCTGAACGGATCTGGATGAAATTTGGCAAAGAGATAGTAATAATAATAACATAAATAACGGTGAAGGAAAACATCGTGAGGAAAACTGCATGTCTGAGAGAACCTAGCAAGTTTTCGAAAGAAGTGTGAAGTCCGCCAACCCGCACTTGGCCAGCGTGGTGGATTATGGCCTGATCCCCCACGTATAGAAGGTAGGCCCGTGCCCAGTAGTGGGGCGTTAAAAAGGACTGAAAACAATAAATATAATAATAAAATTAATTTAATTTAGGCTAATTACTTTTACATTCCTTCTTTCCAGAGCACCTTTACTAGGTGTAGAGTACTTGATCGAGCACCCGCCGGAGGAGACGCACTACGAGCCGTCGTACATGTGCGTGCTGTGCATCAAGCAGGGCCACCCGCGCACTATCGTAAACCATCTCACATGCTTCTGGCATAGATATAATTATCTCGTAAGTTTATTTTTACTTCTATTAATGATAACGCTACTATACTACATATATTATACCCGCCCTCAGTCGCTTAGGTCCTATCTATTTACGCGTTTTCATCTACATCAAATCTCGTGGATTCATGGTTATGGTATTGACATAAAACCTAAAAATATGTTTTTTAAAAGTATAATTTTGCTCCTCACTATACAGATGGTCCAAGAAGTGACGTCATATTTTTTTTTAGATTTCTCACACCTGGGTGTATCCGAAAATACCCCATGTATGCGCGATTTTTCGTAGTTTAGAAGTTGTGATTTTTTTAATGTGTATTTGCGAATTTTCTACCGGAGCAAATTCAAAAAACCATAACTTGTTTAATAGTAACAATTTTAGGTCTCTTTTTCTGCAACATTATCGTCTTGAATCACTCCTTCATACTTTATAATCAACTAAACAACGTTCTTCATTATAAGTTATCAAAAAAAGGGTCGAAAGTGAAAATTTTGGGTTTTAGTTGGACAGAGTTGAATTTTCAAAATTCTCTTAACAATACAAAATGGAAGTTTCATAGATTCAAAGTACTTTTTGAGAAAAAAATTGTTTTATCTATTTTGTTCAACCTTATCACCAAAATTAGTAAGAAATTGTCAAAAGCGTTCAAATAATCTCAAATTGAACGATCCGTGACACATTTTTTTGAAATTGTTTTTTGTAAAACAAAATAGTTTTGCCTCGTTTTGTGTTATGATGACATGATGAGGGTGAGTCGCTAGTACATATATATGTGTAACGTGTACATTATGATTGCATTATTTGTAGCTGCGGCACTTCAACAAGGCGTGCTCGCTGCTGGCGCCGTACCGCAACCAGTCCAAGTACCGCGAGGGCGTCGCCGTCATCATGAACCGCCTCGCGCTGCGCATACAGGACAAGTACGGCCGCATGCGCCCCGTCAACATCGACAAGCAGGAGTACGAGAAGGACAGGTGGATATACTCGCTTAGATATCACTTACTAATATATGCGAATATTTTAAATATTAAATGATATTATTATGATGTAAAACGGGATATTTACCATGTTTAACACTTACTTTTCCCGATATTTTTGAGACATTCAGTATACCCGTAACGCTTGTAACGGTACCGAATGTTGGGAATTCTAAATAGTAATTGTTGAACATGGTGAATATCTCGTTTAACATGATAATAAGATTGTCGGTGATCCTGAAAATTTTAAGACATATATTTCAAATGATCTTTTCGGATTTTCTCGCGGATTTATATTGATTGTTGGTTCCCGACGTTTCACGTAAGTCATTGTTCTCATATACATAACAGCTATAATACCACTATACCATCTAATTAGGTTTTGCCGGAGATTTACCGCTCGCGTGACAAGTACTTGGATAAAAGTACCTTATTTGTTAATAATTAATTCAAGATATAAGTAATCGACACGTTTGGCTCAGTTTGTAGTGACCCTACTTGCTGTATCAGCGATCGCGGGTTCGAATCCCGCTGGGGGCATTCATTTGCGTGATGAGCATGAATGTTTGTACTTCAGTCATGGGTGTTTATATATTTCATAATATGTATTTAAATTTATATATGTGTAGTTCATCAACTATCTGGTATCGTTACTATCGCAAGCCTCGTAGCTTACCATGGAACTATATAGTGCTGTGTGTTAATGTAAAAAAAAACGATTATTACTTAAATAAGTTTAAATGTTACTGTATAAAGAAATAACCATACTATAGTAATTGTGAACCACTTCAATTCGTTCTATTTAATTATTTTTTTAAATAATTAAAACCTATTATCAAATTAATTATTATTTCGAAATCTCAGAGATCAAATACATCAGTGGATCTTCAAAGGATACCATTTCGCCGAAACTGACAGCTATACTTTCGAGGAAGTCGTCGACGCGGACTTGATCACCTCATTAGGTCAGTTTTAAATATATATTTGCTTATGTAAGGTATTTCGGGACTGGCCCTACATATTATAAAAAGATATTTGTATACAAATTTTAATAAAAGGTCACATTATTGGCAGAGAAAAAATACCCATTTGTAAATTGTTCAAAGTTTAACTTATATTTAAAGAAACTTTCCGTCTTTACAGATTCTTCTGATAAGAAGATCAGTGCAAGGTATGTATGTGTATTACAGGTCTATGTGTAGAACCAATATTATATTACTTTCAGATTTATATTATTTTGGATTATTTTATTATTTACTTGACGAGTTAGGTAAACTAATAAGTTGTGTCGTTTTAGAAAAAATCGCGATCCGTCGCCACCCATCGTCGCCGCACCTTCGAAGCCTCTTAATAAATACAATGTAAGTTTATTAATTATTCATAGAAATAAGAAACGGTTGTAATAGAAAGCTGTTATTATTATCTGAATAAATGGAGGAGGTACTCTGATAAGGTTTGTTTTTTTTTGTGTGTAATTATAAAACTATGTTCATAATTAATTTTTCAAATGAACACCAACAGTTTATAATACCCCAAGATTGGTTCATTGATGATGATTGATGATCTCAAGATTGATTATTCCATATAAATTTTAAGAAAAATGTAATCATCGGTCGGTACCTAAGGCACTTTTTAGTTAAAAAGTCATTATTTTTCTATTTTTATGTAATCAAAAATAATTTTTGGGTTACTTGAAACTTTTCACTATTATATAATATAAAACAAAGTCGCTTCCCGCTGTCTGTTTGTCCCTATCTATGCTTAGATCTTTAAAACTACGCAACGGATTTTGATGCGGTTTTTTTTAATAGATAGTGATTCAAGAGGACGGTTTATATGTATAATACATGCATATTATAGTATAGAGTAACCGAAGAAATTCAAAGAATTCTATTTCATAATAACCGTTCCAATGCTAGTGTATGATATGTTCTAATCTAATTTATACAGGCACAAAGACGCGGCAAGCGTGGCTCGATGGAATCGCTGTCGGACGTCAGCGACGAGCCCGACATGCGCACTGCCAAGGCTAAGTCTCCAAGGTGATTAGTGTTGTTTGTTTATTTGCTTCATAACATGCCCCTAGTGGCTGTTTTTGGAACTAACGACATAAACTGATAGATAAGTAGAAACAAATCTTATTCCCGACGTTTCAACTGGGTTGTACCATCCGTTTTCCTTTATTATTTTGTCACTTACGAAAACACGTTTTAAATAAAACTATCTTTTCGGATTCTTTCGCGGATTTTTTTAGATTTTTGGTTCCCGACGTTTCGAATGCTTCACAGCAATCATGGTCACGGGAGAGACTGAGATTTTAGACGTTTCAAAGGCGATATATACTTTTTACAGACAGTGCCTACCCACTTTTTTATAAAAATGATTTCAAAAGTTCAAAATTATATATTTTCAAAATATTATGATTAAATATAGCAATATTATTTATTTAATTTTAGCTGTTATTATAATAATAAATAATAATATAAATTTGTTGGGACATTAACACACATCACAATCTATTTCCATGGTAAGCTACGAACGAGGCTTGTGTTATAGATACCAGATAGTTGATACACTACACATATATAACTTGAAATACATACATATTTTAAAATATAAACACCCATGACTGGAGTACAAACATTCGTGTTCATCACATAAATGAATGCCTCCAGCGGGACTCAAACCCGCGACTGCTGGCACAGCAAGTAGGGTTGCTACAAACTGAGCCAAACGTGTCGTCAAAGTAAATATTATAATTTTTTTAAATTGTATTAATTACTAATATTATTTAGTGTTGCTATTATTATATTATGTATAGCCATAAAGAATATTAAAAAATATAAAAAATATATTTAATGCCTTTCTAGTTTTTCGCTAGCTTTCATTATTCTATTCCACGCGGTTCTGACTTATACTAAAATTATTATTTATTTTCCTTGTAATTAAATAGTAAATGTATATTGTTTTATAGAGTTAAAGAGCCAAAACGCTACGAGCCTTACCCGGAGAGGCGGCGGGAGAGTCCTGTGCACTCCCGCTACTCTGTTCGCAATGTACCATCCAAGTCACAGGAAAAGGTAAATATGATATGACTAGCGACTCACCATCGCTTCGCTCGGTTTCCTCCCTAGGTTGATTCCCCATACAAACTTTCATCCCCAATTTCACCCCCTTGGACGATTTCTGGAATAAAAAATATTAATTGTCCTTACCAGGGTCTCAAACTATCTTCATACCTCATTTAAATTAGTTTAGCGGATTAAGTGTGAAAAGGTAACGGACAGAGAGAGTACTTTCGTATTTTTAATATTATTATATATATATATATATATATATATATATATATATATATATATATATATATATATATATATATATATATATATATATATATATATATATATATATATAGATTGGTTTTTAAAATTCTTTATTCAATTTATTTTGCTTCAGCATTATTTATTTAAATAGATATAGCATATTTTACATATCGTTTGTGCAATAAGCATTTTTTTTTTGTTTCTTTGGAGCAGCAATCCCGGCCGCCCAACTACGAGTACAAGGTGAAGCTGGCGGAGGAGCAGCGCGCGGCGGCCGAGCAGCTGGCGCGCAAGGCGCTCGCATACCACGAGAAGAACCCGGAGAAACACCCGCTGTACCCCGAGGAGTGGAAGAAGTTCTGGAACCGACGGTACAAGGAGATACAGGCCGGTTAGTGTATTGCTTACTGATTGATTAATCTTAACTTTTTGAGCTCGACGCTCTCTGCGCTCAAATACCGCTATGATCGGAGCGGATTATGCACCTTGTGTATTATTTTACGTCTATTGACGATTTTTATTCTATTGAATGCTTTTGATTAGGGTGATTTGAATTATTTTAACTGATAGCTATTGATCTAGAGGCTACTGAGCTATAAAACTAGGTATAAATAACAAAACAAACGATCGGTCAACTCGCGCGCGAATATCGTGCGTAGTTTTGAATACCGACTATTTCTACTTGATGTTATACCAACAAATACTACTTATTAACTATTGTAATTTGGTTTAAATTCGTTTAAACACGCGTGGTATCCGTGTCATTGAGTTAAAGGATCGTCTGAAATTATGTCTGTGTGCAGAACCTTGCAGTGCTGGTGCGGTAATTTCATTAGTTTTCATATACAATGATTCTTGCTTTCAGTGTGTGTACTTTGTAATATATCTCACATTGTGAATAGCACTGGGGAGTTAACTCAGCTATATAATTGAAACTGAGTCTTCCTTATAATTTAACATTTTGTATTATCAAACTCAATGATTTCATATTATGATATGTACATTTTATCTTGATTTAAACATAATTATACTATTTTTTTAATATAAATATACATGCTCTCAATTCGATACATAATTTTTATATTAACATTGTGAACAGAGGGCAAAGACGCGTCGAAGCACGACTTCAAGCCGGAGTGGATAGTGTTCTGGACGGCGCGTATGAAGGAGCTGCACGAGGAGGAGCTGCGCTCGACCGTGTCCGAGGTGTACCGCCGCATGCGCCTCACGCCGCCCGACGCGCGCCCCGCGCCCGCGCCGCCCGCCGCGCCCTCGCCCGCGCGCGCGCCCCCCGCGAGGGACGCCTGGTCAGTGCTGCGAGATATCATGGCATTCTAATACTAGTTATCTATACTCTATTCACGGCGTGAACCATGCAAAGCGCTTTCTCTGTCCCACATTAGCATACAAACTGATAAGGACAGAAAACTGTCTAGCTCCGCCCACTAACGCTTGCAACTGGTTTGAAATCGTAGGGCTCGTTCATGTTGCTAATGCTTTAGTTAGAGGAATTATTAATAATTTGTAATAAAATAAACATGCAAATAAAATCAATATTAAAGTAAAATTTACTGTATTTTTAAATATTTATATACATTATTTATTAATTTTCGCTATTTCACGTATTACTGTCAACTCCTACACTAATCTAATCACTAAAGAAATCAGGTAACTCACGAGAGACGTCTGACCGGCACGGAATGCAACGACGGAATAATTATGATTTGCATCGTAATCGCGGCCTAAGCGTCTTATCTCCAACTAATCATGTGGAAGCGCAAAATATCAGTGCTTGGTTCATTCGGCGAATACAGTATACACTAATATTATAAAAAGGCAGAGTTTACTTACTTACTTGATACTTTCTTATATTTACGCGAATATTTAACATTTTAAATAAAAATAACTTTTCGGATTATGTCGCGGATTTATTTAGATTTTTGGTTCACGACATTTTGAATGCTTTACAGCAATCATGGTCACGGGAGGCGGGAGGGGGGGTCTCCGAAAAGTTTTATTTAAAAGGCAGAGTTTGCTTGTTTGAACGCGTTTATCTCAGAAGCTATTAATCCGATTTGTTTTTTTTTTGCATTAAATAGCATGTTTATTGTGGAAGGCGATAGGCTATATATTATCTATAACAATAAAATTGTAACTAAGCTGAATCCGTACATTAAAATTTTTTTGGATAATCTTATTGAAATAAACATTATTATCGATACAGAGGCCGAATCTATAGTTTTTAGAATTTATTTCGGTATGTCTGTCTGTCTGTTACCGCATCACAGAAAAACTACCAGAGGGATTTTGATGAAATTTGGTATGGTGGTAGCTGGTTATCCGGGTCAACATATAGGATACTTTTTACTGCGGGAAAATGGCTCATTTCTGAGAAAAAAATACAAAAACTGCAATGTAAGAGTATACTAATATGTAAAACCTAAGAATTGGTTTTTCGGTCATCTGAACGCGGGATGAGCCGCGGGTAATGCTATAATTTATACATATAATAAAATTGTAACTAAGCCGAATCTGTACATTAGATATTTTTTGGAAAATATTATTGAAATAAACATTGTTATCGATACAGAGGCCGAATCTATAGTTTTTAGAATTTTTGTCTGTCTGTCTTTCTTTCTTTCTGTCTGTTACCGCATCACAGAAAAACCACTCGAGGGATTTTGATGAAATTTGGTATGGTGATAGCTGGTTATCTGGGTCAACATATAGGATACTTTTTACCGCGAGAAAATATTTCTCATTTCTGAGAAAAAATACAAAAATTGCAATGTAAGAGCATACTAATATGTAAAACTTAAGAATTTGCTTTTTGGTCATCTGAACGCGGGCGGAGCCGCGGGCAATGCTAGTATAATATATAGTCTATCCATTCAATACTAACCGTTAAAGCGTAACTAGGGACAATCTGGAACGAAATGAGGGTGAGTTGCTAGTATTAGATAATTGATATAAAAATATGAAGTACTTTCTAAAATTAGCCCGAACCAACACAAACTGAACACAGCTTATTACAAACAGATGTCTATGTGTTATGTCTTAGTCTTAAGTCCTAGTCATTTGTGCACTAAATTTCAAAAGCATTTTTTCGATTTTCAAATTTATTTATATTTTATACAATCAGTATTTTTTTTTGTAATAAATTCTATACCGACATTTTAATTGCTAATTTAATACATATCAATTTTATTCCAGTGAACATTAATTATGTCTTATTTGCAAATTTAATGTTTCTTGGTCGTGTCGCAGGAGGTCCCCCGAGCGCCGCCGCTCGCCGCGCCGCCGCAGCCCGGAGCCGCGCCGCCACTCGCCGCGCCGCGCCTCGCCCGCGCACCGCCGCCGCTCGCCCGACTATAGGAAGCGGAGGTACATGATATATTTATTTGATATATTTTGCTGTGCCAGAGGTTGCGGGTTCGAGTCCCGCAGTTTATAATATGTATGTATTTAAAGTTATATATTATGTATACTGTATCAAGTATTTTGTATCCACAACTCGAGCCTCGTATTTTACCATGGAACTAGATGGTGTTGTGTTAATGTCCCAACATATTTATTTATTATTTATTAGATCGATCGACCGGCGCTCCTCGCCGCGCCGCGTGTCGCCCCGCCCGCGCTCGCCGCTACGCCATCTGCGCACGCGCTCACGAAGTCCTGTACATGTTAAGTATGTAATAGTTTATTTTATTTCTTATATCGTTATATTTACGTAACATTTTATTTATTTATTTACTTACTAAATACAACAAATAATTTATGCAAAACTTCTTGTTCATCAGTAGTGGGGAAGCCCAAGAGGGGATTTTGGGCTTTACTCAAGCGCGTCAGATTTACATAAGGGGGGATACCTTGCACTCTGTTGAGTACTCCACCGACCACCGTAATATAAGTCCTCTATATAAGGCCGAGCGTCTAGGGCAACTGATCAAAGTATTTAAAAAATATTTTGATAAGGTAGAAATACTTGAAACCGACAGATTAAGGCATGGTGGGTTAATTACATCCTAAAAAGTGTGTAATTCAATAATCTGCCGATTTGCACGAGCCGAAGAGGCAAAAACCGTACATAAACTTTATAGTCGTATACATTTAAAATATTTTCCTTCATAGCCACCTGGTTAATTCAACAATAATAGCTTTTATTTTGGATTTAGTTTTCACTCGGTATACATTTATTATTCCAGATGTAATACAATGAGTAATACAATGCTAGCCCCGTATTTACTATTGTGTTTGTGATACTTACGCTATATAACACATTTTTAATATTAAATAATGGGGTCAGTTTGTTCACATAAGATTGAGAAGATGAGATAAAATCGGAGACTTTTAGAATTTCTTTGTGTCGAGTAGCATCAACTCTTTCTTTCTTTCATTGCTCACTATATTTACTATTACTATAATCAACTAAATAGAAGGTACGATATTTATGATTGTTTTTCGAGCTTGAAATTTTTAAAGCTTTTTTATTAATCTTTTCTTAACAATACAATTTGATGTCGACTAACCGTATTTAAGATGTATTTTAGAGTTTAATAAGAAGCCAAGTAAAATTCCTCATAGCATTAATTTTGTGCAAATCAACATTCGCTGGTTATACTTTCCTTATTAATAATTAGGGACTTAGTCTCGCTTCGCTCGCGTTCGTTCCTAGGTACATTTAATTTTTTTTTGAGCGGTACCCTAATTCTTTTACTGAAATAAAAGTAGCCTAAGTATGGACATAATAACATCAAATACCTGCCAGTGAAAGTCCCATCAAAATCGACTTAGCCGTTTCGGAGATTAGCCGGAACAAATGGACAAAAATTTTAAAAATGGTATTTTTCTTATAAATACCGTATATAATTCCATATGCATTTAGTAAAAAGCTGTTATTTTGACATTACAAACAGACACTTCAATCTTATTTTATTTATCTGTATAGATAATGCAATCATTCCGTTTCCAGAGCTGCCGGCAAGACGACGCGCAGCCCGCTGTCGCGCCGCGAGTGCGTGCCCCGTAACCAGAGCCCGCGCGCCGTCATGCTCGACACTGTGCTCATATCCGACGACGAGCTCAAACCGTAAGCTGTCTGTCATCTACAGTAGAACGATTTCTGTATAAAGATATCTATGGACGCCTAAATTAAGCGAGAGCGGGGTTATCTTTTCCTAAACAATTAAAACTGCTGACCTTGTATTGACTGCTATTACCTGTTATTACCTTTTCTCATTAGATTAAAAATTATGATATATATATATATATATTTGGTTGGCATTGGCATTTATGGTTTGATATATTTTATTATTCACATCACTAGTGACGACGGCCTGTCTCCGTGGAACTCTGAGGACTCGGTGGGATCATTACCAGAGGCGCGGTCACCTCCGCGTCGCCGCTCGCGTACCGGTAGCGCGGTACCACGTCGCGACGCCCACCGTGACCGGGAACGTGATCGTGAACGCGACCGGGAACGTGACCGGGAACGTGATCGTGAATGTGACCGTGAACGTGACCGAGACCGTGACCGGGAACACGACCGTGACCGTGTCGCCCCGCCGCAAGACTTCGGCGCCGCAGAGAATGTTGTTGCAACGTTAAGACTGCTCGTCGCCTTAGAAGACTATTTGGGTAGTTTAGGACCTAAGATTGTGGATTTGCTTGCAGAAGCATTGAAGATGGAAAAGGTAATTTATTTATCGGTGAGCTAAACTGTCTAGTCCAGAGAAAAGTACCTGTAAATCCGATTTGATTTATAATCCTTAAACCAGTCTCTACCGCGACCATGAATGCTGTAAAGCATTCGAAACGTCGGGAACCAAAAATCAAAATAAGTCCGCGAAATGATCCGAAAAGATAGTTTTATTTAAAATCCATAAACTCACAAACAGACATCTGGGAATTAATATAAAGAAAAATGTCTATAAATTCGAAGGAAGACATACAGTTTTAAGACACTACTACTATATTATATTATCGATTTATTACAGGATAAGGCGAATTCATCTGAGGAGCTGTTAGAGACAGAATCGGCGGTGGTGCTGATAGAGACTGCGAAGGAGAAGCTCAAAGGCGCGATGCAGGCGGGGCTGGTGCCGGGCGGCGCGGCGGCCGCCGTGCGCGCCGCCGTCGTGCGCGCCGCTTCCACGCTGCACGAGGCTGACACCAGGATGAAGAAGAAGAAGGAAAAGGAGAAGGTTTGTGGTTGTTTGGTTTAAGCTTTTATATTATTATAATATTGTATAGGATTGATTTTGGCCATGGTGGTCAATATCACAGAATGATCAACTGCATAGGAGGTGTTTTAGGCCTTTCTATTTCTTATAGTCCGATAGGAAGAATATTGTCGCACACATCCGGTTGAAGAACACCGCGTTACTGTTAATTTTCTTAATGGAAAAACTTGATAATGATTTTTCTCTGTTTGCTGCCTGCACATCCTAGCCACTAAGCGAATGGGACAGGCAGGCTTTTATATAAAGATTTTCGGACACGTATAGCAAACGATATGACTTATTAAAGGGGTGGTTTTGATACCATTTCACGCCACTTCACACTTTCGCATGTATAATATAAATATTATACATAATAAACTGGTTTAATACGGTTCACATGACGGTTCAATAAAGCTTAAGATGAGAATGAAATTGTGTTGTGTTTTATTAATATGGATGTACTATTTGTTTGGTACAGGTGGAACAAAGCTTGGGCAGCGGCGGGTCGCGCGCGCGCTCGGCCGCCAGCGTGCCGGTGGCGGGCGTGGGCGCGGTGGACCGCGAGCAGATCGCGCAGCAGATGGCGGCCGCGCTCGTCGCGCAGGGCAAGACCGACGTGTCCGCAGAGGAGCTGGCGCAGCTCGTGGACGCTGTGGTACGTTCATTACTATGTTCTCACCGATTCCGCCGATACTGCTTTTTTTTCAATTTAATTCCTAGCTTAAGTGGCAGTGAACGGGACACATTACTAGCAAAACGGAGGGTTTTGACGAAAAATTCTTGAAGGTAAAGCGTGGGCGGCCCGCTCAGAAGGCGGACCGACTTGGTCAAAGTCGTAGTCTTGGAAATAACTGGATGAGCATGGCACTAGTTTAGCAGTCGTGTTGAGTTGAAATCTTTGGAGAAGGCCTATATCTAACAGTGGACGTCTTTTGGTCTGGGATGCTGACGATGAATGGTTAATGGGGAAACAATCCGTGATACTGGATACTTGCTTTTCGAGGCATTTAGGTGAAAAGTTTGTGTTTCACAAACGAATTAAAGCTACCATAATAATGTAAACATATGTAAAAACGAAAATGTAAAGTCGAATTTTATTTATCATAAAATATTTTAAAAATGTTAAGACGCAATAAAGTAGACAAATTACCATATAATGTAAAATATAATTGTTCAATGAAGTTGTCATTTGAAATAATAGTAATTTAATACAAACTTTCACCTAGGTCGGTATGGCCGAGGCCAAGAAGCGAGAGGCAGAATCCAAAAAGAATACACAAAATAAGGCCGCCACAGAGCGCGCGGCGCGTCCCTCCGGCACCGCCTCTGCGCTGCAGATGTTGCAGTCCGCCTATGATGATAAGAGGTAAGCCGGTATTTATAGTATTGACTAGCGACTCACCCTCGCTTCGCTCGGGTTCATTCCTAGGTATATTTTAATTTTTTTTGAGCGGAACCGTAATTCTTTTACTGAAATAAAAGTAGCCTAACTTACTCCTTAATATCAACTACCTGCCAGTGCTCAGTAGCTCAGCCGTTTCGGAGATTACCCGGAATAAACAGACAGACAAAATTCTTAAAAATTGTTTTTTTTAAAACAAATTTATCTGCAACGCCAAACTGCAGTTTTTGTCAATTATGTTTCATATACTGCTCTTTTATGTCAATTCTTTATAATGTAATGTCTAGCTAAAATTAAATAATTTGTTGTAGATATAATTGCATCTATGTGTTTGTTACTAATTTATACTTAACTACTTATCTTTTTTATTCCAGCAAAAGTGAGAAAGAGGATGCGCCGGATGCAATGGATGGTTTATCTGACTCAGACTTGGAAACATTACTCAAGAACTTCAATGAGTTATCAGCAGAAGAACAACACAGTCTAATTGCTTATTTAAAGAAGCTGGAAGCTCGTGAGCCGCAACGTGTAGAAAGACTGCGTCAGTATGTGAGTGCAGCGGCGACGACTGTGCCACTTATAGAGGAAACGCCCAAACCTATCAAAGAAGACATACCAGTCACCATAGAAAGTGATGACGACGATTACACAGTCGAAGATATATTTAAATCTGCTACACAGAAAGTGAAAGAAGATCAAATACGGCAGGAAATGGAGATTGTGAAAAAATCTTTAGAAGAGACAAAAGATTCACCTAAACCGGTAGAAAAAGCTGCTGCATCTGCAGTTACAGATGTGCACAAGAATGTATTTTCAGCTAGCGATCTGTTAGCATTAGTCCAAGCGTCTTTGCAGTCAACTCCAGCGCCGACCCCCGTACAAACGGTTCCAACGGCACTGGTGTCAGATGTCGTCGCAAGTAACACTCAGCCTAGGTCATTTGGAGATTTACCTGAACCAACAATGATGGAGCCTTCTAAACAACTTTTACAAAATGTATCTCTTGCCTTAAATAATCAAGTATTAAATCCACAAGCATTTCCCCAAAGTGTTCCAAATATGGCTAACTTTGGAGGTAACCGAAATGAATCCCAACACATTCCAGTTTGGGAGCCCAGGCAAGGTCCCGACAACAAGGGGCCTATGGATAATATACAACTTAACAATACATTTAATCAAGGACCTAGAGGGCCTCAAGATAGTTATAATCAACTACCTAGAGGATCTCAAGACAACTTTAATCAAGGGCTTCGACAAAATGATAATTATAATCAAGGGCCGAGAGGGCCTCAAGATAATTTTAATCAGGGCGCTAGAGGGCCTCAGGATAGCTATAATCAGGTGCCTAGAGGACCCCAGGAGAATTACAACCAAGGATCACGAGGACAGGACAATTTTAATTTAGGACAGAGAGGAGGACCGGATAATTACGATCAAGACAATCAGGATAATATGTACGATAAAGACTCCAGAGGGCCGCAGGACGGTTACAACCAAGAGCCGCGAGGATCTCAAAATAACTTCAATCAGGGGCCACGCGGACAAGAAAACTTCAATCACGGACAGCGCGTGTCGCAGGATAATTTTAATTCAGGACCTAGAGGGCCTCAAGATAATTATAGCCAAGGCCAAAGAGGACCACAAAATAACTTTAATCAAGGTCAAAGAGGGTCTCAGGAAAATTACAGCCAAGTGCCAAGTTTAATGGACAATTACAACCCCAACTCAAGAGGACAAGATAAATCTTTTGGCGGTGGAAGAGGATCAAATAACTCATTTACTCAAAATAGAAGCAATTACAACAGTAACAGAATGCAAGATAATTATAATAATAGGTCGGAAGGTAACCAGCAACCTGGCAACCAAAAATTTGGAAACTATGAACAGAATAATTTTAGGGGCAGAGGAAGAGGTTATGGAGGTCAACGAGGTCGAGGACGTGGTTATTATTAGGAATATATTAAATATAATGAATTTACTTTAAAAGGCCATGTATGCAGTATGACATATTGTTTTACATTTATATTTTAGGTGAATATTACCATAATAAATAAATAAGATTTTAAATAAAATGTGTTTTATTTGATAGAAAATAGTTTCTTATTAAAATATTTACAATGCTAAAAAAGTATATACATGTATGAGCCTACATATTTTTAATATGACCCCTTTTCCAACAAAGCATCAATTTGCTCAGTTTCAGGCAGAATATCTATTTCAATAGGTTCTACTTTTACTTTGTCTCCATTCTTATTGTTTAAATTAAAGAATCTGAAGAGCTTTGATAAATTGATTATTGAATATGCAGAATGTGCCAGAATGTCCTCCACCATCTCCTTTAAAACATGGTATCCAGACATAACATGTGGGGCAATTTTTATTTCTGAAACAAAAAATATATTAATATCCACTACACTTAAGATACTTTAATTTATAAAATCATATGAAAACTAGGTACCAAAAATGTACATATTTTTCATGCAAGTTTAATATTACATCTGTAGTCTTATTATACTCTTCTTTATCTTAGAATCTATAATTACATAATATTTACTAGAAATTGAAGTAAATTATATATGTATGTATATACAAATAATAGGAAAATATAACTGAAACAAAACATAACTCACTTGAAGTATTATTTTTGTTGATATCAAACAGAAATTGAAAGAAGTTTATTTGCAAATACAAATCTTTCTCTGTGTATTCTCTGAACATAAGTCCCTTTTCACATTGCCGACATAGAGGGTAGCCGCTGGCGAACGTTTGCGGCAGCCGCACTGTGCGGTACCCGCACGCCGGGTCCTCGCAGGAGATCCAGCCCGCGTAATACTGACTGTGATATTGCCGTATTTGTAAACTTAACTGATTCTGAATACACGCTAGATAATCTATTGGTTTCACTACACATTTTGGATTTTGGCATTTCTCCAAAAAAGTTACATTGTCTTTGTCCAATTTGATAAACGTTTCTCTGATTCTATTCTCCGTTTTACAATTTTCGTTAACACAAACGAAAGTAAACTCTTTACAATATCTATACTTTTCTTGGTCATTTTCAACTTCATATGTTTCGGTGTTGGTGTTGTCTTTTTTAATCATTTGTCGGTAACCAGAAGGATCTAGTCCGAGACAGTCGGCGACTCTCGCCGGGTCCATGCCTTCTATGGGCTCGCAAATACGAGATATGACTGGATGTAATTGATGTGCTAAATAATATCTAAAATCGATTTTAAGGTTATCCATACTCTTCAACTCTTCTATATGGTAGGCTCTCTGGGTAGGCGAATTTGCGGTGCCATCTTCACAAATAATGTAAGGCACAATATCCCCTTTTTTAAATCGCCTACTGTTTTTAGCGTTCAGTCTCAAAGCCACTTGGACGTGCGGTTGCGCATTTTTATCCGCATATTCATTGGGGTTTTTAGTGAGTTGTTTTGTTATTGTCAGTAATGACAACGGCATTTTGCCGTTTACTAAGTCATCTTTGAGTTTGTTTAGGTGATTCTGGATGCTTTCGAGTCTTTCATCTGCCGTTTGTTCGGAGAGGATTTGACTCAATATAAATTTGCCGGCTTCGGCTGCGAGCTGTGACCAGTCACGTCTCACAATATCCAGACCTTTATGCTCTTGAGTGTAAACAAATTCCCCACTTTTGTTTTTGCTCAATACTACTGCGGCATACTTCTTTTTCTTTAACAGAAGTAAATATTTGAATACACCATCAATATCCAATTCAATTTGCTTGTACTTTTTGTTGATCTCCCTCTTGAGATCGTTGCCGATTTTGAAAACGTAGTCGTAGTCTAAACAGTTTGTATTTATCATCAAACTGTCCGTATCTCCGTATACTACTTCATAATTAAGCTTTTGCACGATTTCCTTTGTGTCCATGAGGATTTCTCGTCCCTTCATAGTGACTAACGCCGCCAGCGGCTTTGCATAAAACCTAGAGTGTGTGAACCCTAAACATCCGTACATCGAATTAGCGGTAAGTTTTAACGCCATTTGCCGTATATTATATTGCATATATTGTTCAGTTGGCAAATCTGCTTTCATAAGCTTTTTGACTTCTCTCCTGCTTTCTACTAATTTTCTAATCTGTGTTGGAAGAACACCGAAGTCTGTATTAGGAGCGGGGAGGACTAAGTTATTTATATCATCGTCGGACGTAGCACCGACTTTCCTTTTGATCGTTGTAAAGCAAATGTTGTACTCCTGAATAATACTTGGGTATAACGAGTTGAAGTCCATGAGAAGAATTAATTTATCATAGAACCCCTTTTTAGGATCGAGAACTAAACCACCGGAATATGCCGCTTTTTTCTTTCCTTGCTTCTTAGATACATTAGCAGTAGCATTTTCTTCTTGATCTTCATCACCCTCAGCAGCTTTTTTTCCATAAACTTTGTCTGGAACGATATAATTCTTCTCTGTAAAGGCATGGAGGAGTAGAAATTCATTTCTTTCCGATCTCCCTCCCATTAAAGTCCGAGACATAATGTTGCCAGCAATTTGTGTAATTTGTAAAGCTAGCGGTATAACGTTGAGTTCGCACATTATTTTCAATATGTATGAAGCGTCTTGCATACTGAGAGTGACCAACTGTAGGAGATCGTTGGTATTCTCGTAATAACGTGGTAGATCTTCGATAGCAATATCTAAACGGTCGCCTTCCTTCATCTTAAGAACGTTTACACATAGGGTGTCAAGATCGAAGCTCCTCGCTCGTATGAGTTCCATCGCAGATATTTTGATATCGCACACTAATCTGCCCAAAAATGCGTCTTTGGCGGCAAACTTTTTCTGAGGGGCAACGGATCTTTTTAAACGTCCTAAACGCGACCAATTTGGGATGCGCATATCTAGAATGTTCCCTATGAGTAAGTCCTGTTGGAAGCCGTGCAGGTCGTGCCCAACCACTAGATCTGGGTCTAGTTTCCAGAATTGTACCATGAAGAAGTTCAAAAGCTCCCTTTCTGAGTCGCATTTGGTTAGCTTTGTGGCTTTGTATTGAGGTAAGTGTTGTTTGAGGTCGAGAGGCCACATTTCATTGCATTTTGTTATTACTGTAAAATACAGGATTAAATTTATTTTTTAATCTACATTTAAAAAATAAAAAATAAATGGGACAAGTCGGTTATTGTATTTGAACGTTATCCTACCAAAGTCTATTTCTTAAATAATAAATTATATTATACTAGCGACCTACACTCGCTTCGCTTCGGGTTCATCCCTAGACAAAAACAAATCTATCCCACGGGAACTCTATATTTTTCCGGGATAAAAAGTAAAAGATGTGCTATTCTATATAGACTAACTAGATTCTGTGTCAAATTTCATCCAGATCCGTTCAGCCGTTCTGGCGTCCTCACAAACTGTCACATTTATAATATTAGTGGAAAATACCACAGATTAAAAATACTTTGTATTTTCATTATAATGGTGTTAAACTAAGCTTTAAAAGGTGATGTATTGTATTGCTAATTATAATGGCAAATTGCCAACAATATAGTGACTTCTTTTATGTTCTTAGCTATTTTTTTTACAAAATGTTTTAATATATAACTTACCACAAAAATGTTGATGGAATGGTGGATTTGGTGGTGGTTTGTGAATAGGGAAAGAGTTATGCGCGAGACAACTCAACATTAATATTTTCGTCTTATTTGTCTTTGGATCTGTAGCTGTTCTCATATTTAGCTAAAATAAAATAATTTATTTAGACAAATATATCTATAATGTAAAAAATATAGCAAAATTATTGAAAATTCATGGCAGGATATGTTTAGTATTTTCTGTATTTTTTATGGGTATACAAAAATTTGTAACAAAAATAAACACACTTTCTTAGATTTACAAAAACGTATGGGATTTTTTCAAATTATTGACCTTGCATCACTGTTGTTTAATGTTTATATATAATGCTAAAATCAAAATCCATGCCACAGCATCCATTATACTTTTACATCATTTAAGGTTGCTATTATATGCGCAAATTGATTTAACAAATAAAAACTTACAGTAGCTATAACAATAGGTGGTGGTTCCAGATCACCATCATTCCTGATCACACTTATACACTCCATTTTGTCGCAGGCTGCTTCTAATTTGCACCAAGATACTTTGGCTTGGACATTTTCCACTTGTTTCACTTCCAACCAGCATGGACCTTTGATCTTCCTTTCGAGTAGGAATGTTTCTAGTGATGATGTGTTTGTACCAAATATATGGGAGAAGGTAAGGTACTTCTTTCCTGCTGGAGGTGGTGGAAATGTTGCCTTAAAAGATAGAAATTGGTTAGTCAAAATTAAATATTATAATATTATGATTACCCTGATTAAATTATAATGAATGTTGCATACTTTATTATTAGAGCCCTGATAACGCCCACAATATTAGTAACCACTAATGTTGTTCGTAGAATATGGATAACACAATATTTTCAGAAATTGATATGTGTATGTATGTTTCATCAGTATAAAGTTACACTTCATAATATGTAACTATTTGGGGTTTTAAAGCCATTTTAATTTTTGTCTCTTTACTTACAGAATATTTCACTTCTAAATAGTCACACTGAGCTGGTATATCAGGTAAGTTAAAACAATAACTCTTAGTGACTTTCCTAGATTTGAATTCCTTCAGGCCAAGTTCACTCGCCACTGCGGAGTTGAACTCCTGGTACACATCCATCATGGTCACCTCTTGATCTGTAGGCTCCAGTGTTATAGGGTCTAATTTCTGTAAAATAGTGAATGCATCACTAGTTTTTATAAATACATATTAACTGCCATTAATTTTTATATAATTTTTTTTATTTATAAAGTATATTTTTTAATATAATTTTTTTTTGATAAAAAAAATAACTTTAGTTATTATAAGTGATTTATATAATACTTTATTAGATTTACGCGAATATTTGTTATTTTAAATAAAACTATCATTTTCAGATTTTTTTGCAGATTTATTTTGATTTTTGGTTCTTGACAAATCTAATGCTTTACACACAGCAATCATGGTCACGGGAGAGACAAAATTTTGGATGTCTCAAAGGTCAGGTCCTTATATAAAAAGTGACTTACATCTTACTAATATTATAAATGTGAAAGTTGTTTATTACTCAATAACACCAGAACAGCTGAACTGATCTGGATGAAATTTGGGTTACTTTTTATCCTGGAAAAATGTACTGTACTCATGAAATAGATTTATTTTTGTTTTTCTAGTGTAATATAAAAATTAATTTAGATTTTGATATTTCAGTCTCAACTAGCAATGAATACATATATATATTTTATTTAAATTATATACATTTATGAAGTAATACTAATTTGAAAATTATACTCACATACTCCCTTGGTAACAAAAACATCTGACGATTCACATTTTTTACAACTAAACAGCAAGACACACATCCTGCTTTTTTATTAGATGGATTCACATACACTTTTCCAAACAAATATATAACTCCAGGTTTCACAAATCTGTCTTCCCAAGCATCAAGCCAATAGAATTTTAAGAACTTTTCCCCTTCTTTATTAGTTTGTAAGGGTAATGTAACATCAGAGGAGTAATTTGCAACAACTTGGTTGTTAGTTTGTTCAGACCAATTGCTAGTTAGAGGTTTTAATTCTTTGGTTTCTTTTTTAACTGGGAATATATCGAAATCCTCATTTAAAAATTCTTCAGCCACATCTGTTATTGTGTTAGAGACTGTAAGTTCATCTTTGACACTTGGAGCTTCAAGTATTGCATCATTACTGAAGTCATCTGGGAAATCAAAATCTTGAGTTTGAAATTCTTCTATATTTTGTGTTGCAGAGTCTTCCAGTTCTTTCTTTATCTCTTTGTCTATTTTCCATTCTGATTTCTTTGGTACAGTTGGGCCATTTGAGTTCTCAGGCGCTTTATTTGTTTGCTTAAAACATGAAATGAGATTTTATTACTAATCTATATAAATAATAGTACAAAACAGAAATTAAATAATAATCAAAAGTACTTTGTTAAAAATGGTTTAAATTAACTAGAGAAATTCAACTGGCTTAGCTTATTAATATATTTTTATGACAACATAAAAGGTTATAAAAAGTAATAATTTATCTGTCACTGTGTCTGGGAGAGTACTTACAGAATCAGATTTAATCACAAACTTAGGTAAACTTTCTATTACTAATTAGCGACTTAACCTTGTTTCGCTTGGATGCATCCGTAAGTATGTTTCAATTGTTTTGAGCGGAAACCTAATCCGTTTTCTAAAATAAAAGTTACTCCTTATAACATCAGCTATCTGCCAGTGACAGTCCCATCAAAATCTGTCCAGCCGTTTCGGAGATTGGCCGGGATAAACAGACAGACAAAAATAAAATGTTTTTCTTGTAAGTAAATTGACATTAAAACATTAAAAACAGACACTTCAATTTTATTTATCTGTATAGATGTACAAGTATAAAGATATAAATACTTACAGAATCTGTTTTAGGAATAGCTACCGACTCTTTTATTATAATGGTAGAAATTTTCTCAGGTTCTTGTGGATCTTCTTTTGTGACTGTAGGTTTCTTAATTGAAGATGACAAGTTCTTAAAATAATTTTGAGCCTCTCTTTTGTTTGATTCAACAATATTAATTTTGTTAGGCACTAATGGTTTGGGTTTGGCTGTTGCTGATGTAGTCCCATCCAAGTCTGACATGATATCAGATAAAATGTTATCATCTGATATTTTTACATCCTAGAATGAAGCAAGTTTTTAATAATTGCATAAAATTAAAATTCTTTTTTAAAGTATTTAAATATAGATTGTTTTTAAATTTTGAAAACACATATGGCATACCTCTTTTTTCTTAGTTGGCATTGACCCTAAGAGATTTCTGATATTGCCCTTTCCAGCTGCCAGTGGAGCAACTCTAGCTTTTCTCTTTAGACCTCGACCAGACTCTTTACTGTCTGCTGCCACGTAAGTATCGTCAATCTCATCCTCATCATCAAAAATTTCTCTACCATCTTCAACATATCCCGTTCCATCTACACATAAATGGTCAGTAAATAATTAAATTCCCAACAAAATTTATATAACGAGATTTATGATATATATAAAATGCATACTAAATTTATTAATAAATTTACAAACCATCTTCGATCCAATCGTCTTCTTGTCGTTGAAGAACTCGTTCACTATATTCACTTTCATCCACTGTATCATAAACGTTTTCTAGTTCATCAACATCGTATTTATGTTTTGAACCCTTCCCCTTTAATTGTTTTAGTTTTTCTAATGCTGACATTCGACCATGTTTATCAACTTTTAGCCTTTTGGCCCTTGAGTTAGCTGAAACAGTTGTTGGGAGTTGTCATTAGATACACAATAAAAGAAATACATTAATTATTAATTTGATTTCAGAAGTAAATTAACAATACCTAAAGAATCAGCCATGATTTGTTGATATTTAATTTATTAAACTATGAAGACACTGAATATAAAATTAAAAAAAACTTAGTTATTGTTAAATTTATACGATTTCTTCATTTTACTGACAATTGACTAAGTTCAAAGTTGACATTATAAAACTGGCGCGAAAACTTTATTTTTAATCTATGTTCTTTACGTTCTGAAGTCAGAAGTCTGAACATGGACAAATAATAAGCAAACGTTCTGAAAATGTAACCATACTTACAAAATCATAGACTAATATTTCTATTTTCTGTGTTAACATGACAGTTCATCATAGATAAACCTGTTTTTTTTAGTCTGTGTATTAATATAACCTGAAAGAGTTTTGCGCGCCAAATTTCGTGACTTTTGACAACATCAACATTCAACACTCAACAGTCGATTCAATTTATTCTTACAACTTTTAATTCTAAAATGTTTGTGTAGAATAAAATTATTAGCTATACTATTCACTATTCACTCAATTTTGAACACAAAATCTATTCAGCTCAGTAAATATAAACTTTAGGATGGCTATGCGCGACTATGTTGCTGATAAAGGTATATTGAAGCTGAATATTTTTTACAATGTAGGTAATTTATACATGGCGTTGTTAATTGTTTTTGTTTTTCAGAAAGCATTAAAAACTTCTTCATAGATTTTTGCCAAACTGATGATGAAGGTCGCAAATTTTTCAAATATTCTGAACAGCTTACAAAAGTTGCACAAAGAGAACAGGTATAGAACATTTTCTTGTGTATAACTTACTTTATGCATAATAGCCAATATATTAATATAAGAATATTACTAAACAAGTTGTTTCTCTACAGTAATTATTTAATATTGATTTCAAATATTAACTTGAGAAGTTAGATTTTAATAAAAAAAAATCTTGATTTACAGGTAGCATTTGTAGTGGATTTAGATGATTTACATGAAATAAATGAAGAGTTAGCTGAAGCTGTAATGAAAAATACTAGACGGTACACCAATATGGTGTCAGATGTTGTGTATGAAATGATTCCAGAATATAAACACAAAGATGTGAGTAGATGTTTTATATTAGGTCTAGAGGTTGAAAAAACTTATTACTGTCCAGTAATTCTTGCTTAAAACTTAAATCTTTTAATAGTGATGCTGATTGCTGTTTCTTTCTATATAATGCTTAAAGTCACATAAATGACTTGATACCTTAAAAAATATTCGCCCTTTTACTTATAAACATAATATTAAGTTTAAGTTATATATCAATAATAATTGCATATTAATTTTACATTAATATGTTTATGTTTTGTCAATGAAAAATATTTTCAAAAGTATGATTATCTACTATATCTATTATATAAAGAGTTATTGTTTTTACAGGTTGTTGCCAAAGATTCCTTAGATGTGTACATTGAACACAGAATCATGTTGGAAGCAAGAAACCATAGAATACCCGGTGAAATGAGAGATCCTAGAAACAGATACCCACCAGAATTGATAAGACGATTGTAGGTATATTTTCATTCTCTAAAACATTTAGATTGTATTTTTTAAAAGAGTTCTTATTTAGTTATGATGTATACATGTATTGAACATTTGTTATAGATAATATATGTTTTGGGGCTTTTTGGATACAATTTTATATTATTTTAATTTTCTTTCCAGTGAAGTTTACTTCAAGGATATGTCTACATCTAAATCAGTACCCATTAGAGATGTCAAGGCTGAACACATTGGTAAACTTGTTACAGTAAGAGGTAAGGTTTTGGGGTTTGAGCAATTATCTTCTTCAACTTTCTAAAAACAGTAGATTTACAGTTACACAGGAGGAATAAACCAATGGAATGTGAAAGGAAAGTACCTTAATATAAGAAGATATCAAGTTTTTCCCAAAGTAAACCTTTTATTTGTTAAAGTAATAATAATAGCATATTTTTAAAAGGTTTTGACTAAAAACTCAAAAAATACACAGTCACTATTTTATCAAATTAATTGGTGGGGTCTATAGTAATCATAAAATCTCCCAAATAAAAATTGTCTTACAATTAATGATCATCATGAAATCTTTCTATGCACTGTGTTTTCTCCACATTTCATAATCAAGTAAGCTTTAAAAAATTTTTTGAATACAATTGTATAATGTTCCTTTGAGTGAAGTTAGATATCTTTGTTTCTTCCACCCTGTATATTGCTTACAGCATATAATATTGTATTATAAAACTGAAATTTTAATAATATGGAAACAGCTGTTGGTACAAACAACCAATTATATTTTCCAGGTATAGTAACCCGCTGCACAGATGTAAAGCCTCTTCTAGTAGTAGCAACATACTCCTGCAGTGCATGCGGCGCGGAGATTTATCAACCTGTGAGGGGTCTCCAGTTCACACCTCCCCCTTCATGTTCTGCAGAAGAGTGCAGATTGAATAAGACAGCTGGCCAGCTCCATCTACAGACCCGAGGCTCTCGGTTCCAGAAGTTCCAGGAGTTAAAGATACAAGAGCATGTAAGTAAAATCAGTTTGTGATGTATTAAGTTATATGAGGGTATATGATTGTAGCACCTAACTAAAGATGGATTGAATGGATTGAAACGATATTAATTTGCATGAAAATTATTTATTGATTTTTATGTTTAGTTTCAATAATAAAGCACTTGCTTTATTTAGATGTAATTTTTTCCCTATTGTATGCATTTTGCCTAATATTTTTACCAAGAGTCATTAGAAATTGCTTTATAATTTTTTAAGAACAGTTTACACTTGTGGTGGAAATACTTTTATATACAACTATAAGAAGTAACAAACCATTTTAATATAAATTGAATAAAATGCTCTGCCCCAACAGTCGGATCAGGTGCCCGTAGGGCACATCCCGCGCCAGCTGTCGGTGTACTGCCGCGGCGAGACGTCGCGGCGCGCGCAGCCCGGCGACCACGTCGCCGTCACCGGCATATTCCTGCCGATGCTCAACGCTGGCTTCAAGCAGATGGTTCAGGGTTTGCTCTCTGATACGTATTTGGAAGCTCATGTGAGTTATCTATACTAATTTTATAATTTGTATGTAGGGCGTAATATCTGAAACTAGTGATCTGATTTTGAAAATTCTCTCTAATAATATTATTATAGAGTTTATTGTCAGAAAAAAGTGATCATTGATAACTAAATATTTTATTTATCGGCTACTGTTAGGTACTTAGACATACACCCAAGCCAAGCAAGTTTGTCGCTAATGTGTTATGATTCATCTCATGTAATTATTTTATTTTAACTCCTTTAATAGTGGATGTGTGAGGAAAGATTAATGATAAAAAATTGTAGTACATATAGTACGTGTGCTGAATTGCCATGTAAAAAATCAGTAATGATTGAAATTTAATAAAATACTTAATACACATGAACTTATATGTGATATAAAAATTATTTTTGCAAATAACGTTATGACAGGTTTTCGCTTAACCGACACTCTAGACACGCGCATCCTTTGTTATTTCTTTTGCTTAGCTACATACATATATTAGTCAATAATCGTAGTAGGTACAAAATACCAATACCTTCAAATTAAGTGAAATCATTACCAATTCGTATTTTCCTATTACAATTTCTAAAAAGAAAATGTAATATCCATTACAGAAACTATCCGAAACTATTGGAGATTCCGAAACAATTTCATAACCGTGTCTGAAACCAGTGTAATATTAATCATACTAACTCACCCGGCAAACGTTTTTCTGTCATATAAATTATCAAAGAAATCTAACGGAAGATACAAAAATACTTAAATCTCGATTAAAAAATGGTGGGTGGGAGGTAGGAGGGTGAAAAATACTTTACAACAATATCCATATTCAGATTCGAAATTTCATATCCATAACATCCCTGTCTAGATGCATACAATTTATACAAGCTTTGCATAAAAATCTCAAAACGGGATGGAAAATAGTATGGAAGTAATGGTTTTTATGTTTTTTTTAACATCACCAACATATAATTCTATTAGCCTCATTGTTTGTTACAATGCAATTTCTATACCTTTTAGGGAATAACCTGTTTAAATCAAAGTGAAGAAGGTGACACTGCAGAAGCACTAACAGAAGAGGAATTGGCAGAGTTGGCTGATGAAGACCTGTACTCGAGGATGGCGCGCAGCTTAGCCCCCGAGATATACGGGCATGAAGATGTTAAGAAGGCTCTACTGTTGTTGCTGGTTGGCGGTGTTGATAAGTAAATATAATTATTTAAATGAAATTAAAAAACAATCATTTTGGCGTGTTGAGGGTTTTGCACCATTATACAATGTACGAGTATTACATGTTACTAATGATAATTAATATAAAACTTTATATAGAATAATGCTTAAATACTTTAGTGTAGTTCCAATTTGGATTCGCATTTGGTCAGATTTTTATATAATATGTTTAAAGATATAACAGATTGTTAAAAAGACAGAAGCGGATTAATGACGAGGTCTTATATTCATTGTTGCCTTGATAATGCTCATCTGAAGCATGCTTTAGTTCAAGGGAATGAGTACAATATATTGAAAAAGTTAAGTTTTTGATTTTCTGTGTTTTAATAAAGATATTCCAAGCCATCTTGTAGGTGTCCTTATCAAATTTAACCATTTCTGGGATGTCAATAAGTAACTCTTAACCTAATTTCTTTAGGAAGTCACCACTTATACATATAGGTAGTTTGTGTAAATGCATTTACCAACGTTAAAAAAGAAACAAAAAAAAGTATGATAATATGTGGCTATATAATAAAATAACGTGTATATCCCATCAGACGTCCCAACGGTATGAAGATCCGCGGCAACATCAACATCTGCCTGATGGGCGACCCGGGCGTGGCCAAGTCGCAGCTGCTCAACTACATCGACCGCCTCGCGCCGCGCAGCCAGTACACTACCGGCCGCGGCTCCTCTGGCGTCGGACTCACTGCTGCTGTCCTCAAGGTAGAACATCGAGTTACATCACTATATAGTATAAAACAATGTCGCTTCCCGCTGTCTGTCTGTCCCTATGTATGCTTAGATCTTTAAAGCTACGCAACGTTTTTTTTTAATAGATAGAGTGATTCAAGAGGAAGGTATATTATATGTATAATACATGCATATTATAGTACAGAATAACCAAGAAATTTAAAAATTTCTATTACATACTAACCGTTAAAACCCGAGTGAAGCGAGAGTGAGTAGCTAGTATACCATTTAAGACTATGAGATGTCGAGATTAAAGGGTGTGAATAACCATGATGACGCGAAAGAGAAAGTATTTTCCTTTAAACAATAGTGCAAAATTAACATAAACAACTCACGACTGATTTTTTTTTCTAATTAAGACGTAGGTCTTGATATAGATTAATAATTATAGACGATAAGCATGCATGGAAGTGATTATTCATAAAGATTTCATTTCAGTTTAATTTCATAGACGTAGACGTATAATGAGACGTATGTACATATCTTAAATGCTAGTTTTGTTCTTATGTAGAACAAATTTTTAATAGATTTTTTTTAATCAATATTATTTTGCTTATAAATGTATATTTTGCTTTGTTCCAGGACCCATTCACAGGTGAAATGATGTTAGAGGGAGGCGCTCTAGTGCTGGCGGACCAGGGCGTGTGCTGCATCGACGAGTTCGACAAGATGGCGGAGAACGACCGCACCGCCATACACGAGGTTATGGAGCAGCAAACCATCAGTATTGCTAAGGTTTGTTCTTGCTTAACTTTTGTTTTATAAATTCACATTTCTGATTGCTATAATAAATGTAAAATAATATTAAAGGTAAATATTACTTGTCTTTGATAATATAATTCACGAAGGCTGTGAAATAAGACATTGTATTAAATAAAACGATGATATTTTTGTATTAATATGGCGGATGCTGTTTGAGCTAGAAGTAAATTGATTTTGTACTATCATTTATTGTTTAATATATTATGTACTTCTGTAATTATTAATATTAAGTGTACATTTATATAAGAGTTCATATTCTTATATCAATCTAATAATCTAAAATAATTATGTATAATAATCTTATAGCAAATCACCATCGTTCAAAAAAGTCTAGATACACTATCAGCGACAAAAAATGTCCTCACTGAATGAGCGCTCATTCAAACATTTGAGCGCGCTTTTAAAAAAAATGTTTTGTAAACCAACTTTAATCATTGCATTTAAGATTTAATTTACGTTGTTGTATTTTTATTTCAACTAAAATAAGTATCTAAACACAACTGTCATCAAACAGTTTTAAGAGAACTTTTGCATGGGATTGTGTATCTAGTATTTTTTTAATCGATGCAAATTACCAAATATATTAAATAAACTAGCATTCCCCACGGCTCCGCCCGCGTTCAGATGACCAAAAACCAAACTCTTAGGTTTTACATATTAGTATACTCTTTCATTACAGTTTTTGTATTTTTTCTCAGAAATGAGATATTTTCCCGCGGTAAAAAGTATCCTATATGTTGACCCGGATAACTAGCTATCATCATACCAAATTTGATTAAAATCTGTCCAGTGGTTTCTCGTGATACGGTAACAGATAGACAGACAGACAGACAAAAATTCTAAAAAGTATAGATTCGGACTCTGTATCTATAATAATGTCTATTTCAATAAGATTTTCCAAAAAATATTTAATGTACAGATTCGACTTAGTTACAATTTTATTATATATATGTATAGATAACATGGTACTACGTGCAAAATATAAATAAATAATATATGTATAGATAAAATAAATATGTTGGGACACTAACACACAGCGCCATCTAGTTCCATGGTAAGCTACGGCCTACGAGGCTTGTGTTATGGATATCAGATAGTTGATACACTACACATATATAACTTTAAATACATGCATAATATACAAACATTCGTGCTCAACACACAAATGAATGTCCCCAGCGGGACTCGAACCCGCTACCGCTGGCACAACAAGTAGGGTTACTACAAACTGAGCTAAACGTGTTGTCATATTAACTAACTTGAAACCCTTAGGCCGGCATAATGACGTGCCTGAACGCGCGCGTGTCGATCCTGGCGGCGGCGAACCCCGCGTACGGCCGCTACAACCCCAAGCGCACCATCGAGCAGAACATACAGCTGCCGGCCGCGCTGCTCTCGCGCTTCGATCTGCTCTGGCTGATACAGGACAAGCCTAACAGGTGTTTGTTATTTGTGTTTAGATACATTATTCTCTTCTTAAATAAAATTATCTTTTCGACATTTTTCGCGGTATTATTTAGATTTTTGCTTACCGACGTTTCGAATGCTTTACAGCAATCATGGTCACGGGAGAGACTGATCCATCCGAAATCCGAAAAAATAGTTTTATTTATAATGTCAAATGTTCACGTAAATCTAAGAAAGTATTATGATTTTCTTTGTTGATACAATATTTGAAGTGTACAAATAAAAATTAATATATTTAGTTTACTCCATAAAATGATAAATAAAATGTTAAATTTATTGGGAGAATTTTTTATTACTTTAATTTAAATTATAATTAATATTTATAAATGATTATTGTTTATGTTTTGCTGAGATGTGTATTGTACTGTATTGTATACTCAGTCGGAGATTCTTTTTCTGCTATAAAGCCCTTAACATTATGAAAATAGTGGTTAAAATCTAAATTCCATCAGCTTATTATATAAACCCGACCATCGTTATCCTACCCCAATTTCAATAAAATTTATGATATTTGACGTCATTCACTCATTTAATTTTTTATTTACAGCTTTTTAGTTCTAGCTAGTTAAACGTTTGGAAATTTATTTATCGTTTTTTTATCCTAGATTACCTTTAAACATATATGTTCTATATATTTTTATATTACCTTTTTAAAAACCTTTATTTTGATACCCCATTCGATAGGTTTGGAAGAATTTTTAACACATTAGCTGTACCGATGAAAAAACTACATGAGCAAATCTGTTGCAAAGTTGATATATCAATAACAAACACATACATATATAAAGATTTGTCCATTAACAAATATGTTCTATTCACAGAGAGAAAGATCTAGAACTGGCGAAGCACATCGCGTACGTGCACCAGCACTCGTCGCAGCCGCCCAGCGAGGTGCGCGCGCTGCCCATGCGCCTCGTGCGCCGCTACCTCGCGCTCACGCGCCGCAAGCAGCCCACCGTGCCGCGCCCGCTCGCCGACTACATCGTCTGTGAGTCGCCCGCTCCCCACGTCCCACCGCCCACGTCCCACCGCTGGGCACGGGCCTCCCTTCAATACGAGGGGGGTTAGGTCGTAGTCCACCACTGGTCGAGTGCGGATTGGTGGACTGCACATGTCTTTCGAAAACTAGGCTAGGTTCTCTCAGACATGCAGGTTTTCGTCACGATTTTTTCTTTCATCGTAAGACAATTAATTGGTAATTATGTTGGAAATAATTCGCACATGGAAATATCAGAGGTGCGAGATCCGGATTTGAACCCTCTTCACTCGGTTTTCCAAGCGAGCGCGTTATCAATAGGTTTCCACTGTTGGCCTTCTATCTACTTATATATAATTATAAATTACGAGCAGTGTCCCGCGGCTTCACCCGCGTTCAAACTTCTGACCGCTACCATACTTCACAGGATCACTCGCAGGGCTAATCTGAAGATTGTCTGAAAATTTCGTCAAAATCGCTCCAGACATTTTGGAGTCCATAGGGAACATACATCGATTTTTATATATTTATACTAGCGACTCACCCTCGCTTCGCTCGGGTTCGTCCCTAACTTGATTCCCCATACAAACTTTCATCTCCCTTTTCACCCCCTTAAGGGATGATTTCCGGGATAAAAAGTATCCTATGTCCTTTCCAAGGTCTCAAACTATCTTCTTACCAAATTTCATCTAAATCGGTTCAGTGGATCCAGATCTTACCCCCTACAACGTCTCAAACTCCTAATCTCACAAACTCAATCTTTACCACTTTAAAATATTAATATAGATAAGTATATATATAATATAAGCCCTGACCATGTAATCTAACACATATTTGTTTAATCCCTGGAGGTACTAGCGAGATTTGAAAAGTTGCTTTTGTATTTTATAGACCATATTTTAATTAGGAAAAGATATAGGTTATCATCAATTATGATGACGATGATAAGAGTAGCGGAGGCATGGGCCAAAGTTAGCATTGATAAGAACTATGAATATAATTTTGAAATTGTCGCACATTTATCTATAATATTTTAAAGAGACACGAGTTTGTTTGTTTGAACGCGCTAATCTCAAGAACTATTATCCGATTTGAAAAATTCTTTTTGCATTAGATATCCCGTTTATTGGGGAAGGTATTGTATTGATATATAAGCCTATTTATATATCATCATGCTACTACCGAAGGGAGTGGAGAAGTAAGCATAAATGTCAACAAATCGGGAATACTGCCATACATTATTGTAAAACTGAAGTTTATATCGGAAGTTTTAATCACCGGACGAAGCCGCGGGTACTGCTAGTTGTACACATTTGTATATAAATACATATAAACATTATGTTATAGCGTCGTACGTAGAGCTGCGACGGGAGGCGCGCAACGCCCGCGACGTCACCTTCACATCGGCGAGGAACTTGCTCGCCATTCTGCGCCTCTCCACTGCGCTCGCACGACTCAGGTTATCATTCATATTAATGTTATAAATTGTGTTTTCCCGAATTACCTTATTTTCTAAGGCAATCCTTTCAATTTTTTCGCCCTTAAATTCTAATTCAGAATACAACAGTAAAGTTTAAAGTATTCTACTTATGCCATAAGGTTTTTTTACTTACATATAAGAATATAATATGAATATATCATTATCATAATAACAAATATTCTGCTATTGTTTAAAACACTCGATATGTTACAGGGGAATTGTATACATACATATTTGTTAAAATAATATTTGTTATAGATTGTCAGATGTGGTCGAGAAAGAAGATGTGTCCGAGGCTATTAGACTCGTTGAGATGTCGAAACAATCGTTACAACATGTTGAAGAAAATGTACAGAGGTATTTTTTTTTTTTTTAAATACACAAAATACATGTATGTATCAAGCTATATCAATATTCTATAACTGATAAATATTGACATTAGAAATGGCGCTCCTAGGGCCGTGCGGTAGATTTTTTCAGTATGATGTTTATTAATTAGGCTTTTGCTTAGAGCTGCATACGGAACTCATCAATGTATTTTATAAATATTTGTATGTAAAGTATATCCATACTTCCATACTTAATATTATAAATGTGAAAGTGTGTTTGATTGTGTTGTTTGTTTGTTTGTTGTCCTTCTTTCACGTCGAAACGGAGTGACGGATTGGCGTGATTTTTTGTGTGGATGTAGTTGGAGGGCTGGAGAGTGACATAGGCTACTTTTTACCGCGGGAGATCATCTTATTCCCACGGGAAAAAACGTGATAATACAATCCAAAAAATATTTATGATTAGAATTACTTGAAACTTGGTATTAATGCTCTTCAATAAAATTAAATAAATACATGTTTTAGCATGTTTCCAAATTCATCCTATAAGGGTGTAAAATAGGGGGTGAAAGTGTGTGTGAAACTACCTTTTTAGAGATTTTTTTGTAGTTTTGGCGCAAGCGAAGCCGCGGGTTGTGCTAGTTATTTATAATTTTATTGTTAAATATTTTGGTACTATGTGTGTATTCGATGGCTCCAAATTCCGCCCCTATATTTTGCTGCCTGAGGCGGCCGTCTCTTTGCATTATAGCACCGCACGCCCTTGGCGGCTTCTAGAGCCTATACTGCCATCAAACTAGATTTAATTTATTTATTTTGTAATAACAAAATGGATACAAATATATTTCTTAATTTAATGACAATTATTGTGTAACAAAACATGGGCAATAGAGTGCTGAGAAGCACGCACTAGCATACCCTCTGTCGCGTACATCTAACCTTCCACAGGTGTAAGAGACTATCATTTATTTCGCTCATAATCTTTATAATAAGATTTTTTCTGTATGTTATTACAGAGCAATTATTAGGTACAATATAATTAAATTTTAATGCTTCTGTTAACCCTAATTATATTTTATTTATATTTGTAATACTTTATTATAAAATCAATTCAAAATGTTCTTTTATTAAGTATAAGTAGACTTTTACAAGCACTTTTGAATCGTTACTTTATAAATTTTTTTAATACTTAAATAGAATTTCACTACATAAGTTATGAGGAAGCTACAGCCTGTTCGGAAGACAGCTTTGCTGAGAAGAGTCGGTGATAAATTCAATAGTTGCTCTTTTATAAAAATAGTATTTGTTTACAATATTGCAATGCGATAAATTTCATATTATGGCATTATCCATAAATAACGTTTAATATGTGAATTTAATAATTAAGAATTATGTATACACGAACGCTAATTGTACGTCATTTCCAGGGGCATCAGCGCGACGGACCGCATCTTCGCGGTGGTGCGCGAGTTGGCGGGCGCCGGCCGCAGCGTGCGCGTCGCCGACGTCATCGAGCGCTGCGTCGACAAGGGGTTCAAACCCGACCAGGTCATTATAATATCCTCCTGAACTATTTCTTTCCTCTTTGAGATTAGGCAGATGCGCAGGAGATTTTATCTATAGTCTATACTAATATTATATTTATAATTAGCATTGCCCGCGGCTCCGCCCGCGTTCAGGTGACCAAAAACCAAATTCTTAGGTTTTACATATTAGTATACTCTTACAATGCAGTTATTGGGTTTTTGTATTTTTTCTCAGAAATGAGATATTTTCCCGCGGTAAAAAGTAGCCTATATGTTGATCCGGATAACCAGCTATCATCATACCAAATTTCATCAAAATCTGTCCAGTGGTTTTCTCGTGATGCGGTAACAGACAGACAGACAGACAGACAGAAAGACAGACAGACAGACAAAAATTCTAAAAACTATAGATTCGGACTCTGTATCGATAATAATGTCTATTTCAATTAGATTTTCCAAAAAAATATTTAATGTACAGATTTGACTTAGTTAGAATTTTATTATATGTATAGATATTGTTAGCGTGTTTGTTTGTTTGTTCTACTTTCACGTTTTAACAGAGTGATGGATGGATGGATGATACTTTTTAGGTATGAACTCTAATATAGTTAAAATATTATACATCAATTTGTGATGTGTTTTAGGTATCGAAATATATTAGATTTGCTTTGTATCGGCTGGCATCGACTTCGAAAATATCTGATTAGGTATCTATTCTAAATGAAAACTCCCGTTTAGTTATTTTTTACATTTTAGTGCTTGGAAGTCGGTTTTTTTAAGTTTTTATATACCTAATAATATAGATGCCAAAAATTTTTATTAAATAATTTTTTTTTTAAATTTTATAAAATAAATATTAAAAATTAATTTTCATATATTAAACAAATAAGAAAATATTTATGTTCACATTTCATCATACGCAAATAGCAGTGTTTAATCGTTATTTATTTCCATAGGCTTTGATTACGCATTATTTTGTTACTAAATTTTCAACTTTATGCGCTTTGGGATATTAAAGATAATGACTTTGAACCGCTAATTGTGTTTTGTTATATAGTTAATTATATTCGAGGCCATAATGTGGTGTTTTTTTGCAAATTTAATGGACATATTACAGCTGGAATTCATTAATTAATTTATAAAGTTGTTTAACTTAATTATAAAATAATAATTGATTTAATTTAATTTACATACAATGAACACGTCATGGTTATTTTATATCATCAATATTACGTAAGTTAAAGTATATCTGCTCAAAATTGAGACAGATGAAGTGTGAATATCTAAATGGGTATTTTAAAAAGTATACCCAACTAAAGGGGGTGAGCTAAAAAAAGGAGAAATGGTGTGTATTTGTGTATTAACAATATTTATTTTGGCACTGCAGCGAATAGATTTTTTGGCTGAAACATAATCGAATGAATGATTACGTCAAATGTTGTGAATGTAGCGATAACATACATCTTCATATATTTTTTTTGTAAACATGATTTCAAATGTATACTCTTCTTATAATAACCATTCTTTATACTGTATGAAGTGTTTAGAGACATTTTCCTTATGCCTGTCATTGTGCGTTCGATTTCCATCCCAGCTAAATAGCAATGTTGACCGGAAAAAAGAAAGTAATACATTATTTTATGTTAAATACTAGCATTGCCATAGCATAACATAGTGTGTTCAGATGACCAAAAACCAAATTCTTAGGTTTTACATATTAGTATACTGTTACATTGTAGTTTTTGTATTGTTTCTCAGAAATGAGACATTTTTCCGCGGTAAAAAGTATCCTATGTTATAGTATAGTATTCCTATGTGTTGTATGTTGAACCGGATAACCAGCTATCACCATACGCTATTTTATCAAAATCCCTCCAGTGGTTTTTCTGTGATGCGGTAACAGACAGACAAACAGACAGATAGACGGACAAAAAATCTAAAAACTATAGATTCGGCCTCTGCATCGATAATAATGTTTGTTTCAATAAGATTTTCCAATAAAGTAAATTTGGAATCAATTAAAAAGTATTTATGTAATGAAAATAAACTTAAAAAAAGCACTCGCATAAGAAGTGGTTTTCTTTACATATGTATAGATAAATAGTAATTTTTGTCTTTTTTTTAAGGTGGACGCTTGCATCGAGGAGTACGAGAATCTCAACGTATGGCAAGTCAACCAAGTGCGGACCAAGATCACGTTCATGTAGGTTTACTTCTCTTAAGAAATATTTTGTGCCTTTACTGTGTGTAAGAATGACCTGATTTTCATGATTGTATTGTTTGATTTAATAAAATATTTCCATATAACTTCTTTTTTTATTTAACACCCTATTGTTCCTGTTTATAGAAATAGATATTATTGTAAATTTTTCTTAGTAGTCATCTCTTATAATGTTTAATAATCTTAATATAAGTCTAAATATAGATAGATAATCTTTCTAAATATTTAATGTACATATCGTGTTCATAGTATAAACCCACGATATAAAAGCTCAATGAACAATATTTTTATTTAATAACATATTTTTATTTTATTAAATTAAAATTAAATATTTGCTGGAAAATCTTATTGAAATAGACATTATTATCGATACAGAGACCGAATCTAAAGTTTTAAGAATTTTTGTCTGTCCGTCTGTGAGTGAGCTGGTTATCCATGTCAACATATAGGATACTTTTTACTGCGGGAAAATATCTCATCTCTGAGCTACACGTGGAAACGTAACTAGAAAATAAAAGATAAAAAATTTAAAAACTTTACTAAAATGGTATATATTTTTTATCTTCAAACTATAATTTTATGTTTTATTTCAACAATATATCATAAAATTCATTATTTCATAAGCGTCGGCGCGGAGTAATTTTCCTCCGCAAATGAGAAATAACCAGCTTTATGAAACCTTAAGTTACCGTAAGCACCTTAAGTTTCTCATTTTCTATTTGTTATTTTAACTTATTATGACTCCATATTGTTTGAAATTTAAAAGGCAAATTAATTCAATTTTTGCATTTCACAACGGAAAACCGTGCCAAATGCACGCAAGCTGTAAATTCTTTCGTTTACGAAGTTATAGGTGTCGTAAAAATGTACATTGTTCAGGATCGTGTTTCCTCACACTGGCCGAGCCCTGGCTGTGGTTTATTACGGTTTTACGACCAACAAGTATTTACTGCGCGTATACGATCATGTCCGAGTTATTGGCAATTTTGATACATAATTCATAACAAAATGGACGCTAATAAATTATTATGATATTAATAAGTGAATACCGTCGTTTGACGTACGGTCATAAAATGGTCAATGAAAAGCAACCTGCATCATAAATATTATGTAGGAACCTGTCAAAGTAGATGTCCACACAAAATATTCATTATTTCAATTTTATTTCTCTAACAGTTATTTATGTTTCTCATTTGATCGTCGTTATAAAGTTTTTAGTAACAGTTTTGTTACCAAAAACTTAAAACGATTAATGAATTCTAATCTATCCTGAGCGGTTTTACCACTCATAGGCCCGGCAGGTGAAAACCGTCGCCGTTCAACAATATCACGCAATAGAATATTTTTATACATTTTTGCTTTTTCAGTTGTAACTATGGCGTGTTTTTAGTGGAGAAGCTGCCTATGCAAAAACAAGAAAGTTTAGTTCGCACGGGAATCGAATTCGCTACCACAATTCAACTGGGTTAAATCATCGTCCACATAACTGTATGTTGCAAATAATAAATATGCATTCAAAGTTATAAGTGGTTTCACCTTCATTAAACGTGAAATATTTAAGTCAAAGTAAAAAATAGGCTTTGTAACATTTGACATGATTTAGTGTGGCGTTGCTTTTTACACATTTTATGTAGGTCGCGGTATACGAAATGGGTCACGAGACTCAAACGGTTTAAAGGCACGTATGAATTGTGCGATTTTGTCTAAAGCGAAATAAGAACACGATAATATTTCCTATCAATAATAAAATAGCGATGTCAAGTGTGAAGCGGACTCGAGCAATAAGCGTGCCTACTACACAATATATTTTTGTAACGTGCTCTTTAATAAAGTATGTCTTTATAATGGTTATGGGTTCATACTTCTAGCTAGATATTCATAGCACTGAGCACAGAGGTTAGTCTCTATCTTTCTGATACTCTAATCAATGTTATAATAGGTACTAATTAAAGACTTAAAAGCGAAATAAGCCGCGTTTAGTTATCTTCACAGTTCATAAATAAAATTAAGTATAGTTTAGTCCGCTCATATCACTGGCCGCTCGTCACTTACGAGCTGCAATTTCTGGTGTTCTTTTAATGGAGTATGGAGCCATTCTCGAAATCCGCCCTTCGAGCCCGATCACTTATTGCTTGATGTGCAATTAATTTGGCATGATCTGTGGCAGGTCCTGTGTTAACGATCGCCTAGAGAAAATTGATCTGTGGCTTTAGTTTCAACCACAAGTCACAACCAAATCTTGACGGCTTCTTGTCTGGTCTGGCTTTTAAGCTGTTTTGAGCATTGTAATTAACTTTTATCTGAAATTGCTTTAAAATCAAAGCAATTTTAGAAAAAACACAAAATCTTCTAAATTTTACTAATAATAAGTAACTTCTTAGTTACGTAAATGAAAGTTATGTGAAAGCAAACTTGATAAATTCTTTGTTATTTTACTTGTAATAATAGTGCTTGTTACAGATACACAGTTAACTTTTTGTCATGTTATCTATGAGGGAGATTCGCAAAGTTCAAAGGTAACAACGGTAAATGCTGAGCTTTCTATAAACCACACAATGCTTTTTGAGACATTTTCTGGTAATTGGGCAGTGAAATCAGTTGGTAACAATTTGTCCTTATTGCTTAAATTCAGCATTTTCAGTCAACTGGGAATTCAAAGTTTTAGAATTCAAAGGCCTACATTTTTTGTTTACATTTTAAAGAATGGATATGTAGAGAGAAAGAACTGACTCTAGTTCTATAAATGAACTTTTCTACCCTTGTGACCAGTCTATTGTAAGATTGATAAAAAACATTGGCGGATCTATGAGTGTTCATATATTAGTTCGCTTTTTTCACCGGAACCTAAAAAAATATAATGGCATATTTTATTGTACGGGTTTCATTGTACTGTTGTTTAAATTATATAGCTAGTATAAAATAATTAAAGTTGACGCTATTCGCCAAAAATCATTCACAGTCGACAATTAAATGCTTTAAAAATGAACAAAACGTTTTCGACAAATTCACTGTGTTGACCCGATTATGAATAAGAAGTTAAAATTAAATAAACATTTCGCCTTAAATACAAAAACACTGGAAATGTTTCTGATGATAGCTATTTCATTTATTTACTTTCTTTCCTCCTCAAACTTTTTACGGCGCACACCTTACGCTAACTTTTGGATAGCAAGCGAATTTCTGACTTCAAGTTTCACCAATGATTAATGTTAGCTAAAAGATTTATAGCTGGGATGGTATTCCTACGATGGAAAATTCTTCTAACAATCTTTCAATAAATAAAAATATATAGAATTTTTATCTAACAGTATTATTATTATTGAAAAATATACGCTTGACATACATTGGTAGAGTTCTGACAAAGCTTTTATTCACTTTAAAAATGTGTGTACAAAAACTCATCCTCTTTCAAAAGGCTCTACCTTGCGCTCTATAACACGATACATACATTTATTTACTATTTACTGTTGGTCTTCACCAAGAGTGTCAGACTGCGAGTTCCGTTGAGGTGTTAGTGGCATTGTAGAGCACCCTCGTACATCTCATGTTTGTAACATTGATTTTTATTTATTGCATTATGGTTTCTATGTGTGGAACCATAAGAATCAGGTACTACTATGTAAAGCACTGTGCTAGTGTGTTGTGTCTAGAGTTTGTCGCTCGACGACGGATGCTCATTGTGGCGAAATGTAAAACGCTGCTTCGTTCCGCCGGGAAATGTGCGACATTTACGACGTTATACTGTCGTGGAACTGGCAATTGCGTGATTTATCAAAGGATTGAAAGACTTTCTTACATTTGCGCGAGTAAAAAACGCCGTTCGGTCGTTATAGATAGGTATTAAACTTCAGTCTACGAAGTAAATCATGGTGTTAGTATTCATTTTATAAATTGTATTTCTATTTGCAAATCAGTTTTTTTATGTTTTGCCACCAAAGGACACACCGTATCCGCTAAGAAATCTTTACCACGATTGCGAGTACACTGTCGCCGGCGCTAACCTTCAATTTTATGAAAAGGACCAAACTTTATATTGAAGTTATCCTTGATTTGAGTCCTTATGGGTTTGTAAAAGAGCTTACATTTGTAGAAAATAATATAAGTAGATGTGATTTTTCGGCGTTTTTTCACAGCAAGCAGGTTTCCGCGCCACCCTGCTCCCGCGCACCGGGCCCGGCTCGCATGCATTCCTGGCGTGTTAGTCACACAACCGTTGGATTAGTTTAGAGATCGAGATTTTATCATCAGAATGGCAGCCAGGATAATTAGAGGTGCATGGCTTTATGATGATTTGTGGTGAACCTTCTATGAAACTGGCTTCATTCAAATCTTTCTTTTTTTGGATTACATATCATAATACAATGTTTTTTTTTTAAATATACATTTTTTGATACGATGACTACATAATAAAATTTTATATAACATCGAGTTCCCACCTTATTGGAATAAAACTCGCGATGCACATAAATGAGTAATAAGAAGTAACTGTTTTTTCTGCATGTTTTCTTTAAGTCCCAAGAGATGTTATAAAAAGTTTTTTTTTTTAATCTAATCATAAAGATTCAAGCAAAATTAATAGTACGTGTTAATTCATTATTCAAATCCAAATTTATAATAATTTTACTATGCAAATATATTAATCGACACTTTTTAAAAAAAAGTGAAAACAATTCAAAATTAGCAATTTGTAGCTAATGTTTTATTTTTATTATAGTACTGTTACATAATTATTACTATATTGTTATATTACTGAAAAAACATAAGAAATTCAGTATATAATAAAGTAATGAGTATGTATGAAATGACAAACTTCAAATTATCATTTATTTACACTGTAGATCATAAGCATAACCTGTTTCAACGTGTCAATACTTAAAGCTCTTTTATTTTTTTACTGTAAATTTATTATTTATATGAAGAATTTTATTTATGCGAAAAAATTTAAACTCTAGAAGGTTAACCAGATAATATGTGCGTTAAATCAAATAACTATTTTTCATAGATTTTGGTTTTTTATACTCTTTATACATATTTTACTCTAAAATGCAAATACATATATATCTATGTGTAGAAGGTATATTGTGCCTTTAAGTATGTGAACAACGCGAAGCTTGCGCGGCGCGTCAAAGCATTGCCCACGGCGATTTTCGCGCTTCGAGCTTCGAACCCGCCACTACATACTTGTTCGAATATAATATCGATAGAAAATTCTTGTATCACAAATCGTTCGGGAATATTTTTTATCAATATTTAAAATGATACAAATTCATATAACTTTTTTTGTATTTCAATGAAAATTTAGCAATGTAAGCATTCATTTTCGCAGTAGAATAACAATGGTGCAACACCATCTACCATAGAAGATTGCTTATAAAGATTTTGGTACATTAACTATCCTTAAAAAACTTACATATTATGTGGAATAGACCAATATTTTATTAACTCCATCAATCAAATTGGTAAAGTAGCATAATATTTCAAAGAACACAAAAAGTATAATTTTAACACATCTCCAACGTACACAGTAAAATGTCGTGGTAATGATCAAGTGATCTCGTGTGACGGTTTTTTATCGTGTGTATCAACGGAGGCGATATTATAAATTAGGCTCATATCTCCAGCGGTGACAGGCTTTGAAGGGTGGGAACGCTGGCTGTATGCGCACTGTTTGCTTTAAGACATTCTTTTTATTACTTGTCTGTGGACGCGCGTCCTGGTACAGACGCCTGACGCAGACTAGCCGCCATATTACATATTTTTTGTATCAAGTCACCAGTTTTATGTTATTTTTATGCAATTTGTAAAAAAGAATAAACGCTGTTAATTTTGTAATGTTTTCATTAGTACTTTATTTATTTTATCAGAATTGGTTGCGTTTGTTTTATGATATATTTTTTAGAAAAGAAAGCTATCATCTCATATGTGACTATGTGGTGTCTATGCCCATATAAGTTATAATTTTAAATAACTTTAATTTAAGTTAAATTGATTTGAAAACAATAAAAGACCTAGTAAGTGCACATTGATAGAGTAAGGGAATTTTAAAGTTCAATGACCATTCATCTGCACAGATAAATAAAAATGACACAAACATTTTTCATAAGTGGAACATAGACGCCGAGGAGGGCGAAAAAATTCTATTCTTTACCATCTTTTGTTTGATATTACTTTGCACGATATTAATGATTTGGAACTCACTGACAATAGAGCGTTTTTTCTCTTAACTGAACGACAATACTGTTTCCAATCACTTTGGAAAATGGACTATAATTCTAACGTTTCTTATTATTATTATGCATTTTTCATAAAATAATATTTCGAGTCAGAATGCGTGCTTTTTGCATAAATAAGTTACTTATAGTATGAGGTGTTCGTTTAAATAAAATAAGTCGATCTTTTAATGTGTTATAATGTAGGTACTTTATGTGATAGAATAGGATTGTTGCAGCATCTATTTTGTTATTACACTAAGAAAGTTTTAACCAAACGCTTATAATTTACTTATTTCCTTTAGTATTTTCTTAATGCGTCTGGTTAATATATAGTAAATATCATTATCGTACACAAACCCGTACTTAATTAGTAAATCAGTCTGATGGTACTACTTACACTGAAAATTAATTCCATTGAAAATATTCGAAGTTATTCAAAATAAAGGAATTCACTTCAATCGTCGACGGGTAATATATATGCCTTATTAATATTATACGGACAATTATGTGCGTTTACGAAATCCGTAGGTAAATGATGACGTTGCATTATTTTACCCTAAAGCTATGGCTACACATGACGCAATATCGGTTTACGTGAATTATAATGTTATCGTAAAACAATTAATGTAAATATTTTTTTATTGAATGTTTTTGTTAATATACTTTACTTACTATATTTTTAACTAGCATTGCCCGCGGGTCCGCCCGCGTTCAGATGACCTAAAACCTAATTCTTAGGCTTTACATATTAGTATACTCTTACATTGAAGTTTTTGTATTTTTACTCAGAAATGAGATATTTCCCGCGGTAAAAAGTATACTATATGTTGACCCGGATATCCAGCTATCATCATACCAAATTTCATCAAAATCTGTCCAGTGGTTTTCTCGTGATGCGGTAACAGAGAGACAGACAGAAAGGCAGACAGACAGACAGACAAAAATTCTAAAAACTATAGATTTGGACTCTGTATTGATAATAATGTCTATTTCAATTAGATTTTCCAAAAAATATTTAATGTACAGATACGAATTAGTTACAATTTTATTATATGTATAGTTAACATGGTACTACGTGCAAAATATAAATAAATAATAAATATGTTAGATTTATTACAGTCAAGTGCAAATTAACTGTTACTTGTCATGCAAGTGTTAAATTACTTTTTTTACTATATTTCATATTTATTTTTACCGTTCTTGTGAACACAGAGTTATTTGTGCATATTTAAGCGAGAGACGTATAAAACGGTTTGATACAAAGGTTGTTTTATTTGAAATTTTTCATGGTATCGGACCATTGTTTGTTTTTGTAGAGATTTTTTGCCCATGACTGCTAATCGTTTGCTTGTGTCGACAAGATACGACACGCCTTGCTACACGTCGTATTTTGGATTTTTGTTATCTACATTTCACACATTAAAGTATAATTTACTTTGATCTAACAGAGACTCAGGAGAGCGATCACATACATTTGAAGCTAATTATTCAAATTTAGTTGTACCACAAAAACAAATAAAAAGAAAATAATTTATATATTACATATATATTGTATGAATAAGATTCGAAGATGATCCGCCAATACGTAGTTCCTATTAGACTTCGAAAACCTATAATATTACTTATAGTATATCTGCGAAAAGTAGACCTCGGGAGCACAAACTGCATTTTGAGGAGCTATTCTACTCATCATGCTGAAGAACCTCATCAGATCTTCACCATTTTTTTAAACTAAGTTAAAGTCACCTTTCAAATAACAAAGAACCATCGAAATCGGATCTCAAAAGTCAGAAATATCCAGTAGCCTCCTTTTTGCCCTTTTTGGAGGAAATACCTCCCCAATTGAAAATCTCTGGTGACGAAATAAATCTATAAAGTCTTAAGATATGTATACCAAGTTTCGTCCAGTTGTTAAATATGGATGTTAAATACGACCTGTAGAGGAGTACCTACCAAAAACTGATAGAGGAATATAATAAATTTTCTTATATTATATGTATGTATTACGTAATCTCTCATTATAACCACACTCTACGTAGAGCGTTAAAGCGTTGAGAACAATATTTTTATAATTATAATAAAATGTTAATAATCAAAAAAAATATTGTACTACTATAAACATATTTCTATGAACAGTTATATTATAAAATGTATAAAAGAAAAAAAAATGCCTGCAGTCTAAAAGGTGATGCGTAAGCGCACTTGCAAACAATAGACATAAACGCGCGCAACTGCCTTTACCCCACGCACGCACATCTTAACAATTTTTTTCCGTTTATTCACATAATTTCCTGTCGTTCAACGCAAGGAATGACCGCCAAAGTGCCTTCATACGCATTGTATGCAACAAATGAAATAAAATAAATGTGGCGCCTTCCGTTAGAATCATTTCGAAGGTATTCAGCGCGAAATATTTGTTAATAATAAATGAGACGTCCCTTTTATTACTAGCAACACTCTTAGTTAAGGCAAGCTTAGTTGTATAAATATGAGGTTGAAGGTAGAAGCTGTTAACGTATACATTTATTATTTATTTTAAATCGTAGTAATATTTTACTTTATATCAATTTATTAAATAACTAGTGATTCACCCTCGCTTCGCTCAGGTTCGTCTCGTACGTCGTTCGTCGTTCGTCGGTACGTTTCAACGGTTAGTATGAAATACTAATCTTTGAATTTCTCGGCTTTTCTGTACTATAATATGTATGTTTTGTACATATAAACTTGAATCACTCTATTTATTAAAAAACCGGATCAAAATCGGTTGCGTAGTTATTATACATAGGGACAGACAGACAGCGGGAAGCGACTTTATTTTATATTATGTAGTGATGTACTTAAAGCACAAAATGCATTAATTCAATATTACATTTATCCCATTATATTAGAAGCAATGAAGTAGTTTAAAATAATAAAAAATTTAACGCTATATCCTACACCTTGTAGCCGTGTATTAGAAGCCGCCGCTCGCAACAATAGCATCGCGGCGGGCGGCGAGCGACCCAAAGAACCTCAATGAACCTCCCTACCTGGATTATCTATCGGGTGATAAATTAAAAATATGGCGTTTCAACGGCATTCATCATCCGAATGGGTCATTTCGGTCTAGGGTGTATTGTTCACAAAAAAAAAAAATTAAGTGTTTTGTATGCTCCTCAACTTCGATTGTTTCTGTACTACTGAGAAATTCTTTGGTCTGAATGTTAAAATTCATGATAAAATATTCATTCTAAACAAGGTTAAAGTGTAGAATTAGGTTGAAATTAGGAATTTCAATGACTTATAATATTTCACCTAATATTGATATAATATTACCGTCGTGGTATAAAAAATACCCAATATTTACTTAATTAAATATCTGAATATGATAAAGTTAATTAAATTTGTAGTTGAGAATTCAATTTATAAATTATTCGTCTCTTTTTCTTTAATAGTAATTAGCTTGAATTCTAAATATGTATGTATTGGGTATATAGACATATTTAGATATAAGAATATATTGGTTTTAAAAAATACCATCTTATAATCTAATATACTATAAATATCTCGTGTCACGTTGTTTGTGGTCGCACTCCTCCGAAAAGGCTCGAACGATTTTAATGATTTTTTTTTGTATATTTGGTAGATATGAGACTATTCTCATGGTATGGTACGGTATGGTAGATCATAAAGTATTTTTCACCCTTCTACCCTCACCACCCATTTTTTAAGTAATTATTATATCAAATCCTATAAAATAATGATTAATGAACACCTGTAATAAAAGATTCTTGACAGCTTTTACAATACATTGTACATACAAATGTATTTTAATACGGGAGCTTAAAAGCTATAAAAGCACTGTTAATTGAGAAACGTTGTTTATATGTTTGTTACACTTGGTTTATAGTAACATGTGCGATGTCATCGCGACCCGCTGCAATTTCACGTGTTCGCTGTGGCTTAGCTTTGAATTTTGTGAAAGATGATTCATGAAATACGAAATACACTAGAAGTCCACCTACAAACCACTCTTATTTAATCTATGTCCCTTTTCAAATAATATTACCTACTTTACTAGTTAAGTAGTTTATGAACTGGTAAGTTATTTAATTAATGTATGTGGCTGAAAATATGCAAAAAACTCCTATTTATATTAGAATTAAATGAAAAATTTCCTTTAAATACATCAGATACCACATCTAAGTCTCAGTTCCGAGTTACGGCAGTCGGCAGCAAGAGCGACAATGGTTCAATATCAGTGCGCGCGCATCGTCGCCGCATACAGCCGCGAGGGGCATCACGTACCTAGTACGACGACAGCCTTATTTATAGAATGCACGCTATTTTGTCACGTAACTTTTATTGTCAATTTGGGAAAAATAACTGGACGGTTAGGAAATGACGTGAACTGCTGTAGTTATTGCTCTAAATGCGCATTTCCGTTATATTGTATTTCAGAAGCTTTCATGAATGAAACTATCTTTTACGACAATCGAATATAATGTTATATATTTCTGGATGAATTATAAATATAATAACAAATAAAAGATAAAAATATAATAGTAATCTACATGTTTTTACTTTACTTTTTTTTATTCAATAAACTGTCATAATTATATCGTTAAATAAATTTCCTGCAAAATGTCACAAAAAGAAAAAGAAAATTGAAAACCAGAGGAAAAGTAACTAAACCTTTTTGGACTTTAAAGTTTGTTTTTTTATTATTTTTGTTCCTAATTTATAACGATGCAGTCTGTGGCAGTATTCGGTCGCCCGCTCAGTGCCGGGTGACCAGTTCGGGAAGGCGCTCCGATGTGGTCGCACGCGCGCCGAGTGCCCGTACACAGCTCCGCGATCGGGAGTGAATACACTACGAGAAATAAACGCGTTTGATATAACAAAACATTTTATCAGTGATAACTGTGACCATGAAATATTTAGTGGTGGTTTTGTATGTTGCGGCGTGTGCGGCTGCCGCGTCCGCTGCTGCCACCTCCTGTGCTCTCTCTGAAGAGTTCTTCGCGAGGCACAACATATCAGCTCATGACAGCGATAATGAACCAGGTGCAGATTTTTAAAAGCATACCTTTATATGGCTCGTAGTAATATCACTTGGCCATTTTCTGAATCTTTCCATTAGCACAAATAAGTAAAATAACTTTGCTAATTTTAAGCTGTCAAAACTAAAAGTAGAGTTATTTATAATAGAGTTTACTCTTTAATTACATTATTACGTATGCCGATTAGGACATAAATAATTTAAACATATTTTAAAGCAACTTATCATATAAAAGCTTATTTGTTATATTATGTGCTATTTTTAGCAAAACTCAAGAAAGTTCATAAGGAAAGTAATAAAATAAAATACTATTGCAAGTAAATAAGTGAACTTCTTAGTCCGAGGTAATAAATCGTAAATTTATCAACATTACGACACTTACTAGAAATTATGGAAATGTCCACACAACTGTGCATAATATTATAATGTATTAACAAGATTTTGAATTATTCATATAAAACAAATAGCTATTTGATAGCTTAATTACACAAAATAATATGCTGTTTTAGAAGGTAGTCAAATTTTAAAGTAATACTTGGTAATGCCTTTAGATATTCAAACAAAATGTGTTTTCGTTAATAGCTGAGAGGTTAATTGATCCGTTAACATCTCTGGATTGTTTACAAGAAAACGGTGTCGGATAACCAAAAGTCAAAACGAAGCGATGAGACACGAGTGTGCAGTGACCGCCGCCGGCGCACGCGTTTTCAGCTGATGTTTGATCACTTTCAATTATCTCTAATTTACACAATTTTACGATTTGAGCTTATGAACTGAACGTGAATATATGCTAAATTAAAATGTTTTAATTGCTTATAGATATACTAACAACACATATAAACACTATATCAAATTTAGAGTCAACATTTATAAATATTAGACGCTCTACAATAATTTTAACAGAGCAAGAAATAATTAATTAGTCGGTTTATATTTCTAATTTATTAAATACAAACGACTTTTTACTCTTTGAACTAAAAGAGAGACTTTCGTCTACTTCTCTTTAAATATCGACTATTTATCTATGTAAGTTTATTCCATATACAAATGTTTGAATATACACATTGTACGGAAATCCATCTCTGGAACTCTACTATGTAATATTACAAGCTCCTACTGCTTTACGGTTGCCTTGATACGAGTTTATTAGTTAGTAGAATGTTTAAGTTAATTGTATACTAAAGACTCTTATTTATCTGTTATTCTGTCATATAATTATAACGTTTAATAAGTCGAACCGTTTGCGTGTATGAATTTGCACTACGCATAGGTGCGGGTTCCGGTTGTGAGCTTTGACAGTTGATGGATTGTAATATATTATTACGTTAGTGTGTTCGTATACCGCACTTATAATATTGACATGACAGTTTAAGATTCATGATAAGTATTGATTGATATTTTACACATTTGTTACCGTTACGTGAATTTAAAGAGTGATTTAATAAAAAAATGCTATCATAAAATTCTATAAAGACTGATTATTTGCTACTTGCAAGGATATTAAACACACGCACGTACGAAAGTAAATTATTTCAAAGAAATATCGTGGAAATCTTTTTTTTTTGGGATTGTTCCTTTGTCTTTTTCCTTGTAACGAGTCATTAGCGGAGGAAAAGATTTTTTTCTGAAATCTTTTTAATCTCATTAACGTATATTTATACTTAATATAAAATTACATCAACTAGTAAGAAATGATGTAGAAAAAAAATCTCCAATGACACCATAATGCGAGTTTGATGCTACCGACGCGGCGCCGACAGCCGGCGTGGCGCTCGCGGTGATTAAACATGTAATGCAAAAACATTCAGAAGGAATTACACCGCGAATATTTAAATATAACTCTACTTTGCATCTTATTGTATTATATCTGCATATGTTTTTAAGTAATTAAATGATATTATATTTGCATATAATCATTAAATTAATGTGTTATTTCTATTTAAATTAATTTTCGTTTCATACCTATAAATTTAATCATATTTAGATAACCTATTACTTTATATGAGTGTTGTTATGAATTTATAGATAATATATAAACTATCTCCGCGAGCAAATGGATACAACACGTTTTGAACTAACCCGGATAGATACAGAGGAATGTACCTTGCTTTAGACTACATTTGATAAGATTAATTGTATAATAACATTGTTACTATACTGGCATTGTGTTTGTTTAATGGTGTAATGTAAATAAAATGCGATATGTGAAGTCAGCTGGTGCGACCCGACACCCGACCCTGAACTCTGAGCATGAATGGAACAATCGTTTATTATATCGAATACATCATTTTCGCGCTACGCAACAGCCTTGTAAGAGTTTATTTAATAAAAAATGAATGCGAGAAAATGAGCATGCGACAAGTAGAATATTGAATCAGTTGCCGATCGTAAACGGTTTTTAGGGGAAACTCACGAAAAGTTACGAGTCTGGCAGAACCGCTAGGAAGGGGTGCGGGGTGAATGACGGCGGATAGGCTTTGTTACTCGCGCTGGCATTCCTCGCCTGGGAACCGGGAACCGTCCGCCCGTCCCGCGCCCCCGCGCCCGCCCTCACCCCCGTCCTCGCCTCCGCCTCGACGTCCCGCACACATTCCAGCCCTCTCTCACTTTCATTGTTCCTGTCGGCGCGGGAGGTCGCCGCTCCTCGTACAAATAATGGAACCAGTTGTCTAAGTGGGGAGGACTTGTTGGCTCACTCCAATAAACACGTTCGCCGTAGTCGTAAATGACATTTAGGGAAAACGGGGCAATTGGAAATATCGATAAAAACCTCAATCGGGATCGCTTCAGCATAAATTATCAATTTTAATTCTAGCTCCAGGGAACGCTTGTTAAGCATTTGTTCTATATTTAAATATAGTATTTTTTTATGATATCCTTTTTTACTTTATCGGGGAAACATGAAGTTTTCGTTAGTATGCAAATTTTCTTGATGATGATAAAGATTAAAAAATATTATAATTCGGAAGTAAAATATGTATAAATGTATACATAATATGCATTTACGATATATATATATATATATATATATATATATATATATATATATATATATATATATATATATATAGATAAAACATCATTAATGTAATATATAAGTACATTGTTAAAACCGATTGTTAATTTATACTAAAAAGACAAAGAAAAATATGAGTAGTAAAACACTTTTTAAGTGTAATGAAATCATCCCCTTTTAACAACAATAGGGTATTATTATTATAATTTATCACCCATTGGTAGATAGACTTAGCCATTGTGCCTGCTGCGAAGAGCAGGTATGTTCTACTTCGCTTTTCTTAATGTGAATCATGCGATTAGGTTTTTTGCTTATGATGAGGTAGTGATTTCGTAATTGTGTACATATGTAGTAGCTCATTTAAAACTGGTAAATTACTTTTGTAAAGTTATTTGATTTGAGTTGTAATATATTACTACTAAACGTGCATAATATATGCTCTTTCAATTTCGCAATTGTTTTAACAAGACTCCCGTTTTATAAGGGGACGAGTTTTAAGCTCCTACATCTGCTACCTTGATCATGTTTGTTACACTAATATATGAATAGTATGAATTACAATGTACTGTATATTACATCAGATTAGGCGTTAAATAAATCGGTCAAGCTTTATTCTCGTAACATATAATCTATACATATAATAAAATTATAACTAAGCCGAATCTGTACATTAAATATTTTTGGGAAAATCTTATTAAAATAGACATTATTATCGATACAGAGGCTGAATCTATAGTTTTTAGAATTTTCGTCTGTCTGTCTGTCTGTTACCGCATCATAGAAAAATCACTGGAGGGATTTTGATGAAATTTGGTATGGTGATAGCTCGTTATCCGGGTCAACATATAGGATACTTTTAACCGCGGGAAAATGTCTCATTTCTGAGAAAAAATACAAAAACTGCAATGTAAGAGTATATCAATATGTAAAACCTAAGAATTATTTTTAATATATTTTTTAAAATTTATATGTTGAGCATTAAAAAAATAATTATGCTATTATTTTTTTTAATTTATTTACATACATTTTTTTTCTTATATTTTTATATTGTTGTTAAAATTGATAAAAAATTTAACACATTTTTTGTCACAAAAATTATTAGTAATTTATATACTAATCTCCAGTCACTGGTTTATTCGAGAGCCGTCTAAAATTTTGATTCATTTCGGTTGCTCGGAATGCCATTGTGTCGAACTTACCTGCGCCGTCGCAGGTAAGACCGTTCCAAGATTATTTATATGCTTTGACAAATACTTGTTAGTTGCAAAGCCTTATCTGCACCTCGTTTACATGATAAGTATGAGTACCTATTATGTACATTGAAACGCTAGAAACTGCATACATAGTTAGAAGCAGAGAAGCTTTTTACTTTAAAAATAAATAATAAAGCCGGATGGGAGAATATTTAAGTTTAAGATAAATAGAGCAATATAGGAAAATGGTTTAGCTCTGAAAATTTATTACGATGCATTGGCACTAGTTAAAATAAATCGTAGTACTTTTAAATCGAATTTTCACGTTTTTGCACAACACGTAGTTTTTACTCCGTGCTTTGATTGCGAATGGTGATGGAGTACGAACATGAATTATAAAGAAATTGTACGGCACGTTTGTATGTGACTATAGCCAACGATGCACGTCGAATGATATTTCTCAGAAAAAAATGCATTAATTAATTAATGCAAGTTAATAAAAGGGCGAGGCAGTCTAATAATGTGCAGTAAACATTTTTAAGTAGCTAAAGCCGGAAGTTTTTAGATTAGTATCGTATCTGTTTCCTCCCAATACGTGTTTGTAAATTGAAATTAAAATTAAGTTATTTATTTCTTACTTCATCCTTTTAGTACTAAAAAGCCAGCTAACGACCTCTCACCGGTATAAAGACTGATTGAGGCGTTAATTTTGCCGGCACTTTGTCGTATTCATTTTTCGTCTCTTTCCGCTTTTAAATATCTAAGAGACATTCAGCTAATTCGGTTCCATTATTCCATAGTGCTTTAGCGTCGAACATTTTACAAATGGCTATAATTTTAAAACTTTTGTTAACTGCAAGCGCTTTTAGTGATAATAACTTTTAAATGTAACTTTTCTATGTACTTAATAATGAAATTTATTTGAATTATGATGAAAACTTTTTAAATAAAATACAGATAAACGATAGATTTTGATATTATCCATAATCCAGCTATATTTAATAGTAAACTTAATTAAAACCTTTTTTTATTGAGAAATAGAAATATAAAACATTCCAACAATTCTAATTAGTGTCTAGAGACGTGCTTACTTAATTTTATTAAAGACTCCGATAGCAAGTGACCGACCGCGCGTCCTAGTGTTGAATTAATTAACAAAGATAAGACCGTGCTAATTATTAGAGGGACTATTAGATCTGCCCTGCATTTACCAAGGGGCCAAGAAGATGGGTTATCGTTTATAGTATTTCGTTTGTCATATACATCCTGTGGAAATATTTAGTGTATGTATAGGTGAGTGTCTTTCATTGCGTAACTAGATTGTCACGTACATACATACATACAAGTATATATGCACGTATATATAAGTAATATTAAATAATAATTTGAGGCTGAAATTCACAATATATTTTATTCACATAATACGAAATACGAGACAAAACTTCAAAGAGTATAAATTATTCTCTGTAAAAGTTACTAATACCAGATCAATAGTCCCGCGTCTAGCGCCTAATAATTTATAGGGACGTTTCAGAGCTTCTATCAAAGCCTCCAGAGCTCATTTAAAACGTAAATTCATAACGGATATTGCCAGGTCTTTTTTCATATTTAATGCATTTATTCATTTAGGTTAAAAGTTACCTTGTAAAAACAGGTCACCAGGTAAAATATAACGAAGTCGAAGTTAGATCCCCCCCAGAGGCAGCGGGAATGCTACCTGCTGGTGACAACGTTAATAAAAAAATTATGATATTACAGAACTTTATGTTTATTAAATTTTCATAATACTGGTACGGTTAAACCTATAAATCGTTTTCTTAGATAGTATTTAATTTAAATCAGTCAAGATGTTTGAATAATCTTTACACAGAATAAAAAGAATTCGCTTCTGCTGTCACTTAGATCTTTTAAGCTATTCAACGGATTTTAATGCAGTTTTCAGCAATAGATAGAGTGATTCAAGAGGAAGGTTTATATGTATAATACATGCATATTATAGTACAGAAAAGCCGAGAAATTCAAAGATTTGTATTTCATACTAACCATTAAAACGTACCTAGGGACGAACCTGAGCGAAGCAAGGGTGAGTCGCGCTAGTTTATACAGATAAATAAAATTGAAGTGTCTGTTTGTAATGTCAAAATAATAGATTTTACTAAATGCATATGAAATTATATACGGTACTTTTAAGAAAAACAGACTTTTTTTTATTTTTGTCTGTCTGTCTATTTGTTCCGGATAATCTCTGCAACGACTGGACTGATTTTGACGGGACTTTCACTGGAAGATAGCTGATGTTATAGGGAGTAACATAGACTAATTTTGTTTTAGAAAAAGAATTAGGGTTACGCTCAAAAAAATAAAACGTACCTAAGGACGAACCCGAGCGAAGCGAAGGTGAGTCGCTAGTATCTTAATAATTTTATGTTATTGTTTGTTCCAACATGTTCTGGAGTTAAATAAATATGTAAGATATTGGCAATATTTCCCTTTTTTATATTTGATGTAAAAATCATAGCTATCATTTACAACTAACTGATTTGAAAATACTAAACGACCACTTTTTATGTTTATGTTTCCTTAATGTAAATATACCGTAATCATTAGCAGTTGTCACATTGACCAGAGCAAGTAGTCGCCTGGTGTTAGTTACACCCTTGTGGGCTTCATATCGAGTTTCTATGAGTCATGGTACATACAGGTCAACTGCCTTTTTCATTGATTACTAAAAACATCGAAAAACTAAAACAAATAAAAAAAAAACTACGTTTAAAAAAACCGACTTCAAAAACGAAAAAGTATAAAATAACTTAATAAATATTTAATTTAATACACTTCATATGAAAACCCTTTTATATTAATAAAATACTATTATTTGTTTGAAGTCGGTGCCAAGCCAAATGTAATAGTAGGTACCTACCTACACTCGCCGCGATCTGAGAAATCTGTACTAAAGGCATAGTTTTATTTATGACTTACTTGAATTTTAAAGTAGCTAAACCTTTTGTTCCGAATATTAATTAAATTAACGAATTAGCCAAGTTTAACTGTAACATCTATTCTTGTAAAGCATACATACTTTAAAAACCTTTAAATGTAGGTAATAGAACCTTTTTAACCACAGCCATTAGTGGCTGCCACATCGACCAGAACAGGTGGCCGCAACCGTATCGGTTTCATCCCCGGTGGGTTTCCTATTTAGTTACCCTGTGAGTCATGGAATGGCACGGGTCATCTGTACATTCATTTAAAACGTATACGGAGTATGTTTAGTGTATTATTTTTTCATTGTTACTTTTTTTTCAACATATATAAAACAGTAAATAGTATTATGCCTATTATGTTTATTATACTGTAATATTATATAGTTAGTTGGGTAGATTTATGGAGTTTTTATTTAAAATTGTCATGTTTTATCCAATGCAAAGCTTTGGTATTTAACAGGTATATATGTATATAGTACATACTGCATAGGTTTAAATAAAGGCAGTAATTATAAAAAATCCATTGTTGTATCTATTATTAACATAAACAAAATTTTAAGGAAAACTTAAAATACTGCTAATTATGCAATTATATTGTTAGTATAATGTTATTAGCCAAATCATATACCAAGAATAAATATTTAATCGAGTGAGTTAGAACAAAGTACAGTGACTCCGCACTATATGTACATTAGATAGGTAAATAATACGGCTTAAGGTCAGACTATGCCAGAACCAATCGTCTGGGGAACTGGATCGGAACGTATTATTCGAGTGCTATCGAGTAACCGACCTATATAAACGCCGCTTATATTCTACTAAGTTCATTTAAAATAGAATTTCCTTAAATTGCATTTTTGTAGTTTAACTTGGACTTTATATTTTTTAAATTTCCACTTTCGTTTGAATTCCAAAATGGAAGAAAGATTTAAGCGCTTACAAACATGTGGTTTTTGTAGACGGTGACGTCACAGGATGTGCTAAATATATTTTATGGTCCCGCCGCGCAACTAAATAACGTCTGCCACCATCGTCCGTCGGGGACGTGGACGGGTGAAAATGCGAAAGCGGACTTCGTACCTTTAAACAATTGATTTTAAGTAGGTGTCTAGTACTGGGAATAACGTTTACAAAAATATATGCAACATTTTATTGTAACGAGCCACTTTAGTAAGTTTACTTAAGTATTACATACATTAGTGATTAGTATACTTTTTATTGCTGTTCAATTAGTAGAAAAAAAAATTAATAGTAGTATTATAATGTTTTTTATTTTCAAAAAAACATATTTCTTTCATCGGCTGATAACGTCTATACAAAGGGAATAAATGCGGTGTGAATCCAACAAAAGAAGTTAAGTGTGTTAAGTATCTATTGCTCCGTGTCTTGGAACGTACGAAATGTGAATTGGCTGTGATATGACATGTTCTGGTAGTCAGAGGCAATTTATCGCTTGATTAGATTAAATCAATTTATCCGTGACAGTGAAATGGTTCTCTTCCTGCCGGTTCCGAAACCATCGTCGCTCGTTATCGTCAAGAATTCGACTGAAAAGGACTATGTTAATGCTTATGTCGAACTCTATGTTTTATGAACATATTATGTATGACAATTTTGTTCAAATACATTGATTTACTTTAACTTTTGTTGAAATATAAGCATTGGTTATCCTTGCGAAGTAAATTGTACCTACATATTGTATTGAGTCCTTTTTAACGTAGGCTGCCTGGGCTAGATCCATTGCTGGGTACGGGCATCTGATCAGGCCATAGTCCACCACGTTGGCTAAGTGCGGATTGGCGGACTTCACATCTTTCGAAAAAGCAAACACAGAAAATAAAATAAAAACAGAAGCAGTTACGACTATATAGCCTTAAATTTAATTTATTTCTAAGTACCTTACGTTGGTCTAATAAGATTTTCCTCAATCAATTTGAGTAGTTACTCCGACTTCGTCGGAAACCCTGCCCTTGACCTGGGCGGGGCGGGACCTGGTAAGGCTGCTAAACTTAATGACATAAAAACTAACATGAGGGTGAATTCAGGTTTCGAATTTCGATCTTAAATCGTTCCTGACGAAAAACCTTTTTATATTTATAACAAGAAAGTTTAAGTTCACGTATAAAAAGCTTTTCGATTTCAAAACCTGTCCTTGACCTACTTTGACATTTAAGAAATAAGGCAGCAGATCTGGGGATATACGTGACAACGTACAAATAACTCCCTCTTTATTATATCTACTAAGATCTTGAAATTTGGTGTACTGTTTTTTGTTACATTAATGTAAGTTTTTGTTACATTAATTAAGTTTCATCTAATCCATCATTAATGATGGATTAGATGAAACTTATACATATGTAAATAAATATCGAAGAGGTTTTCTTTTTCATAATTATAACGGAATTAAAAAAAATAGCAATAAAATATAACTTTCGATGAATATAGACAGAAATAAATTTATGTTTAAAAAAAGTAAGCCTTAAGCAACATCCAAGTAGTGAGTATTAAGAATTGGACAGTGTTCGTTTATCATTGTCTATGATTCTTTTACTTATTACCTGCAAATTGTAGTTGTCTCCAACTTAACAAACCTTTTTGCTGTAATCTTAGCGGCGTTTATGTTATCTATTGCTGTTAATAAAGATTTTGTTAAAGGTGCAACTCAGGTAGGCGTTATAAAGTTTTGTTTAACTTATTTTATTACCTTTTTGTTGTCCGTATAGAAAAAAAAGTAAAGGTGTTTTTAAATGAATACTTAAGTTTATACTTAATTATGGACACACATTTTTACTTGATTATTTGTGTTATATGAAAATATAAAACGGCCATTTGCATCAACATTCTTAATTTAATTTATCTTTAAACACTAGGTACCATTTGATGTTTGTTAAACATATTATTAATATTTTACTTTTATATCTTTATTGTTAACAAAATTTATTATTCATTAATATATTTATAAGAATTTTTGAGTAAGTTACCCTAAGTATACAGTACACATCAAATTTTAAAAAATATATTATTTTGAAACATTTGACATTTTACTTAAGAATTATTTAAATTAACCACGGGTTTGACATAACAACAAAAACAAATAAATTCAAATTGAATAGATCGGAATGTACCAACTAATAAACTCAATAAATAGTTCGTAATAGATATTCGAGACTCGAGTCGATCCACGGTAGATAGACGGTTCTCGCTTTCGTATCGATTACAGCAACGGCGCTAAACAATTTTTATTGAGTGCTTGTGCGATTAATTAAGCCGGGATAGCGCTCGATCCTTCGCCCCCAATAATTAATTAAACTGTATTGTTTTTCTTACGTAAATTATACGATAAATAATTGCCTTCCATTCACATTTATCTTAACTTCTATAGAAATAAATAAAATTAGTATATGTCTATGTTTTCTAATTTCTATCATCATATTGAGCATATAGTTACTTACGTTTGCATGATGCCTGCCTATCTATAGGTATCGATTTTAGTTTTAACTTTATAAAGAGTTTTCACTTTCGCTAGCCCAGGCGTTATGATCGAAAATGATATACGCGATTTTCCATCGTATGATATGATAGGATAGAAGCGGATTTTGATTGATGATCATTGATCATTTAGAATTTTTTTGGCAAGGTGTATGAGTGAAGATATAAATAAGCAAGGTGAGCATAGATATAGTTTTAAATAGAAATGAAATATCTAATAAATGGAGAGCCGATTTTTTTGTTCGCTTATACTGCGATAACTACTGAACCGATCGTAATAATACTCATACCATAAGATGCAGCGTGTTTCGGAGAAGGTTTTAGTATAGATATGTTGGTGATTAATGTACTATGCGGGCGGAGCCGTAGTAAAACGCTAGTGCCAATATAATTAATTCTACAATATCTTTAATGATATATACATTTTGTTTCAGGTAATGACGTCACTTCCCTACAATGTAACATCTAATTCAATTTGTCAAGAAGTAAGTTTATATTAAGGAGAAGTAGATGTGACTATAACTTTAAACGAAGTATCATTGCAAAGGAAGTGTAGGTATTATAAAGGGCGAGTCACTGGCCGCATATAAAACAACACGCAACATATTGCGTCGTGTCGAGATACGGCATGCATAAAATGTCTGAATTGAATGCAATATCGATGTTGGTTCGTAGTTGAAGTTTTAATTACAGTTTCTCACCAAGTTTAAACGGTTTTAAAAGTGTTCCGTAGTTTTTCCTATCGGCGGACATGTCATTTTTCGGATCCGTCGTGTAAGAGGCGTTTGCTTTGCTCTTGTTTTAGCGTCGATAAAAGTTTGCTCTACCGCAGATGTTACAGGAAAACTTAAAGAGTTTAGTTTTTAATTAGACTTAGTATTTTTTTTTAATAAAATGAAAGTATAAGAAGCTAAGTTTGAATATATTATGTTTTTAGTATTCTGTATTGAGTGGTAATTCGTAGTTAGTAGTCGAATGTAGAGAAACTATTTGCTACGGGAAATCAGATCGAGTATGATTATAAGTATTATTTAAAACATAGACGTGGTTCATTATATTTTAAACAAAAATATATATTTCAATACTTATAAATATATATTTTATTTTAAACATATAAATGTACCGTGTACGAGTTTAACAGAAAAATATGTAGGTATATGTATTTCCTTGTAATTAAAAGTATTAAGATTATAGATATTTGGTTTTGTGATGCACGTTACATATAAAATGAATATTATTCCGTCCACGACCGCGGACACGCCGGCGTTACAGTTAACAATAGATTTCTTAGAAATTTAATTAATTTCTTAGAAATTTACCTGGAGGTGTTATGCACTAGATATTAGATGAAGTAATATGTTTAAATAATACGAGAATATCGCTTCCAGAAGTTACAGTTGACTAGCGCATGCAGCGCGTTCTATTTATATTTGAAATACATAACTTAGAATCTTAACGGTTTTGTTAGTATATAATATTAATAGCATATTGCACTGCAAGCGACGCTGAGTGGCAGGTCTAGAATTGCATCTCATTACACACTACGTCTTGAAGTAGATGAAAAGAACTGCAAAATCTTAGAGATGTAAAATTTTAAAAATATGTAACAGTTAATTTAAAAATAACTTAAATTTTTTAACAGCTTATTTAATCCCTTATTGTGATTATTTCCAATAATAATGCTGTTTTAATCGAAGATTTATGTTTTTCTTGTGGTAAAATAGTACCTATTAATATCTTTTGTTGTTAAGTGTACATGTATAGAAAAAAAAGAACTACTTATATGACTTCTAAATTTGTACACTTATTTTCTTTTATCAATAGCATACATCCTTAATAAAACACTTTTATGGACTATTTTTTAGTATACAGTTGACCTGACAAGGAAAGGAATGTCATGGTATTAAATTCGGATGTATTCATCCGCAGTATAGGGAGTATTGGATTAGGGTACACTCCATTTAGTCGGCTAGCTACGAGTCTTCCGCTATCAATATCAATCAGAGACGGTCATGCAATCCTGTTCAGGCTTATTTGCGATGCCAGTCTTCAATAACACTTTGATAATCAAAAAGCAATTTTGTGAACAATTTAGTTATGTAACAAATACTGTTATACTTATAATATTATGTTTTAATTTTTTTTTGGTGTTTTTTGATTTACGTAATGAGTTATTAAACATACATGTACCTAATAAGGGACTTTATTGTTTTGTCGCTTTGTAATTTAATAAGTAAATGACTTTAATTTAATATTGTATAGTTACTAGCTAACCCGATAAACGTTGTCCGGTTCAATTTGTTTGATATATTTGAATTCATACAAAAATTTATTTTTTTCCCCAATTTTCCAATGTCTAGGCAAACTTTGCTAAAATCTTATTCGGACAGTTATAACTTTTTTTTAAATAAAAATGAGCCAAAACAACTTTTTAATATTTTGCCGTTTTTTTTTCAATTTCGGGCATCTTTCCAATTTTCTTCTAAAAACCTTATTCGGAGTGTTATGAACATTTAAAGAAAACTAACCAAACTGGTGCAATTTTCAAGTGATGCGTTTACCAACGAAGAGCAAATAAATAATTTATTTATATAGTAATTTATACAATTATTTTCTTAAAGATTAATCTCAAATAACATAGTACCTACATAACAAGCTGGCGTCCATCGCTCCCACGGTCAGTTGTCGCGGCGAGGGACGAAACTCATTTATAAAATTGACACGAGGTGATATGCCGAAACTAGAACGCCGAGCCCGGACATACGAAGGGTCTGTGGATGACGCATTAGAACAATTTGCCGTGTAATCTAAGTATAATTTAAGCCTTAATATTGAACCGAATCAGCTAAAGGTATTTTTTTTGACATTAAATAATTACTTTGAATGAATTTGATGTGAACTTTTAATAACGACTACATGATTGCCGTTTCTTTAACTTTTTATTCTATTTTTTTCAATAACATACGTAAATGTAGGTATGCCCAAAAAAAAATAGCAAAAGTAGGTGTGTATTTCAGATATTTTTTGTAAATGTTTCGTCAAGTGAACTCATTTTATTTTGAAAGGTACCGATTTTGTATTTTAGGAGAGTATTTTTCGTCTGTGTGGGTGATCCAGCCGGGGTACATTGCGACATAGCTATCGCATTCCTGACACGTATTAGGTGCGAGTAGGGGCAGACTGAAATATAGACGGCTGAACTAGACGGGTGGTAATGAAGTGCCCATTTGTGGATTCTCTTAAATATTTCCCAAATTATATTTTTATGTGTTAGAATTTTGTACTTTATACAATCATTACGCATTACATGTATTATTAAGTAAATACTTGATAACTTTATAGATAAAAGTAGCAATATTGCAAATTAGTATTAAAATAGTTTGAAAATAGAAACTTTTATCACATATTTTAAGACCATTTTTAAATTATATTTAAACTAGCAGAAGCCTTGGCTTCGCTCGTGGTAAAACTACAAAAAAACTCTAAAAGGGTAGGTTTCTTACAAACTTTTATGTCCTATTTTACCCCCTTATGGGATGAATTTGGAAAAACACTAAAACACGTATATATTTAATTCTTCTGAAGAGCATTAATACCAAGTTTCAAGTAATTCTAATCATAAATATTTTTTTGTGTTTTATTATAACGTGTTCTCGTTGGAATGAGATAAAAAGTAGCCTATGTCACTCTCCAGCCCTCCAACTATCTCCACACAAAAAATCACGCCAATCCGTCAGTCCGTTTCGATGTGAAAGAAGGACAAACAAACAAACACACTTTCACATTTATAATATTAGTACGGATTGCTAAAATACTAAGCTACAGTGTTATTCCTTGCATAATTTGATATATGTAGGTACTTTTAATAAATATTATAATATAAATAAAAATTAATAAATATAATATTTTTAATATGATTTCACGAAAAGCTCTGTGACATATTTATGACATTCCTAACACGTTGTAATTCCCATAGTCCCTTGCAGCTCTACACTTTACACGTTCTGATTTATATGGGAAGATGTGAAAATCGCTGGAAAACGTATTCATATTCAAGGGATATACCGACCACATGCTTGAGGCTACCGTGCAAAAATTATGTACATACATATATCGAAGATCTATGGTTAATGTGTTTATTAACTGCCTCGGTGGTGTAGCGGCTAGCATGTACGGCTGCACACCCGGAGGTCCTGGGTTCGAGTCCCGGGTCGGGCCAAGTTTAGTTATTGAGTCTTTCTGTATAGTAAGCCTCAGTAACAGCCCGGAGTTGGGAAGTTGGCGGTGTTTCACCCCCGTGCCTCGGAGAGCACGTAAAGCCGTCTGTCCTGCGCCTTAACTCTCACTGGTCGTGTCGAGCATTCGTCCCACCGGAGTATGAGAGTGACAGGAATAGAGAGTGCTCTTGTGTCTGCGCGTACACTTGTGCACTATAATATCTCCTGCGCAGTTGGCTAATCTCAATGAGATTGGTTGCCGTGGCCGGAATCGGTCAAGAGAACATCATCATCAAGGTGTTTATTGTTATATAAGGAAAGATTAACCACGTTTCGATTATGGTAGTACTTCTAAAGTACTAGCGACTTCCCGTCACTTCGCTCGTGTGCATCCCTACCCCTAGGTGACTAACAGTAGAAGTGTGTTACTTCGGTTGTAGTCTATCTGTGTATTTCATTTAAATCCTTTCAGTTAATTCAGTGACAAAAATTAACAAACATGCATATAGACGACACGTTTGGCTCAGTTTGTAGTGACCCCTACTTGCTGTGCCAGCGGTCGCAGGTTCGAGTCCCGCTGGGGGCATTCATTGTGTGATGAGCACGAATGAATGTATTCCAGTCATGGGTGTTTATATTCATAATATGTATGTATTTAAAGTTATATACGTGTATGTAGTGCATTAACTAACTGGTATCCATAACACAAGTCTCGTAGCCATGTTACCATGGAACCATGGAACTAGATGGTGTTGTGTGTTAATGTCCCAACATATTTATTATTATTATTATTATTTATTCTTTATACGCACATCCAAATTTCGCATTTATGATAATTAATAATTGGGTTTAAGTCAAGAAATAGTTTACTGCTCTTAAAGTAAATGCTTTTTTACATTAAATATTTGCAAAAGTAATCAGGTAGGCACTAAGCAATTCTGACATAGCAACTATCAAAAATAGTATATAAATATTGAATGTAAACGATCTTTGAATAATAAAATACTTGCTTTGCAAATTATTAACCGACGCTCGTAAAGAGATTAGAAGTATTAAATGTTCTTTATTGGGCGCACAAAAAATGTGACTGCTGATGAATAGCCAGATGAGACTAAATAACTATTTGATTGTTATATTACGAACATTCGATGTTGGTGATCTCATCCTTAAATAGATATTTGTTCTTTGGTTTTCACATTAGTATTTTTTGGTAAATAAAAGTTTTGGAAATTGTTTCTTTCGTTGATTTTAGTATATAATACTTGTCACATTGTTTGTAACAAAACTCCCCCGAAACGGGTTGACCGATTCTTATGAAATTTTGTGTGTATATTCAGTAGGTCTGAGAAAAGGACGTAAAGGACGTAATGGTGTGGACCACCATCATCACTTAGGGATATGAAAAATAGTTTTGCCCAAAAAAAAATTTTTTTGGACAAAATTTTTTTTTTAATGATTCGGCATTAAAAAACCATACACACCTTAATTTTTACTAGGGACGAACCCGAGTGGAGCGAGGGTGAGTCGCTAGAAGGTATATGTAATACTTGTACTTGTAGAAATACAAATATTATAAAAAGATACATAAAACCTTAGTATATAGTAGATATGTACCTTTCCTTGCTTTACTTTATGTCCTTGCAATAACCGCGATTTATTGCATTTTGATAGTAATATTTTTATTGTGATCGATATTTGAAGTAGGCTTGACAATAACGATAAAAATATCTTAAATAATTTTAAATATAAAATTACTAAACCAGTAACAGTGGATTTTCCGCTTATGTAAAAAATACAATATAAAGACAATTAAATTAAATTTAATAAAACTTATATGTACAATGTTCATCTTACTTTGTATATGTATAATAAATATGATAAAACCAACAATCAGACAGAGTGGGTAAGATGTGACGTCAGTTGAGTGATTGAGCAAGATGAGGGTCCATCTCAACACTACTACGGTAACTGACACCTCGATCATCCAATTATCCCAAGAGGAATATTTGTGATAGGATTTTTCATTTCCAATGGGAAAATCTATTACAAAATATCTATTATTTATATATGAGTGAGAATTTTATCTCGATTAGTTGTCGCATTATGTCGAGATGATTGAATTAACTTACTCTGCCATGTATATTATTAAAGCAGTATACCGTTCTAATGAAACACGCACACGTTGTTCGTCATTCAAACTAGATTAAATAAAGACGTAAAATCCATACTCCATACTAATATTATAAATGTGAAAGTATGTTTGTTTGTTTGTGTGTTTGTTTGTTTGTTTGTTTGTTTGTTTGTTTGTTTGTTTGTTTGTTTGTTTGTTTGTTTGTTTGTTTGTTTGTCCTTCTTTCACGTCGAAACGGGTTGACGGATTGGTATGATTTTTTGTATAGAGATAGTTGGAGGGCTGGATAGTGATATAAGATTACCACAGGAAAACACGTTATAATACAATCCAAAAAACTATTATTGATCAGAATTACTTGAAACTTGGTATTAATACTCTTCAATAGAATGAAATAAATGTGTTTTAGGTTTTTTCAAAATTCATCCTATAAGGGTGTAAAATAGGGGATGAAAGTTTGTATGAAACCTACCCTTTTAGAGGTTTCGTGGTAGTTTGAGCGCGAGCGAAGCCGCGGATTTTTCTAGTATTATTATATTTGAATTATTCATAATATATTTCGCTAAATAGTCATTATATTCAAAATGTCTTAAATATTCAAATCTACAATTTTTCAACACATTAAAATTAAAATATACGTCTTAAATGACTACATTAAAAGTCAATAGGGACACTCTGGAGAGATTTCTGTAAGAGCTTTTATAATTATGGATAGAATTGGGAACTATTTGATAAGTTGATTAATAATGCATTAGGGAATCTTCGCTTTAACATTGAAGTTAGTACAGTCATCTAAGTTTTAACAATCGAAGTTTTCACAGGAACTTTGTCATTATGCACTCAATAATTCGAATTAATGTATGCAGCCGTAGACCAATTACGTTTAGTATTTATGTTAGTGAATTCGAAAATTAGAAAAACATATAACATCTCAGAGTTCGTTTATTAACTAAATAGTATATTTTTTAATAGATATATTTTCATTTATAGTCCATTCCAACATACGTAATATGTAGGTATAAACAAAATTTACTATTTGTTTTTAAGAATATGCTTAAAATTTAATATCTTTAGTAATATTTGTATTAAATCATGATTCTATTTGTAGATTTTTTTGTATTTAAGGAGTTTATATTAAATTTCTTTTTATAAAAGTACAAATTGATATAGTATTTAAAATTAAGTTATATAAACTAAAAAAGTTTGCTTGGAGTAGTAAATTATGAATATTGCATAGTAATAATTACGACATTTTTTGCACTCCATCTGAATTTTTTTGATATTGAGAGATCATCAAATGGTATGACTGGATTGCTACAATTTGAGCTCCCACATGGCTCATGCGCCTACGCACCTTCTCCTTATATGGTCATACATTACTTGATTCGGCCTCGATTTCGTCGTTGGGAAAACTAGTCGCCGTGAGAACTTTTTTCAATTAGGCCATGTCATTTGAAGTGACATAAGTAAATATAAGGTAAAGCAATTGAAACTGTGATAGTAAGTTTTTACAGTGAGCCTGCTTGTGACCAGTTCTACATACATATAAGTATGTATATGATACGAAATTAAGTAGTTTTGGTAGTTTTTAATCAAGCACCCTTGAATTTGTATCTAATAATTTTAAATTTTTCAAAAGCAATATATAGAAAACCTAACTTTAAGGAATGTCAGTAAATACAATATCCCATAACAACATAGATTTAAAAAGCTCTATATATCTACAAGCAATTGTCATGAGGCGCTGACCTTTTGTAAGAATAGTTCGCTATGATGGAACTCCGCCAATTTTATATACCGCTGACATCTCAAGAATGGAACATTTAGAGATGTAAATACACCTGTCGGTAGTTAACTTCGAAGTTCAGTTTAATGTAGAAGGACATTTATTTGGGCCAAAAGTTGTAAATATATTCTTCAAGATGCTGAATATATTTTTATATTTAAATAAAAATGAAGTATATGGTATTAGGCATAGTTTTGACGTAAAAGTTGTAATTATACGTAAAATATATAAATATGTAATACATTATAAATTGTTTTATTTGAAGAAGTCTTTGTTTGTCTTTTTATATATGCAATATGTAAAAAGATCATGAAAGTGCTCCCGAGTGGCAGTATGTACAAACGCCGCGCTCTTTTAAATCTTTCTTGTTCATAAGTTTTTTAAAACATGGAAAATCTTGATATACTCGCTTAAATTACACACTGCTCGTTTGGCCTGTGCAGGATTTGAATCCACCTCGGTGTGGTTAGTGGGCTGTGCCAGTTAGACAAACATCCAAAATAACGATCGAAAGTAATTAAAGCATTTATTATATATATATATATATATATATATATATATATATATATATATATATATATATATATATATATATATATATATATATCTTCTTTCGATCATTTGGAATGTACTTAAATCAAATACTCTACAACAAATAACAGTAATAGGTATTAAAAAGCGAAGACTCAATAGAATTTTTCATTTAGGTACAATAATATTCAATCTGTTATTTTTGGAACTTCACGTTTTCGACATAGGTTAAAAATAAAAACGCCAATTAATATTTAGATTTTATTACTCCCACGGTAGAGTATTATTGGTCTATTTAAATTTCATTAGATCGATTTACATATGCGTTAATTTTCATAATATGAACGAGTATGTTCGCGAGCGCACGAACAATAGTGTACACAATACGACCTCATTATATTGTAATACGTTTTCGTTGAAAATCATTATGCCGGGCATACATTGTTCTACGTACTAATTTGCATTGATAACGTATACCTAGCCTGCTATAGAAACGTGTCATCGTATGTGTTCTTAACATCACAATTAACACCTCATGGTGACATTTCTCTATGCAGATACCTTCATTTTATAAGTTAATGTTGCCACATAATTAAAATTTGTTATTACCACATACACGCGTATCAGCTAAATTTTATACTTCTAAATATATATATGTAATAAAATTTTTCGAGGTAAGCATTCATCTCGCAAAGGGATTTTACATCGTCGAATACGTATTTATATTTAGAAGATAAATAAATAGTTAATTTAATTTATAGAGCTTTTCATATTTTTGTTAATAATGTATATATGTAAAATAATCTTAAATGTTTCATACTCATATATATTTTTATATCGATGCAGAAATTATGCATGAGAATCATTTGTAATTATTTCATTTTAACGGCAAATAAAATTGAAAACAATTGTTTTATGCACATCGATTCAACAGTAATTTTTGTATCATTCATCTTCTTTTATAATAAATACAAAAATATGTGAGACATTTTCGATATTCACGTATTTATAAATATATACATATAAATATCTATAATAGCATACCTACTAGGGAGTTTAATGATCTAATAAAAGCTTGATCATATATTTGGATAATGCCATATAATTTAATATGAGTTTATATGAGTCATCGAGCTTTAGTTATTCACTTTATATCGAATTCCTTTCTAATACTAAACACACCTTCGTTCGAAATCATTTTAAAGGTTAACCCGTGAAATTTTATTATTAAGATTAGCATAAAATCGATTCTTATAATTTAAAATTCCGCAAACCGTAACTTCGATCTTATAACTATAACCATGTACATATATTTGACCAATAATATATTATATATATGTCAGCATTGATATTATGGAAATTTTGAATAATTATAATAACAAATTATGCGTGTGGCGTTTGTTGAAAGTAGGCGGCGTTTACGGGTTATTAAAAATGGTGACAGCGGTAATAATTATGTATATCTCATTTGTAGTTTAAACAGTAAATTTTTATACAAATTTAGGTATATGAAAATGCCTGTTGTATAAATTTTATTATTTCTGACAAAAACGAATTGTGAACATATTATGACCTGAACCTGTTTACTTTTTTTATATATTTAGGTATCATAATAGGCAACGATAAAGAAAGATATTTTCTTATGGTATGCTCGCTTATACTTTAAAATATTCATACTTTAATTTTTTTTTTTTACTGTAATATAAATAATATAGACTTCAATTTCATTCTTCATTTATCTCGCGTTATTTGAATGAATGCTTCCCTTTCAGCGATTACGTTGTCCCATTTACTGTAATAACTAGGTCTGAGTAATGAGTATGTCGTCGTATATCTAGGCTGCATGTTTTCAGAACAAGATGTTTGTTAATTTATGCAATTCGAATCATAATATATGACATCTATACAGATAAATATAATTGAAGTGTCTATTTGTAATGTCAAAATAACAACTTTTAACTAAATACATTAGTTATATTATATACGGATAAGAAAAACACTATTTTTAAAATTTTTGTCTGTCTGTCCGTCTGTTTGTTCCGGATAGTCTTCGAAATGGCTGGATTGTGTTTGACGGGACTTTCACTGACAGATAGCTGATGTTATAAGGAGTAACTAAGGCTATTTTATTTTAGAAAAAGAATTAGGGTTCCGCTCAAAAATTTAAACGTACCTAGGGACGCACGAACCCAAGCCCGAGCGACGCGAGGGTAAGTAGCTAGTTTAAAATATGTATGAAATAAGGAAAGCTATCGTATAATAGCGTAACTATTTAGGGTGATTATATTAGAAGAAGTTTAAAAATGGCACCAGTGGCAGAGAAGCTAAGCATTAATAAGTCAGCTTTGTATGGGCATATCATCAGGAGGGAAAAAAGTCATATAAGTAAGGGGTATATTGGGTATGAATGTGAATGAACATTGAAGTAGGGGTATGCCGAGAAAGGTATGGATGGACTGTATGAAAGAGGATAGGTGTGAAAAATTTGTATGTTGATATGTGGAAGTGGAAGAAGGCATATGTGCCGACCCCAAGCAGAGTGAGATAAGGACAAGAAAAAGAGAACGTATCTAATTTTTGCCTTTATAATCTTTATATATAACACTTTTATTATTTTTAAATCGAATACTAGCATTGCCCGCGGCTCCGCCCGCGTTCAGATGACCAAAAACCAAATTGTTAGGTTTTACATATTAGTATACTCTTACATTACAGTTTTTGTATTTTTTCTCAATAAGGAGACATTTTCCCGCGGTAAAAAGTATCCTATATGTTGACCCGGATAACCAGCTATCACCATACCAAATTTCATCAAAACCCCTCCAGTAGTTTTTCTGGGATGCGGTAACAGACAGACAGATAGACAGACAAGAATTCTAAAAACTATAGATTCGGTCTCTGTATCTATAATAATGTCTATTTCAATAAGATTTTCTAAAAAATATTTAATGTACAGATTCGGCTAAGTTACAATTTTATTATATGTATAGATTAGAATGACATCTTATCAATTTTAACACGTTCACTTGGTAATAAGATAAATTTAATTAAGAATGCAAAGTATTTTAAGTAAATTGAAAGTATATATCTATAATTTCCTAGGTGTTTTCATGAGAATATTTTAAATAAAAAAGTTTTCTTCTATCTAAAAATTATTAAAATTTTATAGGCAATTATGCAATGGAGACATTAAGGTTTAATATTTTAGTTAGGTTAGGAGGTGACTTTGCCTATAAAACCACCAAACATTGTGATTATCAACTTTACGTTCGTTTTATTGCACATTACATTTTATAGTGAGAATAAAACCTTAGAGTAAAATAACCAATTAATTTTAAATTGTTAGAAGTAAAAGACATAATTTAGAACTAATTATATAAAAATTTTTATAATAAGTATAATATACAAGTAATAATAGGCATTTGGAAATTATTTTATTATAAATACATGTCATAATACTATAGAAAATAAAGTTAGATCCCAAAAATAATTCAAAAATATAATGTAATTTATAATGATGTGAACATAATAATAAAATAAATAAAAGTAGGTGTATAGGTATATGAAAACATGCTCGCCTGCTATTAAGACTTAATCACTACTATTATAATATATTCGTAACTTTGAATATGTAGATATGTGTGTTGGTTTGGTACTCCTTCACACCCAAACTGCTGAACAGATTTGGATGAAAAGTAGCTTTAGACACAGATAGATATATAAGAGAGTGTAGGTAAGTGGCAAATTTTCAATATTTTGTTGACGCTCCAATGTCTAATGCTAATGTTTAAAACGATTATATTAATTATAAATAAAATCAAACAACTGTTTGTTAAGAAAAGTAATTTAAATTTTAATGCGAAGTATTTTCCTGTGTAACATTTTCAGTAACAGATTCAGGATATACATATAATATTCATTGTGACGATGGGCACAGATGTTTCAAATTCCTAATCTTCCAGTAAAAAAGATTATAGAAATTTTCCTCGTTTTGCATTTACACTAGGTTGGTAGGGGTCACTAATAAAATATCGTTTTCTTATAGTAAAAATGTATAACAGGTACTAGCGGCTCTCCCTCGCTTCAATCGGTATAAGAAGCGTTACCACACGTAACGTCACGTTTTTATAGATGCGTAACATTCATCAAATCCATCCAGCGGTTTCAGCGCTAAACTTACGAATTTATAATAATAATCTAACATAAATATACTATATATGTATGTATGTTTCGATTTAGGTTTTGAATATCGAGTATATATATATATATATATATATATATATATATATATATATATATATATATAACTATATCAAAAATGGTTTATTTCTTTATGTCATATTCTTTGAAAACCCTTTCAGTTATTTCAAGTTCAGGCCAACAGAAAATAAGTTACTGGCAGCTTTTGTACATTCTAAATAAAAAAAATGTTTACATGTTATTCTTCTTTTCTATGAACAAATTATATATTTATATTATAAAACGGTTTTGGTTAGAAAGAGTAAAATAATATGTGCCTACTATGCAGTGCAATTTAATGCATTTAAACGTGAGGTATATCTTATCAGGGATGGTTTAAATACAAAATATATATAGGAAAAACCCATAAGAAAAGTTGGAAAATCAAAAAGTTCAGAACTGGTTATTTTGTTTCAAAGTTTCAATAGTGGTGGACCTACCATCTACAACTATTGTTGTCAAAGTTAAGTCAAGTCAAAGTTAAAGTTGGAAAAAAATAATATATGTATATAACAGTACTATTTACATATATCTGTTCTATACTAATCGTTAAAAAGTACCCAGGGACGAACCGCTAGTTAATTATAATTATGTAGTTAGGCTAATAAGAAAGTAATACTATACTTCTAAGAACTAATAAAGCACATAATAGCTATAAGCTAAAACTCTTGAGGCCACACAAATAAGCCGTTTATGTGTTTTAAATAGGTCACCCAGAACATCATAATTTACCTTTATGTCTTCATTAGGGTGTTACTCGTTAGATAGGCTCAGTTCCACCCACACAGTACAATGACCTGTTTGATATTATCGGCTTTAATCAGGAATTAAGGCTCATCAACAAAAACTTTAATTAACCTTTGAATTAAACGTTTGTTGGACTTACTGTAAAGCTTACAGATAAAACACAAAATTAAATATTTATGATCGCAAATGCCAAATATATTATACTTTATAATTCTTGGGGATCTACTGACTTTTCAAGTTTTTCGCCCTACGCAGTTGAGTATTCTTTTTCATTAAAATTAATTATTTTATATTAGCTTCACTAGTTAACTACTGAACAAACAAACTATGTTACGAAATCTTGGGAATCGATTTTAATTTGCTTATTATTATATTTAAATTAAACTTAGTATATATATATATATATATATATATATATATATATATATATATATATATATATATTGTTAATTAAGATTATAACCTCTATAATATAAACCCATTCAACCGTTCTGCCAGTGGAACGCAATTAAACAGAGATACAAAAAACTCAACAAATCTGATTGACGAAAAAAGGTTAGAAATCGAGCTTGTGTGAACCTGATTCGCACATCGAGTATGTCTCAATTCATAAGTCATAATTAAAAGCTATATTTACAATGTTTAGAAGCATATAATTTGACAAATAATAGCTTGAAAAAAGCAACTTATGGACATTTATATTATTTTAATATCAATTAGAGATAATTTACATTTTTTCTCTTCTCTCTCTCTCTCTCTCTTTCTCTCTCTCTCTCTCTTACCTCACCCTCTATTTTTATGACTAATTTTGACTGCAGAATTGTCTAGCACTTCATATAAGTAATTTATTTACCTTTCAGCAATATAGCTTGGACGATCAGATATATAGAGACGGACATGTTGAAATGGTTATAATAATATCGTATTTAACGCAATGGAATTATAATATAGATCAAAACTAATAAATCAGTGACATTTTTAAATCTATTCATAAATAACTGAGAAATTAATTTAAATTTCCGTCGTTCATGTCGTGTGACGGCTTGAAATTATTTACAGGCGCAACTTTAAAGTTTCATAACTTTTTCCTTTGTTGAGATATTTTAATAATTCTTTCATATTTTTATTATATTTTACTCATTTTTTTATAATTAATATAAAAAAATTGAAACTTCTCCATTATTGCGGTTTTATTTTTGCCCTTCGGCTACGGAACCCTAAAAATCCTAGACATGATTTGGATAAAACATATAAAACACCGGGTTTTCAAACAATATGATTTAATTTGATTAGAGTATAGTAGATAGATTTAAAATAATATTGATTCCTATTCTGTGCATAATACATAGCTCTAATTTTACTCGTGTATAAACTGTTTTCATTTTAAATTCAACAGTATCTCATCTAACTTTTTTGATATTTGTTGAAGTATAATCCTTCTCTTGAAGTTTAATATTCTAAGCTTATCGTGTTTGTGCTTAGCGTTTGTTTAGGGTGGTCGGCTGAGGGTGTAAGGGCGTTGTAGGATTTACTTTTATAGATATAAAATATATGTATATCAAGTTATGAATAAGTATTATAATATTTTATTGTTAGTATATTAAGTTAGGATCTGTAAAATTGTTTAAAATTTCAGAAGTTTTTATGAGTTGAATAGTAATGATCATATTTTTATATATTTAGTACTAAAAGTGAACTATTGGAGGAAACACCTTTTCAAAATTTTTTGTCTTAAAATATTTTTAGCTGTCGATAATACTTTTCGTATCCTGCCTGACCATTTTACCTTAGAAATTAATATTTAAACTAAATTGCTTACTAACATCTCATTTACCATAACATTATAATAATTGACGATGCACATTCGTTAACATAATACTATATTACAATTTATTAATTTTAATAACACGAGAACATATTTGTAGCAGTCAATGCCTGCGGCGTAATAATGATTACTTTATAAGGTACGACATGTTCAGTGAGCGCCGGGCCGGATCCCGTGCGAATTATCACTCGTCATTATATGCGATTTATTTTCTTACTTGCGGCGGCTCAGGCTTTGAATTGAAGGTTCTTGTCATTTGTATTTGATATATTCACTCAAAGACACTTTGAAAAATAAGAGCCCTTAAGGCGGAAAATCTGATTAGCAAAATCTAATTGCCCGAAAGATAATAATGATAATGACTCTATAACGACTGTTAAGACTGTAAGGGTACGGCATAATTTAGTAAGTACATATATACATGTTATATTTGTTTCGAACTTGAATCATTGGTTTCTATATGCATAATCGTAGTATCGATATATTATTTTCCAGTGACAAAAATATATGCCCTAATAGTACCTATGTACTAATATTAAGCTTTTTTTACATAGTATATGAGTCACCGATACATAAATGTATAATAAAAGAACCCAAACGACTTTCGCAAATGTAGAGTGGCACAGTCTGTTTAAAGCCTTAATCTGCTACTTCCATCACTTGTAAGATCGCATCATATACCCTTTGATGCTCGTGGAATTTTATGTAAATTAGTTTTTTGCAATCCTTTTTGTATTTTGTATGGCATTCCTCGCTGACCGGAGTGATTAAGCGCCTAATGAAATAGGTTTTGCTTATGCGAATTCACATTTTCAGATGCCATTTCAAAGATAAATTTTATATTTGTATGTAAGATGCTTTTATGAGCGATTATTAATATATATATATTAGGATTGCGATAGCTGCATGCCATAGAATGTGTACTGTGAAATTGTACACGAATACTTGTGTTGACCACATAGATCATTTACACTACATCTTTACCCGCTTTTTTTGTGTTTGCTCAATATCATACGAAACAAAGAACAGAATGGAGAGTCACAAAGTAGGAAAATAGCATGAAAATGAAACAAAAATTACAGATATTTAAATAATTCACCAAAGTTAAATTGTAATTTAGTCAACTATTAGAATATTGTGTATTATAAACAATAACGACTAGCGTGACAGGAAAATCAGATTATCGTAATGGCGAGATCGCCATCACTTGTTTCGCAGAAGTCTTAATTGTTACAACGCAGTGGAATAACACTATAATTGCTGTTACCTATTAAAGGAATTAATTTAAAATCAGATGTAAAATGTCATTCAAAGCTTCTTTTTTATTATGTATGCGAATAATTATTTTAATTATTTATCTGATATCTCATATAAACTACCTAATATACATTACCTACCTTATATAAATAAAAACTGGCCGGTGTAACTCTTTCGACCATCTCTTAACTATCTCTTTGCAAAGCCAAGTCTATCAGATGAGGTCTACATGAAATAAAGGAAAAGCACACCTCATCATTATAAGATTTGGATGAAACTTGGTACACAGTTATTATGAACTGGAGCAATTTACGTGTAGGTCACTGTTTGTGTTGTGTAAACTAAAAAAACGTAAATTAACACTTTGGATTATTATAATTCGTATGTTAGCAAAACCTTGGTTTACCGTATTATTGTAGATATATATTATACTCAAAAAATTCACGAATATATATATTCTCATGCACGTATTGTGAAAATCAAGTTTGTAGAAGCCTATTAAAAACCTGAAATCGTTTTACACGGGAAGTTCGTCGTACGTCTCGGTCGCCCTTTGGTCTAGAAGATGGCTGCAAGAACAGGAGATGTGTTCAAAGAATCTATTTAATATGCATTGTAAAGACAAACGCATACATGACTGACAAGAATTTATGCTAAGGCCGTGCGTCGTTGGTGCAGTCGGTGCGCCCGCGCCTGTTTATACATTATGACTCATTCGTTGTAGATGTTACTTAATTCATTTTAATCTATATTAATATAATAAAGAGAAAAAAATACGTTTTTGTATTTGTATGTTTGTTTATAACGGATAAACTAAAAATCCGCTGAACCGATTTAGATAAATTATGGTATGAAGATAGTTAAAGACCTTAAGAATAACATATATTCATACTATTCGTTAAAACGTACCATCTAGGGATGAACTCGAGCAAAGCGAGGGTGAGTAGCTAGTAGTTAATAGATCTATCAATTCGTGCAATTATTTTTAGCAAAAATAAAAAGTGATTTAATCCCGTTAAACGTAATTCAAAGTTTTTTTACTAAACTTATATTCATAACACTAAACTTTGCTGAAGTTATCAAACTCAATTTAAGTGAAAAGAAGCCCAAGGCACTGTTTGCTTATCCTTTAGACAAAATGGAAGTGTTTTGATTATGTTGGCATTATTCTTCGCTCTGGTCGTTTGCTTAGGACTCTTCTAGGTCAAAATTAATTATTCCTCGTTTTTGTAATTCGCATTCTTGATTGCCAATTAGAGCAGACTCGATACAAACTGTGTCTTTTTGTTTTATTTTAATTAAGTAAAATAATATAACCTAAAAGAATTTTTAAATGCATTTATTAAAAGCTTTATAAGAGTTTTCGTCTGATATTTGACTTATAAGGTTATTTACAACTTGTGACATCAAAAACTTTCATCTGTGTCCTTGAATTACAATGAGAAATGTTTAGAAAATGAAACGAGTTGTAAAGTTTTCAAGTAAATATTTGTCGTTGGGCGCTACACTTACTGGATGTTTTTCTCAAAACACCATCTTAGTCTGTGCAGGATTGCTTTTTATTATTTTATTGTGGACTCACTAGACTAGGTCCGTTTTCTAAGACGCGTTTTAGCTTTTCGCTACATGTCAAGTGTCGTGTGCAAGCCGTTCCTCGCTTTGAAGAAAATAATAAGCGTAAAGAGACATGCAGCACTGTCTCGAGTCCTTGCTTATATGTTAAGAATGAATTAACTAAATTATGAAACAGTTTTTTTTAATAATATTTAAGTGAATTTATTAATTATACTTTTTTACTTTCAGAACATGAAATTATTTTTTTTGAATTACATTTAACCGCAAGAGTTAAACTTAGCAATTACATTTAAATACATACGTTGATAATAATTTTTGATACAAATTTTATCCTCCCAAAATTATTTATTATACACAATTATAATATATCTCATGTATGGACAACTAAAACAATAGCTTTAAACTTATGAATATTCATATGATCAATCAAAATATTAAAGCATTGTCTACACTTTGTATATGCCCACCATGCAAGTGTCACAGGATGTTATCAATCACGCGTCCCGACATCGTCTCACTTATGGAGGTGATACCAATTAATATTCAATTATTATTAGTTTTAATTACGTAAGTGTTAATTGAATACATTTAAACACTGGACTCTCGACCTTTTGAGCTTAGGTTAATAAGAACACTATTATACCAGTCATGGGTGTTTATATTTATAATATGTATATATTTAAGGTTATATATGTGTAGTGTATCAACTATCTGGTATCCATAGCACAGGCCTCGTAGCTTACCATGGAACTAGATGGTGCTGTGTGTTAATGTCTCAACATATTTATTTATTTATTTATTATATACATTTTATTCCCTCCACGACCGCGGACATGCCGGCGTGTCAGTTAACAATAGATTTCTTAGAATTTTTATTAATTTCATAGAAATTTACCTGGAGGTGTTATTGGATTTACGCGGATAGACACATTGAAATAAAACTATCTTGAAGTGTTATTTCGCGATTTATATACTCTCTTATTTCCTATACTAATAAAAACAAAAAGTTATTTTACCTAGATGTCCTATCTAAGTGACTAAGTATTCCAATAACATCATCGTATTTGAAACCTGGATTGATCTGAATTACAAAGATGAAAAATATATGTAACAATTCGTCTGTTTAATCTTAATCGTATATATGCAATAGGTAAATAATGCTGAATGGATTTTTAAAGGGGCTTTTGAACACAACTTCAAAAGGGCAAGGTACATCATGCAAGTTTATATTTTTTAGTTTCACTGAAAATCTTTGTCAAAAAAAAAGATTGTGAGACAGTGATTAGTTGGAATTATAGTTGATCCAAAAATTAGTTTTACGTTATCCTTTTTTATATGAAGGGCCGATCTTTTTATATGGTTCTAGATCTAGACTAAATATTATTACAACTATTATCTATACATGTAATAAAATTGTAACCAAGCCGAATTTGTACATTACATATTTTTTAGAAAATCTTATAGAAATAAAAATTATTGTCGATACAGAGGCCAAATCTATAGTTTTTAGAGTTTTGTCTGTCTGTCTGTCTGTCTGTTACCGCGTCACAGAAAAACCACTGGAGGGATTTTAATAACATTTGGTATGGTGATAGCTGACTATCCGGGTCAACATATAGGATACTTTTTACTGCGGGAACTATCTCATTTCTGAGAAATAATTCAAAAACTGAAATGTAAGAGTATACTAATATGTAAAACCTAAGAATTTGGTTTTTGGTCATCTGAACGCGGGCGGAGCCGCGGGCAAAGCTAGTAAACTTATATGTCATAAACTTTTTTACATTTCTGCCGTATTATACGACTAACATTTCCTTCAAAATAAATTATCGAATGATACAACAAGATGTACAAATACACAAAAAATAATTTGCAAATGGAACCCATCCTTCATTATACAGCACTCACTGCTTTGACGGCTCTCACAAAGCTGAATGGCGTCTTCACTTTTGAACGTGAGAGCGATTTCATGAACCCTTTGAGCTTGGCCCTTGACATATTTCGCGTGTCACACTTCGTAACGAGGGTCCTAGTCCTTAAGTGTTTTGGTTGGGAAACTTCATCAATTTTATAGAAAAGTTTGTCTTACCTTCGATAAAGTCTATTCATTAATTATTATTATTATTACTTCAAGCATTTTAGTTATAATTTTTTAATTCATATTATTATAGTGTATGTACTAAGTGGAAGTATATATATTACCAATGACTAATAACAACACAAAATATCTGATTGGCGTATTTACCTTACGCCATTTACTAAAATAAGTATTTTTCATTAATAATAAGAATAAATTTTAATATTTTTCTATAGAATCCGTTTGATCGATTTTAAAGAAAACAATGCAGAATTATGATTGATATAATGAACGTATTAGTTTAAAATAGAAGTATCTGTGGGCGTTTTGGACGCTTCATCAGAACTAAAATATATTTATGAATGGGTTGGCACGTGATTAGATACCTATTTATTTGGGGAAGAGAGATTGTGCTATTGTATTTTGTTTAGTAAATATTTCAAGAGGTTATCAATAGGTCACTTTACATTTCTTTCATTCAATTTTTCTTTAAAAATTGACACTACATTTTTTAATGCTTATATTTCTAACTAGCGACTCACCTTTGCTCAGCTTGGGTTCGTCCCTAAGTACATTTTAACGGTTACTATAGATTTCTCAGAGCTGAGATATTTTCCCGCAGTAAAAATTATTCTATATGTTAACCCATATAACCAGCTATCATCATACCAAATTCCTCAAAATCTGTCCAGTGGTTTTCTCGTGATGCTATATACCAGACAGACAAAAAAATCTAAAAACTTTAGATTCGGCTTCTGTTTCGATAATAATGACTATTTCAGCAAGATTTTCCAAAAAAAAAATGATGTGCAGATTCGACTCAGAATTTTATTATATGTATAGATACTAAGATAGATAAATAAACTACCTTTGCGCGCTGTAAAATGTTGGATTATACCAGTACATATATGGCGTGCTGATAATAGAGATATAATATAAGTAAAAATACATAATAAAACAGTAGATTTCCGCACTAGAAAAACTTTCTATTCTTTGAAAAAATCTTACATATTTTTATGAATCCAATATTGTTTATTAATGCATGTTAGCAACTGTAATTGCCAAAAAATAGACATTACTCACGTTAAAAAATGTCTCTGTGAAACTGAGATTTTTGCTTACGTCATTTGTATCTGACTGTTCTCTTAATATATGAAATTTTAATGAATTTGTGCTATAATTATTTGAGGTAAAAGTATATAGCGGACCTTTTGTTTCACTGCACCGCGCATACTATTTATCGTTGATTGCGATCTTTTGAATGCCAGTTCATGCACAATTTCCTTGGCACAAAGCGCCGATTGCTGCATTGCTCAGTTGCAGATATGCACTGCATTCTAATGAGTCGCTGTCTACTCCAGGGAATACGGCTGATCTGCAAATGTTATGAGACGTAATTAGGAAATATCCATATTCCATCTAGGAAATCTATATTCACTGGTCACATGTTGCATTGAGTCATCCTCGATTAGGTTACTACATAGTATTATATTATGATCTGTGCTATGGATAAGACCTATGGGATGAAGGGTAAAAAAAATAAAAAGTGTACGTAAAAGTGTTTTATTTTTAGAGTGTAGTTGTAGTTGGATTTAATGTATGACGTAGAATTCTAGTAGTAGCAGTAACTAAATAAAAAATGTTTAAATAAATATTCAAGTTACTAATGTGCTTACTAACATAGTCTCGAGACGACGGAAATAAATTTTGGACTTGAGAAGTCAAGTAGTAAAATTAAATGCAGCTTTAAGGAAAATATGAGCCTTGTTTCTTAAAGTTTCAAATTGTATGGCACGTTTTTGTTATTTATTATATAAGTTAACAGAAGCGACGTAAACTTTACTAAAACGTGAATAAATTTGCTAAAAATTGTTACTTAGAGACCAATTACACAATGCTATTTCTATATAGCGTATTCTTATAACGTTATATTAAATTTCATATAGGTATTTTTATTAAGATATATTCTTCATAATGCAGATATGACAAAAAAAGTTAACATAATAGCACCAAAAGTGCTTTCTGATAAATTTTAATATTTCACAATTTTCGTATTACATTGAAACACAACACAATTTCTGGACTACCTACTATTAAATTTCGAAAATTTGTTTTTATTTGTATATATGTTTATTACTCCTGAATGTTAAAAAGGCTGGACGGATTTAGATTAAATTTAGTACAAAGACACAACAAAGTAACAAACTTAAAAATATATAGGGTAGGTACTGTTAGACATCTAGCAATGCACCTTTTTTTTAATGTTGGGAAATGCATTTTGGCACGAGGTGTGGGACTCACCGGCAAAGCCAGTACTACCCACTAAAATCCAACGGAACCTCCCCCGTCTTAATGTGGCGTCGTAGGATCGCTTACGCACTCAACCAAGACACCCCGACGGCAGGCCTGCCGAAGCAGACCACAACAGACATGGGGTTGCTCCAATTGTCCACTCTGCTATCAGAGAAGTACCAGGAGCAACCCGCATGGCACACCTCTGCTGTGCACCTCCCTGTGCGTTTCTTGGCTTCACGCTTGGCTAGATTGCCGGGCACTGGGGGGATCTTTTTTTTTTATTTTTTTTTTTAACTTTGGGAAATGCATTTACGCACGAGGTGTGGGACTCACCGGCAAAGCCAGTACTACCCACTAAAACCCAACAAAGCCTTCCCCCGTCTTAATGGGGCGTCGCAGGATCGCTTACGCATTCAACTACGACGCCCCGACGGCAGGTCTGCCGAAGCAGACCACCACAACCATGGGGTTGCTCCAAGGTCCACTCTGCTATCAGAGAAGTACCAGGAGCAACCCGCATGGTACACCGCCCTCCGACCTGTGCGTTTCTTGGCTTCGCGCTTGGCTGGATTGCCGGGCACTACTGAGCTCTCCCACTACGACAAGGTGAACGCACGTTAGGGGGGATCTGAGAATACACCTAAACCAAGCGAGAATAAGTCACTAGTTACATATATAAAGAGTGATAAAGGCAAAATAATATTCTATTTCGTGATCCTAACCTTTGAAATAACGCGCTTACAACGACGCCGCTTTTGCAAATGGTAATACATAATTCATACACACTGAATGTTGCTAGCCTTATTTTGGCGTCGAGTGAAATCAGTATTCCTTATTACTTGTTCAGAACATTTGTAACAGGGAATGAAAAGTGAAAATCTCGACAGAGAAAAGGTTATCGTTAAAAGTTTCTAAAACATAAAAAAAAATGAAGTTTAAAAGTTTTTTAATATAGTCAAATACACCCAAAATTAAGCTTAAAGCACAACGTAACTAATGTACGAGTATACTAAAATTAAAAACATACTGTAAAATCTCTTCAATGAGCTATAGCCAGTCAATCGGTAAAATTATTTTACATATAGGTATTTAAAAATATTTAATTAGGTAAAAATAATATTATACAATACACATAGGTATATAGTTGACCGTCGTAATGTAGTGAAACATGAAACTATGGACGGCAGTGTCGTCAATGTTAGTGTTCTTGGGTTCGATTCCCGCTTGAGGTGACGGTTGGTATTGCCGATATAGATATATTTGATCCTTACGATATTAGGATTTAACTTATTAAATTGTTAGTTTTAAGATATATTTAGTAAATTATTATTATTATGACAGGCCATTTTAAAGGGGCGAATTAAAAATAGGCCTATATAACTCTCTGGATTGATTATCACTGAACAAGAATTCACATCGCTTCGTGAAAATTCGCAAGCAGACTCTTACTATAAACTCTCTATACATATAATGATAATATTCGAACTAGGCCGAATCTGTACATTAAATATTTTTTGGAAAATCTTATTGAAATAGACATTATTATTTCTTACAGAGGCCGAATCTATACTTTTTAGTTTTTTTGTCTGTCTGTCTGTGATCGCATCAAAAAAAAAACCACTGGACAGATTATGATGATATTTGGCATGATTATAGATGGTTATCCGTATGAACATATAGGATACATTTTACTGCGGGAAAATATCTCATCTCTGAGCTAAACGTTAATACGTAACGACAACGTAGGGACGAACCCGAGCGGAGCAAGGGTGAGTCGTTAGTCCATCTATAATGTAAATGAAATTTTCGAATCGCAGTAGTAGTACCGAAGATAAACCTTATTAGTTTATTGTACTAACGACGATGGTGGCAATTTTGTATCCGTTGAGGTATTTACTGTTATATATTATAACATAACGCTTTTAACTGCATTTCTATATAGGAATCCAGTTAAAAACGTTATATAGGATGGTCGTAAGAATTTAATAAACCTTTATAGCTAACAAATATAAATGACTTGTCGTATAAAATATGATAGATTAAGGAAATGGTTTCAAATTAAGTGAGGAATATAATCTAAAGTTATCTTACTAATATTGTATATATGAAAGTCTGTTTGTATATTAGTCTTTCTTTACAAAACTTTGTTTCATAAACCAGAGCACTACGGTGCGTTTCATCACGTTAACGTTTTACTGTATGTACTTGTAAAAAATAAAAACCGACTCCAAAAAAAGCACTAAAAAGTAAAAAATAACTGATTGGTAGTTTTCATTTGCTATACATACCTAATGAAATATATTTGAAGTCGGTGTGCTTTGCTTTGTATTGGCTGGCACTTACAAACAAAACAAAAATTGTCTAAATCGCTTAATAAATTACGGAGTTATGAGGTAACAAACATAAAAAAAGAATAAAAAATTAAAACATACAGCCGAATTGAGAACCTCCTCCTTTTTGACGAAGTCGGTTGAAAAGTAAGCACAGGTTTATTATTTTCTGCTCTATATCGATATTATAAGATCGAACTGAGCGGAAATCAAAACAATGACCTTCAGCGCAGTACAATGTGCCTCCAGACAATCTGCGCCAGACGTTCAATATGCCTATTATAATTTTTATAGCCATTGTTATATTATATTTTTTACATATTTTAAAAAAACGAAAAGCTTAGAAACAGTTTCTTGCACTTGTTTAGAGAAAGTAAAATTGTTTATGTACGGTGTATATAAAAAATTTAAATGGAGAACCAAGGTAAGGTAGATACGGGTGTTCCTAATTGCAAATCGATTCTTGCCATCTGCTGTCTTCCGCGCATAAATCCAAGCTAAGTTCTGTTTTCAACATCATATTATACATTTATACTGTACTAGCATTGCCCGCGGCTCCGCCCGCGTTCAGATGACCAAAAACCAAATTCTTAGGTTTTACATATTAGTATACTCTTACATTGCAGTTTTTGTATTTTTTCTCAGAAATGAGATATTTTCCCGCGGTAAAAAGTATCCTATATGTTGACCCGGATAACCAGCTATCATCATACCAAATTTCATCAAAATCTATCCAGTGGTTTTTCTACAGACAGATAGACAGACAAAAATTCTAAAAACTATAGATTCGGCCACTGTATCGATAATAATGTTTATTTCAATAAAAGTTTCCAAAAAATTTTTAATGTACAGTTTCGGCTTAGTTACAATTATATTATATGTATAGACTAGCAGAACCCGCGGCTTCGCTCGTGCTAAAACTACAAAAATATAGGTTTCCTACAAACTTATATATTACTGCCTTATAAGATGAATTTTGATAAATGTTAAAACACGTATTTATTTAACTTTTAATTGTACTGAAGAGTATTAATATCAAATTCGGATCGTAAATAATTTTTTGGTTTGTATTATAAAGTGTTTTTCCGCGGGAATAAGATAATCTCCCTAGGTAAAAAGTAGCCTATGTACTACTCTACAGCCCTTCAACAAAAATTCAAAAATCACAGCAATCCGTCACTCTGTTTCGACGTAAAAGAAGGACAAACAAACAAACAAACCATCAAACAAACAAAAACATTATCACATTTATGATATTAATATGCATATATATGGATTGTAACTTATTTTTATTTTAGCAAAAGTTTATATTGCTATATATAAAATGAATTTTAACTTATTAAAGATCATACAATTAATTTATGCATGTATAATAAAATAATCAATAGTATAGTTTTTTTTTACATTTATTAAAGTTAGAGCTATTTATTCTACCGACAGTTTTATTGATTCAACCATTACATCGATTGCAAAATATTCTGGGTGCGACCGAACGCTCACTCGAAGTCGTTGCGTGATTAGTTCTGGTTCTGTTAAAGACTCCAACGTCTCACAGGATTGGAAATGCCAAGCCATTTTCACTCTTATCTAAAAGCACTAAGCAGTAATATAGCTTGTTAAAAGAAACATTCATTTTGATATCCCGAGACAAGAAAGGTATTCGTATCATGCGAATTGAAATAGAAGGTTCGTTAAAGGTGCTATGTCTTCAATTTGTATTTTTGTTTTATTAATGACATAGGTAATATAAAAACTAATTCTACCAGTGGTTTTGCTCGGTAGTTTTGTCGATAAATAGTATGCTGTATGTATGTAATAGTATGTACAAAATTTTGCATTCAAAACATTAATTTTATTGAGTTAAGAAACAGTTAATAAGAACTATACCTTCGAGACATGTAACACCTCAGTCTCTCCCGTGACCATGGATGCTGTCAAGCATTCGAAACGTCGGGAAACAAAAATGCAAAAAAAAATGCAAATAAATCCGCGACAAAATCCGAAAAGATAGTTTTATTTAAAACAGCCAAGAAGCTTAGAATATAGAAAATACATTCAATATTTCTATTACCAACCGACTTCAAAAAGGAGAAGGTTTTAAATAAAACTATCTTTTCGAATGCTTTACAGCAATCATGGTCACGAGAGAAACTAAGGTGTAAGAAGTCTTAAAGGTATTATATAGTTGTTACAGATAGCCTTTTTGAATTCATTTTGTTATTTGTGGGTACAAATAACAAAATGAATTTAAAAAAATTTAATAATGGCACCAAAGTACCTTACAATATATTTTATTTTTAAATATTTTTATTTTATTTATTTTATTTTACAATTTTTTAGAAAAAATATATTAATTAGTAATTTATATTTAGTGTTGCCATTATTATATTTATAACCATTAAGAAATAAAATATTGATTATTTAAGCCACATAATTGTTCTATGTGTAATCTATAAAAGTTAAACTTAATTAAGAAATTTAAAGAGGAGGTTTTCAATTCGGCTGTTTTTTTTAGTTAGATTTGGATCTAATTTGCATAGATATATGTATTTCGAGGTAGTGTCCAGAGACAGTGCTAGAGTTTTTGTAAACAACTTCATAATTTTGCTATGCATATTATAAGCCACAAGTATAATATATTTTTAAGTGACTAGTAAGCAAAATACTATTGCAATGGATCTCTCTGATAAGCTATTAGCATAGCTAATTAAACGCGGATATAAATTCATCTGTTCGAGCTGTTTGTTTTTAATTACACAGCTTTGTGGAAACAGTCCAGAGCGTGCGCTGATTTAAATGTACTGGTTTAACGTTATTTGTATAATTATAAGAGGACATCACGCTCAAAATTGCCTTTAGACTGAAAGAAAATGGTCATTAAGAACAAAATGTTTTAAGCACAAAATGAAAACTGGCCGCACCATGCTCTAAAATAAGTTTAAGAGAGAAGGATAAACACAATGATTTTTTATTTAAAGGTTTTTCGTTACAGCTAAAGTCAGAATTTTAGAACTAAAATCTATTTTTATTCATGATTTAAAATTGCTACGGGTTCAAAGGTTTCAATTTTATTCCAGGAAAATTTAATTCTCGTAGTGAATACCAATTCAGCAAGCCAGCTAATAGGTATAAATGTCAGTAATTAAGGGGCAAAAACCTTATATTTAAGAGCTTATTTTTAAACAGCGTCGTCTGCATGTCTGCGGATGGGGTAATGGAGCTGAAAATCGCGAGCGTCCAAGTAACTCGATACATAATTTCAATTAATTTCACTCAAGGAACAGACAGCTCTTATTCGTAATACGATTGCCATTATGATTAAACTTGCTTCATGTTTTTTTCTTTATAATTGTCGATTCAATTTTCGATAAAATTTTTGAACTGTTCTGGATTTGAGATTTTAATTTATTATCAGTGATTGGAAAGTAATAAAACTAATTTCGCAACAAATTGCCTGACATGTTTTTATAGTTTAACTAGCATTGCCTGCGGCTCCGCCCGCGTACAGATGACCAAAAACCAAATTCTTAAATTTTACATATTATTATACTCTTAAAAGAAAAGTACATACAGATTCGACTTAGTTACAATTTTATTATATGTATAGATAGACTCTACATTGTATGTGATAGTATTTTATGTATTGCAGCATAATTTAAAGTAATTATGGTGAACAACACGAGTGCTATTATTTGATCATCCATTAAAATTTTTGTTAGTACACTTCGAAATAGGGCAATTCACCCGCAGAGACAAATGAAATAAAACGATAGCGCCGAGAAGATCGGTCGAGAGAAAAAAGATACAAAATGATATGCAGTAGTGTTCTAAATTAATACCTCCAGCAGCGACACAATGCACATTTTAGCGATCTTGCATAGTGCAGTCATGGCGTTTCAATTTGCAGGTCAACCGTACACTGTACCGCAGAAGTGTTTCTTTTTGTTTTCATTGCGAAGAGTTTTATTTTAAATCTGCGACTCTAACGAAGCGAGGTCTCGTTACACACGACTCAAAGTACAGCTGTCGTTTGAACTTAAGTGGTCTATTGTTTTATGTAAACATATTACAGGAGTGTTTGGTATTTGAATAATTGCGGAATAGAATGGGATTTGCTAAGTATAGGGCTTATAAATCGTTGGTGACATGTGTGGAGGAACATAAGTCACTGGAGGCGGCGTCGGTGCAGGCGCGCCGGAGGACGCATTGTCTTATGGCGAATATATTAACGTGCATTCTCACGCACGAAACTTGTTCGGTCGCTCGCGCTCTTATTGCTCCTTTGCTAAAATCTCTACGTCGTTTAACTGACTTTTTTACGCAAAGTTCGATCATCGAAAAGGGCCGCCGACTTGTATCGAATGAGTCCGCGGCGTCCAGTTTCGGACCGCTTGTCTGGTAGAATTCGCAAAAAGACGATCGGGATCCCTATTGTTTTTTTTTTAAATTTTTGTACACGATGGTAAGATTGATAAAGTAAATATGAAGAGAGCATATTATATAGCTTCAAGTTTGTATTTTTGATATTATAAATAATAAAACTTAATAAAAGAGTACGCGTGGAATGGGGTATAGATGTTTGTATGCATCTTTATGTAACAAAAGAAATAAAAATGGATTTTTTTTATATACGTATGGACGTAATGATTTAAATATTTAATAGTGCATGCATACATTATGAACTTGATACTAATAAAAATAAGTAGGTATGCTATTATATTGTACATTTTTGTCTGTATAGGCTTGGCTATTTTTCAGTGGTCTTCGGAAATTGTATCTACCCTTTGTGCCAATCGTAGAAACCTAAACGTTTGTCTGACGGAACCTATCTTAATATCGATTACATGTTAAAATCAATAAAGCAACCATCGAAATTACATATCGATTGTAGAAATCGATTTGTCTAAAAGAGCACGTCTTGAGCTGGCTGATAATACATCAGTATCAACTTAGTACATATTTACATTATAGAAAATTTCTAAGAAATCATTCATAGTATTTTTATTATAGATCACCTACTATGTGCATTTAAATCAATATTTTATGGCTTTGACAAGCTTGCACTCTGCAAAGTTATTATAGTCTGTGTGTTGAAATGTACTTTTTTTAAAGTTATTTTAAAAAGTATTCCCTTCTTTGAAGCATATGAACCTAAGCCTTAGTTATTACTTGCGATGTTTAAACAAGTGTGATGTTCTCGAAATAAGCCCCGGGGTAACGACACGGGTATATGAGGGTATTGCGAATATTGTTACTGCGACAGAATTAGAAATAGGCTGGGGTCTCACAGGTGCGTTTTGCGTAAATATTATACTGTTGATATATATGTATATATATACTAACATAAATAATAATATAAAAAATGTTTTTTGTTTACTGTACGTTACTCTTAATTTTTAACTGAGAGAGAGAGAGAGAGAGAGAGAGAGAGAGAGAGAGAGAGAGAGAGATAAAAGAAAGAAAGAAAGAAAGAAAGACAGTTTAGACATTCGTAAGTTACGCAAGGTATTAAATAGTATTTTTTATAATTTAATGGGTAATTGTAAATACAAAATTTTATTTTATTTTTACTCTGTTTTAAAAGAGCGTAACATTTTCTTTGCTTAAACCGATCCTCAAATGTATATTTATTTAAGTTTCAATACGTACGATCATACGTATTTTATTCTTGCTGTACACAATCGTTACATTGACCGCTTACCGGATATGTAGCGCTACGCGTCATAAAGGATTAGCGATGCATCTCTAACTCCTTTATATTTTGCTTGCTCGGTTTGCAAAGAAAGATTTCTTATTAAGTTTAAGTTAAGTTTCTTACTCTTTTTAAAACATAGTTTATTTTTGTAGAAATGTTTATAAGCTTAGTGACAAATTGTATATTTTTTGTTAAAATTGTGGACATATAATATTATAGATACATTATACATACATTTTTTTTAATTTCAAGTTTTGCATTATTTTCATCAACTCAATATTCTTTTATTAAGATATAATGATCAACAGTAAAGAAAAAAAAATGTCACAATTAAAAATCATATATTTTTAGTGATATTTTTTTTTATTTTCAGGTACGTAAAAAACCGTGAGTGCTGTTATACGTTGGTAATACAGGTTCCTGTTGCAATAATAATTAAATTTAATAAATATGTAGTAGGTATTATGAGTAAATTTTTGAATTTTTGAAGTATAACTACCTAAGTATAATTTATACTTTCCCAACCATTACAGAAAAATAATAAATATAATAAATCAAAAACAATTATAAAAAGATAAAAGTCACACCAGAGCAGGTTGTTTTTAATATTCTATATCGCTGATGAAAACTTTTTTTTAATAAAAAAAAATATATTTTAATTACGTGTTTCTAATTTTTCTATTTGGAATAGCAATTAAAATATTTTATCTAGTCCAAGTCGGCTATATTGCATTCCCTTTGTAACTTGATCCTAAAGGACGAAAGCGACTTAGCATAAAAATATGAAGATATAATAAAGCCGCCAGCCAATACATTTTGTTGTTACGCTCATCTCAATGGGAGTCCGTCATGCTACAGACATTCCGTCACTAAATATGGTTACAGCCTTTTTAGCAGAGCACCTGCTGTGTTTTTCGCACTTCATGTGAAATAATCACCTTATATCTTTCTTAACAACGTAATATAAACTCGGTATATGGTCGAATGCATTTATGAATATAAAGGAATAATTAATAAAGTTCACTTGTTATATTTTTAATACGAAAAATAAAAATAGCCTTCCTCAGAGATATATATATATATATATATATATATATATATATATATATATATATTCCTAATAAAACATATTATTTAAAAAACGGTTTGCGTTAAAAGCTAAATGATTTATTACAGTTTAAAAGCAGCCTGGCTGTAGCTCAAGCTTACATGAATAATGGGATAGCGAAGCGTCGCTCGATCGATTGTGCCTCTATAGTCTGTCTATATGACACGTTTTAACATACTTTGCTTGTGATTTTCTATTTTTCAACAATTAAGTTTTATATGACAGAATTTTTGGTAGATTTTTATAGGTATAAACTTTTAATGATAATCTTGACTAACATATTTTTGACACTATTCGTACATACAAAAATGCACGTCATGTTAAAATATGGAAGTGCCTTTAAGACTTATGAGTTAAATTGTTTATTTTTTAATTTTTGGGTATATTTCTAAAAATGTATAAATTATTTATCTCAGCTATATATTTCAGCAGTGGGACTTTAAAAAGGGCTGAATATATGCTCATAATAACGTAAAACATCTCTATACAATTACCTACCATAAATAGTGTTAAGGAACAGCCCTATCAAGTTATCGAAATCTTCTACTGTAGGAAATGAATATTTATGTTTCATATATATGTGTATATATATATATATATATATATATATACACATATATATCTGAAATAAATAATCGCATATAAATTCGAATTCGTCAATTATCACGGATTTCGTACCTACCATGAGCTACATTTTGCATTTGTCACATAAAACATTGTAATCTGTACACATCATTGCTTTTAATAGGTCCTGAATTGGTAGCGAATTTGCTGTATTTATCGTAATAAAACTAAAATATAATAATTAACAAAAATGTAAGTAAAAAATACAAAATTGGTTTTGCGTGTTAATTGAGGCGTATATAGTTTATGATTATGTATCAGATGTTTTCAACTTAATATATAATTTAAATTTAGTAATAAATATCAATAGCCTATTATAAATAAAATATAAATGAATTATAATTTAACGGTTCAGTTACAATGTGGGCGTATAAAACACTGTGGCACCGATATAATTTACCTATAAAAAGTTTGTTATTTATTTTATAGTAAGTAGTTCTTGTGTTTTTTTAATATCTTTAACGATTCTATAACGGTTTGTATACGATTATTTTTATTATGTAAATTGGATTATATTTCGTTTTACATTTAGTTATTTCTCTAAATATTACGACTTCCGTGGTCACAACATCATTATTATATATTTTATATCACCCATTAGTTTTTGTTCGTAAACGAAACTACATTTATATTATGATAACAATTTTAGTGCCAATTAATAATATAATAAATAAAATTGCTTATCTATTTATATATTTATTTGTTATCTTTTAACGAAAAATTGCTAAGCTAATTTCAATAAAACTTTACAGACAAATGTGTAATAGGCTAGACTTCTAAAGATGAAAACGGGATAGTTCTTACGAGATATAAAATGTAGGATAAAACTGTTATGATGAACAATTATGAATTAATAGATAGATTATTATAATTGGTAAAATTATTACTTAACACGCTAGCTTTAAGCTCATTATATTTATGAAACTTTACAAACAGAAAAAGCTTTCTCATGATACTAAATGGAAAGTTGTCAATATTGTGTAAATCCAGGCTAAGTCACGACCTATTTTAGTATGGTATGTTCTGGGCATAATGTCTTTCTAGACACAAAGTAAATAAATGAGTGTCAAATAAAATCACTAGTAATGTAAAATAGTGGTTAATCCGAACCCAACCCCTTTTGTATACAAATTTAGGGAAGTTTCTTTACAAGCTTATCCGTTAATGTTAAAAGGAATGGATGAGGTAGCACTTTGCGTCGATATTTTATACGTATTGTGTATGTATTCAGCTATTTTTAACGTCCCACTGCAGGGCAGAGGTCCGTTTTCATTACGAGAACGATCAGGTCATAGTTCACTACGCTGGCCAATTGTGGATTGGCGGACTTCACATGTCTTTCGAAAATTGGTTAGGGTCGCTTTGACATGCAAGTTTCCTCACGATGTTTTTCCTTACCGTAACGCAAGTGGTATGTGGTATCACGTTGAAAATGATTCGCACTTATGTGCAAGACCCGGGATTTGAACCTAATGACTCTCACTCTGACTATTGCGTTGATAGAATTCATGCTAATTTTGCCATATATACACTGTCATATTATTAAATAATGATAAACTTTTTATGAGACTATTAAGGTTAATGTGAGTTCTTCAATGTCAGGTCGTTTATTTTCTTAATCAGTCTTCAAATTTAATAATGGCTTTATAAAACAAATGTGATAATTTTTTGTAGCGGTTTTCAATTCATGTAAATCCGGTGTATCATTCATATATAATTAAATATGTAGTTAGAAAACCTAGCTACCTACACAGATTTTAATATTTGTACTTTCGGTAAATATATCTAAGCTTGATTTTAGATTCCCATTGAAAGATAATAATAATAATTAATAGATATAGTTAATATTAAATATTAATATCTGCAATTCTAAAAAAAGAGATAATTAGACGATATATTAAAAGACTGGCTTATTCCCCATACAAATTTTCATCCCCATTTTCACCCCTTTAAGGGATAATTTCCGGGATAAAAAGTATCCTATGTCCTTTCCAGGGTCTTAAACTATCTTCTTACCAAATTTCATTTAAATCGGTTAATTAAATCCAGAGATTACCCCCCTACAACATCACAAACTCACAAACTTTACCTCTTTATAATATTATATTAGTATAGATCTCGATGAAAACTATTAAAGTTCAAATTAAGGTCATTAGACTATCGCTAATAGATAATATAACATAGGTAGATATATTAGGACAGGAATAGTGAGCAATTGTTATCTGAAACCAAAAACAAATGTTAAAAAATCGTCTCATTACGAGTACTTAAAATAATTCAGTACGTTGTTGACATACAAATATAATATTGTTATTATTTCTTCAGTATAGTTTGTTGACCCTAATATTACACTAATTTAGTTTGCTAAGAGATATTTACTTCATATGTTATTCGAGATTCTTAAAAAATAGTTATTACGTTCCAAGTATTTTTATAAGTAAGCAGCTTCGTGTTACAACGATTTTGAACGTTATAAAATATGCAAACATTAGTAGGTAAGTATTATTTTGTGCTCTATACAGAACTATACAGGATGCTTAATTTATAGAAAATTAGAAAGTTATTTTAATAATAATTTTAATAGAAGATTTATTTTATAAAATTAATTTAATAAAATAAAATAATATAAATCACATTTAAAATATACATATCCCAAGGCAAATATACTTTAAGAAATAGAGTTGAAGATGTCGTCAGATACTAGTCTGTGTAATAAATAACATTCAATTCATTTTTCAGTAAAATTTTTATAAATATTAAAATATACTCATAATTTGTAAGGGAATAGATAAAATGGTATATAAGTTATAAAAGAACTAAAATACATTCTAGAAATGCAAAGATTACCAGAATAAGCAGTAAAAATTCTTCATAGGATTAAAAAAGCAGAGTCAAATTCAGTGGTACTTTCATATTTACTTGATATTTAATATGAAAGCAACCCACGTTTACGAAAAATTGCATTAGTACGCGTTTTGTCCGTGCATTGACACGCGATGCCCCGAGGACGCGGCTCGGGTTGCGAGCGTGTTGCTTCGTCAAAGGGTCATGTGATATACTTCAATAATAAACTCTATTGAAACCATCATTTCTGAGGGTTTCATTGTACATGAAATTAAATATCGCATATAATTTGCACCCGCATGTATAAATTTAATGAAAAGCTTTAATTTTTATTATTATGTCGTGTAAGCTTTCATTTAATCTTAATCATTGTTATTAATAGGACGTTGATATTATATTTAAGCTGAAAAATTAATTGGACGTCCCTGAAATTTTGTACAAAGAATATTAACATGTTATATTAAAATTTTCATTAAATGGAAATTTAAAATTTTATTTAAAATTTTACCAAGTAAAATTGTGTTAATCAAATTAAAATTCGTTTTAATTGTATTAAAAAAAAATATTCCTAATATTTACAATAAATATGAATATAGCTATTGCAAAAGTACATTAATTTTAGTAATTATTGCTAATGAAAGTCCGTAGCGAGCCCTAAACCGAACCAGCGCAAATGCCCGCAGATGGTTCTTGACATAAAACTAACTACTACTTCATTAAAGAAGAGATAGAGTTAATCCCAAAAACATCGTTCATATTGGAAAAAAAACATTTTTAGAAAACTGAAAACGAAATGTTAATCGTGATTTTTGACCAAAAATTCATTTAAAAGCATAACTTTTCTTCTTTACTATTATTTATAAATTCAACAACCCAACAAGTTCAGGTTTGAGGATAAAAAGTGGCATTTATAGTTTGTGGTACCAAGTAAGGATATGCATAAGTTATCAAATACACGTTCTCGTGAACAAACACACACCGTCATATAAAATATATACCTACTTAGTCTGAAACATTTCTATTGTAATATTAGTATTTAAATGTAAATTTCATTTTTTATCTATAGGTACTAATATTATAAAGAGAAAAGATTTTTTGTTTGTATGTTTGTACCGATTTAGATGAAATTTGGTAAGAAGATATTTTGAGACCCTGGGGAGGACATAGGATAATTTTATCCTGGAAATCATCCTTTAAAGGGGTGAAAATGGGGATGAAAGTTTGTATGGGTAACAACCTAGGGTGAGTCGCTAGTCTTTATATTAAATAGTATGCTTACATTAACCATTGATTGTTATGTAACGTCTGTCTAGTCGTCGGTACACAGTAATGTTTATACCTTTAATATTAATTAAAATACCTACAAGAATTATTTAGTGTTGTTAAACAATAGAAAAAAAATCAGCTTTTAACTCTTGGAAGTAGTAAGTAAAGTAAAGTAGGTAGTATGTAAGTGTAGTAAATAGTTTATTACATTTGAAATAAAAATATCTTTTGGGGTTCGTTTAACTCTCGATTTCGTTTAACGATATAATATGAATCTTTAAAAAAATCCGAAAATATATATTTATTTAAAATATCAAATATTCGTGTGAATCTAAGAAAATATTTTATATTTACTACAGTAAAATATTCAGATTCCATTTTCTAGGAAAATTAAAAAAATATTATTTTACTGTAGGTAGAGTATATGATTAACGTGGAAAAGTAGAATAATGAGAGCTTTCTTTGTTTACTTCAAACGGCTAATATTGTACTAAAATATTAAGAATTTTTATTATGAGAATGTTCTATTTTATAAACCCTGTGTAGCAAATGTTTATATGTGGCTTGAACGGTAACCTTTATTCTTTTAGCTATGTAGAGACAGTATTAATAGCACCACTTGGTGAAATACAAAACCTTGTAAATAAAATTCTTTATTCCTGTTTTACTAGTCCCTATGTTTTTGACTGTCACTCATGAGATGTCATTAGTAAATCTATACTAATATTATATAGAGGCAGAGTTTGTTTGTTTGTTTGATGGAACGCCCTAATCTCAGGAACTACTAATCCGTTTTGAAAAATTCTTTTTGCATTAGATAGCTCGTTTATTGAGAAAGGCTATAAGCTATACATTATCACGCTACTACCCAAGGGAGCGGAGTTATAATCATAAATGTCAACAAATCGGGCAGACTTCCATACATTTTTGTAAAACTGATGTTTATAATCAAACAAATTTTACGCAGGTGAAACCGTGGGGCACAGCTAGTTACATATAAAGATTTATATGTAACTAGCTGTCTGTCCTTGATATCTAATAAATTTTACAATAAAGTTATTTCTTAGTAAAAATTACAATGAGTTGAAAAAATTGTTATCGGATAGTACCTACTGTCTGACCACTCCAATCTATATCTCTTTTTAGATATAATTAGGTATCTATACATTATAAATTGTTTGACGATTCATTCATTTGTATGTAGATGTAAATTAGATAGTCAGTTGGCTGTAAACAATAAATGCATTTTATTTATTATTATTACTATATAATAAGTAGTTATATAAAATGATTAAAACATCAGTGTTTGAAGTTGATAATGCTAACGCAGTAGTTAAATGTTATATGGGTATGTGAATAGCGATAGATTTATCTTCATTGCGTTTAGTAATAATATAGGCATATATTAATTTGAAAAATCTATACCTATAATAAAATTGTAACTGAGCCGAATCTGTACATTAATTTTTTTTTGGAAAATCTTATTGAAATAAACATTATTATCGATACAAAGGCCGAATCCATAGTTTTTAGAATTTTTGTCTGTCTGTCTGTCTGTCTGTTACTGCATCACAGCAAAACCACTGGAGGGATTTTGATGAAATTTGGCATGGTGATAGCTGGTTATCCGGGTCAACATATAGGATACTCTTTACCGCGGGAAAATATCTCATTTCTGAGAAAAAATACAAAAACTGCAATGTAAGAGTATACTTATATGTAAAACCTAAGAATTTGGTTTTTGGTCATCTGAACGCGGGCGGAGCCGCGGGCAATGCTAGTAACTATATGAAAAACTAGCTGCGCCCCGCGTTACGTAACCCACGATGAATTTGTTTGATTATAAACACCGGTTTTATAATAATGTATGGAAGTCTAACCGATTCGTTGACATTTATGATTACTGCTCCACTCTCTTAAGTAGAAGCATGAAGATATATGATAGCGTGCCCTGCAAAAAGAACTTTCTAAATCGGATTAGTAGTTCCTGAGATTAGCGCGTTCAAACAAACAAACTCTGCCTCTTTATAATATTAGTATAGATATAACTTAAAAAATGTGGTATAAAATTTTTTTCATATAATATTTCAGAAATAATAAATTATTTCATGCGTAGGAAGTCGCGAACTTATACTAATCGTGATAATGTTCAACGTATGCATTCTGTAGGGTCTTTGTCACTACAATATTAAAGCATCTCTTAAGTACAATTAAGGCACGTCTGACATTTGAACTTTACGCCTCAAGGACGGAAATGCACTGGTAAATTGTTGACCTTGGCTGTTTATTCCGTTTATCGCTTGACAGTTGACCTTTTGTCTTGCAAAGACCATCTTATGTCGGAATTATTTGAAATAGCGCCAACTCACCTTATCTTCAGATAACCAAATATATTTCGAATCATTGTTACAATTTTTCTAAAACTCTTGGAATTGAAAAATTGAATATAAATGTACGATAATGTTAAAAATTTCATATATCCAATCATAAAGTCTATTTCAAAATAGGAAGCTTTTAAAAATAAACTAACTCTACATAAAGCTCATAATTGAAGTGTCTATTTATAATGTCAAAATAACACCTTTTTACTAAATGTACATATATGAAATTATATTCGGTACTTATAAGAAAAACGCATGTTTTTAATTTGTGTATGTCTGCCTATTCCGGCTAATGTCCTAAATGGCTGGATTGATTTTGACGGGACTTTAGTCTACTTTTATTTTACAAAAAGAATCAGAGTTCCGCTCAAAAAAGTTAAAACGTACCCAGAGACGCATCCGAACGAAGCGAGGATAAGTCTCAAGTTTTACATAAAACTCATCAACTCTACATTTAATATTTATTACAATCAAAAATAAGAAAATCAAAGTAAATCATTATATATATAATAAAATTGTTACTAAGTCGAATCTGTACATTAAATATTTTTTGGAAAATCTAATTTAAATAGACATTATTATCGATACAGAGGCCGAATCAGTCTGTCTGTCTGTCCACCACCATCACCACGGAGAAAACCACTGGACAGATTTTGATGAAATTTGGTATGATGATAGCTGGTTATCCGGGTCAACATATAGGATACTTTTATCCGCGGGAAAATATCTCATTTCTGAGAAAAAATACAAAAACTTCATTGTAAGAGTATACTAATATGTAAAGCCTAAGAATTTGGTTTTTGGTCTTCTGAACGCGGGCGGAGCCGCGGGCAATGCTAGTTGATTTATATTTATCAAAACCTTACACTGTTATTATAAGTGAAAATTGTACTACAAGTGAGGTATGTGAAGTGTAAAACTAGTAAGGTGCAATTTGCGCGCTGCTGCAACTAACTACTAACAATAAATAAATTAACACCACGTCAGCACGCGCCTTCTCCGCCTGCTCTCTGTCTACACTGTAGAGTATAGACTAATACAGTGTAAAGCGCTTACAAATATTTACTTCCAACGATTTTACCTTTACGAAAGTACGTTTTCACCTGGTAAATGAACTCGCTGGATAGTGAAAATACATGTAAGTATAGTGTATATTTTTAATATTATCAGAGCGAGCAGAGCAGTGGTAGCCCAGTGGTAACGCGCTCGCTTGGGAAACCCAGTGAAGTGGGTTCAAATCCCGGGCCTCGCACCTGTGATATTTTCATGTGCGAATCATTTCTAACATGATTACCACTTGTCTTTTGGTGAAGGAAAACATCGTGAGGAAACCTGCATGTTTGAGAAAACCTAGCAAGTTTTCGAAAGACATGTGAAGTCCGCCAACCCGCACTTGGCCAGCGTGGTGGACTATGGCCTGATCTCCCTCGTATTGAAGGGAGGCCCGTGCCTAACAGTGGGACGTTAAAAAAAAGGCTGAATACATAGCAGAGTAACTTTTTGTGATCTGCCATTTGAAATGAGAAGAAATTAACCAGCGAGTTATATTCACTTCGCCTGCTTCCCTACGTGCCTAACAGTGTAATCTTATTATAGTAACACATACATTTGTGTGCTAAATTTCATACAAATCCGTCCAGCCGTTATATCGTGAAAGAGTAATAAGCATATACAAAGATATATAATTTTTGGCATCCTACTAATATTATAAACGCGGATGTATGGATGTATGTTTGTTACTCTTTCACGCAAAGACTACTGAATGGATTTTGAAACTTTATAATAATATAGCTCATAAATCAGAATAACACGCATACTAGTTTTATTCCGGAAAAATGTACGGTTCCCGTGGGATAGATTTATTTTGGTTTTTCTAGAGGCGAACCTGAGTGAATCGAGGGTGAGCCGCTAGTTAATAATAATCACATGTTTTATTTTTCTTTTATATTTCTCTTTCATAGTCATATGACATTTAGAGTTGATCATATGGATAACGTGATATATGAATTTAATATAAAGAAAATACACGGTATCATTTCGAGTTTATCCAGGTCTCATCCAATTCAACAGACTCGAGTGGGTCTGGATCCGTAATCATACGTCGACGTGAGAGATAGATATACTGTGATATTGGACTGCCTTCGCCGCTCGAGACATTTTCTATTCTAGTAGGTAATAATGTTATAAGAAACAAAAGTAATGTAAAAATTGTATATTTATATAAAAATATTTCTTGGAAATTGAGAACATTTTCATTTTTGGTACTTTACTTTCTATCATCTAAGTGTAGGCGAATTATTTTTTTAATAATTTTAAATAACAAAAACATCATAAACAAAACGTGACTGCTGGACTTTTTCATAATATATATATATACCTATCTATGTACAAAGACATGTACTACACGAAGTATACAAACTTGTATGAATATTCAGAAATATGCCAGAAGTCTTAGCCAACAGAAGTTTTGTTGCTTCGATATGCTTTGGTTCAGATAAAACATGAAAGCAAAATATTTCTATGCAGAATGGATGCAGATAGCCGGCACTGAAATTGGGGTCGCCATGAAAATCCGCATTGATATTTCACACATCCGCATTCTGCATTCGATTTAAGCCTTTGTAATTATTTGTTAATGCCAATCGTACAGTTTATGCTTACAGTTTGATTGCTTCGGAAACTGATAAGAGTATGATGCAAGACCGATTTTATTATTTGCTTATACATAAATAAAAAATGACGCTACTTTTAAAAATATGTACATAAATAATGCAATTAACGTTTCGCATATCAATTTGCCTATTAAAATAAGATATAAATAGAATGCAAAATATTATTAGTATGTTCATACTTTATCATTTCCGTGATAGTCAGGTTAATTAACTTATAGTAATTAAAAGCTAAATAGAATATGTTTAATTTAATTTGTTTAAAAAAATAGTTTATGAATATTAAATCAATTTTAAATTTACTTGTATAATAAATAATATCTATTTTTTATATTGCATCTAAAACCTATAAAACTGATATTACATCAAGGAGATGTCAGGCGGCCAAGGTGTCATCAGCTAACACTAAACACAATAGTGCAAGAGAAGATAAAATAAATGATATTAATTAACGTAAATAGCACATTGCCATAAACATAAATGGGATTTTTAATGCATGCAAAAATTTCAAAGGTTATTTAAACTAATTAAATTTTTTTATGGCTGTTTTAAGATTTTAGTTGAGGATAATTTAATTACGTAGAATATAACATTTATGTACTTTACTTTGATCATTTTGATTTCCTAACAAAATTCAAATACAACTCAAAAGTTTTAATTTAAGTCACGTCGGTTTAATGTTGATGTTATTTAAGTGGAGTCTAAAATAGTTTCCGTTTTGGTTAGGCGTTAACGTTTGTAATGAATTAAATAAAGTGCTACAAACAACGTATTGAATTATATATCTATTGAATTATATATATTACTATACTATTAAAATCTTAACTTGGTTTAAATGTCCTTAATAGGTATATATGCTTAGCAAACGACAGTACAATTTGTCGTTTGCTAAATTTAAAATAACATGTTAGATTGTTTTCTCCATTCTACGCGACATTGGCGGAGTAAATTCTGCCGAACTGGCACTCCTGGAAGCCACTAAACAAAAGAATTGAATTGAATATGTTATATCCACTGCCACGCTTTGAAGCCTTTATCAGGAGAATTGAATTGAATCGAACGTGATAGATTTATGACATTCAAATTAATTTAAGAATTTGGTGCATGTCACCCTATAGTAAGTTTTTTTCTTGTATAGAGTAATCAATATATTTTTTTAATTGTTAGACATCATTAATGGTCAATTTATGGCTAGAGGGGCAAAAATATGCTAATTTTATAAGAAGAGAATATGGTACTTTCAAAACTTTTAAATAATACACATAATTTAAAGTATGAAACAAATTAAGTAACTCTGTGCATAATAAATGAACTTATTACTCTGAGTCTTGTACGAGTAAGTAGTTTACAAAATGCATCAAGAGTCTAAACATGTACTCCTTAATACTGTTGTTATTCGATATAACATTCGTTATTTACTATTTCTAAAGAGTCAATACCTAATACGCGAATGCGCTAAGTATTAGCCGATATTTAAAGTTTCAAAGACAAATAATATTTATGTACTTTGCATAATCGTGTAGATAATTTTGAAGGCTTATTTAATAAGAATAATAATTTTGAACAATTACAGCAAGACAAATTATACATACTAGTGATGTAACGAATATAGGATTTTTCAAATTCACGAATGCGAATATTTACCTCGAATATTCGCGAATGCGAATGTTCGAAATGTTGGCTTTCAATTTTAACGCGCGCAAAATTTTAAACGGTCAGGTTTGACAATTCAAGTCGGCCATATTTAAGCCGAAGACAGCCGAGCATGAACAAAATTAGTCACAATAGAGTTCATTCGAAAAGATTTGTTGTGATTTGAGTATTAATAATATTATAAGTAAATAAAAAAAATTATCAGTTGTATTATCATTCCATATCCACCCTTTCCATATATGATTTCCTATTTGTTTGTCAAATATATTCGCCAAACATTCGCATCGTCTTTTACGAATACGAATGGCAAAAAACATGCGAATATTCGCATTCGCATGATGTTACATCACTTATACATATGTACGTCATAATATAATCTTTCTATCAATTTTAGGATCATTCTACATATGTTTGGTGGCAGCTTTTATTGCTGTATTGCATCAGATAGTTTATTAAAAATAATATATGTATAAACCTAATTTGATATAATATAAGCAATTTTGAATGCTACTCACTTACACTATTCTTGTACGTGTACTCCGGTTTTTTGAAAGACACTAGTCGAATCCGGTTCTGACAATAATAATTGATTTGATCGTGAACATAGTTAAGATGATATCTTCTCAAAGTTCTCAAAGCAGTAAAAACCCACAATAATAGCTTTAATATGTGTATTTTCAACCACTAAAATGCAGAGTCTGGCCACGTGCGGTGTGGTCGTTTAATAATCGTAAAACTATAAGTATAGTGTTGATGGTCTATTTCAATCTTATTACTATTTTAAGATAATCAGTAAAATATTCAACAAATTAAAACTGTCACATTAATTCTTAATTTATTATTTTTCTTTTATTAGAAGAAGATTATATTTGCTATAGATTCACAACACTTGTTAGATACGCCAAATTTATAATTTCCTGTATACATTTTCAATTATTTCTATACATTAATCTAACATTATTAAAATGAAGAATATAAAACAATAAAGCTGGTCCTAGGTTCGTAGGATATAATTTAAATTTTGTTATTTATATAAGCTCTTTCGTTAGGCTTAATCAAAGCTGTAGAAATTGATTTTAATTTAAGAACAAACAAACAATGTTCATGATACTTCTCGTCAGACTGGTAAGTACTTTAACCGTTGAATCAGACATCAGGCTTTCTAAATACAGCAATTTATTTTAATCATCGCGTTGGCGTAAATAAGCAAGCTCAAGCATTCGTCTCGATGTCGCTACAAATAAATCACATTTGTGAATTAAGTTTTATTGCCTCTAGTTCTATTACGGCTTACATAAGTACTCAATAAAAGGGTCTGGAGATTTTATCGCTGACTAGTTTTTACTCGTGTTTCCGCTTGCGAGGTACATTAATAAAAAAATTGTCTATGCTATTCTGGGATAGAGTAGCTTACTGTTAGTGAAACATTGTTGCGAATAGATGCAGTAATTATATAGTCCCATAAAATAACACATTGACGACATTTGACGACACGTTTAGCTCAGTTTGTAGTAACGCTACTTGTTGTGCCAGCGGTCGCGGGTTCGAGTCCCGCTGGGGGCATTAATTTGTGTGATGAGCATGAATGTTTGTATTCCAGCCATAGGTGTTTATATTTAATTATTTGAAGTTATATATGTGTAATATATTAACTATCTGGTATCCATAACACAAGCCTCGTAGCTTACCATGGAACTAGAAGGTGATGTGTGTTAATGTCCCAACATATTTACATATTTATTGAAAATCGCACATATTTTAATATAATATCCTGAGATTTTTTAAGTTATAATGTATCATCATCATGTTAAAAATCAACCATGAATCATGTTAAAAAATATCAGGGGCACAACATGTTGACATTTCTTTATGCAAAAGTTAGCACTGACTTACCGATTCTAAGGTGAACTGTAAAATAAAAGAAGTTTCCAAATCTATCAAATTAGTCTTTACTGAACTCCAACGGCTTAAATAAGTAAATTCATCATACTATGACATGTATGTATCTCTAGTTGCCATGCGTATAAATATAGTTGTCGGTTACCGGGTATCGAACTGGTACCAGTCTGTCTGGAGCGAAGCGACTGCGACCTTGGCGCCGGTTGCCGACTAACGAAACCTATCATATTATTATCCTAGCTATTATTATGTATGGTGAAGCGTATTTGTTTTTTCTTAACATCTTTATTAAGGACTCATTTCTATCTTGAGTTTAGTTTTTAATGTTTATTGTAATTTTAATTCAATAGCTTTTTTTCACTGAGTTCTTGGACAATTTTCTTTATTTACATAATATATTTGTGAATATTTTTGAAAATTTCAACTCTTTTGATAAAATTTGTCCAATCATGTTTTATTTTAATTATATTAAAAAAAGCTTTTTATAGCTTAATTTTTTATGTCACATCTTGATTATTGCTGATAAGTCATGACTTAGATAGTCCGGTAAGTTTAAAAAAGTAAATGTTATGTTTTAAATTTTAATATGAAAATTTAATTATTTAATAGAAATCAATTAAAATTAGCGGTATTATAGATTTTTATAACATAGCTAATATAAGATAGTAAAAGATTAGATACCTACTTTTTTTAATTGATGTCAATGAAATATCCATTACTTTTTTATCTGTGCTTCAAGCTGTAGCTAAATACATTTTGAAATATGTATATGAGTTAGAACATGTTCATATCAATTACAATTACTCTGTTTCTTAAGATAACAAAAATAAGGTTTAAAATACTGTGAAATTAATTGAATTGATTTATATAGCATTGTTTAGCCTTGAACCAGGGCGGGCATTCACATGCGACGACAATGTGCCAAATCTTGTGCACTGTGGACACTCAGTGTAAATTAGTTATATTTTTATACTCAGTGTAACTATTTTTAGTAACATAAAGTCAATTATTATGGGGGATCAAATATAGGTACATGATATATCGAACGACGTGCGGCGCTAATAAGTTATCTAAACGGGGTATATTTCAATATTTTGATTGTCAATATAATAGAAAATTTATACCTATTTATCGATGTAAAATTAGATTTATCCCGAACTTAACATATTAAGTTAATATTAAACGTAAAAAGCAAGTCAAATGAAATAATTTTATATAAACGAGTGTCTCTGTTCCTGACAGCCGTTGTTTCCAAGACTTGTTCTGAAAAATCACTTGTCTCTCAACACTGATTACTCTTGGCCGTGCTCCAAAACTCAAATAAATAATGCTCGGCCACCTCATGCTTTACAAAGCGTGCAATTTCAACGCTTTTTACACTGTTTTCTTATCAAATGTCGCGTCGTTTTATGATTCATAGTTAAAGCTGCGGAAATTGCGCTATTAAAAACTAGATTTGCACTGATGAATTTTAAAGTAACAAAAATGTCGTGCCTTTTAGTGTAGTATAATTTAAGTGATTTTTTTGTCTAAGTAGTTATGATAGCTCGACTAAGTAGTTAGTTACCTATAAATAAAAAAGATATATGGTATCGAACCTCTTTATAATAATGGCGGGAAATAGTTGCGAGCGTATTGGTAGATATATTTTAAAACAGTTTTAAATAGAATAAACTTTAAGCAGTAAGTACCTATGTACATATATGTTGATTATAAATTCTGTTTCTAGTGTACTCAAGTGTAAATTGTGATGGTCGAACGTTAAATTAATTAATATTTATTATAAGTACTTCTTTATCCAAAGTATACATCACTATATAGTAGGTAACTCAATTTTTTGTTTACGGCTTTTAAGCGTACATCTGATATAAGTATCTATAACCGAAATGAACACAACTTATAAGTGTTGTAAATAATAATAGTTCCCTTTGAATATTTTTTATGGTATTTTTACTAGCACAAGTGTTTATGTATGATGAGTGCACGTCATGTAGTCTACAAGACTAGTGACAGAATTTATAATTGACAGAAGAAATTATAAATTAGCATTATTATAATTTTTTTTTATATATTGTCTATCTATACAAATTGCAAGGGAAGACAATTAATATAGATTAATTGCCTTCCCTTGCTAGTTATCCTAAAAATTCTCAAAATTAAAATCAGAAAAATGAATAATGTAATACTGTCTGAGAAATGGCAAGGCTTTAGAATAATAAAACAAAATTTTACTTACATTAATATTCTTACTTTTATAAATAAGAAAGAAATGATTTCTCTCTGATGCTACTATGAGAAAAAATATAATGTCTGATACTAGAATTTGCTCTCGCTTCGCTTGGATGCGTTTGTTGTGTTATAATATTTTATACAGGCAGTGTCACCTCTTGGCAATTTTTATGACTAATAATAGCTTATGCCTTACAATCAGTCTTTCTGTGTACTAAGTTTTATCCAAATCTGTCTATCCGTTTCAGCCTGAAGCCAATAACAAACATATCGCTACACAAATATAAAATTTCGCATTCACTGCCATAAGGTATACTTATCTTATGTTAACCGAAAAAAGTAGCTCAAAATTTAGAAATCAATAATAATTTAAAATTTCTCATATTTTACATTTTAAGAAATCGTGATGTATTTATTTTTTAATTAGCACATATTTATTTTATTCTATTTCATCCTACAGGTTCCGCATGCGGAGGGCAGTGCTGCGGACGGGGCAGAGAGATACATTTACGTAATATCATTCGAAGTACGGCAACGGAACGCGTGGCGACTGTGATGCGGCCTATAACAGAACTACTGTTGGCCACCAAGAGGATACTTCAAGGTAATTAACACGATTTTTATTTCACTTGCAGCTATCTAACTAATAAACACAATTGCACACTCTATTCCTTTTCACTCTCGAAGTCCGACGGGACCATATTTTGACACGACTGGTAAGAGTTAGGTTTTACGTGCTCTCCGAGGCCCGAGGACGTGAATTGTAATACCTCCAAATTCCTAACTCCGGGCTGCTACTGAGAGAAAAACTCAATAACTAAACTTGGCCCGACTGGGATTCGAATCCATGACCTCCGGATCTGTAGTCGTACTTGCTAGCCTAGACCACTAAGGCAGGCACGAAAAAATGACGTTTGTATTAATACCTCCAGGTAAATTTGTAAGAAATTAAAATAGCTAAGAAATCTATTGTTAACTTACACGCCGGCGTGTCCACGGTGGTGGAGGAATTAATCCAAAATATAAGCTAACCGATAAGCTGTAAAAGCCCATTTTCGGATTTATAACAAGAGTGATTAGTGTGATAACGCCACTTCTTCTTCTTCGCCACTACACAATCTAAATAAAACGACCGAGTGTAGCAGTTTAAAATTTTAATGAATAAATTTTTAGATAACCTAAGCTCGAGCTAAAAGATTTTCAGAATTTTTTATTCTATGAAAATCGAAGTAATTGTTAGGGCACCTAATTCGCACAGATTTGCTTATTGAAAAATTTAAATTTCTAATTGCAGGCTCCATTTTTTTTTAGAATTTGGATTGGATGTTTTCCGGTAGTAATTAGTCGTATATTAAAATTAATAGCATAACAGTAAAGGCCGATGTTTTTTTAATTTTAAATTGAGATAAAATATTAAAAAATATATTTTATTATTTTTTGTGAAAAAATGTTAGATATACTTTGCTCTAATTTATAAAGAAATTAAGTACTCTCGCTAGTATAGTTTAATAAGGCTTCGTACAGAGGGATCCAAATATAATCAAAACTTTTCTTACACAAAACTTAGATATTGTTTGTATGATATTCTCCATATAAGTACTATTATATAACTCATATGAAGTTGCGTTGTCCTTGTTAGAGTTTGTGATTATTTCAGTTTGATATACCTATATACCTATATGTTAAAACTAAGCTGATTTACCTAGTCTATAATCTTACTTCTTAGCGAATTTCTTTCCTACCAGATTACATTGTATTTTTTAAAAATATCGCAATTTAGAAAATGATAAATTTTATTGAGGTATAAAATGTTGGCATGTTATACGTAACGGGGGACTTAGTGGTTACGAATTTCAATCAATTCAATTTTTAAGTTCAATACAATTAATTTTTTTTTTTTTTTAATTTATTTATTTGGAAGACAAACAGTATTATGTTACATATTATAAACAAAAGAAATAAAAAAATTACATACACCAATTAAGTCTTCACTGTTTACACATTCTTAAGGTAGGTATATGTTAGCTTATTAAAATTAAAAATTAAAGTATATAACAAAAAAAAAAACGGGAAAATCACGAACAGACACTTCTGCTTAAAATTTTGAACTTATTTAAAGAAAGGGAAAATTCATATTCAAATAAATATTTCATTATGCAATCTGAAAGAACGGTATATAAAGCTATTACGTGCATAATTAGTTGTTATTCTAGGTAGATAAAATAATGACAAATTACGTGATTGCGGTCGAGGACATCTTAAACAATTATTACTTAAAAGAAATGGTGATTGCACATGATTTCTGATAATTTTAAATAGAAAAAGTTCATCCTTTAGGCGTCGGCGATCCAATAGGGAGACTAAATTAGGAAATTCCTGATTGTTGTTTTTTGATCTATATAATAAATGCTTATCAAATTTAATCTGGATGTTTTCAATTCTATTTATATATTTACTGTACTGTGGATTCCAAACGGAAGAAGCATATTCAAGTATAGAACGGACATAAGCATTATATAGAACAATTAAAGTAGAATTATTACGAAAATCTTTTCCTATTCTGAGTATAAAACCTAGCATGCGATGTGCCTTACCAACAATGTGGTCTATATGGCTAGAAAAAGTAAGTTTATGATCAAGATATACACCCAAATCTCTCACCTCGGTAACACGTTTAATTGAATTATTATTCAAGGTGTAATCGTATTTGACAATATTGGTCTTACGTGAAAAACTTATGACATTACATTTTTTAATATTAAGAACAAGACCATTACTATTACAAAATTGGCACAACCTATCAAGATCACTATGTAATAATTGACAATCGTCATTTTTATTGACAGTCCTTAAGATCTTCATGTCGTCAGCGTATAACAAAATTTCAGAATTTTTAAATATCAAATGAATTTTATTAATGAAGATATTAAAAAGCAGAGGCCCGAGATGCGAACCTTGAGGAACGCCTGATGCGACTGGCATAAATGAGGAGCAAAATCCTTTTATAGTTACAGCTTACTTCGCTCTCGTAAATAAGAGGCAAACCAACGCAGGAGATCGCTGTGTATACCGACCTCCGTGAGTCGACGGATAAGCAAAGAGTGAGGAATTTTTAAATTTAATAAGGGAAATCACAATGTTATAAACTTGAAACGATAATTCTAATAGTTTAATTGAGCAGCGGGTTTTCGACGCCGATCTGACTTCAACACACAACACTCCAATGATCCTCCACGATCAACCAAATACAAAGCAACATATTTAAAACGAATATCATGGCGCCTCGACCCCGCTCGAGATGTAGACTCTGTTCTTAATGTGAATTTGGTTAAGGTTAAATAATAAGGTTCTAGCAGAAAAAGGTAACTAAATCCTCCTAAAACTTATGTAATAACTTTTACGTCAAAAAATTAGTTTTTTCATATTATTTAATTGAAATATCATTGATTTTCATATAAATTAATTGCTAGAAGTGAGAAAATCTTTTGTTTCGATCATCACACGAGTTGTTTTGTAATTTAAGATTTATTATGCGGTTGAAACAAAACTCTGTGAAACAAAACTCTGTGAATAAACAAAGTGTATTTAACTTCTTATTTTATATGTACTAATCACCGCCATCTACAATACCTATTACTGGGTTTTTTTTCTGTAGACGTCATATAAAAATATCTATAAAAATTAAGGTTAATTTACATTCACATATATTTATCATATTATATTTTATTTTTTATGTACATGCTATCATATTCTGTCAGTATGGAAAATATAAAGTTTTATACAGATAAAACATATCGGCAATATATAAAAGCAATCACGCCAGCTTAGAGTTTAAATAATATTTGGACAAAGCATACGTTTCAACAAAATGCGGATTTATGGGGATTTGAATAAAAGTCGATAAAAAAATAGAGATCTATTATGAATATGGATAGATCACTATCTTCTATAATATAAAAATGAATCGCTGAATGTGTTGGTAAGCGCAAATCTAAAGAGCAGCTGAACCGATTTCGCTAATTCTTTTTTTAGAATATTCCTTGAAGTACGAGAATGGTTCTTACGGAGAGAAAAATTAAAAAAAATGCCTGAAAAAGTCTAAAAACAACACTTTTCTATACTTCCATACAAAAGATTCGTAATAATACTCAAAAGTCAATTAGAACTTTAATACCATACCATAAAGTTTAAGTGTTAGTGGAGAGGATCCGGGAAGGCAAAACAATTGAGTGACGTTAGCATCGTATAAATATTAATGTCAATATTTGTCAATATAATTAAGAAAAAAAAAAAATTATATGGCTAACGCTGGCTAACAACTATTTATATCTATTTAAAACGTACCCAGCGACAAACCCGAGCTAAGTGAGGGTGAGCCGCTAGTTTAACATAAATCCCAAGAACAATACACACATATTTATTATTTTATTTTAATCTACTGGTTTTGACTTAAAAAGCTTCTAGGTATGCTTTTAGTCAGAAAGCATTTTCGGTTTCCAATGATTTTTTGTTTAGTACAATTTTTAGAAGGATGTACGATGATTAGATGTTTTTTTAATTCTCTTGGATATGTTATTTTTATTTTTTAAATAAAGGTATTGTAAAGTAACATTTTATTAATTAGTAATTCATAGGTTTTCATATTATTTGGGCCTTTGTTTCTGTCGATGTTATGGTTTTTAATACAGCAAAATAATAGTCAATATGATTTTTTAAATTATGTTATTGATATCGATATTAATAGTAATTCTTATTCAGTAATATTTATTTATATATTCGATACTACTAACAATTTTTGTGATATATCTTTCAATTAAAGTGTAGATAGTTTGTTTTTCGGTAACGAGTAAACAATAACCAAATGTTTCAGATCAGATCAACCCTACTCTAACGAACACAGTTTTATATACAAAATGTCACATTCAATTTTGACACTTTTGTACATATGTTACTAAGGTTATTTTTCTAAGCACAATTGTTAAGTAAAACGACAACTTACAGGGGTTGTAGGAACAATAAATACTTAGGTTGTTATGGACGTAACGATACTTGTTTACCAAACACTCGAACGTCGGCAAATTGGGCGCTGTATGCAATGACACCGTCCTAGCATTGTAAATATTAGACTACGGGGGTTATGTACATACATCTATAATTATTTTGCTCGACTACACAGTGTTATGTAGGAACTAACATTGCTTGATAAAATTATTATAATCATTAAACTTTATTTTTATATATTTAAAAATCATTAATTACCTTGTTCAAACTGAACCCAATAAATTTTGTCTTATTTAATTTAGAGAAAGCAGTAAGTTTTAGTTAAGTAGTGTATATAGTACGTTATTTTCAAGCTTTTGTCACAATTATTTCAATATGCAATTACTATCTATATTATTAAGCTTTTAATGTAAGATGCGAACTTTATTAAATAAATGGTACCTACGTGGGTATAACTGTAAGTTATTTTACACCATTTCTCAATTTTAAATAGCTTCAAAAGCAAAAATGGCTATAGGAAAGTTTAATATTAGATATTCAAAATATATTTTATGGCAGTAAAATCTACGTTTCCTGCAGGTATCACGTGCAGGCATTCAGAAAATGTAAACGATTTCGCATAAATGAAATTTATAACCACCTTATTGAATATCGGAGCTCACGAAGCTCCCATATAACAAATCAGTTTTATTTACAGAATCTTTATATTCCATAAAATTTAATGAGCATAGCTATTAACTCCCAACGACTTAGCTGAGTGTCGTTATGCTTCAAATGTTTCCTTCATTGTTTGCTCTAGTGTTTTACAGGCAGTTTTATGACGAAGATTAATTTCGTGAATACAATATGAAGAAGTGCCGTAAATATGGTTCCCATTGTAAAAGTCGAGAATAACAAGCTTTGTGATATATTCACGTAGCTTGATTGGCCATAAGTCTGGAAAATAATTTTTATTTTATTTTTATTATCTATATTCGGTTTAAATGCCATGGTAATAGTAAGATAGAGTCTCCAGTTTTAAATAATCGTCAGACACCGTGAATGATTTACACATAAGTATTTAAATTTTTAGTTTAATGAATATTGTGGTGTACATTTAATTATTTATACAAATATTGTAAAGCTTAAAGAAATTCTTTGTGTTTTTTTAATATCACGCTAAAAAAATTAAAGACTAAGAATTTGCCCGCTTCTCTGACTTCATAGTTTAAAAAGAACGAATTTTTATACAAACACATATGTTATATTTTATAAAAAACACGTATACAATAATACAAATATAAATAATGTATATAAATATATGTAGGTATAACTACGCGGGTGGAGTCATGAAAGAAAGCTGACCTGTCAATATAATTCCATTTAACAGTACCTAATCTATACATATAATAAAATTGTAACTAAGCCGAATCTGTACATTAGATATTTTTCGGAAAATCTTATTGAAATAAACAGTATTATCGATACAGAGGCCGAATCTATGGTTTTTAGAATTTTTGTCTATCTGTCTGTCTGTCTGTATTTCTGTATGTCTGTTACCGCATCACAGGAAAACCACTAGAGGGATTTTGATGAAATTTGGTATGGTGATAGCTGGTTATCCGGGTCAACATATAGGATACTTTTCACCGCGGGAAAATATTTCATTTCTGAGAACAAATACATAAACTACAACGTAAGAGCAATATGTAAAAACTAAGAATTTTGTTTTTGGTCATCTGAAAGCGGGCAGAGCCGCGGGTAATACTAGTGTCATATAAAACAGGTATAGTGTAAAAAATACAGGTATAGTGTAAACAGGTTAGTAGTAAAAAGCTGTTATTTTGACATTACAACCAGACACTTCAATTTTATTTATCTGTATAGATTTGACACTCTAAATGTGATTATCTGTCTATTTATTCATGAAATTAAATTTGAATATTTTAAGTTTTAGTAGATACAGCCTTTATATAACGTTATATTAGTATCATAACTAATTACCTACTTAATCATAGTTGTTTGTAATGAATAACTTCTATTTTGCTTATCTTGCTATACATTTTGCATAACAACATGGAAACAAATTACCCTAGAGATATAACTAATGGAATTAAATTAATGTTTATTATTATTTTCATAGTTAATTAATTTATTATCGTCTCACATCACTTAGCTAATATATTATATACTTAATAATAATTTTTACAACATCATTTAGCTATTATTTGAAAGCTTTTTTTATTCATTATTATACAATATTTTATTAAATTCATAAATAAGTGCTTTAAGTAAACTTTAAATAGAACTACTTAAAGAAATGTCACTTGAAGTTCCTCCAACATTGATAAAGAAATGAAATGCATAGCGAAACAACTTTAGCGAGTGCAATGACCTTTTTAATGAGCAGGTTTAGAACAATGTGCTCACCCTCGGCTAAAGTAAAAGGAAATACGGCAAGTGTAGTGGTAGGGCCCTTTATCCTTCACATCACTTGCACTGTTACGCGGTAACCTATTAATCACTTCGATACGTAACTAGTGATAAAACTATACATACGTACATACGAATTTAATCGTACTGTCATATATATATATATATATATATATATATATATATATATATATATATATATATATATATATGTAAACTTTAAACATTATTATATACAGCATTGCCCGCGGCTCCGCCCGCGTTCAGGTGACCAAAAACCAAATTCTTAGGTTTTACATATTAGTATACTCTTACAATGCAGTTTTTGTATTTTTTCTCAGAAATGAGATATTTTCCCGCGGTAAAAAGTATCCTATATGTTGACCGGGATAACCAACTATCACAATACCAAATTTTATCAAAATCTCTCCAGTAGTTTTTCTGTGATGCGGTAACAGACAGACAGACAGACAGACACGGCTTAGTTACAATTTTATTATATGTATAGATGTATGTTTTTTTTGATTTTTAGTTGTTTAAATATGATTTATTGAGTCAATTTTAGATAAACCCATTGAATGTGGGTATATTTCAAAGCATACTGGCTGAACGTACCTCGATGGCAGCTTAAATGCTTTACAACTTTAAGTTTAAATAGTGAGTACTAATTCTAAGTTAGCTTAGTTAATTGTAATTAAAAAAAGCATTAAAGCCATTTGTTTAAAATAAATTGCTATTATAATTTATATATTTAGGGAACGATGGTACTGACATTTTCGCCTTGTGCTTAAAAAGACTAAATAAAAACAGATAAAAAAAAATAGATCCCTAATTGAGTGCTTATTATTTTATTTAAAAAATATGATAAAAGTTAAAAAACACTTCTATGTTCTATTGTTCTATTCTTGGTAATAATGATAATATGAAAATACCTAAGTATGAAATAACCTAAAAATGATAAGGGCTTATGTAAGACAAATAATTAATAATTTAAATAAGATTAATAATAGAAAAATTATAAAGGCAGTTATTCAAAGACAGCGGCTCAGATAGTTAAATATATTAATATTTTTAAGTAAAATCTATTTTCTTGAAGTTGATATTCATACCTATTAATATAAATGTAAATGTGTCAGTTTGTTTTACAATATTTTGCTAATATCATTAGTTCCGGCAACAATGGAATAACAATGATTGGCATAGAGATTTCTTTTGGCATTTAGGTAGTTTGTAGATTAATTATATATACATAATATGTAATAATATACAAAAAAAAATTTAAACCTGTAATAATATCAGTATAGGTTTCTTAATAAAACCAGCACGTGCGTTATTTTTAAGGGTTCCAAAACAAAGATTATTAACATGCTATGAAGAGGGATACCCTATTGTGTTCATAGGGTTATGAGCCGAGACCGCCATCATCGTCCCTCATTACACCTCGAGAGCAAATTCTCCTTTATACCGCAGTCACTAACATGTCAGTCATATTGAAATCCCTTGAGCGAATCTGTTTCATTAAAAAACCACTTTTAACTTTCTCTACCCTGTCTTTGTACACCATAATGCGGATATCTAGATATTTTATAAATACTAGTATATATATTCTTTTGAAAGTTGCCTTGATATTTTTTCTAACATATATAGTCTTAAGGCTTAAGGATATATGTATGTATGTATTTAAACGAAATTTCGAAACGTATATATTCGACAATTAAAAGTTAATCAGAGCGCTAAATGTTTTATTTCACAATTTTTTTATAAAATATATAATATACAATATGTAAAACTTTTGTATAAAATATATTATATACAATATGTACATAATAATATAGTTATTATAAGAAAAAGCAAATACCATTTTTACGTGATCATAACAAAGATCCCAAGAGGTTACGAAAAGGGATAGTCTAATCCAGCCACAACGACTTAATATCAGGAGACCTTTTTGCTCTCTATGAGATACACAACAGTTATATGAAAAAAATACGTAATTTATTTTATACGTAGGTAATAAAATATCTCTACAAAATTATTTGCTATGTTCCACGTGTAAAATAAATAATTTATGTTATTAAAATAATTTATACATTTATATTATAATATACTATATATTACAATATACTATATTATAATATACTCACCCTCGCTTCGCTCGGGTTCGTCCCTAGCTTGCTTCCCAATACAAACTTTCATCCCCATTTTCACCCCCATAAGGGATGATTTCCAGGATAAAAAGTCTCAAACTATTTTACTGCCAAATTTCATCTAAATCGGTTCAGTAGATCCAGAGATTACCCCCTACAACTTTACAAACTCACAAACTTTACCTCTTTATAATATTAGTATAGATTAACAATCAAAAAGATTTATTGTGTTTTTTCGAACAATTATAAGAATTAAAGCGTAAATAAGAACATTAAAGTTTATTTAATCTTAAATTATCTTATATACTTATTCTGTGCCAATATGCTGAAAATATTAAGCCAGAATATTTAATATGAAGATGAAATTTATTCAAAGTAGATGACAAGATATTCAAAAATCTGAATTCGCTCTCATTTCGCTCCAACCTCAGTAAATATAACATTACTAATTACGAAGCTCAAAATTTTAGCTAGTCTTATTTAGGTGTTATTTTTATTTTTACACTAGCATTGCCCGCTGCTCCGCCCCCGTTCAGATGATTAACAACCAAATTCTTAGGTTTTACATATTGGTATACTCTTACAATGCAGTTTTTGTATTTTTTTCTCAGAAATGAGATATTTTCCCGCGGTATAAAGTATCCTATATGTTGACCCGGGTAACCAGCTATCATCATACCAAATTTCATCAATATCTGCCCATTGGTTTTCTCGTGATGCGGTAACAGACAGACAGGCAAGCAGACAGACAAAAATTCTAAATACTATAGATTCGGACTCTGTATCGATAAATATGTCTATTTCAATTAGATTTTCCAAAAAATATTTATTGTACAGATTCGACTTAGTTACAACTTTATTATATGTAATAGATAAATAATAAATCTTAATGAAAATACCCAAAAATTTTGTAACACAGATCATATCATATTAACGTTTGAATATTTGATAAACAAAATTGCAGTGATATTTAATGGAAGTCTAGTCTAACTATTGACTAAATAAAGTCTTAAATACCAAATCTTGTTAAAATAATAATAGATCAATATTTAATTTATAAATATTAAATTTATATTAAATAAATTTAATATTAAATAAAGTATGTACTTATAATTACATAAATAAGTAGCGATCTAGGGTAATACGTAATATTCCTAAAATATGTATAGCTTAAATGAAAAAAGTAATCTCGAATATGACCTTATTTTTTTCAATTTATCCGAGCGATATAGGTAACAAGTTTAATGTCAAGCCCTTTACATAGATACAAAACTCTCTCGAAGGGCGTCTGGAGGTCCTTCGTGAAAAGACGAATGGCACTTGTTATTTATCGAACCGCCCGTAGTAAAACAAAATGCCGTGGATTTATTCTTGGAATAGCAAAAATACGCAGGCAAAAATGTGAGCTAACATTAATCCTCTGTTCTATAAAAAACCGTAGCAAAGAAACACCAGTGACATATAAATAGTCCCTGAGGAATTAGAATTATGCTGATCAAGTCGCCGGGTCAGTGCTATATTAGATGCGATAACAAAACGTGTTACGTTTAACACAGATGATGAGATTGAATTGACGTACTCGTAGAACTGATTATATTTTACAATATACAGCAATGGTTTTATATGTTACTATAATTTTTGAATTATATTGAATCTTAGAATGTGTTGTTGCCAAAGTAAAGGAGACCTTTGTATATTATATTGTTGGGAAAAGGATATTTCTTTTAAACAAAGAATATTTAAAACACTTAATATATTTATCAACTTATAAGTGTGTAGGGTTCTTTTACTCTCTTAAAGCTAGCGACATAATTCGTTGGCTCACTATTACAAGGTTCTATGTTAATTTTAAATAAAGTTTAGTAATTTTTACATAGAACTTTGTTATTTTGTTATCGTAAAAAAACAACATAGAACTATGTAAAATTGAATATTTTGTAGTTATAGTGCCGCTATCTAGTGGTCTGTTTTTGCAAAACTGTAGCTAATGACACATAAAACCTTGTCGCGTTAATAACTAAATAAGTACTAAAATTGTAACATAGAACCTTGTAATTGTGAGCCAACGAATTATGTATAGTTTTAATTTCCCACATGCTACTAGTACTTGCTAAAAAGCGGATATAAATGCGTTCTGTCAAAGAACTCAACGGAGACGTAGACATCAAAGGCATTTCACCCTTCTCTAAAATTTTTCAAATACCACTAACTTCACGCAATCTTAATTTGCTTTGCATTAAAGCAAAGATAACACAAGGCTATTTAATTAAATAGAATAAGCCGGTCGGGTTAATTAGGTAGCTTTCTATTCGTCGGTGGGCTGAATAAGATTTCTTTAAGTGTTTAGGATGAATTTATATCTCGACATAGGAATGTTGAGAGGCGTTGATCCCTCTGGCTCGCTCTTACGTTCCAACAAGATAACACAGTGTACGGCTAGGACACCAGGTGTCGTATAATCAAATACCAAAGAGATGTTTCCTAACGATTATTTACACAGACCTTGTTTAATGCCAGTTTTGTGCAAACAGCCACAGTTTGTAGTTTGTGTTGATGTTTATTACTGCGGTGGTATGATGGCGCTTGTATTTAACGAGACTAATATACCTATATTACCTAGCAAAGTGAATTTTTAATAAACCTAGTTATGATAAATTATTTCAAACTATGAAATGTATCAAAATGTGATTATAAAGCCATTAGTTATATTTTATAATATATTATTATATAAAAAAGATAAGTACGGATTGGAATTTGCGTTTAAGGCAGATATTTTTTTCATGTATTGTAAGGGGTTCTAGTACCCCTGAATTGGTTTCGTATGGACTCGCAAATTGAATCCTATATTTTTGAAATATATTATCTAATTTTATAATGTACTAGCATTGCCCGCGGCTCTGCCCGCGTACAGATGACCAAAAACCAAATTCTTAGGTTTTACATATTAGTTCTCTTACATTGCAGTTTTTGTATTTTTCCTCAGAAATGATACATTTTCCTGCGATAAAAAGTATCCTATATGTTTAAATTCGGTATGGTGATAGCTGGTTATCCGGGTCAACGACCCGGATAACCAGCTATCACCATACCGAATTTCATCAAAATCCCTCTAGTGGTTTTTCTGTGATGCGGTAACAGACAGACAGACAGACAGAGAGACAGAAAAAAAATCTAAAAACTATAGATTCGGCCTCTGTATCGATAATAATATCATTTCAATAAGATTTTCCAAAAAAATATTTAAAGGACAGATTCGGCTTAGTTACAGTTTTATTATATATGTAGATTTTCCATTTTAGAATACACATCTTAATTTTCTACACACATAACTCCAACGTCAACATATTTAATTTTCTCTTTTCTTTCACAGAGCACTTGACGGGTCTGTCTTATCAGTCACAGAACAAGACATCGGTTCTATTCTCACAATTATATAAAAGCCACGCAACGCGAACACACGTTCCACTCAGCGCCCTTTATGATGACATTAGAAATATCCTGAAACCCAATACAGAAGCAGATGATATAAATAGCGAGTACTTAGGGCCTGCTCCAAAAGATATGACTTTGAGTACAAAAAAATTCTTTCGGGAGGTATTCCCTGTTGCTTACCAAAATGTACTTAAGCTAGAGAAGAAACAGTTCCTTCCAGAGTACGAAGCTTGTTTAAAGGATGCATATGATGCCGTCCAGCCGTTTGGAGATGTTCCACAACAGGTAAGCTATTCTGACATGGTATAAGACATGAGCAAATGACTACAATTTGAAACATTTTTTTTAATTATAATTAAATCCAAATTAATTAGAATTCATTCACTTACATTATACGGAGGCTGTCATTGAGTCGACTCTGTATATATATGTATATGTACAAAATTTCAACTTCTTTGTTCCAGTACATAACAGACAGACAGGACAGGTCATTATTTAAGATTGACTCACAAAATAAAACAGAACACAAGTCATTCTATTAGAATTCTATCAGAATGACTTGGGTTCTGTTAAGGGGAATTTTAGATATTTCCCTTTGAGCCCAAATAACTCCTAAAAGTTGAATTAAAATTTGAGAATGATAAAAATATTAAATAGTAATTTAAGTATTCCATTAACAAAACTTGTTTGATATAGAGAGGAATTGTTTTAAATACTTGTTTTACCATTAATAAAGGTAAACCCATGTATTGTCTCTACATAAAGTCCTTTGTCCAAACAGCTGGGGGCTTCATTGTCACGGTCGCTGGAAGCGGCCCGAGCGTTACTCCAAGTACTAGTAGTGGGCGCGAGCGCACTCGCAGCGAGTGAGAAAGTGCTCTCGAGTGTGAACGAAGAGTGCTCTACCAAATTGCTCCATATGGGAGGCTGTTCCCGATGCAAAGGACACGATGTCAGTCCCTGTCGGAATTACTGCTTGAATGTCGCAAGAGGGTGAGTTATCTTCTCATCTGTAATAGCTTTTATCTTTCATGATGAAGAACTTAAAGATATGGACTGCTGATTCAAATTGTCTACTATAACGAAATTTTTATACGTTATGGTCCTTTTTTAAAAAGCTCATTATATGTGGATTAAGAAAACAATCCGTAGAAGACAGAGTATAACACAATTTAGAATATTTTTCAGAGCTTGTGCTATAAAGTTAATAAATAATATTTGTAGGTAGTAAGATGGCGCAAAAAAAACCGAATAATTTTTTTTTTCGTATCTCTTATGAAAATATGTTAGTTTTCCATGTTTTAAAAGCCCTCTTTAAAGATCATCCCGAAAAAATTATTGTAAGGTGTCGCTCAAGATTTTTAAAATTCGCTAGGAAACATCAAAAGCAATGAACTTATAAATAAATGTTCATGAATTCTAAGCGACCTTTAAAAATCAATAGTTTAAACTGTAATTTTGGGAAATTGTAAATTTTACCGCAGTGAGAAAAAAAAATTAATTTTAACCATTTTTAGAATTTTTAAAACTATTGAGCGACCAAAAAAATTTTTTTTCGAAGTGATCTTTAAAGAGGGCTCTTAAAACATGTAAAACCTACCATATTTTCATATGAGACACGAAAAAATAATTTGTCGGTTTTTGCGCCACTCTTATAGGTAGTCGTATTAATATTGTTAACTGACTTATAATTTAGATACTTTTTAATAGAAGCGCTAAAAATTATCATTTTTACTGTACCTACTGCGGAAAACGAAACATTGCACTCTTAATAGATAGCCGGGCGTTTGCAAATAAAATGTTTCTCTTCTTGATTTCGCAGCCTTAATCTTAACAATTATATATAGAGATACTAGCGACTCACCCTCGCTTCGCTCGGGTTCGTCCCTGGGGTGGGGTCTGGGAGGACCACCCTTATCCTTATCACTTAGGAGTATGTAATATAGATAGTAGCCGATTATCAGACCTACTGAATAAGCATATAAAATTTGGTAAAAATCAGTAAAGCCGTTTCGGAGGAGTACGGTAACTAACATTGTGACATGGAAATTTTATATATAAGATATTAAACTATAGGTATAAATTTCAAAAAGCTTTGACTTATTACTGCAATTAAAAATGTTGATGTAAATATTAACTCAACAACAGATTTTTGTTTATGTTATTTAGGTAATGTAAGTACATAATATCTATACTAATATTATAAAGAGGCAGATTTTTTTGTTTCTTTGTTTGTTTGACTGAACGCGCTAATCTCAAGACTATTTATTCGATCTGAAAAATTCTTTTTGCATTATAGGCTTTATATCATCCCGGAAAAATGTACGGTTCCCGTGGAATAGATTTGTTTTTGTTTAGGAACGAACCCGAAGCGAAGCGCGGGTGAGTCGCTAGTATCGAATAAAGTATATCTTATAAAATTCAAGTAAATATGTTCAGACTTATTATCAGAATGTTATTAAGTCTTCTAGTATACACTGGCTTAACCACAAGAAACTTAAGAGTACATTGTACGCAACTTTATTTAACTTAGCACAAAAACACTTTAGTATTCCAGTCATATAAATAACTCCTAAACATACTTAGTAAATATATCAAGTAATTACTTAACAAAGTTTTTGTCAAAAGAGAAGGAGACTGATAAAAGAATACAAAATTTTTTTATTATTGTTGCTGCAAGTGTTTGAAGTACTAACGGTGGAAGCTAGCACCCTTGAGTTTCAATGAGGAATGCTCGGCTCGAATTCTACAAAAGAACTACGTTTTAAGGGTCGATACAAACCTTTTCAAAATAATGTCGTTAAGAGAACACGGGGATTACTAATTACTATTGAGTATTTAAAACGATAGGGGATATAAAGCCCCAGCGATCGGTTCATGCAAATAATAAAAAATACATTTTATTGCGTATTACGTTTTAACGTTTAGTATAGATTTCTCAGAGATGACATATTTTCCCACAGTAAAAATTATTCTATATGTTGACCCGGATGGATAACCAGCATCTCAAAATCTGTCCAGTGGTTTTCTCGTGATGCGTTCCCAGACAGACAAACAGACAGACAGACTAAAATTCTAAAAACTGTCGATAATAATGACGATTTCAATAAGATTTTCCAAAAAAATATTTAATGTACAGATTCGACTTAGAATTTTATTATATGTATAGATTTAATAATAAGCATTAAACTTGTAGTGTTTATAACATTTCTGGTTTCAACAAAGTAGCCAAGAAACTCGGAATGGCTTCTAGGGTATAATTAACTTTGTAGTCAAAGCTTCAAGTTATTGAGCAAACAAGAGCCAAGTATTGTTATAAGTTGTCTTATATTTATACAATATTATGTTGTTCATTTCGTTCATAAACATTTATTAACTGTCGTATCAATAATTAATTTCTTTCTGTATTGTCAGATTTCAAAATCTATTTAACGACTAGCATTGTCCGCGGCTCCGCCCGCGTTCATGTGATCAAAAACCAAATTCTTAGGTTTTACATATTAGTATACTTTTACATTGCAGTTTTTGTATTTTTTCTCAGAAATGAGACATTTTCCCGCGGTAAAAAGTATCCTATATGTTGACTCGGATAACCAGATATCTCCATACCAAATTTCATCAAAATCCCTCCAGTGGTTTTTTGTGATGCGGTAACAGACAGACAGACAGACAGACAAAAATTCTAAAAACTATAGATTCGGCCTCTGTATCGATAATAATATCTATTTCAATAAGATTTTCCAAAAAAATATTAAATGTACAGATTCGGCTTAGTTACAATTTTATTATATGTATAGATTTCATAAAATGAACATGTATGTAATAAGTGATTATATAAAGTTCTAAAACAGGAAATACCTGTATATAATAATACGAGTAAATGTTTGAGGAAATCGTGCTGCATATTTTATTTTAAAATACAATATATTTTCCACATTTTTTTCTAATAATGAGTAAATGAAGACATTGTTACTTCATTGAAAAATAATATAACGAAAATATATTAAATTAATAATTCAGCGTCTACTCAAAGTTCAAGTCATTTTAATAATTTACGTGGTTTATTTTATAATAAAGTCGTCCTTGTTACTGGCCAAGAACTTTGTACCACTTTCTTAAGACAATAATAATAAATTTTAATATTATGCCCCATCAAAGCTTAGCCTATTTACTTTTTAATACTTAAAACTATTGAGAACGTCACTTCATAATGTGCTAACTAGATTCAAAGCAAAGGAAGAAATAACTATAGCCAAACCAGTAATTCTAATCAATGAGTATAAATAACCCTGATAAAATATTAATTCTATTTTCAGTTTATTTAAATCATGTTTTAATATTAGTGCTGTTTAGATGAAATCTTATCGGAATATTGTATTATGATTCTATGACAACGATTAAATTTGTCATTACAATACAATTTTTAAAATGTCTATTAATAATGGATTGTAGAATAAATTAAAGCCCAATGAATAAACAAGCGAAATGACATTATTTCATGTATATAAATTTTATATACATAAAACATAAATAACTTCACGTATCGAGTATGTTTGTCTGACATTTTTTTTCATTTGACAGGTGCATAGGTTCCTTAGTAGTGGAACTAGACGCGCCTTGGACGGGATATGTGGAAGGCGTTGAACGTCTTGCGAGGGCGGATGCGGATGCAGCCTTACGAGCGTTAGATGTAAGAGTATCTGAGGCGATTATGCACGCTCTTGAAAACCATGTGATTTTGGAAAAGAAGGTACGTAAATATAATAATAAAATGTAATATTATTAGAATTGTTATTTAAATTGGCAGTATAGTGTAGTAGGTATATTTTCTAGAACCTTAAACGAGGTGTTTTATATTTATATAGGACATTGTATTTGAGATGGGAAAAGACATAAATATACATTTAGTATCGGTTAACAAATTACCAGTTTTTTGATATTTTTAAGGATAAAATTACTTAAATAAGTCTTAAATTTTATGTAGTATTTAAAGTACAAAATATTTGAGTTCATGGAAAAATTCACGATATAAAATATTTTTTTGCCAAAAGAAATTTGAAACAATTGCTTGTTAAATGATTATTCTAGAAAATGCACCTAATTGTCTTTGAAAGTTTTCTCGGAATGCCTCGTTGAGACGCAAAACACGTTTGGACTGTAGCCGGAGTCGCTTGGATCTTGAAACAAGTCCGAAGTTTTAATTTATGCACCACTCTGCACATACATTTGTAAATGTTCAACATGTTGCCAAGTGTTACATAACTTACATTTTCATAACAATGCTCCCGTAATAGGGATTGTTGAAATTTATTTCACTTTCGTTAAATTCAGTTCGCGTGCTCTTAATATGTGATAAAAACCGATAATTGCAATACGATCTCAAAATAAGTTATATTAATATAATCATTACTAGCTCCACCCGCGTTCAGATGACCAAAAACTAAATCCTTAGGTTTAACATATTAGTATACTCTTACAATGCAGTTTTTGTATTTTTTCTCAGAAATGAGATATTTTCCCGCGGAAAAAGTATCCTTTATGTTGACCTGGATAACCAGCTATCACCATACCAAATTTCATCAAAATCCCTCCAGTGGCTTTTCTGTGATGCAGTAACAGACAGACAGCCAGACAGACAGACAAAAATTCTAAAAACTCTAAAAACTATAGATTCGGCATCTGTATCGATAATAATGTCTATTTCAATAAGATTTTCCAAAATATTTAATGTACAGATTCGGCTTAGTTATAATTTTATTATATGTATAGATTTTGAATTCAAATCTTTTCTGTCAACGTTACAGCTGAGTCAATAAGATAACATTATAGAGATAAAATATAATAATTTAAACTCTGATTTCACGTAAATTTATTACGTCCATAATGCAGTGTCTACATTGCAAACTGGTAGAACGACTTGCTTAGTTTCCAACCAAATTCATTTGCTGCTGTAAATTACTCTGTAACAATGTAAAATAAACTTTCCGAATTCGAAATGTTTTGGCATACGATTCGTTCGTGATGAACGAGATAATTTTCTGCACGATAAAATATTTACTAGTCGCTATAATTTCACCTGACTTACCGTTCTACCGGAAACTAACAGGAGTGGCACATTTTGCACGCCATTTTAGCATGAAATTGCCACAGAGCCAATGAGATATGAGTTGTGGTGGCGCTTGTTACATACGGCGATTATTTACCAAAAATGTTGCATCGGACTCTGTTTCATTCGTAGTAAAGTTATCAAACGTTTCACACTGTCGTCGCGAAGCTTGGCAGGACGCCACATATGAGAGTTCTGTTCAACGGAACATTTCAATTATTTTACGGTTATCGCTTCAAGTCCACTCTGTACAAGGAAATACTTAAATACTGTAAATGCTTTAAGCCTCGAGGTATTACTTAAGTCGCCTTTTTTTGATAATAAAGTATAATTTTATATTGAGAACTAAATTAATTTAATAAGTTCTGTAATACTTTCTTAGATTTACGCGAATATTTGATATTTTAAATAAAACTATCTTTTCGGATTATTTTGCAGATTTATTTTGTTTTTTGGTTCCCAACATTTCGAATGCTTTACACCAATCATGGTCACGTGTCTCCTCCCATCTCCATGATTATATACTACCTGTAAACTTAGAATCAAAATAAATCCGCGCAATAATCCGAAAAGATAGTTTAATTTAATAAATCCAGTTTAAACTGAACCTATTCAATTAAATTGAATTATAGATTAAAAGAGTAATATAAAGAGTACTCGTATATATTAAAAACTTGACGGATTTGCTTTATTATATTTGATTTCTAAAAAATTTACAATTTTTTGACGTAACATCCGCGAAATTGTCACATGTCACATTATATTTACATCAAAATATTCATTTCCATGTTTTTGCTTATAAATTATACTTAATCAGTAAGTGATTACTAATCAAAACTCATAAATTTATTTAAGTATTACGAGTTCAAACCATAATAACTTACATGTCATCGTGTCACAATTTTTCACTTTGTTCGTAATCAATTACAATAATAAATCGCTTCGGTAACACAGCGCTTCAACAGCCAGAACAGTTCATCTTGCAGTCGTAAAGTTAAGAATCTTTCTTTAGATTAAGTTTACTCGATGTTATGAGACCATAAAGAAGGTGGAATGGTCGTAGGCGAGGCAGGTCAGACGTGGGCGCGGGTCGACCAAGCCCGTAGTGCAACACTTGAAGTATCTGTTGCTATAAAGCATAATCCCACAATATTCACGTTTGATTGTCTCGAGTCAATGTACCTCACCTAATTCTATTTGTCGTTTCAATTGTTGAGAAGGATAAATAATAATAACTAAGGAGAATAGTTCCGCAAAGACAATGTCCTGACAACGACACAAAGTCTAGAACAGATGTATGTGAGTGACCTTAGATAATATTGTTTAGTCATTCACACGATATCGATGAAGTCACAGCCATTCTGTCGCCAATAATAGAGTTCCACGCATTCAGATTCATGAATTCCATTCATATGATAAAATATAATGATTGTGGTATTACACCTCACCGCAAAAGTAGAACTTTAGCTTCTATCAAATGTGTAGATTCTTTAATATGTTATTATAAAACTGAATACTAACAATTTATAAACTATTTTTAAACTAGCAGAACTCGCGGCTTCGCTCGCGCTAAAACTACAAAAAAACTTAAAAAAATGGGTTTCATAAAAACTTTCATCCCCTATTTTACCCTTTTTGGGGTTGAATTTTAGAAAACTCTGAAATACGTAACTCATCATTTTTGCTGTACTCAATTCATACGAAATTTCATGCAAATGAAATGGAATGTCCAAGGAATAAAAAGTTTCATACAAACTTTTATCTATTTTACCCTCTTGGGGATTGAATTTTGAAAAATCCTTCCTTAGTGGATGCCTTCGTCATATGAGGAATACGTGTGCGTTTTAATTTTCTAGCCTTAAAGGTTTGGCCTGTGCGTTGATACATCAGTCAATCACATTTGACTTTTATATATACAGATTATGTAACAATATTTTTAATTGTATGGTATTTAAACACCCCTAATTAATTTATGAAAGTGATATAATATGTCATCAAATGTTAACTCCCTCTTGAAGAATCAATATGAATAAGTAGAAAATTAAGAAACCGTTCACCGTTCTCTTGTATTTTTTTTTATTTTTATAAGGTTTGCTAGTGGTTATTACATGTTTTACAAGAGATGATTTAAGTTAAATAATTAAAATACAACACAAGTACGCGCAACCGTTTAAAAGCAAACACAACTTGTATATCCTTGTGTTCGTTTTCACAATTATAAAGATTTAAAAAAAAAACATAGTAATTAATATTCTAGATTAACCTTTAATAAATTAAGTAGAAATATAGCAATAATACAATTTACAGATGATAATTAATTAATAATTAATATCTATAATTTACAATTTAACGTTAAAGTATTTGACAAAGATTAACTAATACATTTTTTTTAAAACACTGAATAATAACAGTGTATTTATCCGGGTTACGTCCAAACAGCAGAAACAATATGGCCGTATTAGCGGCGCAGACAAAACACAGACATCCGTTGACTCACCTCACGTAACAATGATTATGTCATTCAGCCACCAAGGACACTAATTCCGGGATACCATTTGTCATAATTTATGATCCGGTGTTTATCGCCGGAAGTATTTAAATCTATTTCAATTTAAAAAAATCGGGTTAAATATAGCCTCTATATCCTAATAAAGTATGATAAATGATTCTAAGGCAAAAACGTGATTATTGCGATTATAAAATATGTACCCCATATTGAATTATAATCATGTTATTATGATGCCAAACTCAAGAAACCATTAAAAGTTGATTATCTGTATATTTTTTGTCACATATGTTTTATTTTAACGCGACGTTCACTAACCGATGGAGAATTCAGGCAAAATTGACAAAGTAATTTATTTATATCCCCATATCACCCTCACCCTCGCTTCGCTCAGGTTCGTCCTTAGGTACGTTTTGATTGATTCCCCATATAAACTTCTGGGATAAAAACTATCCTATGCCCTTCCCACGGTCTCAAACTATCTCCATACCAAATTTGATCTAAATCGGTTCAGCCTATTAATCGTAACAGGCAGACAGACAGTTACTTTCGCATTTATAATATTAGTATGGATAAAGAAAAATTGTTCTGCAGGATAAAAAAGGGCTATTAGTAATGAGTAAAAGATTCTAGTAAAAGTATTTTTATTGTCGTAGCACGTGAGCGGAACTACTGTCTAAAAATCTATGTTTTTTCTTATCTTTTATACTTCACAATACTTAAGCCGTACCGATTCTAACAATCGAATTGGAAGAGAGTAAAATACTAAGGAGTTATTAAGAGGTTCTAAATTAAAGTCCTTTAAATTTTACCGAGTATTAAATATGTATTAATAATATGACATACAAATTATATAGATACGTATTGTTCTATAATTATTGTAAAATGTTTACGAATAGTCTGTTGAAAGGCCTTCAATATGAATTTCTCTCACTTCAATGGCTCTGTAAGTTTATAATAACCAATGAAACGTGATTTAAACCAGCTATATATGAAAGAGATTTATTCCACAAAGCAGTTTTACGAGCTCGGAAAAGCTTTTATTATAAAAGGCTCGAAGTCGCTCGGTAAAATGTTGACTTTCAATTTTCATGGTAATAGCGTTGGTTCTGGTTCCAATCCCTGCGGATTGAATTGTTTTTATTTTACTTTGGATTTATTTTACTTTCATAGCGTATTCTATGTTACACAAGAATCAGCTTGTTCTAAATACATCTTATATAAAAGATAATTTAGAAATTCATTTCAATTTATAATCAATACTGTGCACATCAATAGTAATAGTTTTTGGCAGATGGCATTTTTAAAGCGCTTCACTTAGTGAAAATTGTGCATTTTTAAGTATATACAGGGCCGGATTCAACCTTACCGCCGCCCCTGGGCACTGTGAAAAATGCCGCCCTATTATCGAAATTTTGCAGTAAAAGTTTGCAAGTTTATTAACATTCGATAAAATTTAATTTGTTTTAATTATAATTTTTTTCACTCCCTGCATTTTGCCGCCCCTAAAAATTTGCGGCCCTGGGCATTAGCCCCGAATGCACCTAGTGTAAATCCAGCGCTGAGTATATATAAAACTAAAACGAGTTTTTTCAGTTTCATTTCAATTTAAATTATCTGCAAATATTATTGTGGCAATACATTTAAGTCCATATTGTTTGTTGTAAATGTCGTAGCATAATTAATTATATTAGATAAAATAAATTATATTAGAAGGATGGGTCGCATGAGGTTAATTAAAAAACAGCCCCCGAGTACTGTTTTTTTTGCAAATGCATTCCATTATACGATTAAACTCTAATTATGTTAAAACAGCTAAATGGATTTCAATGCAACTTTCTCATTTAAAATATTATTTTATGATGGATGGAGTATATTCAAAATAATTTATTTATATCCAACTAATTTTAAAAGATACACTAAATTAATAAATGCATGAAATATCATTATTTTTTTCTGAAATTTGTATGATGTACACATAATATAAATTATTCATAAAAAAAAGAATGATTAAAATCAATTTAAAATTGGCAAAGGTATTGTAACATTCAGACTAAAATAAATACTCCCCATTTTTCCATGCGGTATTATAAAGCTGGCGTCGTATATAAATTGCGAAACTCAGGTGAACTATCGATGCATATTAATTAATTCCAACACTTGTTGACCACTATTTAAATAAACACGCATAATTTATGTAACGTGTAAATAATGAATAATTTATAAGTTTATTAAAAAGTCATTGACTTTGGTTTAGGCGATCGCGATAGGTCATGTTGTAGCGCCGGCGCCCGCCCACGCCTGCTTTCTCCGATACCGCAACCACATGGTGATTTGCGCCCGAACTTTAGTATATAACATAGCGGCTTTCTTTCTACTATTTTAACAATGTTTGTTTTCTATAGACATTCCCTACTCCATCCAACAGATTATTTAGTTTAATTTTAGTTACTAATAGGTACATATATTAATTGTTTACATAAATTAAAGAAATACTACTTCCCTATAGTACTCTTGATTTTTGTCGAAAAACTTACATTGTGTTTTCAATTATCATATATGTACGTGACTCGCATGTTAAGTCGTCCTCAAACAACAAGTTTCCAATTGACCTAAGTCTTTTTTATACTTATTTTTGTCAAAAAACATTAAGAAATATGTCTTCTAATATAATATATATGCACTCAATGCTCATGCCTTAGGTCATGACACGCGTAGGCGCCACTCTTGACGAAACCGGCACGCAATTTATTGAGGTACCGGACCATCATATTTGTTTATTGACCTTCGATAGCCGCTTTATGGCTATGATAAATTCTGCCCACTACTGGAGTTATATTGACAGAGTTTTAATTTCTATAACCCAGATCAAAGGTGAAAGCCAATAGAAATAAAAATAATATCAGCATGGCATCTTTAATAGTGTTTCGATCAACTAAGTCACTAAAGCATTCTTTAAACCTGATTAGCTTCTATTATAGTTGTATAGGTATATCCAAGCAAAGAATATTGTCTAGTCCAATAGGTTATTAAAAGAATTATTATTAATTGATTGATCAAATCGATTGCAAATCGTTTAAATAATTAGATTCATCAGTTTTAATTGTTAAATTGTCGAATTAAAAGTAGCATATAAGCTTGACATTTATTTTGATTCAGTTTAACGTGAGTAGCTTTTTTTATAACAGTCCAAATGACTACTTATCGACATGCTACAAGTTATATTTTATTTCATTATGTTATATTACCTTTTATAATAAGATTCATATATGTACTACAAGATTAAGCCCCTTATTCAGTTAAGCTGTTATAAATTTAAGTTTAAATATTTTGTCGTATTCGAATCTAAAATGTTAATAATCGATTTCAAATCATACGATATCTGCCGAAAGACTAATTGATATTGGATATTACCACTAATATTATTATGAATCACGATTAAGCGTATAATATATTCGGTATTCAGCGGATGCGAGTTTATTGCTAGTATTAGCCCGTAGCCGTGATAAATTGAGCTAGGAAACGGATAAGCCGATCACAGCTCGTCGTTATTTACCATTAGCTATTTTAAATTCCATATTATTTGTATCAAAAATTATTTCCAATGAACCCATAAAAAAACAGTTTTAAATCGTAGATGAAACTAAAAAGCATTGGTCAGAAATTGAATGTATAAAATATATCTGCACTAAAAATCTTTGAAGTATTTTATTAGGTACGAGATATCCTTTTGTATACTTTAAACTTTTTAAGTTCAAAAATGTTTTACCTAGTTGAAGTTATGTGTTTTCTTATCAATATTCGATCATGAAGAAGCAACGATCTATATATTTTTATTTTTCTATCCATTGTAACGTGGCATTTATTAAATTTATATATGTACCGCGGCTTCTCCCGCGTTCAAACTTTCGATATAAACATCAGTTTTACATAAATGTATGGAAATTTGCCTGATTTGTTGACATTTATGATTACAGCCCCGCTCCCTTGGGTAGTAGCCTTCCTCAATAAACGGGCTATCTAATGCAAAAAGAATTTTTCAAATCAGATTAGTAAAACAAACGCGTTCAAACAAACAAACAAACAAACAAACAAACAAACAAACAAACAAACAAACAAACAAACAAACAAACAAACAAACAAACAAACAAACAAACAAACAAACAAACAAACAAACAAACAAACAAACAAACAAACAAACAAACAAACAAACAAACAAACAAACAAACTCTGTCCCTTTATAATTGTAATATATAATATTAATACTATAGATATAAAAAATATTATTATATTATATTTATAATTATATTAAAAATATTAACTAAATGCACATTGTACAGTGATGACTATATCTGACCACGATGTAAAAGTAATAGACAGTCCATTAATAAATTCGATTTCAATTTTTGTCGCATCATCCGCTGTGACGCAATGCCGGCCTCAGCTATTCGTATACTATATTAATTATATCCACCTCTCATCCGCCCACAACGTTATGTATTTGTTTAAAAACACTTTATGCAATCTAGTAATTATGAACAGTAGATCTTTCATATAAAACATATAAAATTTAAGTGATTGCTTCCTTATCAATGAAATAAATTCTACGTAATAGGTATAAGCCGTTGTCTAGCTGATAAAATAAAAAAAATGCTATATATGTAATAAATGTTTTAAGACCTAATAGAATTATATGATACTAGCGAGTAGCGACTCACCTCTTCGCTCGGGTTCGTCCCTACCTTGATTCCCCATACAAACTTTCATCCCTATTTTCACCCCCTTAATGAATGATTTCCGGGATAAAAAGTATCCTATGTCCTTCCCAGTGTCTCAAACTATCTTTTTACCAAATTTCGTATAAATCGGTTCTGTAGATCCAGAGATTACCCCTTACAACGTCACAAACTCACAAACTTAACCTCTTTGTAATATTAGTATAGATAATTATATTATGATATGCGTAATTAGTCTTCAAATGTGTATCATCAGGGTTTTACGTAATCGAAACTAATATTATCAAGAGGCAGAGCTTGTTGGTTTGTTTGTTTGTGTGTTTGAACGAGCTAATCTCATTAACTACTTATCCGATTTGAAACATTCTTTCTGCATTAGATAGCCCGTTTATTGAAGGCTATACATATATTATTGTGCTACTACCCAGGGAGAGGAGCAGTAATACCTATAATAATAATGTAATCTCTTTTCTAAAAACTGTTCAATCATTAAAAATGTAACCATTGTATTTTTTATTTCCCTTATAAAAAACGCCGCCTTTAATCAGTTCGTAAAAGCTAATAAAAGTTTAAGTAGATGATCTACTTAAGTCTCATCAGTTCATGACGTTGCGTCATTATTGGTCAATTATTAACTTTTCTGGACATTTTAATATGTCTTATTATGTAGCTATTTATTTATTACAAAGAAAAATTTATATTAACTTATTTTATCTATATTAGTAGCGTAGTAGAGTTCAGTCTATCGATTCTCATGTGAGGAATTTTCAGCTGGGCTGACAGGGATAATGAGAATAATTACTGTACTATTAACCATATCTGTACATACCTATAGGTAATAAAATTGTAACTAAGCCGAATCGGTACATTAAATATTTTTTGGAAAATCTTATTGAAATAAACATTATTATCGATACCGAGGCCGAATTTATAGTTTTTAGAATTTTTGTCTGTCTGTCACCGCATCACAGCAAAACCAATAGAGAGATTTTGATGAAATTCGGTATGATGATAGCTGTTTATCCGGGTCAATATATAGGATACTTTTTACCGCGGGAAAATGTCTCATTTCTGAGAAAAAATACAAAAACGACAATGTAAGAGTATATTAACATATAAAACCTAGTATATTAACATAAAAAAAGAATTTGGTTTTTGGACATCTGAACGCTGGCGTAGCCGCGGGCAATGCTAGTATAGTAAATACACAAACTAACCACAGTTTGTATCCTAATAATATCGTAGAAGAACGTAGCGACGTCGACATTTTGTTGACTGTAGTGACATTGTTAGAACTTATCAAACTCAGAAATATAATATATATTTTCTTATTTTTCTACACGTTACACCACCATTAGTGTAAGATTGCAGTAACACTTCCGATTGAGAGGGGATACAGAAAGAGAAGCCGTTCTATTTACTCTTTCCACTTCGCTTATATGTAAATAATATATATCAAACTTACATACATACATATATAAAATAAAGAAAAAAATGTTATAAGGACTTCGTAAGTAGGGCCTCGTTATTATGATAATAATTCATGAGTTAGAATCAAGCGATAACCGACGAATCGTATCGTGGTAATAACTTTTGATGTATCGATAACGTTTATTCCATGAGATGCATATATAAAGTTTGCGATTATTTTGCTTGTATGAATGTAATGTATGCATGAGTCATTACAGGGACGAACAAAGGCGAATGGTGTTACAATTATTATAATTAAACATTGAAACAATGAGGTTAGTCACGACTGCTTTGAAAAGATATCTTATTTAATCGACATTCCTAAATATAGAGGTTCTGTGTTTAATAAATATTGCGTGATACATATTAATTATTTGATACTGCTAATAATTATAGTTTTAAAACTAAGAAAAAACATGCTGTTAGCCAAGTGTGAAGTCCCATATACAATAATCGTTTAAACTTATATAATAATTAAATGAGCCTAAACTTAAAAGGTTCCTCAAAACTAATTTATTTTTGGTATTAACAGCCATTAAAGAGAAATATTCCACTATCCACCTTCTACTTCCATCATCAGATCAGCTCCATATTATCAAATTATTGTGTTGTTTTTCGTGTTAATAATATACTTGGTGGAAACCGTTTTACAAAGTATTGCCTATTATTCTCTAGTAATCAATTTATGAAGGGTTCAAGCAAAAAACAGGCAATGTCGCAATTTTTGTTTTTTTTTTTTTTTGTTTTGTACTGGTAACCAATCTATGTCTATGTTAATTGCATTCTCAACCACTAGTTTTTACAAATACTCAACGGATGTCGCTAAGAATACGTTTTTATCTATGCCCAAAACGGAAAGAACTGGAAATGTCAATGACATACCGGTAAAGAAGGAGGATGGTCCAAAAATGTACATAGTTAAAAGTTACTGCATACGTACTTTGATCTCAATAAAAATGTTATATTTTCTAAACTTTAAATTGCTTTTTTCTCATTAGAATATTCATGGTTCTTTGCTTGTACCCTTCATATGTACATTAGAAATAGGATAATCATTCTTTTGTTCACTTATATAATTTTCTTTGATGTTTTAACAAAGTCTATTTAATAATTTTCTATTACAATTAGATAATAGGTAATACATTGGTGTGGCAGTAGATAAGTGTATAGTATATTTTATTATCACTATATACCTAGTGATAACAAAATATGCACACTAAATATGCTACACCAAAGTATTGGGCCTAAAAATCTGAAATTATAACAGAGAGAGTTTTGTAATGAATGATATGCTAAATTATTCTAGTATTCATAAATAATTACTTGCAATTACAACCTTAAGGGTATTGTATTGGTCTTATTTGAAATACGGTTTTAAGTCTTTAATATAATTTAATATAACTTAAGTCTTAGGGTAGTAGAGGGTGGAATAATCTATACGATAATAATCAATGGTCTAGTTTTCTTCAGAATTAATATTATTCTACTATTTACTCATAGAACATATTATTCGATATTTTTTGGGTTACATCTCTTAGAAAACAAAAAAAAGTTTTATATTTGTGTGAGAAATTATTAACAACTAGCGTTTTCCTGCGGCTCCGCCCGCATAGTACATTAATCACCAACATATTATACTAAAACCTTCTCCGAAACACGCTGCATCTTATGGTGTGAGTATTATTCCGATCCGTTCAGTAGTTATTGCAGTATAACCGAACAATAAAATCGGCTTTCCATTTATTAGTATAGATAAATTTCTTGCCGAAACTTGTAACGTCCAATTAAAAATAACCAAAACATTGTAAAATGTTAGTATTCAATAATCTCAAAACATATATCGTAATAAAACCTATTTGAGAAAATCCAAGGCTTTATCTGTAAGAATGTGCAAATAAATGAAAACTCTCAATCTTTGTACTTATTTCTTTTAAAAGTATGTTATCTTATTTAAAAGCGCAATTACTATAGATACACCTGCGCAGGCAAATGCCTTCACTATCTGGAATTGCTGCATATTAACTTTTTATAGTCAGGCATTCGATTTTGTTGCTCCTATAACTTTTATGAAGTACATATGTAACTTTCATAGAACAGTTATTCAGTAAACATTTTATTAATTTTTACTTCTTATGAAGCATGCGTATGTCAAAGAAGGATGGTAAAATTCATAAAAACAAAGGATTCTATTAAAATTTTTCAGAATAATTTATTTGTGATGCTGCTTACGTGATAATGCTGACTTACGAGTAGAAATATTTAAGAGCAAGATGATGATCATCGAGATGCAAATAATATTTTTTCTACATAATATTACGATAATTACTCGTTAATAATAATAATTTTATCGCCTTGCCTTATTATAGATAATGACGCTAAAGAATTTTTATGTTTATTTAGTTATTGACCTAAATGAAACTTTAACAAGCTAGAAAATATATATTTTTATTGGAACATTAACACACAGCACTATCTAGTTCCATGGTAAACTAAGAGGCCTGTGTTATGGATACCAGATAGTTGATACACTATACATAAATAATTTCAAATACATACATATTATAAATATAAACACCTATGACTGGAGTACAAGCATTCGTGCTCATCACATAAATGAATGCTCCCAGCGGGACTCGAATTCGCGACCGCTGGTACAACAAGTGGGGTCACTACAAACTGAGCCAAACGTGTCGTTCAAAATTAAAGAAAAATGCGGCTTTTTACATATAAATATCATTATATCTCATTACGCGTAATTACGTACGTGTTCTCTTCGAAATATCTGCATTAAAACTCGTCGAGGTGCGCTTCTTTTAGCTTTATCTTACACATTCGTACGTGGTTTTGAACATGAATTCATATAACGATAGGTATCTGCGACCGAGACGTCGAGGTCCATAGAAGTCGTTGCCGCATAAAGGCTCATTATGCATAATTTTGTGCAATTTTTAGAATGCAACGAGTACTGTAGCTATGCGACTATTTACGGTGTAGTGCGACGTGGTTTATTTGCGTGTGTCGCGCGTCGGTAAGGGCATTCACACTGGCTATTTCCGCACCAGTATCTAGAGATTTGTAAGCTGACAAATTATATGAGTATTGATACTCAGTTCTTGTTATATTATTTACAACAAAATCGCACAAACTCTATATACTTTTCATTGCGTAATTACACTTTGTTATCACGCTGTAAAATAACTCTTAAAACATACAACTTTGATTTACTCCAGCGTAAATTCTACTTGAATCTCCTTAATTAAAATTACAAGCCTTTTTACTTCGGGCAAAAGCAATTAGATATTTTTATAAGGATCTTAACTTGATATATCTTTAGAGCACAGAATTTTTTATTTGAAAAGCGTATAGACGTCGCCGTAGCTGTAATTAACATAAAAAGCAAAAGTGGACGGCTTCCACAGTTTACAATTATAGGCATACTACAATGTTTTTCTGCCAATTAACTTACACCATCTTAATATTACAATTGTTAGGCTCGTAACAATTTAAAATATCTCAGCGGCTAGGTAAATATATAGTATTATTACGACTACACAGTACCCGACAAGCTGCCGTTTAATGTTTCATTTTATGCATAAGATATAATTACATTAATTACAGAGTTTCACTCTACTGCTTGGTATAAAATGGATGTACCGTACTAGTTTATCTCCATATATTTTATTCGTCATCAAATATTTAATACTTAAATAAATTGTCTTAATAATCGCCAACATTGCATAATTCTCATAAGACGTCATACTTTTTTTTACTTTCGATATACATACATTTACATTGACTTTGATGTATCATTTCTTATATAAGTCCACCTTTGTCCACGTCATTTTCTATGTTTTTTTTATTAATTGTTTAGTGCAATATGGAATATTATTTGTTTACTGCCTCGGTGGTGTAGTGGCTAGCATGTACGGCTGCACACTCGGAGGTCCTGGGTTCGAGTCCCGGGTCGGGCCAAGTTTAGTTATTGAGTCTTTCTGTACAGTAAGTCTCAGTAACAGCCCGGAGTTGGGAAGTTGGCGGTGTTTCACCCCCGTGCCTCGGAGAGCACGTAAAGCCGTCGGTCCTGCGCCTTAACTCTCACTGGTCGTGTCGAGCAGTCGTCCCACCAGAGTAATGAGAGTGACAGGAATAGAGAGTGCACTTGTGTCTGCGCGTACACTTGTGCACTATAATATCTCCTGCGCAGTTGGCTAGTCTCAATGAGATTGGCCGCCGTGGCCGGAATCGGCTAGGAGAACATCATCATCATCATCATCATCATTATTTGTTTGGTCAGGTACGACAAGAATGCGGGCCGCCTTCAACAGTGGACGTACCCAGTTTCACTTCCCCCCGCCCTACTCCTGGAGCATCAAGACGTGATGCTCTTCGAGCGCCTCCTCCCGATACAGAATTATTGCAATTTGCCGCTACTCTAGCGTCCAGTAAGAAGCTCTTCGCTGGTCTATCGGACAGACTGTGTGACGATCCTGACTTCTCAAACGATGGAAATGAGAAGTGTTGGAATGGAGAAACTATTGGAGAGTGAGTTAATTTTTTTTATTTATTGTTACAGTACTAGTGATTAACCCACAATTCGTTTGGGTCTAGGCTCCTAAGAGTAACCTATGTTTTACTCCAAGTCATAGTCTGTTTTTGTACTTACTAAATTTCATCCAAACCGTCTAGCAGTTTCAGTGTCATATAAACAATAAAACTTAAGAGCTAAGGGACATCTAATATATAAATATCTCTTGTCACGGTGTTTATGGTCGCACTCCTCCGAAACGACTCGTGTGTATTTTGTAGGTATATTTGGTAGGTATGAGAATAAGTCGTAAAGTATTTTTCACCCTCCTACCACCCAGCCCCCCCCCCCTTTTTAGGTAACAGATATAAATTCAACTAAATTTTACTCACATCGAATGTCTTTAGAAAGGCACTATTAAAAACTAACACGCAAACACCATTTTGGATTGATTTTTTGCGTTCTTTTAAAATTTAACTCGAAACCTGTAATAATTATGGAAACATGTTCAAACAGATATACGAAAGCGCTAGTCGCGTCGGCATCGATAAGTGATCAAAAATACAACCCCGAGGTAACTTCAAGCTCGAGCCAAGACTCGCAAGTGGCGGCCTTAGGCGACCGGCTGCGGCAAGCCAGGCAGGTGAGTTATCTAGATTTAGATATAGAAGTACCAATTCTTATTTATTTTCGTAAGCCATAAATAAGAAATCATTTAAAAATAATCATTTTAGAGAAAAGTATAATATTTGTTTTAGTTTAATAGAGCTTTCAATATAAAGAGCAATGAAAACAAATATTAATAAGCTAAAATAATTGGCGGCTCTTTTTTGTGGGTAGGCACTTTATTACACTCATAATTTACAATTATAACATAAGAAATTGTCCAATGGTCCTTTAAACTAAGTAAACTAAACTAACTTTCCGATAAAACAAACGCCGACATCCAAGGGAAATCGACTCCGCGGCTTCCAACGTAAACTGCATTGTCAGTGAGACACACTACAATCTTGACAATTGACTGTAATGCTGTAGGCCTAATAGCTAGCTTGTTTTTGGCTAGTAGCCCATGACATCCTGGGTTCGAGTCCGGGTCGAACTAAAAATAATATTGGGTGTTTCTGTTTCCGCCTTGTAAACAATCAAGCCTAGGCCTAAATTTCCTTCCGATCGGGTCCACGGTGTGGGCTATGAGATTAAATATAAGAGTATATTCACTATGAAGGTACTACGATTTAGATCTTGATATAGTTTCGTTTATTATAGTTGTTAGTATCCCACTCCTGGGCATCGACACCGACAGCGGAGGCCTTCATGCAAGGCGACGAAGCAGGCGACGAGGGGTCAGGGTCTGGTCGAAGCTACACTGACGATGATGCCTCGTACGATGCTGAGGGCTCGGGAGAAGATGGATCTGGTGCAGAAGGCATCGGTAAGTTGGAATTGTGTATTATATTTATTTTTGACTGATTTCAAAATATAAAGAGTATTATAAAATAAATAAATAGTTATTGTATAAGTATGTAATGATATAATTAAAAACGTATAAAAATAATTTAAATTAATTCTGAATACAAACGCTTTAGACGTTTTTTTATAAATGGATCAGTTTATAAAAATATTAATATTTTAAATTCTATTAGAATTGCTTTTTTATTTAAACATAATACTCGTATAATAAGACAGAATAAAATCAATACTTTTTTATACCTATAGTATATAGTTATGTTACAGTACCACTAAAAAAATGGAATAAAAACCAAATTAACTTGTGGCAGAACTTTTTCTAGTTCACAGACACATTTAGATTTAAAACAATTCATAGCTTAGATTCTTCATATTCCGGTTTCATAAAAGCGCGAGCAATTAGACTGGTTATCTAATTTAGAACATGGCAAAAAATGAATAGACTATAGAAACAATGTGCAACTATCCATTAATACAGTCAGCAAAATATAGGTATATTCTTTATACATCATTTTTAACCACCGACGCAAAAACGACGGGGTGTTATAAGTTTGACGTGTCTGTGTGTGTCTGTCTATGGCATCATAGCTCTCGAACGGATGAACCGATTTAGATTTAGTTTTTTTTTTGTTTGAAAGGTGAATCAGTCGGGAGTGTTCTTAGCTATGTTTGATGAAAATCGGTCTACGATGGTCGGGGTTATTTTATTAATATTATTTTTTTCTCAACAGGAAGTAGAACATATGACGAAACAACGTATTCTTCGCCGCCTCGAACAGCATCGGCTACATCGTTCAGGCCGATCCTTTCCATCATCATTTCGACTGTCATCATTAGTTCGATGTAAACTCGGATAAACAGGTAAAAGCGGACCCAACGTAACACAAGTATAAAAAAAATCGATAGATCAATTTCTAACTAGTGTAGTTATCAGCTATCACTATTTTGGCAAATATTAGTTGATCGTATTATACATACTCGTTTATATGGCTCGTGCAGTTTGTATTTTAAGAATATTATATAGAGTTGGGTCCGCACTATCCATATCAAGAGTGACTGATATACCAAATTTACGAATGTGGACGAATTTTAAGTTGATTCTAAATATTTTTCATATGTTGGAATAATTTACTTAATACAATCATCTTTAGTTGTTTATTATTGTAACTGAGCGAATTGTTCCAATTTATGGTTAATGTCTTTGAATGAAATCTATGTAATAAGGACAGGTGAAAGGAATTAAAAAGAAATAAGAAAGAATGACAATTTTAGGAAGTTGGGTTATGATATATCCAGAATAGGGTCATATCATATGATACGAGTCAAAGCACAACCCTATATATGTACTCATAATTAAGAAAAAAAGGAAATGTACCATAACACTGATACAAATGATTTTGATAATAACATAACTAATAAATCAAAACAGATTTTGAAGGATTTTGAATTTTTTAAATCAAAAAGAGTAATTTAAAAATTTTACTATATTTTATTCAACTTTCCCCAAATTAACATATAACAAGAATACGAATTTAAACTTATGTCTCTGAACGTTACATCAAAGAGACGCTACAAGAGAACCATTTCCAAATAAAGCCTTAGTAGGGGACGACGTATAAATAATACATTTTGACACACTCTACTAAATATTCAAATAGAAATTTTAAGCCTTTCGAAGGTTAAATTTCGTTTGAAAGTTAGAAATGGGTTCGTTAATATGACCTGAATGTGACATTTTAAATCAAATGCGTATCTAATTACGTAATATAACAACAATATATTTATATGAAGTTATAAAATAATGATATTTTAGGTAAGGAGGCATCTCTCTCTCTCTCTCTTTCTTTCTTTCTCTTTCTCATCACAGATATGAGAAAATAAAATATGAATTTCTTTAATGTTCTAGATTTTTTTTAAATAGCTCTTCTTTCTTTTAATATTTTCTACTTGCAATTATCGTAAGAAAGAATGACCTCCAAAAAAATGAACCCCTGACGTGCTACTTTAAAGTTATTTAAACTTTAAATATCCTATAGCAAGTTCAAATAAACTACAAAGGAGTAGTGTAAATTATCTAAAAGACAATTAAAGAATAATTGGTGTTATTTAATCAAATTATTATTTAGAAAATTATAAGTGTCCTGCGTAGCTAGTCTCAAACTAGTGCTAATACAAGCTTCCAAATTAACTACAGAGTATAAAAATATAGATTATGGAATATAAAAATGCATTTAAAATATATCAATTTATTATAATGTACAGAGCATATCAATGTTTAATCGTTTTTGTAAATATATTCGGAATGTTTTAAATTAAATTAAATTGTACTCTGTGGTCGTTCACTGTTTCCGTAGTTACGTAGTTGATTGGCGATATATGCATTTTTGAATTCCTTTACTTTATTGATATTAAATAATCGACTAAACATATCTACTAGGATCAAGATCTTGTTGCGACTTTTGTCGGGGCAGTAGTAAGCTCTTCCTTACAGATGAATCAAACGAAGTACGTACATGTAATAGACCTATATTTTTGACTGGTTAATTTATATTTTATTCTAACCTCGTATCGGAGAAATAATAATAATTATATTATAATTTGAAGAATCTCTTATAACTAAGCTGATTGGCAATAAATTTATTAGAAAATTGTAACGTTTAGACGAGAGTGATAACAAATATATAAAATGTACAGTTATGTAAATACATAAATCCTACTGGTCTAGGTGCTTAGCTAGTAACATATTTTGTTGCCATATTAATGTTACGAATATTATTATTTATAATTATATTTAAAACGTAAATTAATCTAATATTATGTGATACAGATTTAGTAGGCTTAAGTCGGTGCAGATAATGCATTATTCGGAATGTGAATGGAAAGCTTTATGTATTTATATTACCAGCATGTATTACTGTCCGTATTTATTATCCACTAATTTAACCTAAAATGGGAACTAAACTATCAATACCTATTTATTACGGCTATACAGCATTAAAATATGTTAGAAAATCAATAACAATAAAATTTTAGATAGTAAAGCATTCTATTCACGTTCCGTCACGTTATTATAACATATACGTATGTGCATATAGTCGAAAGTCAGATCGGAAACTGGAAATAAAGTAGTAATAGAAATTGGCCTAAATTTTCTAGGCATTTTCGTAATATTTGAAAATGAACGTGGATGGATGAAATCGATGATCTCTGTTCTTTTTCAAATGCAGAGCTTATGTAGAGCATTTTATAAGTTAAGCCTGATCTTGTATAGTATTCCAATTGCTTTTTATTTATGTAAATCTGGAAGCCATTGCGTATAGTTATTATTTTATAATTTAAATTTTAATGTGTGTGTAAAATTTAACTTGACTTTTTTTGTTTTTATGTTTACAAATTTACAAATTAAATCCAAGATATTCTTTTTATAACAAATATCATTTAATATAATGTCAAAATGCGCAATGGCTGTTCATTTTCTGTGGCTCATCAGATTTGAGTCTAAAATCTGTAATTAAAGTTCCAAAACTAATGCAATAAAAATACGTAAAAATTAGAAAATCGTATATTATGCTATTAGTCATCATGTAATGGTGTACTGAGGTATTGAATGCTTGTAAATTATAAAAAAAATATAATTGTTGAATTTGCGTGAGGACCATGCAAGGAATCTCTTATTCAGTGTTACCCTTACCAAGAACCTTCACTTATATTAAGGTTTATTGCTTTTTTCATAGAAACGCAATGCAACGTGGTAAGTTAACACGAAATGGATCCCTACTTTTTGTAAATATTATTGGACAGATAGTGTGTTTATATTATGAAAATAAACTCTGTACCATACATTATTGGTTTTATTTTGAGTATCTTTCCTTATTGAATGTCAGTGAACTTACTTAAAGGAGAATAAATGAAGACATCTTATGGATTTAAATTTAAAGCTACATTTTAATATTAATTTACACGAAAAATTTAAATTTGCCAAATCGATGAGAAAGATACGTAGAATTTTCACGACAATGATTGAACAAAAAATCATCAAAATATCAGTTAACTATTGTGTAAATTATTGTTATTTCACCACAAATTTTATACAAAACTTATTTGTTACGAATGAATGTCTATACAATCAAAAAATTACATTTTTAAATTAAAGTAAATTGTTTAAAATCTAGAGCACTATGTTAACAACAATATTGTTACTTTTGAAAATTACAGTTTGCAAAATATCTTCATGTGCACTACCTTTTGTTTTGAGTCGCAGTAAACAAAATATGACAAAGGTGCGGCCTTTCAGGATATATTATTCATACGACAAATTGTGTAGAGTACACAAGTGCGCTTGCATTTTCATCTAAAGAACATTTTGTTACTGTTTATAACTTTTATGTTTTATTTAGTTATGTACATATCATTATTATTGTTATAATTTAGAAAGTGTTTTTGTTTTTTTGCCATTTTATCTTTTTCAAACCCTAACAGTCAAGGATCGACATGATTTCGTACCTATATAGGTACGCAGTTAATGGCCCGGAGAGTAATAGGTATAAGAAACTTTCAGCCCGTTATGTAGATTAAGTAGATCTCATGGAAAATGAGGCTAGAGTTTGAAAAAGTCACTCAGAGACGCTACCTTAACAATATTCAAGGCGTTTTAAACAATTGCTATCGAATAAATTAATATCAGTACCTTAGGTATTGATGATATTATAAAGAAACATCTTTTTGTTTATTTGTTTGTAATACACAAACTCTAAAATTACTAATCGATTCTAGTAATTCTTTCACCCATTAGAAACCTCAAATTTTATTAAATTAATAATTAACTTTAGTCTATAGGTGATCATCTAGGATCACTAATGAAATATAATTATTATAAAAATAAGTCCCCCGGCCGCGTCTTTCTGTCCTCCTGTCTGTCCTCCTGTCTGTCCTCCTGTCTGTCTGAACGCGATAAACTCGAAAACTACTGAACGGATTTTTATACGGTTTTCAACAATAGAAAGAGTAATTCTTGAGGAAGGTTTAGGTATATAATTTATTATGCTTTTATGTAAATTAGCTGAAATACGGCGACAAATGTTGAAGAGGTCGCAAAAAATCTCGCCAAATGGGAACTTTCCACGCGAACGCCGCGTAAACTAGCAAAGATACAGTTAAGTAATGTACTAGAGAATTCAAAATCTATAAAAATGCTACAAAAAGTCCGCGATAGCATATCTCTATCTCTTACGGTTGACTTACAATAACCACTTTTATGTTAACATTTTTAATTAAAAACATTACGTTATTTTCAAAGTTATTTTCTTTAGTTCGGTATTAATCCTTATCCAAATGAATATTTTAGTTAGCTTAGTCATTTAATGCAGATTAAAATTGCTCTTTACACTAAATCAATCAGATGAATAGTTTTTGAGATATCGTTGTTAGAAGTAATTAGTAGCGAAACATTTTTAATGCTTGGCGAGCATTGAGATGCCTACGGCGAGTCCATCCCCTCTGCCCCGCATCGCTCGACCGCCTGCTCAAGCTATATAAACCGGGCGATGTAGCGCGCGATCCTAGGATACTTTTTACCGCGGGAAAATATCTTATTTCTGAGGAAAAATACAAAAACTGCAATGTAAGAGTATACTAATATGTAACACCTAAGAATTTAGTTTTTGGTCATCTGAACGCGGGCGGAGCCGCGGGCAATGCTAGTGAAATATAAAATAAATGTTGTATTTTAAACCTAATGAATAATTCACAATCCAATTTTTATAATACGAATAAAATCCATCCAACTGAAACAATCTTTGAAAATAGATTTCAATTAAGCTAAAGGGCTCTAAGTTAAGACTGTATCGGATAACCATTTTACGCGCTATTGGCTCCCGAGCACAATCCATTCAATTCAAACAATCGATTACAAAATCCTGTACTTAAATATTTTTGTGGCATAAAAGATATAGAGTGTTGCCACTTGCCAGTGCACTGCGTTGCCACTCGTTAACAATAGTGGAGCCAAACATTGACCCAGAGAATGGACTGAGCAATAGGTACTCTCATGAAATTGACCACTCTCTAGAAAGAGAGAAAGCGAAGGTACGGTACCAATTTTAATTTATAAATGAAATGTAAAAAAATTACAATATAATAATTTATTAAAGTTTATAATATTATAATGGAATGTAAAATGGTTATAAATATCTATCTTCATTAATCGTATTTCAATAAATACAGAATACTTCTGGTCTGACATTCGTTTTGTCTCTGTCGCGCTTTTCCGCCATATTTAGCTGACCGCTGGCAAAGAGTCCGTCCACTCTCTAATGTGTATGGAGCCAAAAGCATAAAACGTCCTAAAAATTAAAAAAGGCGATTGACACGTGCTGTCAATGTAATATCAACATGACCATTGACCAAACCATGAAGAATATAGACAAAGAGTCCAATCCGCAAAAAAGTCCGCAAAATTTTTTAGAGCTATAGTTCCAGAAACTGCCACGAGTCGCGTTGATTTACGTAGTTACTAGATGAATTTAGCTGTAAGTCAGTAGCGCGAAGTTAGTGATAAGCAAATAAGTATAAATTTAATAAACTTTTCTTGTCCCTCTTGGAACCTAGCGACGGCAGTGCTCTTTGCGCACCCACTATTATTTTGTTTTAATTTTGGGACAACTTTAACATACAGAGATTCGACAACTTGTCTATATCCTTCATGGACTATCCTAAAAAAGTTTTTTGATCAAATAAAATAATTTTACTCAGATTAGTTTGAATATAATTAACATCAGTTCAATATAATCATCTTCAGATGTCATATTGTTATGATAGTAGCGCCATCTGAACTGCGTTTTACTTCCTTATTATAGATTACGTGTTAGAAATAAGTCTTTATTTATTATTATGTCATGAAGAAGTATAGTATACATTCTATAACTTGTAGAGCTATAAATAGTGACAGTCGTTAATTTGTATTGATTTGTAATACTTTAGTTCTAGACGATTTGCTCAATAATGATTGAATAATATTAACAATTTATTATGGTATATATTATTAGATGCTGAAATTTGATTTTACATACAGTTTATTTAATCAACAAATAACAGAGCTTATAATTAACTGTTTAATTCAATCCTACTTATACATTACCTACTATTAATCGGTATACGTCACATCAATATTTGCATAATACCTACTAGGAGTCTGTTCTAGCTTTTATCTTTACAAACTTCTTTAATTTTTTTAGATATTTCTTTATACGTTTATACGTTTATGTCTTTTAAGAACTCTAGGACGAAAGGCTCGGATTAGACTAGGCTATAAGGAATTCCCCGCGATGTGTGTTCACCTGTCGTGGTGGGGAAGCTCTTTAGCATCCGGCAATCCAGCCGGGCGTGAAGCAAAGATACACACTGGGAGGTGGCCCACTTTAGTGGGCGGTGTACCATGCGGGTTGCTCCTGGTACTTCTCTGACAGCAGAATGGATCGTGGAAGCAACTCCTTAGTTGTGTGCTTAGACATACCTGCTATCGGGGCGTCGTGAGAATCTAAAGAAGGCTATTATTATGAATCAGTTAGATAGTATTAGTAGTTCTATATATTTTTTGTCCAGTGACTTCAACATTTTTTTACATCACATATATAAACAGCTAAAAAATTTAAGAAAGTCGTCAATCAATGAAAAAAACTTTCATTCCTAAAACATTTTCGAATTTTCAAAAACTAAAATATTCTTTGTTTTGTGTATACATATATATATATATATATATATATATATATATATATATATATATATATATATATATATATATATATATAAGGTGGGACCTCGCGTGTCTACATGAACTATTATATAAGTGAATCTCGTGTACTCAAAAGCAAAAATACATTTATATTTAAGTGACCAGCTTTAATATTCGATCTCTGGACCCTAACTTGTAACAATATGTATACATATAATATATAAATATGTTGTAATGGATAACGTTACGTGAGCATACAAGTAATGTTATTATTACTTAATACTTTCTTAGATTTAAGCGAATGTTTGATATTTGAAATAAAAGAATTCTCTGTGTTTTTTCTCGGTTTTATTAGATATTTTTGTTCCCGACGTTTCGTATGCTTTATGGCAAACTTATCCCGTAACCATATCAACTAATTTACTTTCAAAGACTATTAATTAAATCAATATTGGTTCAGAGTTTTATTCATGACGAAGCAATCAATATCCTTCCTTTCCATTCCATTGTAAATTAAGATATATATGTATATTGTATAACGCCCATTTCTCGAAAGCTACCAATATATCTCACCTAGAGCTACACAAACTTTGATTTCTAAACTAGTAAAGTTGAAATCGACCAGCATCGAAGTAAATAATAGGACTTCGACTTGATGACGTTTGTTCGCGAACTCACTATTCGAATAACTGCTTTTATTAAAATAAATGATATCCCCAACTTTAAGTGCTTAACCTAGATATATTTTTTAAGGTTAGAAAATGCATATACGCGTACCCCCTGCATATATTAAGATATGTGGGACTCACCAAGAAGAAAAGCGTGTAGTATTGGTCTTAAACTAAAGCCCAACGGAGCCTTTCCCGTCTTAATGGGGCGTCGCAGGGTCATTTACGCACTCAAACAGGACGCCGCGGCTGCTTTTCTTATATTGGGAAATACATTTGCGCATACCATCTGCATACATAAGGGTGTCTATGTGGGACTTATCGGCTAACCAGTACTATCCCCAACAGAACATACCCCGTCTTATTGGGGTGTCGCAGGAACACTGACCGTAGTTAACAACGACGCCCCGACTGCAGGCCTACTGAGACAGACCACGACAACCATGAGATTGGTCCCACGATTCACTCTACTATCAGAGAAGTACCAGGAGCAATCCGCATGGTTCAAATTCCCTCCCGTCTTCCTGTGTGTCTCTTGGTTTCAGGCCCGCTGGATTGTCGGATGCTAATGAGTTCCCCAATACGACAAGCTATAAATAGAACTTTTACAAATAACTTACTACTATTACTTTATTTACAGAAACTAAACTTCAATACAAAAAATGGAAACGTATATTTCTCGAAAAACTTTAACCGGATTTTAGAATAAGAATAAAAAGGTGCTCACGCCAAAATAATTGTAGCAATGTCCATAAACTAAAGTAATTTTCAACAACTTCCGTTATCTATTACGCGAGAAAAGTGGCCCTTGTCTGTCTCCACAATGGATAATACTATTTTTATTCCAATTTTATTTAAATTAGTATTGTGATTTTTTAATAAAAAAGTTCAAATTAACAGATCATTGGCACCTTAAAGTAGTCAAATCTACCATAATTAATGTAAATAACAATTAAACGTATTGGTATTTCTTTTTCAATAAGTTTCAAGATGATGTATGAATTAGAATGCAACAAGCAGGGTCATCGTGTCGAGTCGTGTCAGCATCGTGACTTGATACGGCTAAATTTATATACCTAAAAGACTCTATAAAATATGATACGCAAACATACATAAATAGGTAGATAAAGCATACATTTAATAGGATAAAATATTATTGAATTTGTTTATGGAAAAAACACTTAAACAACACCATGAGATGAGTAAAATTCAGAATATTCCACGCTCTTTCTTGCAGCTCATCTGCTACCAACATTGCATACACCTTTTTTCGGCCTATACCGATTTTATTATCACTCTAGCGTCAAAGTAAAAATTGTAATAAGTGGGACTCATTCCCACGATCCGCTATGTTGATCAAGCTTCATCTGCATAGGCTATAAAATACACATAGTATATAGGTATCATTTGACGACATCACTATGAATATTTGCAGAGTAGCACTCTATTTTCCATTATCAACCTGCGTTTACAGTATCGCATCATTTTCACCAATTTTTCAACGATATAAAGGTACAAAAGGTACATGAATGCGAAGAGGTCTTAAGGTAGATGCTAAGCTAGGAAAATAAATATGTATAAGCAAAAACTTCATACGGTATCCTATATAAACATAATAACTAACTTAATGGACTGATTTGTATATATACTTTCCTATTATGTTATTGTAATTTTATATATTAAAAAAAGCCAGATGTAAGAAATATATGACAGATGAATATTATTTTTGTTAGACTCAAATCACTTTAGGATTTTTATACGAGAATAAGATAAACTTGAATACTTAATAACAATTTACAGTGTAAGTATGTTAGTACATAATATTAAAAACAAAAAAGAATCTACTTAGTAGTAGATTCTATTTTGTTCTTAATATACTTCTCAGCCACTTTTAATGTAATGTCGGCAAAGTCTTATTAACCAAACTTATACTCTCAAACTTTATTCTCTAAATGATTAGTCTCGTAGAGTCTCTGGAACTACATTTTTGAACATAATAAACTTTTAATATAAGCTTAGCAAAACATAAAACAATATGTATCGTTAAATCTATACAACCAATAAAAATTAATCTTAACCGTGCTATGGTTTACAGTTAAATCAGTACAATAAGAAAAACTATGGAAATTTACAGCAATTTCACGTTCTAAAACAGCAGGACCGTATAAAAGCGGAGTTTGAATTTGGTACCTGATTGCAAACTAAATTCATATTTCCGTGCTTAATATTATAAATGTGAAAGTGTGTTTGTTTGTTTGTTTTTCTTTCACGTCGAAACAGAGTGCCGGATTGGCGTGGTTTTATATATGGAGATAGTTGGAGGGCTGGAGAGTGACATAGGCAACTTTTAACCGCGGGAGATTATCTCATTCCCACGATAAAACACGTTAAAATGTAACCCAAAAAATTATTTACGATCAGAATATGCTCTTCAATACAATTAAATAAATACGTGTTTTAGAATTAATAAATAGGAGAAAAGTAAAATAGGGGATGAAAGTTTGTATGAAACCTACCTATTTAGAGTTTTTTTAATAGTTTTAGCGCAAGCGAAGCCGCGGGTTCTACTAGTGAATATATAAGTATGATGATAGCGACAAGTAAAAGCCACTAACAAGTCCAATTTGTTTAGGAGTACGTTATATTAAGGCTCGTAAAGTAATAATGTGAATTTAATTCATTTTAAGTACGGCGGACGCTTAGGGCCTTGAACAATACCCCTGCGCATTACCCAGTGAAAACTAACCGCTACCTGTCATCAAATAGGCAAACTGTTTATAGAAATGTTTATAAATATTATAATTTTTATATCTATACTAGCTTTGCCCGCGGTTCCACCCGCGTTCAGATGATCAAAAACAAAATTCTTATGTTTTACTAATTATTAGTACACTCTTACATTGCAGTTTTTGTATTTTTTCTCAAAAATGAGATATTTTAAAAAGTATCCTATGTGTTGACCCGGATAACCACCTATCACCATAACAAATTTCATCAAAACCTCTCCAGTGGTTTTTCTGTGATGCGGTAACAGTCAGACAGACAGACAAACAGACAGACAGACAAAAATTCTAAAAACTATAGATTCGGCCTCTGTATCGATTAAAATGACAATTTCAATTAGATTTTCCAAATTTATTATATGTATAGATTTCAAGTACATGTATTATTTTAATATTGTGATCGAATCTGATATATTTCTAACTCCCAGATCACTTTAATTACCAGAGCAATATCTTGATGGAGACATTTTTACTTCTCACATGAGAATGCCTGAATATACATTTTTTACTATATACTAATAATTTACAAGCTTTTTTTTTAATTTATTCACAATAAAGAAAATTACAAATATACTTAATTATATATATAAATCAAATGTACACTTAGTTTCGAAGTTGAAATTTAGTACACTAAAAATGAATAATGTTGATTTTTACTTACTATGTATATTATTTTATGATCTACCCAAGAACAAATAGCAGAGCCAGTTGGCTCTCAAATGTTGTAAATTTCACGTCCTACTAAGGTTATTCGCTGAATTGGCAATAAAGTTCTGGTAACTTCCAAATGGCGGAATTTATGATATGCGTTAGAATTTCCTACTTGCTCGATGTTGGCACAAAGGTATTTCATAATCAAGAGGGTATTTTATAGGTACTGTCTTGACAGCCAATATCTTTACGACAACATTATAATTCGAAAGAGAATGTCTAAACCATCGACATATCTTTGAGAATTTTTAGTATCTTTTAGACATTTAATTACAGATTAATTATTATTAGTGCAATAACTTAGTTTTAAAATTAAGCATTAAAGGTCCACAGCTTATAGTTTTTCTGACTGGAATAAAGTTATTGGCTAATTGCACTAAGTAAATTATCGATTTTGTTAATAGAGCAATTTCTCTACTTCAGATTATTTTTTTGTGGAAATAAAAATGGAGAAGAAAAAATAATTTCGCTTTAAGATATACCATAGAAAGCGCAAATTCTAAGAATACCTTGTGGGAAAGTCGAAAAACAAACCAAAGAGGTGGGTCAAAACAACACGGATCAGAAATCGTAAATAGTGGCTGTTTTATTTACTAAAACATTCACATTGTCTGTGTTCATTTATTTAAATAGAAATATTGATTTTTGATTCTTTAGAATCGCGAAAAAGTATTGAAACGTGTAATATCTGAGATCAAAGTACGATAGAGAGTGACTGACGGCTAACCCTACACCACCAAGCTTTGCGCATTGACGCTTTTCACTCATTACTTTCATTTGCCTAATTGAACCATTTATTAAGTACAAATAAAAAAAAATATAAATTTCATTTACAAAAGAGAATTTCAAATATAAAGTCCATAGATGTTTCTATTTTAATAATACCTGTCGTAGAAAGCAAGATATTCTACAGTTTGCCTCACTCAGTGGGCGTACCGATCATTATCATAGATAATATTATAATGAATGGACCAAGTATTCTTATGGTACATTAACGTGATTTATAACATTATTCATTATAGTTTTCTTTAATTAGATAATACTTATCTCACTAAACAGTGCAGCAGTGGGGCGTCAAAGGGGCAGAATTATATCCCATACATACAACGACACGTTTGGCTCTGTTTGTAGTGACCATACTTGTTGTGCCAGCGGTCGCGGGTTCGAGTCCCGCTGGGGGCATTCATTTGTGTGTTGAGCACGAATGTTTGTACTCTAGTCATGGGTGTTTATATTTATAATATGTATGTATTTTAAGTTATATATGTAGTATATCAACTATCTGGTATCCATAACACAGGCCTCATAGCTTACCATGGAACTAGATGGTGATGTGTGTTAATGTCCCAACATATTTATATTATATTATATTCATACGAGTATATACACCTAACATTTATTAAAATTTTAAGTAAAATTATGAGCCAGTCCTATGAAAGCCCATTTTTATTTTATACGTTATCCTAATAATACAACTATCGTATCCTTTTAATAATATTCTCGATTTAAATAATAATATTAGTATCTAAAACAAAATCGAAGAGGAAACCGCAAATATTATACATAAGACATATGCTGCAGTAATATTAATAATTTGTGCTAAACCACAAATGTAGTGTAACCGCCAGGCGTGACAGGTGTAGTGCTACTGTGATACAAACCGCATACCGTATTAACATAATACGCAGTAGATAAACAAACCTACATGCAACACAACATTGTCTAAACACTTATGTAAACAATTAACATGTAAGCCAGTTAGACCTAGTAGCTATTGCGCGGAAATTATAATTTTACGACACGTTTGGCTCAGTTTGTAGTAACCCTACTTGCCATGCCAGCGGTCGCGGGTTCGAGTCCCGCTGGGGGCATTCATTTGTGTGATGAGCACCAATATTTGTACTCCAGTAATAGGTGTTTTTATTTATAATATGTATGTATTTAAAGTTATATATGTATAGTATATCAACTATCTGGTATTCATAACTCAAGCCTCGTAGCTTACCATAGAACAGGATGGTGCCGTGTGTTAATGTCTGAACAAATCTATTTATTTTTAACAAGCGACTCACCCTCGATCCGCTTAGGTTCGTCCTTAGTCACGTTTTAAAGGTTAGTATAAATTTTTTAGAGATAAGATATTTTCCCGCAGTAAAAAGTATCCTATATGTTGACTCGGATAACCAGCTGTCATCATACCAAATTTCATTAAAATATGTCCAGTGGTATTCTCGTGATGCGTTCCCAGACAGACAGACAGACAGACAAAAATTCTAAAAACTATAGATTCGGTATCTGTTTACATATAGAGGAAAATAATTACTATTTCAATAAGGTTTTCCAAAAATTATTTAATTTACAGAACTTTATTATAAATAGAATAAAAGTACAACAACCACACAACTTACAAAATTGTTAAATAAAGAAAAAGCTTTTGATTTGCAATATTTTCTTGTTTATTGCAATGTAAATTTAAGATATCTATTAGAAGATATTATTAGTCTTTTTCGTATTTATGTGTATGTAATGTAACATTCAGTTATTTTATGTGCCAGTTCGTAAATTTTGACAATAGATTTTTGATATGTCAAGTGGACAGTCGGTGATTCGGAATATATGAGTTAGGAATATAAAATATAAATGTAAAATGAGTATACAGAAAAAGCGAGAAATATAATTGTTAATTGCCAAATATTTGTCTTCCTGGAAAACCCTTCTGAGCTGTTTTAGTAATAAAAATAAAATACACGAAAAATATTATTAAATACATAAAACCATTAATGACGGTGCCCCATAAGCAAAAAAAAATGGTTTATGTCTCCATAGAATAATTTATGATCCTCTATCCTCGTATATCATAAATTCAGTAATTATTTACAATACGTAAATAGAGGAAAATAATTCAATATATCATGGTATCCATCTTGTTTAGTTAATTTTATAAATGTAACAAGATAAAAGTACATAATTGTGTGAAGGCGTATTAAGACGTAGATGTCACGACGATGATCAATGGTGGAACAAATGGTAAAAGTGGTAATAAACAAGCAACATCTCTTCTCTAAACTTATAAATAAAACTGCAATGTCTGTCGGAGTGGCTAAACCGATTTTAACGGGATTTTCACTGGCAGATAGAGAATTCGGAGTACTATAAAATTTTCTAATCTTGGCAAACTAAATATAATATTGCGTCGAGTAAAATGAGTGGAAGAAAAAAGAGTGGAAAATTAAAATGAAAACGGTACAGTCTATTTCTTAACTTACACGCATGCGAAGCAGTCTAACCGAAGTCCCATAAAAAAACGATTCAAATACTACCGCTGAGTAATAATAACATACCCCAATGCTAGATTATCCTAAGTGATCGCCTAAGCTTTATACATAAACTATAATTTAGTCGTAAAACAAGTTTATTGTTCATTAAACCATTCTGTAAAAGGTAGTATGATCATGAAATTGATTGGAAAGCGTTCTCAAATCGCACGGCGCTTATTAAAACCGCAGACATTCGCGCGCCGCCGGGAAATCGTAAAATGCTAAACAAAACGATGTACTATTATTAAAAACATAATGAAAGGAATAAAAATATTATAAAATAACGGTGTTGAATATAAAATATTTCCCTTTTACTCTATTTGAGAATGAATGGATTAAGTAAGAATACTTATAGAATTTTGCCACATCATTAAAAAATATATATCTATGTACTCGTATGATGTATTCAATATAATGCAATCTTTATATATATAATTCTTCTGTGAGCGTGTATGTCACTGAACTTCTCTCAAACGACTGGACCGATTTTGATGAAATTTTTTGTGTGTGTTCAAGGGGATCTGGGAATGGTTTAGATTCACAATTTTGTCCAAAAAGTTTGAAATTTTCAAATTAAAGACGTGTAGACAGGACAACGGCTGTCGGGTCCGCTAGTCTACTATATAAATAAAAATGAATTTTGCTAAGCGCAAAACTCTAGAACGGCTCGACCAATTCAGCTATTTTTTTTTCGTATGTTCCTTACGATACACGGAAAGTTTTAATAAAGAGAAAAAATATAAAATAAGGTAAATATATGGGTATATAAAAGAAAGTCGTGTTAGTTACACCATTTATAACTCAAGAACGGCTGGGCCAATTTTTATGATATTAGATTTTTTGGATTTCTCTTAGTCCGGAATAGTAAATATAATAAGTACCTATTAAAACATCAGAAAAAAAATTAAAATGTATATGGCTAACGCTGGCTAATAACTAATTATGTATATCTATTTAAAACGTTCTACTACTACGTACTAGTCTTAAAATAAAAATAATGAGATCAACGAATTATAATTATAATTGTCATTAATTTTTTAATTTAGTACTACGGCATCACTTTCATATATCATTCCATTATCATCCATCCATTCCATATCATTTTATATATCATTATATATCATTCTTAACTGCCTCGGTGGTGTAGTGGCTAGCATGTACGGCTGCACACCCGGAGGTCCTGGGTTCGAGTCCCGGGTTGGGCCAAGTTTAGTTATTGAGTCTTTCTGTATAGTAAGTCTCAGTAACAGCCCGGAGTTGGGAAGTTGGCGGTGTTTCACCCCCGTGCCTTGGAGTTCGCTAGTCTCAATGAGATTGGCCGCCGTGGCCGGAATCGGTCGGGAGAACATCATCATCATCATCACATATATAGATAAAATACATTTTTTCGGATTTATTAAAGTAAAATATGTGTTGAATACGATAATAAAATTAAAAACTCTTTAGGTAAATTGGTTGTTTGGAGGTATAAGCACTGGGACGACGATTTCTCTACCCGTATCACTCAGTTAATTTCAATTGCAGATTAATAGTCGAATATTTTCTCTTAATACCTATCTACCTGCCTTCTCTAAGCTGCAAGCTATGAGTAACTAAAGGCACAACATATTTTATTTGTATTAGATATTCTTCAGAGATTTCAATCGAAGAGAGAACTAAAAACACAAAAGATTAGAATTCTAGAAGAGAGAACTAGATGACTTCTATATGAAACAATATCTTTCAAATACTTTGCAAAATTTAAAAAATATGTGTTAAAATAGGATGGACCATGTGAAACGAAGTTAGTAAAATGTTAATTAATAATCCCACAGCCTAGAGTACAGAGTCTCAACCACTTAAACGTTTTATAAGCAGCTCTACAGCATCTTAACATTAAAGGTTAACAACTTTGCTCATAAACTGGCAACAGCTATAATCGTTATTTTAAATTAAAGAGTATTACGATTTGCAGATGCCTTTGAACATAAAAACTAATTTATACTAAAAATTCTAGATAAAACTCTAAAGTCGGAATTACTAAGTAACTCATGTTACATGTTACTTTTTTATTAAATGTTTTTTTTTTTTTATTGAATTAAATAAAAAGGTTTTTTATGATAAAAAAAAATATTTTTCATACACATTTTTTTTTTTGTTTTTGTCGAAGTACCAGAATCGGCGTCGGCAATTGGCAGGCGTGTTTTGTTATTTATTTATAACAAAATCACCGAAATATATAGAGAATTGGTAGCCCAGTGGTGACGCACCGTGAAGTCCGCCAACCTGCACGTGGCCAGCGTGATGGACTATGGCCTCATCCCCTTCGTACTGATGGGAGGCTCATGTCCAGCAGTGGGACATTAAGAAGGCCTGAAGAGAATAATGAAATAAAATACATTCTTGTTCTCCAATAAATCGTAAGATTTATTGATTTCTATTATAATTTCAAGCCTATAAGCCATAAGGATATCAAACAGATATTTTGAATGTAAATGTATGCAAAAACAGTGTACGAACACAATTGCTCCTAGTAACGATTCATTCATATGCATTATTGAGGGTTTCATAACAATAGTACTGATATGAAGCAATTAATTTACTGTTGCCACACGTGGTTTCACTAAGACCCTGTATAGACTGAATTATCTATGTAGGCAAAATAACATTGTATTGGAGCTTTACGCTTATAATAAAATTTATATTTACTACGTGATTAGCTGTAAAAAAACTAACGAACAAAAAAACAAACAAAACATTAAGACGGGGGAAGATTTTGTTGGGTTTTAGTGGGAAGTACTGGCTTTTCTAGCCGGTGAGTCCCACATAACCGCTTGTTTGTACACAGGTGGTAGTGGTGTGCAAATGCATTTCCCAAAATAAAAAAAAACGTGCGTTCCAAGGTGTCTTTTTGCCATACGTTTTATTGCTTTATTTCAAATCGTTTAATAGCGCACATTTTTTCGTTTAACAGCGCATTTTTTCCAATTTCAATTAAAGTTATTAAGATATCTGACAGTAGATACATTTTTATCAAAATATAAAATAACCTAGCACTCAGCGATAATGTAGTACAAGATTTTTCCTAATCAGATCAGTAGGTTCAGATTACACCTTAAGTACAAACTTACAAACTTTACCTCTTTATAATATTACTATAGATTTAGATTATTTTAAATCATATTACATCCTTAATCATCATTGGAATATATTATTTAAGCTCCCTTCCGCTAATTAGAGAATAAAACCAGCCATTCCTTCCATTCCAGTTTCTACCATAGGTCAGTACTACTATTACCTATTCCCAATCCTAAATAATGAATACTTCTCTTGTCGCATTAAGACCACGAGGGTGATTGGTCGGTATACTAAGACCAAAGTCTTATTATTATTATCATTTTTGGTCTCGTTGGCACAGTTTACTTCGCCAATGTAGCGTAGAATAAAGAAGACACAAGAGAAATTGGTAAGTGCACTAAAACCAAAGTATTATCATTATTATTTGTCTTATATTGTTGTTTACTTTGCCAATATCGCGTAGAAATAGAGTGGAAGACACAACGGAGATCGACCTTAAAAAAAAGATTAGATTGCATGTAACCAACATCCTGATTAAAGTTATAAGTAACAAATGCCAATTTTCTTTATCTAAATCAATATTAATGAACTCGGCATTTGCAAATATCACTTACGTCGCTTAAGTAATTAATAACCAGAATCTAGCTCTTAATTGACCGAGCCTCAAATTTTCTTAATTACAATGTTAATTGATTACAGTATAAAATGAAGAATATTTATGAATGTAAGTTAAGGTAAAGCTGCCGATTAAAAATTTTTAGAAAAACAAGCATTGCCCGCGGCTGCGCCCGCGTTCAGATGACCAAAAACCAAATTCTTAGGCTTTATATATTAGTATACTATTACATTGCATTATTTGTATTTTTTCTCAGAAATGAGATATTTTCCCGCGGTAAAAAGTATCCTATATGTTGACTCGGATAACTAGCTATCGTCATACTAAATTTCATCAAAATCTGTCCAATGGTTTTCTCGTGATGCGGTAACAGACAGACAGACAGACAGACAGACAGACAGACAGACAGACAGACAAAAATTCTAAAAACTATAGATTCGGACTCTGTATCGATAATAATGTCTATTTCAATTAGATTTTCCAAAAAATATTTAATGTACAGATTCGACTTTGTTACAATTTTATTATATGTATGTCAATTACATTCCCAGTTTGTTGTTACATTGTATTTGACTTCAGATGTCATGTTGTAGTTTTTTGTTAAAACTAAAGAAATCACAAATATACTTATTTACATACAAAACAAATGCACTTACTTAAAATTAAATGATATTTTCTCAGAATAAAAATGAATTTACTGATTCAAAAAATATTTAAAAATTAAAATAACATGTTAAATGTTTATTACTTATCTTCCAGAAACAATTTAAATCAATAGAAGCTTTTACTAAGAACAATTATCTATACATATAATAAAATTGTAACTATGTCGAATCTGTACATTAAATATTTTTTGGAAAGTCTAATTGAAATAGACATTATTATCGATACAGAGTTCGAATCTATAGTTTTTAGAAATTTTGTCTGTCTGTTACCGCATCACGAGAGAACCACTGGACAGATTTTGATGAAATTTGGTATGATGATAGCTGGTTATCCGGGTCAACATATAGGATACTTTTTACCGCGGGAAAATATCTCATTTCGAAGAAAAATTACAAATACACAAAAACTGCATTGTAAGAGTATACTAATATGTAAAACCTAAGAACTGGTTTTTGGTCCTCTCAACGCGGGCGGAGCCGCGGGCAATGCTAGTTTTAATATAAATCATTGATTTTTAGACAGTATGTATGTAACAAGCCTTATCCAGTACAACAATTGCGATACTCAGAAGAAGGGCAAATTCATTTATGTATATGAACGATGACTATCAATTACATGTGTGTTAAATATGGATTTATTGAATAACAAACATTCCGTTATAAATTAAAATCACTTCTTCAGTACAATTTATTTCGATTAAGTTATGACACTAAATAATATATAACAGGTATATCATTTTAAATTGTTATATCGCTTAGAAAATCTTTTTCATCCTTATCAGAATCTTTCAATACTACGTGAAAATTCAGGCCGATCTAAAATTTTATATGGTGAATGCCCGCTATAATATTTTTGGGTGCCTATTCAATTAAATGTTAAACGTGTTAAATTATATTTCTAGTACCTGGGCGACCGAGCTTCGCTTGGAGTTTTTGGTCGACAGTACAATTTTCTTTGTTTAAAAAAGAACTAAAATCTTGAATAAATACAAAAAAAAAAACAAAAGTAAAAACTTTGCTCCGACCGGGATGTACTTCGATTCGAACCCGTACACCTGTGATTGACAATCTTGCGCCATGGCCGCTTGACCACGATACTTATGCCCGTGCGCGCGAAATTAGCGACCATATTTTACGTGGAATAATGCAAAAGAAAACGGCTTGAAAACGCGAAAACACGCTTTTCCCCAGACATAAGGCTAATCTAAATTTTTCGCTCCCGAAACCCCTCATTTACCAAATTTCTGTGAAATCGTTAGAGCCGTTTCTGAGATCGCCGGTATAAATAAATAAACAAGAATTGCTCGTTTAAAGGTGTTAGATTTATATTTTACAATCCCCAATCACTAAATATTGACACTCGTCTTACCTAATGTAAGAACAAGTAGAACGTGAAAATTAAGTTGTATTTTTGGGTCTATACCAACCTTGTAAAGATATATAAAGCTACACTTTTAATTCATACCATTAAAATTTTGTAGTGTAATTCTATTTAATGTATTCATATAGAGTTTTATTGAAGTATGTTCACGGATTAAGTTGTTGAGATACATACATTTTCTTACAAAATACCTACACCTACTGTACTATATAGTCGAATGTGTAAAGAAAAATAAAGTTGCAGAATACAAGATATAGATATGTATGTACCTACTTTTTACAAATAAAGCGACCAGAATTTTATGAGAAATTGCTGGCTTAGTCTTATTACGACAGTTAAAACGTCGTATAAATCACGTCACTAAACGCCCACGAAACTTATTTTTGTTAAACATTAACACACTTTCTAATAAATTAGATAATCATCTAAATTAAAAAAAAGACGTAATTTAAAACTATTTTTATCAATCATACCGCAGCTTCTAAGATGATGTACACCTACGTCTTCTTTTATTACCGACCAGATAAAGAGATCCGTCGAGTAGGTATCATTCTAATATTAAAATGATTATACGACCCTTATTAAATAAATATGTTCCAAAAAATAACTATTTTTATGATTTTTTATGTGATTAACACAATTATTTTGCAATGAATTTATTGTACTGTATAGGTATCCATACTAATTCATACTAATATTATAAACGTGAAAGTTTGTCAGGATAGATGTTTGTTACTCTTTCACGCCAGAATAGCTGAACGGATCTGAATAAAATTTGGCACAGAGATAGATTATAGTGTGGAATAGCAAATAGGTTACTTTTTACCCCGGAAAAATATACGGTTCCAGTGAGATAAATTTATTTTTCTCTAGGGACGAACTCCAAGCGAGCGTGAGTTTCTAGTACAATGATATATATTACAATTTACACATTAATAATGAACTGATATTTTCGATTCATAACTGTGACTTAACAAGATTATTTAAAGAAAACCGACTCCATCACTTTCTTTATTTCAATACAAACATTTACAGCTTTTATATTTTGACAGATCTAAAGTAACTAACAAGGGTTACTCTTAAATAACAGACGTGACGAAATGATTATAATTAGCAGTATAGTAGGAACAGTCACGCAGAAACCGTTCATTACACAGGTCACTGTTAAATGGCATCCACCCACCAAAGATGCAATCTGGTCGGGCATGCTTATCAACCCATTAGTTATAACTACTGAGATCCATTCAAACAGCACTTCATATTGACACCTACGCGTACAGTGCACCATGGAAGGTACATAATATATTCCACGTCAAAACAAACTTGTACATTCGTTTTAAATTACAAAATGAAGACCCATCTTAGTTACGAGAATTTCTTGTATATGCTACATTAGCGACTTACCCTCGCTTCACTCGGGTTCATCCCTAGCTTGTTTTCCAATACAAACTTTCATCCCCATATTCACCCCCATAAGGGATGGTGTCCGGTATAAAAAGTATCCTATGTCCTTCCCAGGGTCTCAAACTAACTTCTTACCAAATTTTATCTAAATCGGTTCAGTAGATCCAGAGATTACCACCTACAACGTCAACAAACTCACAAATGTTACCTCTTTATAATATTAGTATAGACAAACCAAATTTTAAATTACTATCCTGTACTGATAGATTATGGTTACTATTAACCATCAGACAGTCTAAGTAGTTGTTTGCCAACTATGTAGTAAAAAAAGGACGGATACATACAAACATACTTTAAAACAAACACGTAACCCTTCTTTGTGTTTCGCTACAGTCTATTAACCTCGTATGAGATAATATTTATTTAACTTTGCTTGAAAAAAATCTGCGTTAAAATAAATAATCACACTTTTACTTAATTATCTCAGAATTCTCAATAAAAAATATGAATTTACAATTATCGATCAAGAGCAAGTCACTAAACTTCCATTTAGTCCTAGACATAACGTAAATCTCTCTTAAATAATATAGTGGGCATGAAAGCTTTAAGCTACTATAAAACGCTTAGCTTATTGTATCACTGCATAATACAAATTAAAGTTGAGTTTTTGTTTTTCGAGTTAACCTCAGAAACTACTTACTGTACGTATTATCATATAGTTTTCCCAATTGAAAGAAATATTATAATCCAAGAAGATTATAGGCAATACTTTATGGACATTTTGCAAATCAAATCAATGAAAATATACTTTATTCAAATAGACTTTTACAAGCGATGTTTTTGAATCGTCAATTTTACACTTTAAATTGAAATTAAATATCAGTACAGTCAGTCCGTGAGGAAGCTACCACCGACTGGGAATGCAGTTTTCTGCTGAGAAGAACCGGCGAGAAACTCAACAGTTGCTCTTTTAAAATAATAATTGTGTACAATATTGTAATACAATAATTTATCTATTTATCCTACGTGAGACCCAACCACACATTACTTCCACACATTGATATCTACGAAGTATTCCGTGACAATATAATAAGCCTTATTCAGTAATACGTTTTTAATTTTAGACTTAAATTGTTTAAATGGCAAGCTCAAAATGGATCGTGGAATTCTATTATACATACATATTTATTGCAAAAATAATTTACCGATATAATGATGATCATCTCATCAACAGCAGAGCGGAGCAAGTGTAAGCGACTAGTGTCCAACAAATAATCGCTATACAGATAAAGTATTTAAAATAAGAAAATAACATATCTCTGACAAACATTATCATTCACACATCTATTTTCATAGGAGACACATTATTAAATTAATTATCTATGCCATTAAATACCTAAGATTTTAAAAAGTACTTAGTTGCTTAATCGAAATTTTAAAAATGTGCTTTTGATATATAGTCGGCAACGAAGCCTGAATTTTAATTATAAAATATTTCAAATATATTAAAAGGTTTAGATATATAAAACTGATTTTATCATTTAGATAATCTTTTAATATGGCCATCTACGAGTACTATCTATTGAATCGAGCCGAATCGAAACTCTGACAGATCGGAAAATGTATACGTATTTGAAAGTATTTATTTATTACTCCCATAGGTGTTTCTTAATTAATTGATAAGCTTTTAATCTCATATAATATGTTGAAATTAAAAAGAAATAATCTATACATTTTATTACTCAGAATGTTAATGATTCAGATTTCAGAGTATTTTCAATTTCTTTATAACTATATATTTTTAATTTTTATATCTCAGTATTGTACGCTTTTTTAAACAAATGACTTAGGTACTTAGAATTCTTAAAAAGATGATAGTAATTTAAAACTATGTAGGCATCATATAACGATACAATCATATAAAAACTACCTAAAAATGCATTTCAATATATCATTAATCCTTGACATTAGTTTTGTCAAACAACACTCCTCTAAGATAAATCGTAAACCATTTAACTAACAACTAAAAAAGACGTGATAATTTAAAAAAACTTAAATCTTCTTACATTATAAGTTGACATCACGATAAATTAAGAGTTATATGCTCAGTGACGTAACATGAATAAATAAGCAATAGCCCTTAATCTTTAAAGAAATCAATGAGATATCATGACGACGCGCACGTGGGATGCGCACGCGCATATTCCAGCCTCTTTACTTTTAATTGACGTTCAAAGTTTTAACGCTAAGACGATTCCAGGCTCGTAAACATGTCTAGTAGACTGCCCACGCGCCTATCATCAATTTGTTTCATGTTAATCTCGTGTGAAAGCAACTGATTAATGCTTTTGTTAAGCTAATGAGGCTCGTGCCGGGTTACTTAATCAATAAATTTTATATGGCATATCAACTTACACTGACTGTCGACGACGAAATTTTAAACTGACTACATATTTAACGACTTTGAAAATATTATCGTTTCTAAAAGAGACATTAGTGTATAGTTGGTGTATTTGACAGTAAAATATATTTATTTAATTCAATATTTAAGCATCGTTTTGTTTGTATTCAGCCTTTTTTAACGTCCCACTGATAGGCACGGGCCTTCATTTAATATTTAATTCGTCTTGTTTAATAAGTAAGAAATGTAAGGATGCTTTATTGCTCTTACTCTTGTTCACTCATAGTAAAAACTCCTAACAGTTTTTTCTATAAGAAAAAAATCCTATAATTAATTTGATAAATAAAGTGAACACACAACAGTACTTTACGCTTAGTTCTGGAAACTTCATATTTTATGTTAAAAACAGTATTTCTTACCAACATCCCACTCAAGCGGACCAGCAAAAAATAGTATTCAAAAATCAACACAATATCCATAGATCCGCTAACGAGGTAAGATCATTATGCTAATAACTTAGAGAAATATAAAATGTAAACAAAATTTTGTGTAAATAAATTCAATCCCACGACCTGTAATAACATCCCACGTTCTGCAAATAAGACTTTCAAATTCGATAAAAAAAACTCTAAAAAAATAATAAAAACCGACTTCCAGGCACCAAAATGTAAAAAATAACTAAAATGGGGTTTTCATTTAGAATAGATACCTAATCAGATATTTTCGAAGTCGGTGCCAGCCGATGCAAAGCAAGTCTAATATATTTCGATACGTAAAATACATCACAAATTGATGTATAATATTTTAACTATAATTAGAGTTCATACCTAATCATATTTACCTATTAGATATTCATATTTTAAAATATTGTCGCCTGGCACCGACTTCGAAAATATTTTTTATTTTTCCATTTTTAGTGTAGACGTAATAAGCAGGTAATTTGTAAGAAGAAAGTTTTTTGTAATAACATATTCGATTAAGCAATTTATTAAAAAGAATAATTTAATGTTGATTTTTTAAAAACCGCTCGATCGATTTCGATAAAATTTAAATGGGACCTGGGAAGTATAATACCCTTCGAAACAAAAAAAAAGTCCAAATCCGTTCAGGCGTCTTCGAGTAATCGATGAACATAGATAAAAAAAAAGATTCCGATGAATTGAGAACCTCCACCTTTAAGTCGGTTAAAAATTAAAATATTTTCAAAACAGCTATGATTTCGAAAAAAAGTAAGAAAAATAAAGTACCTAAGTAAAATTTTTAATCATACAATATGATTTGTTTTGTGTGTAGAATGCGTATAGAATGAAGGTAGACTAAAATCTAGATTAACACATAGGCTACTTTTATCTACGTTTCTATCGGGTGAGGGGCTTAATAAATACACCATGTTTTACCACACGTGTTAAGTGTCGGGTAAGACTAATAGATTGATGAAAATATAATATATATTCCAAACATACTGTAAACATTTTTTAATGAATGTTCAATTAATTATTAACGAATTGAATATATGTACTTAATTATCGGCGTAGAAAGTTGATTACTTATTAAAGTAGTTTTTATTTTAAAAACTTACTAATTTGACTTAGAACTCTTAAATATTACTTAAGGGCCGTTCATAAAATACGTTACGCTAAAATGAGATTTTTTTGATCCTCTCCCCCCCTATTGTCACGCTGTGTCACACTTTCTGTGACCCCCCCTCCCCCCTCCAGGAAATATTTCGTCACAAAAACTAAGACTCCCCTCCCTTCCCCCCTCCTGAGTATGATAAATTTCTAGTGATAGTACACAAATTATGTGAATTAAAAATATTTATTTAGTTTTGTATTCAGCCCTTTTTAACGTCCCACTGCTGGGCACGGGCCTCCCTTCAATACGAGGGAGATCAGGCCATAGTCCACCACGCTGGCCAAGTGCGGGTTGGCGAACTTCACATGTCTTTTGAAAATTTGCTAAGTTCTCTAAGACATGCAGGTTTCCTCACGATGTTCTCCTTCACCGTTAAGACAAGTGGTAATCATATTACAAATGATTCGCACATGAAAATATCAGAGGTGCGAGACCCGGGATTTGAACTCGCTTCACTCGGTTTCCCAAGCGAGCGCTTTATTTAGTTATTATAATAAAATTAAAATAAATCAATAAATATCTTTTATTGATTTATTATATTATAGTGCATGAAAACTACCTGTCAGTTATGTTTCACTTATTAGTAGATGTTTTGTTTGTAGTTGGTTTATATTTTTTAATACTTTTTTATTTCGTAACTTTTATATTAAAAAACTGTATTAAAAAACTGCTGAACCGATTTTGATGAAATCTTTACTATTTTCTAAGTTAAAATAAATGTAAACAAATAAAAAAGAATCATCACGATCCAATTACTAGTTTCGGAGAAATGCGTGGACAAACATACACACATACATACATATTACATATATACGCGTATAAAATTTTGCATATTTGTTTGGAAGCCATAATAGATTATCATATGTGAATATTTTGCAGTTCCAATAATATTATATACATACATACGTGTCAAATTGATAACCTCCTTTTTTTGAAGTCGGTTAAAAAATACAGTGATAACAATGTTGATTCACTTTTACATAGCAATTTTTACATATACTAGCCGAGATTTCTATTCTAACATAACAAATGTAATGTTTATGAAGCATAATATTTATTCTTCCTCAATTAGCTTCGCGTGACTATCCACTTGGGAAATATATCTTAGACCCAAGAGGTACAGCTGCTATGTGCCACCTTATAAATCAAGTCTGCCAAAGGCTTACCTATCGTGAATAAATTGAAGTTAAATCCAGCTCTAAGCTTTATTTTATAGTTGATATATCAACGTTTATAATTTAAAAAATATAATACAAAAATACTACAAAATACTGTCTAAATAAGGTTTTATTCACAAAACACATAATATATAATTATTTTATCTTTTAAATGCTAATTCAAAAATTCATTTACTCTTAACCCGTATGTAATGAAATTGCTTATATATAAATGAAATGTAACTTTTGCATGAATATATTTGGAGTACATCTAATTTAGCGTAGCGGCACTATTACGTGCGAGCTAAACCTACTGATAGACGACGGATTCTACCAACGAATATCTGTAAAAGTCTATAGACAATGCGGGAAATAGACAGGAAAAATAATCTTATCTGTCCATCTAAAACATATCTAAACATACCACAATTAATCACCTACTTATGTAGTCTACAACAGAATTAAAGTAATTCTTAAACATGAAAACTAATAGTCTCAGAACTCTTTATCTCGGGGTTTTTTGTGGGATATTTCTGTTTTGGAAAAACCTAGTTAAAGCCGCACGAGGGTAGTTTATCCCTATAAAGCAAGCGGGGCTTCTTGTTAATATTTACAATTTTAGGCTTGTTTATATTAGTTTTAAAACGTGACCTCTCTTAGATCTATGAGATTCACTTAATGAAATCGATTTGACTTGATATACACGTGCGTTTTTGTCATACTTTGTAATATAACAGTACCATAGCTCTTAAAAATGTTTTTATATGATAAAGAAAATATATTTTATTTTAAAAATTCTTGTGATCTTTTAATCGTCAGTATTTACACTTAACTATCCTGAAAAAAGGTAAACGATTTTATTTCTGCCCATTTTTGCTATTTAAATGGTCTTAGCAAAAATGGTAAGCTTTATTTAATAATTTTCTTTTAAATTTACCTATAATTATTAAACCACTAAAGTGCTAATTTGAAGACAGATTTCCATATTTAGATTTTAAATTTGGAAAATTATGTACCTTGTAAAGCTATAGATCCCGTTATTCTCAATTTTAAAGTAGATTTACATATACACTTCACGATTCAAAGTCTTTAATATTAATGATTGCAAAAACTAAATATTCCTGACTCGAAAGTCGAAACACTGACATGACGACGATCGACTGATGAATTATTAAAATTTCATTAAATTATAGGTCAGCGTTAACTTTATCAACATCTATAAGCAAAATAATTAATCATCGTTTCCTCATAGGAAATCATTCGCTTCGTTTCATATGAATCCCTGTATTCCTAACACGTTTTCATCCTGTAGATAATTATATTAACTAAACTAATAAGCTTGGTTTTCTGCTAGTGACCTTATAGTTACATATCACGTTCATTACTTTGTCTATATCTTAACTAATAACAAAAGCTTATTATGAACTAGTTGTACCCGTGGCTTTGTTCACGAGGAGCACCAATAGTGAATTGTACAAGAAAAATTGCATAATTTTTACTATTATTATTTATTATATTACACACGTTTGTATGTAATATTATTGAAACTGTTATATATTCACATATGATAATTAGGGCTTCCAAACTAATATACAAAATTTTATAGGTACATGTATGTATAAGATGTATGTATGATGTTTGTATGTAAGTACATAATATATATTATGTATGTATGATGTATGTATGTATGTATGTAAGTAAGTTTGTATGTTTGTCCACACATTTCTCTGAAACTAATAATCGGATCGTGATCATTCTTTTTTATTTGCTTGCTTGCATTTATTTCAATGGGAAATAGTAAAGATTACATCAAAATCGGTTCAGTAGCTTTCATGTATATTAGGTAATTTTATAGTACACACAACACAACATCAATATGTGTTTATGGTAAACATTTTTTTCTCTCATATTTGCCTTAAATCTATTATTTCCTATATATATTATTAAAAAAAAATATCTTAGTAGCTTAAACAAATATTCACGTAGGAATTAATCAGACAGCTAAACAGTAAATCTATGTAGGTATAGGTATACCTATATAACAAAGTTGTTACAACACTTATGTTATGTTGATATATATAACTCGAGAACTGCTGGACCGATTTTTGTGCACCCCGAATAGCACAATAACTATTAAAACATCAGAAAAATTCACGGAAAAAAAATTGAAAATGAAAAATCTATTCCATACTAAGAGTCAAAAGGTACCTAGGAACGAACCTGAGCGAAGCAAGGGACTCACCCTTGCTAGTAGATTATAAGCCACGAACATAAAATCTTAAGTTATATATAAACCATCGTTTAAATATTTAAATCGGTAAAGCAAATGTACTAGAATGAGGAAGAGAGTGGTGTATGTAACATGATACTTCATATTAGCCAAGTATGTTCTGTCATACTTAAAACACTTAAAGCTACGCAATATGTATGGCGCCTTGCTGTATAACAATTAAGACGCTAGTCGAACAAAACCAACTGTGAAGCAGCTAACATCTATTTTGTTGACAAAAGATAATATCCCCTGTAACATATCAGTCTATACATATAATAAAACTGTAACTAAGCCAAATCTGTACATTAGATATTTTTTGGAAAATCTTATTGAAATAAACATTATATATTATCGATCCACAGACCGAATCTATAGTTTTTAGAATTTGTGTTTGTCTGTCTGTCTATCTATCTGTCTGTTATCGCATCACAGAAAAACCACTGGAGGGATTTTGATAAAATTTGGTATGGGGATAGCTGGTTATCCGGGTCAATATATAGGATACTTTTTACCGCAGAAAAATATCTCATTTTTGAGAAAAAATACAAAAACTGCAATGTAAGAGTATACTAATATGTAAAACCTAAGAATTTGTTTTTTGGTCACCTGAACGCGGGTGGAGCCACGGGCTATGCTAGTTATTAAATAGTAGTCCGATAGACAGACGGACGGACGGATGGACGGACGGACGGACAGACAGACAGACAAAAATTCTAAAAACTATAGATTCGACCTCTGTATCGATAATAATGTCTATTTCAATGAGATTCTCCAAAAAATATTTAATGTACAGATTCAGCTTTGTTACAATTTTATTATATGTATAGATTGCGAAGGTTTGTATGTTTGTGTGTATTTTTTTTCATTCCAAAATGCCTTTAGGTGTTAGTATTACTATAGTACCAAGAGCTATAAGTAATAACTTGTGTTTAATTATGAAATAAAATTTTCTCTTTGAGCTCATAGCTACCCTATGTAGAGGCATACACACAAGTCCCTAATGATGCTCTCTGTTTTTAGGAGTTCTGCCAACTGCCAAACAAGCCAAATTAGTAGAAAACTTTTCAATTTCATCCTTTAAAATAGCCTTTGAAAATTTAATTACGTTAATAAACAGCAAACCCAAAATCTATATTATTATAAAGACTAAATATTCGCATATAATATTGTTAAGTTAAAATATTAATTAAGCGAGTCGTTGCTTAATAACAATTAGTGAGCTCACATAGCACGCAGACCTAAAAGGCTAAAGATTGTTGACACACATTCTCATATTGGTGCCGACGTAATGCAATGACCATCTGCATAAATAAAATAAAAGACCGGAAAGACATTCAAAATTTCAAGATGGCTACGGCTACGTATTTATGTACATGCGGGTTATATTATTATGTATACACTTGATAATAAATACTACAGTTGATAATTAATTTGATACCCAAAGGTACGGTTCTTCGTAGATCTTCATAAAACTATAATTTTTGTTACATCAATTATATCTACAGGTAAATTTTTCTATATATTCTACTGATTTAAATTAAAGGACATAATAAGCTATTGTAACTAATATAGGTATTTTAAGTCAGTATATAAATATTTTTATCAATATTTATTAATTTTTAAAATATTTCAAAAATTTCGAAAGATATTAATTACATTAGCTCAATTTTTACAGTTATTTGCACCAAATTCTTTGATTTAAACGTCTTAAATATGTTCGGAAGACATCAAAGTATATATCATGTTTGAGACATTCAAATTTTTTATTTATGTTTTAATTAATTACACATGATTCAAATCAAATATAAGAATAATTGTACTTTAAGGCAACTTTTCGAAAAAATATATTAAAATGAATACCGCAAAGAGGCGATGATAGGCATATTCCTCATATTAACAGTAATTAACATCAATCAGCTAAACACATTACTGGACACAAGATTGGAATAATTCTCAGAAACTTACAAACAAGAAAAAGTGAGGAAAGCCTAACGACGGTAATTAGCGGCGCGATTGACAATTACATGTAAGGGGAGACCAGACCAGGCAAATTGGAAAACTATTTTGTACACGTGACCCAAATATAAATAAAAGCTCGCTACATTGTGTATTTACCTCGTAATAACCATGTTGTTTCGATTAATGAAATATGCTCTTTATAACTTTTGTTACTTATTTAGTAATGATTCATTCCAAACCGATTTTTTGAAGTTTTTAGTTTTTTTTTTTTATATGTAGAAAATAAAGTTTTTGAACAGACGTGAAACGTGCAAAGGCAGTATTTATTAGAGTTCTGTTGCACAATATTCATGGCCTAAGTTTGTTTAGACTATTTCTAATCTATAACGAAATGGATAGTCTTTGTAAAAATAATTAGATGTTTAGCAGAATGCGGCAATAGCCATACATGACTTTATTTGTAATAAATCTAAATCGACAAAATTTTACAAAAACCAGGAACTAAACCATTACTCAGGACATATTATGTTATTGTATGATAAAAAATATTATTTATTCACATTCATTCAAATTAAAACTAAGTAAATAACGGTCCGTTGGAAGGTTTATTTGCCAAATCATTGATAATTTATTTTTATGCTGTTACCTATTTCTAATACCTTTAAACGAGCAATTCTTGTATATTTATTTATTTATATACACCGGCGATCTCGGAAACGGCTCTCTACTAATATAATATAAATGTGAAAGTGTGTTTGTTGATCTGTTTGTCCTTTTTTCACTTCGAAACGGAATGACATATTGGCGTGATTTTTGTGTGGAGATAGTTAGAAGGCTTGAGAGTGACATACGCTACTTTACCGCGGGATTTATCTCATTCCCACGGAAAAACACGTTATAATACAATACAAAATATTATTTATGATCAGAATTACTTGAAACTTGGTATTAATATCCTTCAATACAATTAAATGAATACGTGTTTTAGCATTTTTCGAAATTCATCCCATAAGGGGGTAAAATAGGGGATGAAGATGAAATATGAAACCTACCTTTTTAGACTTTTGTTTAGTTTTAGCGCGAGCGAAGCCGCGGGTTCTGCTAGTCTTATATAATAAAAACATAAAGAATACCACTACGTATTTGTGATCGTGGGACGAAAATGTCACTACACCGAAAAAGCTTTAAGCTTCAGTAAGATTATTTTTTCCTATTAATACAGCCGTAGGTGGATCTGGTAAGATTATGTCGAACTTATGCACTACGCAGCAAAAAGTATATATAAGAAAATTATATAGATAATATGGATTCTAAGGGTTTTTTTTTGTTTCTAGGTAAATAAATTACATTAGGAATATTGAAGAACTTTTTACATTAAAATTTTTCTTTGTAAATAGCTCAGCTCAAACTAACAAAAACTCAAATAATTACTTGGCCACCGTTTTATTATTATAATTTTCAATGTTGGGTAATGCATTTACGGAATCCACCTGTAACAGGTGTTTATGTGGGCCTCACCGGCTAGAAAAGCCAGTACTACCCACTAAAACCCCAACAAAACGTCTCCCGTCTTAATGGGGCATCGCAGGATCGCTTTATGCTTACGCAGTCAACCACGACGCCCCAATGGCAGGTCTGCCGAAGCAGACCACGACAACCATGGGTTGCTCCAACGATCCACTCTGCCGACAAAGAAATACCAGGAGCAACCCGCATGGTATCAAAGTGGGCGTCCTTGTGCGTTACTTGGCTTCGCGCCCGGCTGAACTACCGGATGCTAATGCCCCGCCATGACAAGGTGAACGCACGCCTTTTTATTATACTTCAACTTTAGTTTAACTAATATTAACTGCAAACGTTACATTTTTAGTTCAAACTATACTTAGGAATATAAAGCTACGGCACTAATGATAAAGAATGTCAGCAACGTACGTTAAGAATGTTATCTGCACATGAAACAGAGCGCGAAAAACGACAATGCAAAATTAAACTACGGCCTTGTGTCAATGAACCATAATGTTTGTAGTATTCTTTACATGAAATAAAATAATATTAAACTAGCTGTAATATATTAGTATCATATTATTTCACAGTTTAAAAATTATATAAATTATAATGTTGAATGCCACATTCGTCTATTTACTTGATAAATCAAGTTGGTGGTAAGCTACCATGGAAACCGATTTTATCTCTTACATGATTTTTGTTACCTATATGTAATAGGTCTTAGAAGTCACGATATAAGTTCAAAATACGAACACTGCTAAGCTCGTTATTCAAGTGGGTTGTATATTATAAAATATTTATTTATTCATTACTAACACCAACAAGATATACATTAATATATATATATATATATATATATATATATATATATACACATATATATACTAGTACTATATAGTGCAATAATTTAATCACGATTCAACTTAGAACGAGGAGCGTCAATGCGGAATTGAAGCATGGCCGAGGGTCAACGATCCGCAAACGGACGGCGGGACTAGGCTTATTCCCTTTATCTCTTGTAATATAAATCAAACTGGGACTTACTTTTGGGCAATAAAACATATTTTCTTAAATAGATCTAATACGATATATTATGTATGTATATTGAACGGTTACTTAAAGAACCATGATTTTTATATGTATATTGTATATCTACACGGTATATATTTTTTTAAATATTACAATAATGTAAATCATTGGTTATTATTTTCTTCTAGTAATGCCCGCGGCTCCGTCTGCGTTCAGATGACCAAAAACCAAATTCTTAGGTTTTACATAATAGTTACAGTTTTTATATTTTATCAGCTATCAACATACCAAATTTCATCAAAATCCCTCCAGTGGTTTTTCTATGATGCGGTAACAGACAGGCAGACAGGCAGACAAAAATTCTAAAAGCTATAGATTCGGCCTCTGTATCAATAATAATGTTTAGTGCAATAAGATTTGCCAAAAAATATTTTATGTACAGATTCGATTTAGTTACAATTTTATTATATGTATAGATTTTTTATCAGAAATTCATCAAAATTAAAATATCTAATAGCGTCAGTAACAATAAATATATATTATAAATACACTTAACATGTTCTTTATTCTACTATACAATACACGTAAGCAATTAAATCAGCGAAACGAAATTTTAATAATAGCACATTTAGTAAAACTTCACAAAACATTGTTCATAGTATTTTATACGCTTATTTGCATATTAATTCGTAAGCTTTTAGTTTGACACGCAAAATTGAATTATATTTCTTTGTCAGGTAAAAGTTTGCCTTGAAAGTATTACTATTTTTCTATGAAACGTAAACACAACTCTTTAAGGAGCTATCGTTATTTGGGAGTTTTAGGACCAACAAAATTTCTCATGCGAGAGGATACACTACTAAGCAAGTTTTTTATTATTTACCTAATAAACTTTTATTTTCGTTTACCTAATAAAAAACACAATTTAACAAACTTTTGAATTTATTTTCGATTGCAGAAACCTTTAATGGTATAAAACCGAAAAAATCTCCAACCGAACGGATTACCTCATTTTTTTTTTTTTGTTTATGAAATAACGTAAAATTGCCATTTTAAAGTTTTATTAGAGAATTTCCTAGTTTATAGAAGAACTAATTCATAATCGAATTAAATACTACGAGTATAAAAAGAAAGATTAAATAAAGATTTGTATAAAAGTACAAAAACACATTAAATCAATTATGAAATTGGCCATTTTTTTATCTTCAATTACTAGAAGGGTTAAAAAAATAAGAATTGTCAATAATATTTAAAATGTAAAGCCGATTTAGGACTTAGGAACCTTGTACGAAAACAAAGTTTCTAGCTAGTGAAAGTGTGACGGGAAAATGTAAAATTTGACACGTGTATATTTTTTTTTAAGTGAAACTTATTTAGAATCGTTGTGATTAAAAACTCACACAAATATATAGGATTGAGCCGGCGAGAGAATGGGATAAAATACATTGCCATGTTGCCACGGTAACCGTTGATATTATCTGACAAATATATATATATATATGATGATGATGATATCTCTTCTCGTCTTGCGCCTAACTCTCACTGGTCGTGTCGAGCAGTCGTCCCACCGGAGTATGAGAGTGATAGGAATAGAGAGTGCACTTGTGTCTGCGCGTACACTTGTGCACTATAATATCTCCTGCGCAGTTGGCTAGTCTCAATGAGATTGGCCGCCGTGGCCGGAATCGGTCGGGAGAACATCATCATCATCATCATATATATATATATATATATATATATATATATATATATATATATATATATATATATATATATATATATATATATACACAATGTTTTTTCTGTATATGATATGATGATATTCTATAAATATATGATTATAATATACCTAATATGCCTTATTTATTTACCTGAGATAGCAAGTGAAAAATAATAAAATTATTGAACTATCTGTAATGTATATTTATGTCAAATAAAATGTAAAATAAATTTTAAATTTGGTAAAAACATTATAAAAAAAACTTATAATTATCCTACTCCTGATACTACTTTACATATATTCATCTAATTCTCTCGTTGGTTACTTTCCTGAAGTTTCACTTCTACCATGTGTGAATTGCACACACACGCACTTTTTATTTTTTTGTTTTATCTTATTATATATTTATATTTTGATTTATTTATCTTCTTATATAATTTAGAAACTAATTTTATACATACATCAAGAAAATATTTGAAAATGTTACTAAATATATTGTTAAAATTAAATTGTATCATGAGAGTGTCCTTTACAAGTGACAAGTAGAGTTACTGTCGGCATCCAGCCAATTCATTGTGAACCCGCAAAAAATGTTAGACTGACACTACACATAAAAATGGTATTCTATTTATTCCTATTCTTATAACTCACTTCTAGTAATAACAGTTGATACTTGAACAAGACCATATTACAATAACTTAAGGTATATAATGGTTTAACTGCGATCAAGTGCAGACTTAGTCAACCGCGACAATTTTATTGGATTTAATCATCTAAATCAATTTTTGACTTTGCTATTAATAAAAAGCAAGCAGAAAATATATTTTTTTATATATAACTTAAAATATTCAGATAAGCAGTTCTCATTATTTCACTCAAAAAACAATACCTAATTATAATTATTCTATTATGAATCATAATGTCTACGTATACTTTATTAATTAAATGGACTTAAAATTACTTTTAGAATTCCAAGAAGCCAAAACTGATCATTTTATAACTTTGATATTAATGTTACAACCTAACGATACGATTATATCTGGCAGGTTTGTAAATAACATACAAATATTTTAACATACAAGAAACCAGGGTAGGTTGACTTCACTCATCTATACATATAATAAAATTGTAACAAAGCCGAATTTGTACATTAAATATTTTTTGGAAAATCTTATTGAAATAGACATTATTATCGATACAGAGGCCGAATCTATAGTTTTTAGAGTTTTTCTCTGTCTGTCTTTTACCGCATCACAGAACATCTATATATATGATACTTTTTACCGCGGGAAAATGTCTGATTTCTGAGAAAAAATACAAAAACTGCTATGTAAGAGAATACTAATTTGTAAAACCTAAGAATTTGGTTTTTGGTCATCTGAACGCAGGCGGAGCCGCGGGCAATGCTAGTTCAAAATATGTATTTTCACTTTGCAATGATGTAAGAATAGTTTGCACAAAGAAGTAAAATTAGATAATGAGTGACTAAACACAGTCAAACCAAGTTCCAGCTGATTTTAGCACATGTTTTACCAACGGTACGTTTTATTTTATCCACGAACCACAACTCGAAATAATATTAGTTTTCTGGTGGGCAATAATGATTCATCTATTATAAGCTTTAATTTATATCAGCTTTACTTGGAGAGTAAGCAGTGCCGGTTTAACCTTAGCGCCGCCCCTGGGCATAGTAAATTATCGAAATTTTGAAAAAAATGTCGAAAGTTTAATTTTTTTTATTGTTATTTTTTACGAAAAATGTACCTACTAGTTAATCTTTTTTATTTTTTGTAAAAAAAAATCATTTCGATAAGGCGAATAACATTTTTTTCCCGCCCTCCGAATTTTGCCGCCCCTAAATATTTACCGCCCTGGGCACTAGCCCCGAGTTCTCCTAGTGTAAATCCAGCGCAGGGAGTAAGTTTATTGAAAGTTACAATTACACTCCAAGTAGAGCTCCTTTATCTATACATATAATCTATACATATAATAAAATTGTAACTAAGCCGAATCTGTACATTAAATATTTTTTGGAAAATCTTATTGAAATAGACATTATTATCGATACAGAGGCCGAATTTATAGTTTTTAAAATTTTTGTCTGTCTGTCTGTTATCGCATCACAGAAAAACCACTGGAGGAATTTTAATGAAATTTGGTATGATGATAGCTGGCTATCCGGGTCAACATATAGGATACTTTTTACCGCGGGAAAGTGTCTCATTTCTGAGAAAAAATACAAAAAATACCCAATTTACATTACAATGGTAAATCCGTATTTTGATAAAATATCTATATTCTATCACCTAATCCTCCCTCCATAAGCTTATGTTTTTAGAAATGAGCAGAAAAACATACACCCTTTCCCATATATCATAATAGTAAAAGTTCTACACAACAATATACATAGTGTATACCAGTTTGATTATTATTGATTCTAAATAGGTACTACGTATTAGCGAGACTTATCCATTATATGTTAGAGTTTCAGATTGCATCATAATAATTTAGGCGTGAAATTGATCGATATGACTTTGAGAGGACATTGAACTGAACGATCAATTATCTGTATCGCGAAACCTTGAAGCGAATTCGACACGAATGAAGTATACAGAAGTGTTAAACAAAGGTATAACCAATCTCAATATTCGAGTAATCACTATAATCATGATACTGCATTCAGTATCGGATGAATAAATTTTCGTAGCTTTTTTAATGCAATAAAGGAATATTTTTGTTTTAAAGCTTTTATTTGTTGCTCGCGGCTCCAAAAACGTAGGAGCGACAGTTAAATAAATAACATTGGAAGAGTTAACTAAATTCTCTCTTTTTAATTATTTCTCTATAAAATAAACTATATAATGTGGCTATATTAATATATAAATTATAAGGTAGAAAACGTTATTATTGTTAATATTAGTAACGTTTTGCAAATAAAAGTATACTCTCTCGAATCTCGCATCCCTTAGAATTTAATTTGTGAATTTTATTTTTAACTTGATAACCGTTTGTAAAATATGAAGATGAATATTACGGTTAAAGAAAATATCTTAAGATAACCTCCATATATCATACTATTACTTAGTGTCTACATAGATGACCACAACTAAAGTTCTGAAAAGGAATGTGATAACCGCCAAGCGGAATTCGGTCAGCGTGGTAGAGATTCTAACCTACTACCATTCGCACTAAGGAGAGACCCGTGCTCAGCAGTGGAAAGATAAATGACATGTTTATTTATTACGAGAAATAATTAATTATTAATCTGTCTGTCTCTGCCCCGTAGGTATCTGCTAAGATACCTATTAAAACATCGGATAAATTCAAGAAAAAAAATACATAGCTAATGCTGCCTAATGACTATTTATATCTATTTAAAACGTATATGCTAGTTATAAATATAAATAAATTTGTGTGTTTGTTTATTAATACTTCAAGATGAAACAGGTAGAAGCATTTTTTGAAATTTAGTACACAGATAGGCAGAAGTAACACTAATAGGGACTACTAGGGACGCTACCAACGAAAGCGAGAGCAAGTCATTAATATTTAATAGAAATAAATAAAAGTTTTATATAACATTTGATAGAAATCTAACGATGGCCGAGAGATGAGGGGTCGGCCTGGAAATATACTCGTATCATCTATATATATTAGCTTAATGGCCTCCGTTGTAACCCAACCATTGTTAGCAGAGCGAAGTCTATAAAAATATCGATGGATTTGCATAATGGCTTTCACAAATTACATTATTGTACATAACGGTCACTCACAAAATGGAAGTCGGGTCGCGTGTCAAAGTAACGCGGAAAGTTCAAATTTTCTTGCTTCAATAAAGCTTTAGTAATATTAAATAGGACTTTTAGAATATTAGGGATCAAGTTTTGTTAAACGTATCTTTACATGAAAAGTACAATATGGATATCGTTATTTAAAATATACCCGAATATAGGGCATAATTATAAATCAATTTTGTAAAAAGGCGAACTTTATTTTGTGCATCCTCATTTTATAATTTTTTAAATAGCAAAACGTAATTAGTCACAAAGGAATTCCAATTAAGTGAATAAAAAGTTGTGCCAAATAAAATAAATGAGACGGTCCTTCCATTAAATAATGTGGGACTAAATATCAATTAAAGTTCCGATTTGAAACCAGATCTCGAACGAAAAACAAAACGGGCTGTTTAAATACACTGAGATTGTCAAACTGCATTGTTATCATATTTTATTTGACAAACAAATAGTTTTACCATTTTTTCAACGTACTTGCTGATATTTAAGTCTAAGATGTATTAAGATAGATGTACATCGTGTAGGATCCCTAATAAAACTTCGAGATATTCCTTGCTTATATTCTTGTATTCAGTACTTTTATAATCGCCAGTGAGTTACATAATTTACAACCATAATTTTCAGTATTACAAACAATTCGTGATTAGTCACTACAGGGTGGTACCGACATCTCTGTGCAAAAGCGCGGGAAAACAAATGAATATCCGCACACATTTTTTTTAAACACATTCCTATCGGCCAAGGTCACATAAGTAAATGCCTTATACAAAAATCATTACAAACTAATCAAATATATTATTTTCTATTAAAACACTCTATATATAAAAATGCAACCTTACAATCGTATACGAATAACGTCCCTATACGAAAAACGTTGTCATGCACAAAAAATAGTAGCAGTAGTTACATTGCATTGCGTTTTACTGAATTTTGGGGAACGAATTGAATTTTTAAGTGACCTGTTGTAGTCAGGGTCGATGGCTTCAATCCACTTCAATTAACAACGATCGTTTCGATCATTCCCGCTTTTCATTCATTCGCACCAATTTTAATTCTCACTTGTACAGAGTTAAAAATCATTTTGTGTTCACGTGCAATTAAAAACTGTTTTCCATACGAAAACCTACTAATTATTCTCCATATTTTACATCGCTTTCATCAGTATTTCTCAACAACACATCTTACATATATACATATATCTGTACCGATTACCATTGTATGGTGCGTAGTTAGCAACTACCAATTAGGCTGTAATTTCCGCAAATCATCTGTCGAACGGTATAATTCAAAAGTTTCCAAAGTCATTTAAAATCCCCCGTAAATATATGTGTATTTACGAGCAAATGAAGTCGAAATGTTGCAGTTATCATATAAATTTAAACTCCAAGATATTATCATGTCTATACAGACCGGAGTTAAACCAACTTTAACTGGTAACATAAATAGTCTGCACATTGCTAAGAACTTTATCTAGATGTTTACGAACATAATAACAATACGTTTAATCTAATATAATTAATTTCAAATGTTATTCTTTTAGATTAAATTAAGTTAAAATGGTTTTTAATTCACTAGTTCCGTTTTTATTGCTAATAAAGTTAATATTATTTAACATAATTATATCGTTATAATGTCAATACGGTAAAAATATCTTCCAAATTAAATTATATATAGCCAACATTTAGAGCTTAGAACTGTTAATGTTCATAATATAAATTAAATATTAATATTTAATATTTTAAAGATGAACTACTTATATCGGTAAAAATAATTTATTTCTCATCTTCCAGGGATGTCTGTCTGTCTGTAGTCTTTTCTAGGATTATAACGGCCTATAATTGTATAAAATATCGTAATTCTCACATTTTGTTCCATTATTCTTTCATTATATAACAATTACTTTTTGCCCGCGGCCCTGATTGTATTGTAAGCAGGATGAGGATAAGAGGTAGCCCATACCCGCCCCTATAATCCAAATTTATGTCATTGCCTTTAATCGAAATCTGTTCAGCGTCTTAAGTGGAAAAAATAACAAACGATAGAATAACTTTCACATTTATACCAAGAAATATCGATTACTTTTAAAATTTCACAAAAAATACAATCAACAAAGTCCACTAAAAGAAATTTAATATTAATAAGGATTGAAATCAATAAATTGTTAAAAATATATAATATAAGTCAATTTTATGGAAAACAATTTGCATATCTAATGTTATTGTTTGTAAATATACTTTTAGTTTTGTTAATATATTTTTTGTGTTGATAGTAATATTTTATTGTACCGTTGAATTTATAGTAATATTTTATTTTATCGTTGTAACCATTTTTTTTTCTTTGAATTTCCTTTTGTATATCTTCACAATGGCGGTCGTTCAAGGTTTATATTTGCGTATCCCATATTTTTTACATTTTTTTGTCTGTCTGTTTGTTCCGGCTAATCTCTGAAATTTATCTATTCTAATATTATAAAGAGGAAAAAAATATTTCTTGTTTCTTTGTTTGTATCGAATAGGCACCAAAAGTACTGAACCGATTTAGGTGAAATTTGGTAAGATAGTTTGAGACCCTGGGAAGGACATAGGATATTATTTATTCCGGAAAACATCCCTTAAGGGGGTGAAAATGGGTATGAATGTTTGTATGGGGAATCCACGGCACGAACCCGAGCTAAGCGAGGGTGAGTCGCTAGTTTTACATAAGGGCAGCGCCAACATTTGGCACATTTTATTACTAACAGTAGCCTATGTGTACTCCAGCCTATCTGTTTACTAAAATTCATCCAAAAAGACCCAGCCGATGCAGCGTGAGGGAGTAACAACTTTAGATTTTGAAATAAAAGTATGATAAACATAGTGCTAGAGTAGTTTATATTTAATACATTGGTCCGGTGCTGGGATCAAACCTGAAACGTTTGACGCAATATAGAGTGCTCCCATTAAAACAACACCATATCGAGATTACAATTTTATACTAAGCTCCATTCCATTTACAATAGTATATAATATATAACAACCATTTAGGAACAAGCAGACAACGAACAGTTATTCGGATTCCTAAAGCTGAGGAAATGACGCTACATAAAATCTTCTTCGAAATCATTACATACTGCGCGATAGAAAATGAACGCATAATTTACTACAACGTGTGGAGCACAGTTCACTCACTCACATGCATAATTTTATGTATGCAAATAATTAAAATACATATGAAACAAAAAGAATATAATTTACTTTAAGAAATAACACTGGCTTGCTTCCCAATACAAACTTTCATCCCCATTTTAACCCCTTTAAGGGATGATTTCCGGGATAAAAAGTATCCTATGTCCTTCCTAGCGTCTCAAACTATCTGTTTGCTAAATTTCATCTAAATCGGTTCAGTAGATCCAGAGATTTTACACAAACTTTACCTCGTTTTATTATTAGTATAGATTAACATATACGTATGTCAGTAAAGAGTTTTAACGGGAGATTATAATGTAGAGTAAAATCAAGTAGAAGAAAAGAAAACGGAACTTTCACGGGGCAGTTCAGAAATTTACATAAGAATTACAATTAACCCTTACCCTCAGATATCTTCGAGCATTTGGAACAGAAATTTTATTTTCTCTTCCATTTTTCACTATGAGGCATATAGATAATATTTGATTATACTAATTAGTTATGTTTTTACCAAAAAAAATTTTCTGTGTTTTCATCTGCAATCAGTCCAAAAAAAAATTAAAGATTTAAAATAATAAATATTTAATACTTTCCTAAATTATCTTACGGAAGCTCATGACTTTTAAATGAGAAGACACTTGATAGGTGATGGTGCTTAACACACATAGCTTAAAACTCAAGATATTGTTAGAACTTTTTTATTGAATATACGAGTACAAATGAAGTAAGCGCGTTCTGACTAACACAGGATGAGCTAAATTGACCTTAAATTATTATTCATGTAAAAGTCACTGAAAGATCTACATATGTTCCATCGTTGTTCAGCCGACTGCTGCGAAGCCCAAAGAAGAGTTATGTGTTTGACCTGTATACATATATAATATGTCTGTCTACATGTGTATGTTTGTATGTCCGGTCATATATTCCCTCGTAATTACTAAACAGCCTAATCGATATTGATGATTCAGACGTCATTCGGTTCATTTTGATAATCCGAGTATCATAGAGTATACGGATATTATTAAAAATCGGAGTATACGGAGTATCAAATGAAAGGTTTTTAAAAGGCACAAAAGTATAAAACATCAAATGTGCAACTGGCCAAAAAAAGGCTGTAAAAAAAAATACAAAATAAAAAAGCGATACGTGCGAAATGTATGTTTTGTGCTTACTGCGAATTTTACTACGTATATGTATGCCTCCATATGTCTATATTCCATAATACTATGTGCTTTCGTCAACTATTTTCCATGTTTTTAGTTCGTGTTTTATGCTATCGGGCTTTTTCCGTAGTAAGCACAAGTTAATAAAGATAAAGAAAATTAAAATCAAACAGCATCTCGTTTGAGAAAAAGTTACGTAGACTTCACAAATAAATATTCCAACTTTATAGATATTTTTAGACCACCACAAGTATAACCTATTCATTAAATAATAATATGAAAATCGATTCACAATTGATAAAGATATGGCATAACAAAAATTAGAACCTCTTCCTTTTTAAAGTCGGTCAAAAATATACGACTGTATTTGAATTTATAAACAACTTAAAATTTCTCATTTTTGACAATTAGCAAGTCATCCATTCAAATTTGAGTGCCATGAAAATTAATGCCGCAATTTCCGTAGACAAATCTCTTTAAAAAGCAAATTACCTATATCGTCGTGATATGCAATTTCATATTTAATGAGTTCGAATTTATAATGTAAGAATAAGTGGGCTGACACACACTTCCTACAGTAAGCGTTCAATCCAGTGATGAGCCAGAATGTGTTTTACTCGATAATTTATGCAAATCTGCAAAATTGAAGAACATCACTAGTTACTAGAAAGACAAGCTAGTGATGTGATGTGCTGAATCAGCCACTAGTAACTGATGAGAGTAAGTTCTATTAGCTGCACAAATAATTAAGATTTTGAATGCTCTCAGCATATTAAAGATGGAATTTCAACGCAATTGGTAGGTTAGAAAATATTTGGGTTGTAATTATAATAAAAGTAATTTTTAAACTTCTCATATTTATGGTACTGATATTGACCATATTTAAACATTTATTTTGATATAATTGTAAGTACCTGGGCGACCGAGCTTCGCCCGGAGGTTTTAGCCAAAAGTACAATTTTCTTATTAAAAAAAAAACTAAAGACTCGAATAAATACAAAAATAAACAAAAGCAGAAACCTTGTATACGACCGGGATTCAAACCCGGTCACCTGTGATTATCAATCTCGCGCCTTGACCGCTTGACTACGAAGCTTATGCCCGAGCTTTTTCGCCCCTAAAACCCTCACATACCAAATTTCAGCGAAATCATTAGAGCCATTTCCAAGGTCGCCGGTATAAATAAATATACAAGAATTTTAATTAATTTAAACGAGAATTAAAAAAAATAAAATCACACAATATTAAAATACACACCACTATGAGTATTATTATTTCCACTAGTGTCACAGAATAGATTATCTAGTGTATGGCGGTAAGACAATGGATTAACGACTTTAGGGATGAGCTGTTGTATCTACGCCCATGCGAATAAGACGCCTACAATATGCGCTTGGTAATATTAACGAGTAATTGTTTTCACTTATTATTTTGACGTAATGAATAAAGCCCACACAGATATCATACAAATGTATAACATTTCCTACATTAAGTAATTTAAACTTCAAAATTGCATCTATCTATCGATTATATATAGGAATTGATTATACTGTTTTATTACTACAATAGAGAATGGATACATTTCAATTTAATGACTTTGTTATAGGAAAGCTTATCTATACATATAATAAAATTGTAACTAAGTCGAATCTGTGCATTAAATATTTTTTTGAAAATCTTATTGAAATAAACATTATTATCGATACAGAGGTCGAATCTATAGTTTTTTCAATTTTTGTCTGTCTGTCTGTCTCTCTGTCTGTCTGTATGTTTGTCTGTTTGTCTGTTACCGCATCACGGAAAAACCACTGGAGGTATTTTGATGAAATTTGGTATGATGATAGCTGGTTATCCGGGTCAACATATAGGATATTTTTTACCGCGGGAAAAATTTATTTCTGTGAAAAAATACAAAAACTGCATTGAAAGAGTATACTAATATATAAAACCTAAGAATTTGGTTTTTGGTCATCTGAACGCGGGCGGAGCCGCGGGCAATGCTAGTCGTATAATAATAGGGCTGGCGATTATGAAATGTGAAGGAGATTATAACTTTGATTCCTACTCTAAGCGATTCAGTGAGGTTAAATTGTCTGAAAAAAGTTGTGATTAGACTACGCCTTGTAAATCTATCGCGTAAAGAACTTAGCATAAACTACATATATACATAACCTTATAATAATATAGTATTGTATAAAACAAAGTCGCTTCCCGTTGTCTCTCTGTCCCTATGTATGCTTTCTATCTTTAAAACTACGCAACAGATTTTATTGCTGTTTTTTAATAGATAGAGTGATTCTAGAGAAAGGTTTTAGTATATCATTTGTTAATTTTTTGTATACATTGGCTAAAATATAACGATATTTGTTGAAGGTGTCGAAAATAAGTCCTCTGGGAGGTTTCAACGAAAACGCTGCCTAAACCTTATGAGATATAACAAAATAATGTATGGTGAAATTGTGTATCTTATATAGGTCTACAGAAAATTTCGCGATGGCATATGCATACTATATCCATTTTAATTTAAATCGTACCTAGGGATGAACCCGAGTGAAGCGAGGGTGAGTCGCTAGTGTAAGTACAAATATATCCTATCAATCCATACTTGCAAAATAATATTACAAATATGATGATGCTCTTACCTTGTTTGTTTTCTCTAGGAATTGAGTTCACAGTTTTGATAAAGTTTTGTACGAAAAGACCTATAGGTATAGATTAAAATAATTTATAAGACCTTTCTAAAACACAACAGTCTCTAAAGAGGATTAAATCGGTTAGAAAAGGATTGTAAAATTGTATTATGCAAATGAATTAATAAATTGAAATTAGCATTGCTATGAAAAAATAATAATTTTACATAAAAATGAATAAAGTAATTTAATTAAGAATGAAGAGTGTCAAAATATAAAAAGAAGATCCAAGTGAATCAGGTCCGGGCCTCTAATTGAAAATGATTAAATGTTTCAGTAATACAACATTGTATCAAGTTTTGTACGAAATCTTTTATAGCGTCCGGATTAAATAATATTGTCTTTCTCGTCCCATACCGACGCAGTTCCCAGCGGATTAATAAAATCCCTGAAGCCGGGAAACGACAGTAAAATAAACGAACAAGACATATTGTAATCGTAGATTTTATCACGTAAAGGAGTTTTCAAGATATTATAGTAATATTTTTAAATGTATCTTTAGATAACATTTTCCACATAAAATGAATTTTATGATGAAATAATCTTACATATTTTACTTGTAGTGATTTTCTTTAAAAACAATACTAATCATCTAAACATATAATAATATTGTAACTAAGCTGAATCTGTACATTAAATATTTTTTAAAAGATCTTATTAAAATAGCCATTATCATCGATACAGAGGCTGAATCTATAGTTTTTAGAATATATGTATGTCTGTCTGTGACCGTATCATGGAAAAACCTCCGGAGGGATATTGATGAAATTTGATATGATGATAGCTGGTTATCCGAGTCAATATATAGGATATTTTAACAATTAAATCGAGACTACATAGAAGATTGGAGTTTCTAGCGGGAATCAACCTCGCGACCAACAACAAACAATATCCATCAAGCACTTATTAAGCCGTCGTCAAATATGTCAAGTAAACTTTCTCAAATTTTAAGGAAAAGGTACGGAGACAGACAAAGTTATAACGAGTAAGGAAAATTCGACTGAGTATGGGAAGATAGAAATAGGCACATAATAACTTCGGCACTTAAGCACGATGGGAACACTTTAAAGCAAAGGTTTATTAGCAATCATTAAGGACATTTCACCTATAGGTAAATAGATTTATAAAAGCTATTTTGTATTAGCTTACTGTCGATGTCGAAGTAGATTTATTTCAACATTGTGCGTTAACGAATATAATAATACTTTTTTCAAAAAAATAGAATAAATTAATATGACAAAAACATTTTAAAAAACAAGCTTTTATATCATATAAATTGTGTAATTTAATACAATTTAATAGATGGGTTTAATTTAATTTAAAGTTTTTTACAACCTTCTCAGTAAATCCGTCATTCAATGTCCATATATGTATATCATCGGGGTACATAAAAAAACATAGTCCGCCATCATTGGGAGTCCGCCATGTTGGATTTAGAATTACGTCCCTTATCTATTCATACATATTGCATTTTCATCTAAGCTAAACGTGTATGCAAAATTTCAGCTCAATCGGTTGAAGGTGTTTTAAAATTCAGTTGCAAGATTTGCCCCAAACAAACATACATACAAACATTGCAAGTTAAATAAAAGCTCGTAATATTAACGACATAAAAAATATTGGAACAAAGATCTCATAAAGCATATTTAATAAGTATTATATTATTTTGACGACACGTTTGGCTCAGTGTGTAGTGACCCTTCTTGCTGTGCCAGCGGTCGCGGGTTCGAGTCCCGCTGGGGGCATTCGTTTGTGTGATGAGCACGAATGTTTGTATCCAGTCATGGGTGTTTATATTTATAATATGTATGTATTTAAAGTTATATATGTGTAGTGTATCAACTATCTGGTATCCATAACACAGGCCTCGTAGCTTACCATGGAACTAGATGGTGTTGTGTGTTAATGTCCCAACATATATTTATTACACCAACCAATATATATGTAATTGTACACATTTGTAACATTCTTTAAATTTTCGATTGAACAAAAGGAAATTCGTAAATAGCCTTCAAATGGAATCTTTACTTGATTATATGTTGATTCAATTTTAGTGGAATACATCGAGGCGGTGTTTTTGCAAAAATCCAACCGGACCGTATTTTGTAAAAATCAATTTAAATTTCAACTGGAAACGACATTAAGGATCTTCTTTTTGTGATCACGGAGACGGCGCCAAATAAGCTGATATCGATATATCACTATCCGTGTCGCTCGTTAGACTAAATTATGCGAAAACCAACATCGCTGTCCCTTACCTTGTCCCTTGATCCAGAATTTACAATATTCTTTGGTTCACACTTACATAAAAATGTTTTGTCTGTATTATTATTGTAATATTCTGTATGCATTAACATTAAATTAACCTAACTTCCATTAAATTTAATATACAGATAATTATTTATACCTTTAGCAGTTTTCTATGTCTATAAAATTACAGTGACTAATGGACTGATAGATACACACGCATAGTTTATATTTGGAGATAATATTGCACTGGCAAAGCCAATCTAACCAACTAGCATGTCTTATTCTAAAAATCTGTGTAAAATTTTGATTTTGGAATAAGTCTATCATATACGAGTATATACAGGTGGTTATGTGGAGACTCATCGGTTAGAAAAACCAATACTACCCACTAAAGCCCAACGGAATCTTTCCCGTCTTAATGCAACATATGTATGTATGCGTACAATGTACATATGCTCAATCATATCCTGAATTTCATTTTTCCTTTACTTTGTGTCACGCAGAGTTGCGAGTAACAACCGGTTGCAAATAAAATAAATTGCTCTGAATCATGCGCGGGTGTATTTTGCTACGTCTCTGGGCTTTTGTGCAGGTATCAATGTAAGCATTCAACTGTCGTCCGCAAAGCTCAAGCCGAGTGAATCGAGGCGTAACAAGCTCAGTCTTTTAGTAAGAGTTGATGCACAAATGTTTCGTATAAATGTTACTACTATCTAAATAAGTTTAGTATCCATACTAATATTATAAATGTGAATGTGTGTTTGTTTGGTTGTCTTTCTTTATATAAGATAGCTAATCAAAGTAGTCTATGCCACTCTCCAACCCTCCAACTATCTCCACACAAAAAATCACGTCAATCCGTCATTCCGTTTCGACATGAAAGAAGGACAAACAAACAAACAAACAAACAAACAAACAAACAAACAAACAAACAAACAAACAAACAAACAAACAAACAAACAAACAAACAAACAAACAAACAAACAAACAAACAAACAAACAAACAAACAAACAAACAAACAAACAAACAAACAAACAAACAAACAAACAAACAAACAAACAAACAAACAAACAACAAACAAACAAACAAACAAACAAACAAACAAACAAACAAACAAACAAACAAACAAACAAACAAACAAACAAACAAACAAACAAACAAACAAACAAACAAACAAACAAACAAACAAACAAACAAACAAACACATTTATAATATTAGTATGGATTACAATACGGGACTTAACACGTCAATTCGTAAGTGGCTTTATACCTTGTTTTCTATGTCTATTTATTTTCTTTTTATCTTTCTATTCAATATCTCTATTTATTATCCCTATCTGCCGTGGTCACGGCTGGTGCAACCCAGTCAAAACGTCGGGAACAAGGTTTATAGCCACTTATAAATTTACGCGTTAAGTCCCGTAGTGTAATTATTATATAGACATATACAATAGTTTTCTTCCTTGCCGAAATATTATAAGATTTGTTAATAACTTGACCACAGCGTAAGCCTCCACATTGTGCTTTTCTGTATTAGTACTAAATTATACTTTGGTTCATACATTTAGTTACTTAAATTATTCCCTCCACGACCGTGGACACGCCGACGTTACAGTTAACAATAGATTTCTTAGAAATTTAATTAATTTCTTAGAAATTTACCTGGAGGTGATTATTTAGTGACTTGATTACAGCGCCACCTATCAAATCTCAGCATAGAACCATGAACTATTGTATTAACAAAATTAAATTATTTGGTCAAATATATATATTGTTCAGAACTAACTCGATCACTATGTTAACGCCATTCTTAACGTTTAATAACATAACTCAGAGATATAACGAATGCTATTGGCATTTACAAGAAAATTAATGAATCGGTTAATCAAATGTAATTTTTAATTTTCATGTGACCACGAGTACTAATTTGAGAGTCGCATTGTTCTATTGCAGCAGAGGGTGAAGGCTTATTATTATTATTATTTGTTGGGTGTGGTGCCGAGGTCGGCCCTAGCTACGTCGACCAGTTTTGGTCCATTGTAGCTACGTGAAGGCTTATATTGACCATGTGTGTGTCTAGTTAAGACAAAGCGTGTCGTTGACAACCGTTCCCTAATGCATTGCTTCAATAAAGCATCGAAAATACGATTTCCGAAAATATCGGCATATAATAAAACTAGCATTGCCCGCGGCTTCGCCCGCGTTCAGATGACCAAAACCAAATTCTTAGGTTTTACATATCAGCATACTCTTACATTGCAGTTTTTGTATTTTTTCTCAGAAATGAGACATTTTCCCGCTGTAAAAAGTACCCTACATGTTGACCCGGATAACCAGCTATCACCATACCAAATTTTATCAAAATCCCTCCAGTAGTTTTTTGTGATGCGATAACAGACAAACAGACAGATAGACAGAAAGACAGACAGACAACAATTGTAAAAACTATATATAGATTCGACCTCTGTATCGATAATAATGTCTATTTCAATAAAAATTTTCAAAAAATATTTAATGTACAGATTCGGCTTAGTTACAATTTTATTATATGTATAGATATATTAAAACATTTAATATCATAAGCAATAAATGTCATGATAATAAATATTTTATATATTAATCAAATAAAACATAAAAGACCAAGAAACATCAGTAGCATTATATAAAATAAGCGAAATAAGACCAATTTCTCCAATAACCATTTTATTACACATTCCAAAGTACATTTACTCTGAAATAGAAGTGGCGGGGTCGTGATTACCTATTTCCTGTATTAATTCGGCAGTGCGTTTCAACCCTCTGAAAGAGCCATTTCCGTCCCTTTATCAAAGCCCTTGGCCCTATACAAGCAGCATTTAGTGATATGAACATGATTTTTTTCACATCTATTGATCTGAACGGCTGTACTCGGAAATTTACGAGTGGTTTTATAATATAATATACGAGGTGTATTTAACATTTTATAAAGTTTAATCATTTGATGTTTTATTTTCAAATATTAATAGTACTTAAATATAAGCTTGTATTCAAAATGCGGTTTGTTAAAATAACGCATAACATATGATAAATGATTAACCTATACATATAATAAAATTGTAACTAAGCCGAATCTGTACATTAAATATTTTTTGGAAAATCTTATTGAAATAGACATTATTATCGATACAGAGGCCGAATCTATAGTTTTTAGAATTTTTGTCTGTATATCTGTCTTTCTGTCTGTCTGTTACCGCGTCACGGAAAAACCAGTGGAGGGATTTTGATGAAATTTGGTATGATGATAGCTGGTTATCCGGGTCAACATATAAGATACTTTTTACTGCGGGAAAATATCTCATCTCTGAGAAATCTATACTAAACGTTAAAACGTAAGTAGTGACGAGCCCGAACGGAGCGATGGTGAGTCGCCAGTCGTTTATAATAAGACTCAACAAAGTAACAAGTAGACCGTGAGAAAAATCACCGTTCACATTCTCAATATTTTTTCATTGATTTATTTACTAAAAGACTAATAAAAACCTTCGTTATTTGCGAAAAGTTTATGTTACACATAAGCTATTTATATGAATCAAAAGTATAACGAAGTGTGAACGCATTTCTACCGTCTGGCCTCTGTCATTGAATTACAAGCGCATCGCAACAACTTTTTACAATATTTAATAAAGCTTGGTCACAAAAACAACATATCGTAGGTAAATATAAATAAAAATGTCATATTTATTACTTATTTCTAAATAAATTAATATTTTTATTACATTAAAAGATTCTTAGAAATGATACATACAAGAATGTATACCTACTTTATAGTTTTCTTTTGACGTAATACCTTTTTCATGCTCAGTGAAAATGGAATACATTCTTTGTATCGACTATTCAATCTATTTTTTTTACCTTATTACCCATTTACACCTGATCAGAAGAATCGAACATATCGTTCGTATGAAACTACATATATAAAAGAAAAGCTATTATCTATACTAATATATAATATTAAGAGGTAAAATATGTGAATTGTGAGTTTGTAACGTTGTAGAGGGTAATCTCTCGATCTACTGAACCGATTTAGATGAAATTTGTTAAGAAGATAGTTTGAGACCCTGGGAAGGACATAGAATACTTTTTATCCCGGAAATCATCCCTTAAAGGGGTGAAAATGGGGATGAAAGTTTGTATGGGGAATCAAGCTAGGGACGAACCCGAGCGAAGCGAGAGTGAGTTAGTTGTAAATAAAATTAATTTTTACCCCCCCCCCCCCCCCCCATATTCTCTGAAAACACTCCTAACCTAAGCCTTCAAAGTAATATGTAAGATGGTGCTGTGTATCCTTTACTTTACTGTACGCTCTGGTAGCCAGTTATCACGTAGAATGACGGACAAACGTTCATAAGTAACAAAAAATACAATTGGAATGCTATATTTGAAATACTATTATTGCTCACAAAAAACGCGTCAGAATAAAAAAGTATCAGCGCATCCGTGAAGAGGGATCATTTAAAATTGTAATGTGAGCGGCCGTAGCAACGGATTTATTCGCCGTGAGTCAATAAAAAAATAATTTAAACATTTATTACTTAAGTCAAATGTGCAAAAAATCTAAATATACCTAAATTATATGACTCTTTTTAACCGACTTCCTCAAAAAGGAGGAGGTTCTCAATTCGGCTGTATGTTTTTTTTTATGTTTGTTACCTCAGAACTCCGTGATTTATTAACTGATTTGGACAATTTTTATTTTGTTTGAAAGTACGTATATTTCCAGATAAGTCCCATTTAAATTTCAAAAAAAAATACCACCCCTAAGGGTGGAAAAATAGCTAATGATGAATTTAACCTACTTCTTATTGTCATATTGACTTGAAACTTTGCAAGTGTTTCTATTTCCATTGATGGAACAGTACAGTGGTTCGGTATTGTTGACCTGATCTGATGGTAAGGCCAGAAGGTGGATAGGTGGAACTCTTCAAAGGCTAATAGTAGATACTTTGAGTTTGGGCTTATTTTCTTTGATTTGACAAGTCTAACAGGTTAGAATTCTTACTTTGCTACTACTGTCTACACTAAAAGGGGAAAAATAAAAACTTTTTAACAAAAAAAAATAAAAACCGACTTCTTTTTGTAAAAAAAGTTTTATGTAAGTTTGAGTTTAAATAGGCAAAGACCATAACTCCCACAGTTACATGCTTAAAATTTAAATAAAAGCTACGTACTAAATATGGGCAACGCAATTATGAAATAGGTTTATTGAGCGAGAACAATAAAATTTTAAACACCGAGAATATAATATAAATCATGAAAAAAGTGTTTTTAAAGTTAAACTGTGTCATATCCACGCCGAAGTCAAATTTAATACGTTTTAATTTTTATACAAATTCAACACGATATTCAAAAGCTTCCGCTACCCACGTGACATATTTTACATATTAATATTGATTAAGCTAGTTTATATCATAAGGTTATCCATAAAAACTTACTGCTGCGACTAACGTAAGTGCATATGTTAAATATATTTTATTGTGTCGCATAAATTTCCGATATATTAGCGTCCGTAACTAAAAAAGTTATTTTATTCGTCCACTATCAAGCCACTCCAATTTTATTATTGACAAGGTTCTAACGATCTATCAAATTATTAAGTCTTAGTTATTGTATAACCCTCTTATGGGGTTTCGCAGTAGTCGGGTATTGATATTTTTTTTAACCCCCGACGCAAAAACAGGAGTGTTATAAGTTTGACGTCGATGTCTGTCTGTCTGTGAGTGTGTGTCTGTATGATGTAAGGCATTTTGGCGTATGATTACTCGATTAAGTGCTTCACGCGTGCCATTCTAATCGTCAAATGACAATTAATTTGCGTAGGGGGTTTTTTAAATTTTTAAATTATAATTATTTCGGCGACTTCACATGTCTTTCGAAAACTAGTTAGGTTCTCCTAGACAAGCGGGTTCAAAATGTTGTCCTTCACCATAAGGCAGATGGTAATATTGAAAAAACGATTCGCACATGAAAATTTCACAAGTGCGAGACCCAAGATTTGAATTTCACTTGGTTTTTTAAGCGAGCTCGTTACTACTGGGCTACTATTGAACTACTGTTTTCTTCTATTTAAGTGCGCAAAATAGACATCTGGACAAACAATAAAAATGCAATGTTGAATTAAAATATAATATACATTTATGCACATGTATATTTTATTTAAAAGGTTCAGGTTTTTTGGCCTTATAATAAAAGCTTCGTATATTTTTATTGCACGTCATATTATTTCGCTTGAGTTTTGCTTTATTTAACTTCGCAATCGTGTTAAAAATGACACAGTACGTTTTATAGTTCTCCGTTTCGTTATGTTTATTTTGTTTAACATTGTGTTTATGATCACTTTAAACTATTTCTATTTACAAACTTTACGTCTAAGTTTTGTGGTAGGTTTATTAATGAACTTTTTATTTAAAATAAATTAACTATATTTGCAATGGTAGTCCATTGGTAACGCAATCGCTTGACTTTAAACGAAAAATATTATTTTAATTATCACTGTAACTTTTATACAACTTCAACTAGACATTTCTTTGAAAATATGTATAACGTAATTCGATTAGATGTAATTATATTTGCTTAATGTATATAATATTTGTAATTGAATAAAAGTATGTGTACTGATTTTGCTTGTGTAATAATAAAAAGTATCTAAATAAGTAATTGCTCTAAACCCCGTACCTTTATCTCATGGCCCCGACAGACTTCACATTGCATAAATTATTAACATAATTAGACACCGCTTTGACTGCAGTGCTATTTGTTCCTTACAAAAGGGATATTAGATGTTATTTTATATATTAAAATGTATAATGATCAAATTTGGATTTTTGTTCATTTATTAATATTTTTAGGGCTTCGTATTCCAAAGGCATTTCTGAACCCTAAATCAAATCAACGTGCTACTCGTTTATCCTTTTTCCTAACCGTAGTATAAAGATAGGTGACATTTATACATACTAATACATGTTATTACTACAGATTTTCCAACAAATACGTAATACTTTAACACGTAAACGGTAATTTTTTTTTTCATAATCTTTTTATTTTGCTCTATTTTAACAAAATTGACATGATTAGACTATATAACATCAAATTATTAAAAATGATCTAAGGTGGGCCAAATTCCTGCTATTTAATATAATAATTATTTTATTTATTTAATAGTTTACAAAAATTTTATATCTAATAACTTAAATTAATTTATTTAAACTGTAAAATGTTGAACATAATGACTTCAAAATTCTACGGCATGACCCAAACGCCGCAACCTTATAAATATAGATCCGATATCGCACAGTGCTGCCTAAATCCAATTTAGTAAATTTAAATTTTAAGGTATTTTAAAATAATATTGGAAAACGTAATTAAATTGCCACTCAAATCACTGAATAATAGTGCAATTTTTTTCAGTTTTAAGTTGTTAAGGCTAAAGAAGTATCTTTGATTTCTACCTAGTATCATATGTAGGTACTATCGGCTTACCCTCACTTTGCTCGGGTTCGCCTCTAGAAAAGCACAAACATCTATCTATCCACGGGGACCGTTCATTTTTCCGGGACAGTAACCTGTTGTTTGACCAGCAATATAAGGTATCAGCATGCCAAATTTTACTAAATTAGGTGCATAAGTTGTTGTGTACTAAGCTGTATAAGTTACTATAGTTTTTTTACTATCCAACGGGAGCTCTTTAATTTTCCAGGACGAAAGTATCTAAAATGTTGAACGGGGATATAAGGTATTACCATGGAAAATATTATTTAAATCGGTCCAACATTTTCGGAGATTATGTGTATGCGTTAAAGCATTTCCCAACATTAAAAAAATTGGGTCTCGACACGTAGGTACAAAAAAAATGTTCAAATAAATGTCAATAGATGGCATTATACAAGCATGTTTCCGTTATTAAAGCTTGTATAAAATAATCAAAAGATGAAAAATACTCGATAACAGGTACCTACCAAAATATATATATGTATGTATGTCATCCATAATTAATGACGTAATAAAAGCAGATGGATAATAAATAAAACAGATTCTAATCTTCACCGTCCCAATCTTTAGGTAAGATTAGTCATCGACTAATGTTGCGCTAAGTCCAGCCCCTTAGACGAAGGGTCACAAGATAAAGTCACATTGCATTTGATCGCATACATTTTGCATAAATATATGTAAGCATCGATTGTAAGATAAGGAAAACTGAATAAATTATACCACAGAACTCGTAAATGTGTATAACAAAATTCAGTTTCGAGTAAATTTAATTATTAGTAATATTAAGAGATAATAGCTATTACTAAGCTTACTATTTTTGTCATATAGATAACTCAGCAGACAAAAATTCTTAAATCTATAGATACGGCTTCTGTATCGTTTTCCAAAAAATATTTAATGTAGAGATTCCGAATTTTATAATATATATATATATATATATATATATTATATATATATATATATATATATATATATATATATATATATATATATATATATATATATATATATATAAATTTGTATTAATAAGTTACTTCTCAAATTAACTTTAAAATATCTATACACTATAATTCAGAACTGTTAGAGCTCAGAAGTTTTTATTAAATATTTACTATTTTCTTTATTTGGCCGCGGACCTTCACATTTTAAAATATTTACCAATTAACATTCGAAATCCCACATTAAGTATTTAATCAGACCGCCCGTCAAGACATAAATGGGGTTTCGCACTTCTTTTACTTAAATAAATTAACATATTTATTTCATGTCAGAATCAATAATAATTAATTAAAACTCTACATGACAGATCCAAACGAAACCAATTGGTAAATATGGGAAAATGATAATACCAAGAAACGAAATTGTCATATTAGACGCAATAACCACGCTAATTTGCGTAATAGACTGATTGCCCTGTTAGTAATACGAGCCGTCTCAACTTGATGCATGAGTGGACTGAGATGTTAACATGCATGGGAATATTCACTGATAGACCCGAATTACGTTTGACGCGGAAATGCGGGCTGGGCCCTAAAAAAATAAGTTTCGTTGTAATTGCATTTGAGAAGGTAATAGTATATTTGAAACAAGTGGCATGTAAGTTTTTATTATTAAATTTAATGTAAGTAGGTAACACTTTTTCCTCGTGGTTTTCCTGAAAATCATGAAAAATGTTATATAACGTATAAATAAAATGTGTTTTTTTGTAACATTTTTTAGTTATGTAAGTTTTTAAAATTACTACTTTCAAAGAATGTTTTGTATTGTTTTTCCGTTCTTCTTTATATGTTATGCACGTTGAGTTAGCCTGTAAGTGCGATATACAATTTCTATCACAGATACTTAAGAGTGTGCTCTAGAATAAGAAATATTATTGTATACAACGTTGGCTTCCTATTTAAATAAATAGATAACATTTCTTTATAATGCTTCCTGTGTGATTAGAGAAAAATTGGGATTCTTGTAAATAATTACATCCACACAAGTTTCCAGATATTATCTATTACAGATGCTTAAAATCTAATGCTTGATAGGCTTTAAAAATCTCCTGCAAGTTTTGTATATATATTTTTTATGTGCTTATTCAAAAGAATATATTTTATATTCCTTTATCAATGGTTTTACTCACAGTCTCCTTAAACCTCTTAACTTCTAACCTCCTTACTTTAAACCTATATTGTTTAACACATTTTTTTCCTTATGCGATTATACTGCCAAAACACTGGACGGCTGTCTGAGCAAAACTTACTATTTTACGAAAAAAACAGCTTTAGATATTTCTTCGGCAAAGGATCCCGAGTAAAAGTAATACAGTTGGCTACCCATATATCACTTGTCACCTAATGTAGATAGAGGATCTCCCTGATGTATGTGGTGTATCAGCGAAACGAGTTTTCCGTCCAAAATAATCAGGTGTGAATGGGCTTCTAGGCTATTTGTTACATGGGTAAATTACCTGACAAAGTTAAACTAAGTTTCCGATATTATAAACGTATCGTCGGAATTTGCATAGAGAGAGTTTACGGGATGGATTTTGGCTGTCCTTTATCCTTGTATCATCTTTTGGGAAACTAAGCGAAGAAAAGATAGATAGATTTTTATAATAAAACACTATAGCATTTATTTTAATAAGCAGTTAGAAAACAAAATGAAAACTAAAGTGAACTGTAGTGTACTTGTAGTATTGTAAAGTTAAAAATAGCCTGTCAATCTCACTTGAAGTCTCACACAAAAGTGACAGAGGCATTAAATTATGTTTCACAAGATTTTTTTATTTAAATATCTAATAATTATATTACATATTCCCATACCACCACATAAAAATAACTGGTTAATTATATTTATATATATATATATATATATATATATATATATATATATATATATATATATATATATATTCCAAAAACACTTAATACGTTCTTACCAGACAGCAATAATTTATTCAGTATTTTTACAATATGGCTTGTAATCGAAACGAAAAACGAAAAAATAAATCCCCACTGAGTAACACGTCTATTCGTGTGAGATTGAAAAGATCTCACTTGATGCACACCTATGCCTGGCTTTGTTTGCTACACCTTCGTCTTCTAATACTTAGTAATGAAGACCGTGCCTTTATAAGTAGCAGGTGTTAAAGAAAATACACGTGAATTTTCGCAAAAGATCTTCTGGTTTTTTGTTGTAACCAAGTAGCTTTATTTGGATGGTAACATAAAATAATAATACATATATAGATAGGCACAATGTTAAATTATTAGGTATTTAGTTTAAAAATCAATATTTTAAATTTGCGGGGATTGCCTTTTTTGTATTATTTTTTTTTTACTTTGGGAAATGCCTAATTTTACATTTGTATAACATAAATTAACTCTTTCATTTAATACTTCGCATACTATATTTTATGACAAAACTCATTTAAAAATTTATTACTAAAGTTCTGGTACCTGGAGGTTATTCCAAAACTAGAATCCACTTTTTACACTATATATATAAACGCTATATACGCTGTATGTTCAATTATATTCAGCAGTGACAGACGGAAAGACAAAAACACAAATAATTCTGGAAGGAATCTCATCTTACAGCGAATGTACTAAATCCAAATAATATACTAAAAGCTACAATTGAAAATTTTCAAATTAAATGCAAAAGCGTGGTTTGCAAACACTGTGTCGCTTTTCGTGGCATTACAAGAGTAATATTCGCGAACTGAAAAACTAGCAAGAATCTATATGTTCTCAAGAAACTTCAGATGGCAATTAAGTCACGATGTGTAAATAGCACTTTAACCAGACTCGCCCATTAACTTCTCATGCAGTTCCCAACTTGTGTTTCAGCTTGAATCACTTATCGACTCCTCCGCACCGGAATGTACGTTTACATTAAAGACCGATTTAACTTAAAAAGTTGTTTCAGGGAAATTGCCATACTCTTGTTTTATTCTGATTAGCTTTGACTTTTAATTTTGTATTCTTGAACGCATCAGTACTACTGCAGGTTATCGTATATCTAATAATACATACCTAATATAAGCAGATTATACTTCATTTTTTTACTGCAACAAACCAACAAAGGCACATGTTACTTATCAAATAATAAATATGTATGATGTAATTTCAATCACTACTTGAGTAGAGTGAGACTGAACTAAATACGTATTGCAAATCTTTATAAAGCATCTAGTTTCAGAACTAGATACGTGAGAGAGAAATCCTTGCGTATACATCAAGCGACGTTAATCTAGTCAAGTGTATTAAGGGAAGCCACTAATATATAAATCGCAGTTCATCATCTCTTGATAGTTTAAAGAGAACCGATAGACGGTTCTCTTTAAACTATCAAGAGTCATTACTTCTATACATCTCTTACATGAATATTCTAGTTAAAAATAATAAATTAGGTAGGTATCTACTTCCATCAACAATACATTACATACATCCGAAAACTGAATTATTTAGATTTAAATGAATTTGTTTAAAAAAATATTATTGGACACAAATTTGACAACAAATGCGATACTTTTGAGACCTAAGGGTAAAATATTCTTGTTCCTCAGTCATTTATTAACATTCTTAAAAAAATATTTCAAATTCAATTATCTTCTTATAGGCTTCAATTTACCCGCTAGAAATTGAACAAAGAGCTTTGTTTTGAATTTGACTTACGAAAACGATTAGAACGACTCTGTAGTTAGAACAAATCAAAACTTGACCGCGCTGTCCAAATTAGAGCGGGAGTCTCCGAGGTGCTTTAATCAGATTAGGCGGTCGAGCTTTTCTGAGTGCAGACCTGGCCTTAAGTACCCTCTAGATAATTAGTCCTTGTACCGCTTTGTTACGTTAATTAATCAATTTACTAGCATAGAATTTGAATAGTGTTAGCTTGTAATAATACTGATTGTGTATTCCATCTATACGATTTATACAATTATTTTTTTTACTTATTGTTCAATAGGTTACAAAATATGATATGATAATAATAAATTTAAAATTTAAAAAACCCCCTACGCAAAAAAATACTTATAGTTTAAGGAACAACCCTTAAAAAGTAAAAAACTTAATCGAGTTCTAGTAAAGCATACGCCAAAATGCCTTACATCATTTTGGAAAAGAGCTGATTATCTTAGACTGCTGGACCGATATTAACCAAACATAGCTAAGAACCACCGGAAGGAAACTGGCTTTCAAATGAAAAAAACTGCGTCGAAATCAGTCCATTCGTTTGAGAGCTACGATGCCACAGACAGACACACACACAGACAGACATCGACGTCAAACTTATAACACCCCTTCTTTTGCGTCGGGGGTTAAAAAACAAAAATAAATCTATCCTAAATGATCCGTACATTTTTCCGGGATAAAAACGTAATCTACTTATGTGCTATTTCAGACTGTAATCTATCTTTATATTATATTCAGCCTTTTTTAATGTCCCACTGCTGGGCACGGGCCTCCTTTCAATACGAGGGGAATCAGGCCATAGTCCACCACACTGGCCAAGTGCGTGTTGGCGGAGTTTTTTACAAAAAGTATAAAATATTCATGTTTCTATTTTTTTCTAAAAAAGAATGCTTACAAATTAAAATTCATGAAAGCTTAAGTAAACATTGTCGAACAAAAAATCAATTGACTTTTTGATTGTAAATAACATACCGTTGTTAAATTTCACCACATTATTGTGTGAAGAGTCGACTCAAATGTTACCTATTTATAAAAATGTAATAACGAATCGAGTTCTTACTAAAGAAGACCACACTCCTCTAATAAATTTTATTGATTATTTTTTTTATTTATTTATTATAACACAACAATAAAAACTATAAATTAGATAACAATATACATTTACATTTGAAATAAAAATTAACATATAATTAATTGATTTATTTAAAATTTATTTATTTCAAATCAAATCAAAATTTCAAATTTTGTGGTTGAGATTTAAGCAAATAATTTTAGCTGATTATAATATTATGGGTAATACTAGACTTAAATAGATCAATTAAGACAGACAAAAAATAAAAAATAAAAATAAAAATTTATTGTATTTAATGAATATGTTCTAACAGTGTTTTCTTTTCTTCTTTTTAATGTTAAAGACGCATCATATACTTTTAGTATAGTTTGAGTAATATACAGCTTTCTAACTGAGAGCAGTGTGCTAACTTTGTACAGATTCTCAGTTGGAAATGTAAGTTTTTTAAAGTACATACATTTTATTAGAGCACGTTATTATTTAAGGGTGAGTAAATTGAAATTAATTTTAATTATCTTTCAATTAGGTCTTTAATTTTTATCTTCATTATGAACACTGCCATATTATATTTCTCGAGTATCGCATAAATGCGGGCCGTTTGTTAAAGAAACGCGATAAAATATCTTTGCAGACTATTAAACATTAATATTTTATCAACTTATATAAACTCCAAGTATTGCATTAATTTAGCACTGGTCGAAGAGTGGGCAAAGATGAAAAAATTTTTTTTGCTAAAAGTATATGTAAAGGTCAATTATTTAAATAGAAACAGTGTAAAATGGTGCGTTGTGAATGAACTATTACACCGTTTTATGTACGTGTATAAGATCCGTTGTTTAAAAATGTTAATTTAATGCAATGCATAAAAAATAATGAACTAGCCATAGAGATATTTTGTCAATCCAATGCAATGCAATGCAATGAAAATAACCAACTAGTCATAGTGATTTTGTCTTATTTTGGTTCTATTATTTAAAAAAAAATTAAGAATACGAATTTTACAAAATAAAAGAGTAAGTAAATAATGCATTTATTTACTAAACAACGTACAGAAAGTGTAGCAGATAAGTGCCGTATACATAGTACAAGTACATACATACATATGTATATGCCTACATGTTAGGCACTATACCGACCCGCACTGACAGACATGCTATCCGTCGCACCGCATCGTACATTCACAGTGTAATTGTGTGCCTTTGCAGAGTAAATGCAATTATCGCCTGTACACAAAGAGTTCTGCTCCTGTGTTTGAAGTAACTTAAACAGAACAACGTATAACCACCGATATAAAAAGATTTACCTACCTGTGTATTTTCATTATGTAACTATAACATTTTTGTGTTCATATGCACCCCCGACGTAAAAATCTATACGGTACGGTATAAATATCATACGGAATAGAAATGTTATGTAAAAAACTAATAAAAGTGCGGCGACACTGTCGACACAAGTCGGTAAGCGAATGTCGCGCGTCGGTAGTATATTATAGGAGCTTTAATTTTAATTGCATTAATGTCGGTAAACGCGGCAAATATATAAACATATTGTTCCACGAGAGGGTTAATTAAATACGATTTAATTTCCTACGTTAAACCGTCGACGTGGAGTAGCTCTAATAAACATTTCTGTTTGTAAATAAGCATGTTATAAATAAGTAGAAGGTAATAAATCGCACCGTCAAGTACAGGTTTTAACCGGTCCAAATAATTAAATACACAAATCTTAGGACATTTCTACATTTTAAGATATTAACTCAAGTACTATTTATAAATGGCTAAATTCAACGCTCGACACCTATATCTAAATATTATTAGTATATACTAATTACTAGCGACCCACCCTCGCTTCGCTCGGGTTCGTCCCTAGGTACGTTTAATATGCATGTATTATACATATAAACCATCCTCTTGAATCACTCTACGAGTATCTATTGCTGCCTGACCTGAATTAAAATCCGTTGCGTAGTTTAAAAGATCTAAGCGTACAAACAGCGAGAGCGACTTTGTTTTATACTATGTATACTGTATGTGATTTACTCCATTATTATTTTTATACTTCATTTTTTATAGTTTTATTTTGATAGTGTAGGACTAGGTACATATTAAATAGCACAAAATATGTAATAACTTAATGAGCTTAAACCTATGTGTTTTGCATAAGAGGGATTTAAAACATAACATCTTGGAAGGAAACAACGAATTATAGCAAAATGAAAAATGCTTATTGACTAAAATACTTTGATAGGTAATATTGCCTAATAAAATTAACAGGGGCTTTATTTTTATTATTTATATGAATGAATTAATTAATTATGAATAATTAATTTATAATCAATACATAAAATAATGAATACTTAGTAAACCCATACAGTAAATAAAGTCATATCATATTTTTGAATTACTTTATATAAATGAAAATGTAGTAGTCTAGAGTACATTTACAATCACTAGCGACTCACCCTCGCTTCGCTCGGCTTCGTACGTTTTGACGTTTAGTATTGAATAGATAGACTATGTATACATAGGTAAGATGAATTTTATATCCCTTACTTGAGAAATTATTGATTTTCCCATACAAACTTTCATCCCCCATTTCACCCTCTTAAGGAATGATTTCCGGGATAAAAATTAACCTATGTCCTTCCCAGGGTATCAAACTATCACCATAGAAATTTTCATCTAAATCGGTTCAGCCGTTTAGTCGTGAAAAGGCAGCAAAATAACAAACTAACAAACAAACAAGAAACGCGTATTATTGGAAAATATTTTGTCAATGTAAATGTCTTAATTTTATAAAGTTAAACTAACGACTCACCATCGCTCCGCTCGAGTTCGTTCCTTTTTCGAGTTTTAACGTTTAATATTGATTTCTCAGAGATGACATATTTTCCCGCCGTAAAAAGTATTATTATTTCGTTATTAATGCTTAATCTTATTTAGTTATTAATGCTACATGGTTCTATGTGTCATTAGCTACAGTTTTGCAAAAACAAACCACTAGATAGCTGCACTTTAACTACAAAATATTCAATTTTACATAGTTCTGTTGTTTTTTTACGATAACAAAATAACGAAGTTCTATGTAAAAATTACTAAACTTCATTAAAATTAACATAGAACCTTGTAATAGTAAGCCAACGAATTATGTTGACCCGGACAACTATCTATCGTCATGCTAAATGTCATCAAAATCCCTTCAGTGGTTTTTCCGTGACGCGGTCACAGACAGACATACAAAAAAGCTAAAAACTATAGATTCGGCCTCTGTATCGATAATAAAGACGATTTCCATAAGATTTTCCAAAAACTATTTAATGTACAGATTCGGCTTAAGTTACAATTATATTATATGTATAGATAAGATTTATAAATCAGTGGAACTAAAAATTTAGTATAGACCCACATTACACAACAACGACCGAATGCATCATTTTACAAACCAAAGTCCAATCATAAACCACGTCTGCTGGGAAATGAGAAGGAAATTAAATTTCGTAACACTCGTCCAAATTCACTGTCAAATACAGTGAAACAGTCGGAAACAAAGGCGAGGAAAAACATTCTAATTTTTTTGCCACCCAAAGCGATCTACCATATGCCAACTTTTTATAAAGAACGAACGAAAATCTGCTCCATTTACCAAATCATTCTTATACAACTTTAAGTTATCTTAAAAACGTTCCTGAAACTCTCAGAATCTGTAAGATATATGTTATGAAAAACTAATTTACCCCCGTGGTTTCGTTCGGATGGTGCCTAATTCATAAGTGTGGCGTGGATAAAAAGGTATACCTAAGGTATTACGAGTCCCGCTGACGTCATCGACGCTTGGCCAGCGAGAAATTCGCTGTAATAGTACAATTTAATACATATACTTAGTATGTATATTATCTCAATTGTTCTTATAAACAATGTGTGTATGTATGTTCCCTTTGGACTCGAAACGGCTGGAGCGATTTTGATGAAACTTTAAGACAATCTTCAGATTTGCCCAGTAGATGATCCTGTGACGTTTGGTAGCGATCGGAAGTTTGAACGCATATTTTATAGTTTTGATTATGTACTTTAAAACAAAACTGCAAAACACTTTATTATCAACATTTATTAAGCATTATATAAATAGAAATTATTAGCAATAATTATAACATTTCATTTGTATAGCACAATACATTATTGTACAACAATATTACTGCAGGTGTTCACTATAAAATGTCCCAGCACCGGAGGTAGGGGCACAAAATTGATCTAATAAATAAGTTTAAATATATCAGAGACTACAGTGTATTTGTATACATCATATCAATCAAATGTTAATAATATCTGTCACAAGGCCAGCTGCTATAGTAACACCTGCAACTCTTAGCATAACACGCCCCAGTTCTTTAACATCCTTATACTTCTCAATACAAATTGGCCTGCAAACTTCTATTTCTACAACAGCTACTGAGTTATTACCTAAGCACCTAGGCTTCTTTTTTAAAATCTCTCCTGTGCTTTTATTCAATAATGCCTTAAGTTTAACTATATTTCCGGACTCTACCAACGATTGATGGTGAATGAGGACAGGGAAACCTTTAGTTATGGGTACCTTTACATTAAAAACTACCAATCTAGCTTCAAATCTTGAGGTTACCGGCACCTGTTGAATTGGATCACTTAATATGTAGCCTATAGAGACATTCTGCATTTCAACACCTGATAATGTTACACTAACTTGATCACCAGCAAATGCAACATTGCTTACCAGATCATTTATACTCAAACTTCTCACTTCTGCTATTTCTTTTGTAGGACACACTAGAACTTTGTCTCCTTTGTTTATAACACCATTTTCAATACGTCCTGCCACACAAAATCCAGAACCAGTACCTTTGAATATATCATTTATTGACATCCGCAATGGTTTTGATACAGGTCTTTGAGGAACATTGAATTTGTCAATAACATCAAGCAAACAAGGTCCATCATACCACTTTAACAACTCAGGCTCTATTGGAGATTTCACCAAATTTTCACCAGTCAAACCAGAACAAGGTACATATGTTACATCAGAATCCTTAAAGCCAGCCTGTTTCAAAAAGGCTTTGAGTTTTTTAGTAATTTCATCAAACCTCTCCTGAGACCAATTGCTGGTATCCAATTTATTTACAGCTACAGCTAGCTGGTTAACTCCGAGAGATCTGACAAGTAAGGCATGTTCCCGTGTTTGGCCACCAAGGTCAAAACCTGACTCAAATTCACCTCTTGTTGCATCTATAACAAGAAGTGCAACATCCGCTTGTCCTGCACCTGTGATCATATTAGGAATAAAATCAGCGTGGCCTGGGGCATCTAAGATTATAACTTTTTTTGTTTTGGTTTCAAACTGCGCCCTTCCTACATCCATTGTTATGCCTCTCACCCTCTCTTCACCAGTCTCATCTAATACCCAAGCATACATAAAACTTTGTTTTCCAATTTTCTTACTCTCTTGCTCATACTTATGCAATGTTCTCTGGCTAACTTCACCTAGATCACACAGAAGACGGCCCATCAGTGTAGACTTTCCTGCATCCACATGACCAATAACCACTATATACAAGTGGTCCTTTTCAGATCCTCTCTCATTTGTATATTGTAATTTAGGGTCAACTTTGTTTTCTTTAACTTTTGTTATAATTTTATTATCATCCACTTGGTCTGATCTAGGAGTTCCTTCTCTGAAAGCTGGAGACTGGTCTCTTGGTGTTTGTGAAGGACTTCTAACATTTCCATCTCCTATTTTGAAACCTTTAATCACTCCAACTTTATTAGGCTCCACTTTAGTAGCAATTACTTTTGGTGTTGTATCCACCTTACTAGGAATAATAGGCATAGGTATAGGTTCGATAATTGCAGGTGGTTGGTTAACTGATTCTGTATTAATTATTTCATCACTTTTACCCTTATTGTCGTTTAATATTTCATCTAAAGCTTGGTTATAATTAAAGTTGTGTTTAAGCACAGATTTTATTAGAATACTATCTGGAATTGTATCCCCTAAAATATTTCTTAGCTCATCGAGACATGACATTAGTTTTGCTTCATCGTCTTCACTTAAGTTAAGGCCGCGTAAGTCCATTGACTCACGTCGTTCCAAAATTGGCCTCGTAGATTCTGGTAAATCTTCATTCTCTTCTTGAATATCATTTCGACTGTCTAAAAAGTTTGCTATAGCATGTTGATTTCCAGAACGATCATACATCCACTGTGCTGTATCACTTGGTGACAAGCAGCTGTCTTCTTCAACAGAATGCCCGTATACATCATCATAGTCGTATTCATCGGAATAGTTTCGATTCCTTACATTCCTATGGCGCGCCATGCTATTAAGTGCAAATGAATGTTCTAATAGTTTAGTGTCATATTTATGTTATTTAAAGTCCAATTCTCACGTTCTTTAAATTCAATATACTTTTGACAGAAAATCTTGTTGTTCCTTGTCTATGATCATGGATGACAAATAAAAGCAAATAAAGTCATAGCTCAACGTGATAAAAACATGTCGTTTAAAACTTTACAAACATAAAATCTCATTTAAAATATATCATTAGTATTTTATAAAATAGACATAATTTAATTTTACTTATTATTATTTTTTTCTATACCACCCAGTTTAATCTTACAAACTATAAATACAATTAACAATTTTATTAATGAAAGTGAATAATTTTGCAATGTATGGTATTTTACTTTGTTTAATGAAATTTTTATTTTATTACGAGATGTAATAAATTGAAGATCAGTTTTATTTTTTTATGTTTATATGTATTTATTGAAAGTAAAAGTTACTAAAAGTGTATAATATAATTATTTGAAACACTTATTTAGGCTTGCAACACTGATGCGCTAACTGTCATCAATTACAACAATTCGTTTATGTCAAAACTGTCATACCTATTTCATTCTTCTAATTTCTCAACAAATGATTCGAGAAATAATAAAAACGTAACACCCACAATTTACTATTTGTGTACCGATTTTAAACAAAACAGTGACGTTTATTTATGTTTTAGACAGTCTATCTCTGTGTTATCCTATATTTTGTATTAAATATATAAATTTTATAAGTAAAAGTAAACTACGAATTATAAGTTTTGAACTTGGACCCTGACTACATTGTGTTCAAGTTTGTCAACATGAAGAAAAAGGTAAGTAATTTTTAAAATTGTAAAAAAATAATTGATTATGTGTAATAATTGTAAAAAGATAAATAAATCTTTTAGTTAATTCTATATAATAAAGATTTTAATATTTTAATAGGTTCTATTGATGGGAAAGAGTGGATCTGGCAAAACGAGTATGAGATCCATAATATTTGCTAACTATATAGCAAGAGATACACGACGGCTAGGTGCTACAAGTTAGTATAAAAAGCTATTAATAGCAAATGTTAATATTTATCTTTTGTCAAGTATCCTTATAAGTTGTGCATTTTATAGTTCATTAAAAACCCATACTTTTATTTCATATTGTAAAAAAACAGGTTTGATGAAGCTAAAGTAATTACTTGAATTCTAAGCAGTTCCTTCTTTTGTTCACATAAAACAATGTCACATGTAATTTAAAATAAATTATGCATAATAATTTTTCACAGATTTTGTGTTTTTATTTTTTAATTGAGATAAAAAATATTAGCAAATACATAACTATGTATTTTATAAATAAAATGTCTTGTTTTTCAGTTGATGTTGAACATTCACATGTTCGGTTTCTGGGTAATTTAGTCCTTAATTTATGGGATTGTGGAGGCCAAGAAGCATTCATGGAAAATTATTTTGCATCTCAGAGAGATAATATTTTCAGAAATGTTGAAGTCCTTATATATGTTTTTGATGTTGAAAGCAGAGAGATGGAAAAGGATATGCATTACTATCAATCTTGCCTAGAAGCTATATTACAGGTATGAAAGCTACAGACGAGTTACCAATATATATATATATATATATATATATAACTAGCATTACCCGTGTCTTCGCCCACATCCAAACTTCCAGTCGGTAAAAAAATTCACAGGATAACCCGCTGAGCTAATCTGAAGATTACCTGAAAATTTCATCAAAATCCAGCTGTTTTGGAGTCCATAGGAAACATACATACACACAACCATTTTTATCTTTTTTAATCAACAATTTAAATTTATTTATTGCTGGGAAAATGGAGATTATGAAAATTTAGTAACACAGACTTCAGCTCCACCTACTGTATCCATTTGTGTTTACACCTTGCAGACCCACCCGAATATATACAAGAAATATCATTAAAATCATCCCAGCTGTTTAGGAGATGATCAATGGCACACCGACTGCAGCGCCACCTACCGGGTGCAATTGTATGTTCAAACCATCCAGGAGCCCATTGAACTATACACACAAAATTTCATTCAAATCAGTCTGTTCCTTTAAGAGGAGTAGATTAACCAACACATGTACAGAAGAATTAAATATGTATATTAAGATACACTAGTAACTCTTTGATATATAATAATAGTGTAAATATATCCATGTCATATATCATGTATCAAAATTTTTAGAAATGGCTATGGCTAAAATATATAATATTTATAAAATTGTGGATGTGGTGCATTTTTATTTTGATAATAAATTAGTATTAAATAAATACATAAGAATGTGATTTCATTTAATGTAGAACTCTCCTGAAGCCAGAATATTCTGCCTAGTACATAAAATGGATCTTGTAGCTGAAGAACGGCGGGAAGAAATTTTTAAAACACGTGAGGAAGACTTAAAAAGGCTCTCTAAACCACTTGAATGTACCTGTTTTAGAACTAGTATATGGGATGAAACACTCTACAAGTGAGTTTAAACATTTTATTGCATAAATAATTTTCTCAGACATGTGCATAATAATGTGGATATAGTGTAAAAATAAAAAAGTTTCAATAGGTAATTAAATTATTCTAAACTAGCAGAACCAGCGGCTTCGCTCGCTCAAAAACTACAAAAAAACACTGTAAAAACTTAGATTTCATAAAAACTATCATCCCTTATTTTATCCCCTTAAGGGATGATTTTCGAAAAATGCTAAAACGTGTATTTATTTATTTGTATTGAAGAATATTAATACCATAAATAGATAGACTATATATTATATGATATTTTAGCCTATAGCCTTCCTCAATAAACAAGCTATCTAATGCAAAAAGAATTTTTCAAATTGGACTAGTGGTTTCTGAGATAAGTGCGTTCAATCAAACAATCAAACTCTGACTCTTTATAATATTAGTATAGATATAATGTTACTTGATATTGATTATATTGCAAAAAGTAATGAGTGTCAATGTTATATTATAAAGCAGGTGTTAATTTATTCATATCTTTTTCTGTATTCATTAAAATGTAATGTTTATTGAAAGTGTTTGTGTTACAGGGCATGGTCCAGTATAGTGTACAAATTAATACCCAATGTTAAAGCACTAGAATCATCACTGAGACAGTTTGCCGCTATAGTGGATGCTGATGAGGTTAGTTACTTTTGCTGTTATTTTATGCAGTCATGAAACGTGATTAATGCTCTATTTCTTTAAGAATTTAAGTTCTGACCTATAAAAAGGTTGCAAGTATGTGATATACTCAATTGATTCTCGATTATGGCATTTAAACCCAATGAGAGTGATCTAAATGAGAGAAATAATATGAACATTTATTTTTATTTATATGTATAGATATTGAGTGTTTATATAACATATATTTTTGATTTATATTTAAACTAACGACTTACCCTCACATCGCTCGGATACGTCCTCAGATTTAATTATTTTGCGCAGAACTATATTTCTTTACCTAAAACTTAAAAACCTAAGTTGCTTCACCATACAAACTTTCACCCCCCTTAAGGGATGATTTCCGGCATAAAAACTATCCTTTGTCAGGGTCTCAAACTATCTTCTTACCAAATTTGATCTAAATCGGTTCAGTAGTTTCTGAGCCTATTTGATACAAAAAAAAAAAAAAAATTTTTTTCCTCTTTATAATATTAGAATAGATAAAAGTAGCCTAAGTTACTTCTTATAGCATCAGCTATCTGTCAATGAAAGTCCCGTCAAAATCAGTCCAGTCGTTTCAGAGATAGAGAGAGACAGACAAAAAATATTAAAGAAAAAAAAACGTATAAGTACCATACCATACACTTTCGCTTGCATTTAGTAAAAAGTTGTTATTTTCACGACGACGAGTATAGATTTTATATGTGTACCGTGTAGGTGTTACTATTCGAGCGCGCGACGTTCCTCGTGGTGTCGCACTGCCAGCGGCGGCCGCACCGCGACGCGCACCGCTTCGAGAAGGTCTCCAACATCGTGAAACAGTTCAAGCTGTCGTGCTCCAAGCTCGCCGCGCAGTTCCAGAGCATGGAGGTGAGATGGGTTTTGTTTTTTGAAGTTGTTCTTCTCAAATGGCTATTCTAAAACCACTTGCTATTATAAAAAACACATAATAATTCATTTTTGAAGCTATACTTCTTTTGGCACGTTTGGAAAAAGTTATGAGAGTAAAATTTTTACGATGCGCACGCACACTGACAGCCAAAATGCGACATGATAAAGTTAGCTGATAACTGTCACTCTGGTTCCCGTGAAAACACATAAGTATATTCAAAGTAATTTCTCAAATATTCATAAATCTAGCACATATTTTATATCAGTGGAGAAAAAAAAAATATATATATATTTTTATTAATTTATCATTCCTTTTTTCTGCGCCACCGCTCTCGGTTCCCTCGTGTGTGTGCGCGTGTACTATAGACGCTCCATTGTAAAACAGTCTCTATTAAAAATACTTGCATATTTTCTATTCTATTTATGAACATATAATTATTTATTATTATTATAATTAAAATAAGAAAAATAAACAAAACTCTATCTCTTCATTTTACTCCATATCGTTATAGGTTTTTATTAATTATGAATAATTCTAATGTTAATACCGATGTTTCATGTGTCGATCGATGACTGACATCGGTGTGTGATTATTTTTTAATTATGTGGGTGGCTGTATTCTAAATGTAATAATATTATTTGATATTATATATTTTTAATTTAAATAAATGTAGAATTGTAGCTGTAGAAGAAATTTAAATATAGAGTGATGTTAGTTAAACATATTATATGTATATTTTAGTTACTCTTGTAGGGTAATTGTTATATTATTAAAATATTACTGTTATATGCACTGCTTTAGTTTTAAATCTTTTTAACCTAAAGATTTTAAAATATAAAATATTTTTAATGTAATTTAAGAAATATTCTTTGTACACTTAGATTGTATTTATTTTAAAATTCTTTCAGGTGAGAAACAGTGTATTTGCAGCGTTCATAGACGGCTTCACAAGCAACACCTACGTCATGGTCGAGATGTCGGACCCCAAAATACCATCTGAAGCAACACTCATAAATATACGAAACGCAAGGAAACACTTTGAAAAACTAGAAAAAGTATCCTCTAGTGCCCCCAGCCAGTACCAGTGAATGGATGTATAATAAAATTACGCTGTACATATTTATTATTCATGTATTTTTTTTTTATTTACTTATTATCATAGATAGCAGCTGTATAGTGTAGCCATAGTCTTATAATGGCCTTGTTTATTACAATGTTGGCTGCGATTGCTATTCATAATAATAGATAAGGTCTAATATGGTGGCTTTTCTCGTTCTACAATCTTTGAAGAATAGAAGTCTTAAAATATGATTGGTAATTAATATTATTATCCACAATTATACTTATAATATTATAAATGTGAAAGTGTGTTTGTTTGTCCTTTTTTCGCTTGATTGGCGTGATTTTTTGTGTGAAGATATTTGGAGGGCTTTCCCACGGGAAAACACGTTATAATACAATCCACGACAACTCATAATACATATGTATATATACATATATTATTAGTCTATCTATTCCACACTAATCATTAAACCGTACCTATATCATAATTCTAAGAAAACGACTAAATATCATTTCAATATATGTAATTTTAAAAATCTATTGCGATTGTAGAATCAAAGTTCCTTCAGATTTGGTAAAAAGAAATGCATATGGAAAGATGATTTGAATATTCATTTCCAGGCATTGTGTCTTGAAATTACCCCTTTATCATTTTTGTATTTTCTGTCTAACGGTGTAATGAATTGTCAAAACTAATTTTTCAAAACAGTTATTTATTAGAGACTGAAGCGAATTTATTTATAAAATATTATTGTAATCAGCGAATTTTATTAATTCTATTTCTTCTAATAAAGCAGTAGTCCAGTGGTAACGCGCTCGCTTGAATAACCGAGTGAAGTGGGTTCAAGTCCCGGGTGTCGCATCTCTGATATTTTCATGTGCGAATCATTTCCAACATGATTACCACTTGTCTTACGGCGAAGGGAAACATCGCGAGGATACCTGCATGTCTGGGAAAATTTAACAAGTTTTTGAAAGACATATGAAGGTCGCCAACCCGCACTTGGCCAGCGTGGTGGACTATGGCCTGATCCCCCTCGTATTGAAGGGAGGCCCGTGCCCAGCAGTGGGACGTTAAGGCCTGAATACGATTTCTTCTACTCTTTCTCTGATAAACTTTGACATATATACAACTTGTATATAAACTTTAATTTTTAAATACATATAACTAAGGCCACTAAGATAATTTTTAGGCTTAACTTGAAATGTATGAATAACAATACCAAGGTCCTCCTCTTCATATATTTTTAGAGAGAAAAGAAATTATATCCATATAACAATTTTACTTGCTAACCAAACTCCATTCAACTAATATATTATATTTTTTTTTTTAAATAAGATATGCACTTGCCAAACCAAATCAAACTGCTTATATAATTTATTAGTTATAATATTACACATTATTTTTAAAGGCCTGTTCTAAAACCACTTGCTATTATAAAATACACATAATAATTTATTTTTAAAGTAATACTTCTTTTGGCACGTTTGGGAAAAAAAAGTTTGAGTAAAACTTTTACTTGCATTCCTTTTACAAACAGAGATTTATGACCTTCGAGCAATAACAAGCATAGAGGACTCGTATTAAACTAAACTAATAAACCTATAATTTTCACTGCTTTATCTTACTAAGAAATGAGGTAAGTTAGAGAGAGACAATAATAAAGAAACTATCGTCTTTCTCACTTTTTACTTGCTAAAGTGACCAGCTGGTGTCTCAGTGTTTTTGATATTTGTGATTGTTTTAATAATAAAAATCAATTAGATATAACAGACTTTGTTTTAAGGAAACTTGAAACATTTTATCTCGATGGCTTGTGTGGTTTACGGCTGTAACAGCCATAGTTCAAAGAAAAGTGAAGATTAATCACTATAATAATCAATATAGTAATTCTAGAGCGTAAACGGTTTCATTGCGATTTTAAGAAAGGGCAAATTGTGTACCTCTTTCTCTGTCCGTCTCGTTGGGAAGTCTATAAGAAGGACACGGTTACATATAAATGTTCAATTAAATATAGATCCTCTATGCTTGTTATTTCTCGAAGGTTGTGACATACGGGGTGAAATCTTTAGCAATTTTTGTTCCGTTACGCCAAAGTACATCTTACGTGCGTACATGAGTACACGCACACTTATTTTTTAAATAAATAATTACTTGTAGCATATATAAAAATGTTATAATTAAGGAATTGTACTCCATTATTATAAATGAAGCTCTATATCTCAAAAATGTATAAATATATTGTTGGAGAGATGTAATATATAGGAGAAAGCTTTCATTAGTTTCCATTGTTGTATATATATATATATATATATATATATATATATATATAAATTATTTATTATATCTTATTTATGATAGTTTATATACCTATAAGCATGGAACATAATAACCTATCACTTTTTGTCTCCTTTTATCTCCCAATTTTCTGCAAGGGAAAGAGCGTGTTAGCGTATATATATATATATATATATATATATATATATATATATATATATATATATATATATATAAATTATTTATTATATCTTATTTATGATAGTTTATATATAAGCATGGAACATAATAACCTATTACTTTTTGTCTCCTTTTATCTACCAATTTTCTGCAAGGGAAAGAGCGTGTTAGCTATATTGTATTTTTTCTTCCAAAATAATTCAAGGACGATTTTATGGGGAAATCTGAAAATATATGTGTGTTTGTTTGTCCTTCTCTCACGTCGAACAAGTGATGGATTGGCGTGATAGTTTAATATATTCGGTAAAATAAAATAGATCCGCTAGTATTTTATAAAATTAATTATTGTTTCTTTTTTCACTTTGACAACCCAAAAATAATAATGATCAAATGATAGCGTACAATTTTCAGTTTGAGACTCGTTATATGAGTATAATTTTATTACTCATGGCGTTGCCATGGTAACTCATAAATAAACCAATTACGAAAACTTACAATATTCAGCAATAATATATTTACAATATGCAAGAGGTGTAAAGTATATAAGTTTAAATCTTTGCTTGTTATTTAATTAAATTTATTTAATTTAAAATATCCCTTGTACTAGAACTTGTTCGTTGAATGAAACTATCCTTGAATCTTTAAATAATAATAAAAAATTACGTGAAAGTTAGTTTTGGCCTTGCTTAAAATGGAATGCCTTAAAAATATTTTTAATATGCTTACGCATGTTATGTTCAATCTATATATATACATTACTTATTGCTTCAAAAGGCCACTGCGCTAACAGCCTAGCTATTAAAATTTTAGAAAATTCTTCTTTGACAATAAAGTCCTGGAAACCGTATTTTTTCAATTTGCACGTTTTTATACTTGGAAATAATGCAAAATAATAAAATTTAACAAAATAGTTTTATCCCTTGAAATTCTTTTTACGTAATTTACGAATATCGCTCTTATCACCCATATCCACGTATAAATAACTAGTTAATATATAAAATCTATATAGCAAATATAATATTCTAATTATTGTTCATTTTAAACGTAAGTTTTGATCTGTGATCTATTATGGTTTTAGCTTAGATACAACGCCAATTGTTAGGGCCTGAACACATTTGGTACTTTTAAAACTTTTAACTTAGCTATCTTGTTCGAAGGGTCGAACTTTTTTACAGAGTTCAAACGTGATTACGCAATTCGTCTGTATTTTTTGTACGCCTTACTCGATATCCTATATTATATATTCTTTTTTTTTTAATGAATAGGAGAAATCTTAATCCCATGAAAATTTAAAAAACACATCTAAAGATGGATTAATTATCCTTTTAGTGATTTAGACGTGTGCATATCTTTTTTTTTTAATTTAATATTTAAAATTACTACTACTGGTCCACTATTCACTTAGTTCTTATATCTACAACGCGTCTTTTCACAACAGTTTGCATACAATTATATCCTATAGGAACTATTTAATATACGCTAGATTTAAGCCGCTATTTGTGAACAAAATTTAAGAAATAGAAAGGTTTATACTTCCAGAGTTTACTTCCTACAAACTTTTTAATATTGGTGTAATAAATTAATGTTATGTAATTTATAGTCTGACCATTGTGTTTGATTAGTTCTCGCTTAAAACCCTCTAAAATATTTTTTATAGATATTGTTTACGATCGACTAAAAAAGTACTAGATACACAATCAACGACAAAAAACGTCCTCGCCGAATGGGTTCTCATTTGAACATTTGAGCGCGCTTTTTTTTTGTGAAAACAACTTTAAGCATTGCTCTTAAGGTTCAATTTACATTGGTGTATATATATATATATATATATATATATATATATATATATATATATATATATATATATATATATATATATATATATTTCAACATTAACAATTAACTTAACACAATTAATTGGTGACAGTTTTAAGAAAACCTTTGAATGGGATTGTGTATCTAGTACTTTTTTGATCGACGTCGTTTACAGAGTAGCCGTGATCTCATAGAAAATACAGTAGACATCAAATGTGAGCAGGCCTTTAGCTTTCTAAAATACTTTCAAATACTGGAAGTAAAATTTCATATCATATGTGTACAAGAAAATTATTATAAAACAATTTGGATTATTATTAAAAGGTATGTTAATATTGTGATCTTAAAATTGCTACTAAACATATTTATTATCTTTGGTTTTCAGTAAAAAGAATGTACGTTTGAATATTGCACGTTATAAGAGAATGTTATTTTAAAGTTACATGTTTTGGCATAAAATATATAGATTTAAAATTTTTGAAGTTCTTTGAATTTGAACCCTAAGCGTATTCTAAGAAAACACACTTGTAAAAAAACTGTTGATTAGGTTATTACTTTAACATTCTATACCTATTACTATTATGAAGAGGCAGAGTTTGTTTGTTTGTTTGAACGCGCTAATCTCAGGCACTACTAATCCGATTTAAAAATTATTTTTGCATTAGATAGTCCGTTTATTGTGGACAGCTATAGGCTATATATCATATAATATATAGTCTATTTATTCCATACTAACCGTTAAAACGTATCTAGGGGACGAACCAGAGCGAAGCGAGGGTAAGTCGCGAATTTAACAGTAAATAAGTATTTATTATCTTAAAAATTGTTTAGCAGGTATTTAACGGGACCCTATTATTAAACCTCCGGTGTCCGTCCGTCCGTCTGACTGTCTGTCGAAGGGATGTATTTCATAAATCATAATAAGTAGAGTTGAAATTTTCACAGAGAGAGAAATAATAAAAAACCAAGATAATGAATTTCAAAATAGCCGCCATGCAAATTTAAAAAAATATCGATTATGCAGGTATTGTTCAACATGTTCAATCCTATTAACAATATAATAATATACGGAAATGATTAAAAAACCATATCTTGTACGATGTAAGTAAAGTCTTCGTATGTAAGTCCGATTCCCACAGTGAGTCATAACCGGTTTTTTATTATTTCATCATTTCCAGGTAAATTTCTAAGAAATTCATTGTTAACTATAACACCGGTGTGCCCGCGATCGTTGAGGGAATATTGATCATTATTGTTTTTTTTTTTTTTTCAAATACCTACTAACATACATTTTTTTAAGAATACTAAATCTAATTATTTTTATTTTATGCCTACTTAATATCTTATCTACTTCTTAAATATATTCCTTAGTTTATCAAAATAATTTTATTATCGTTCGTTACAATTCAAGCGCTTACCTATCTTAAAAAGATAAAATATGAAATATCTTTTCAGTGTAGCATGAATATTTTTTGATTAAACTTAGGTTTAAAGTTTAAACCAAATATCTTCACATATTTTCCTTTAGAATATTTTTTTCCACAGAAGGCCATACATGAGTAACTAATGTGGAGTTACAATAAGTGAAAAAATATGAAGAATAATTACCACCAATGTTTAGCCTTGTCTAGGCATAGAACCCGCGACCTCTGAATTCTGATGTATTAGCATGGTAATATTACATTACCGTGGTATTAGGTAGCTCAGACACGACTTACAACAGTCATCAAAAAAATATTATAATTATATTAATAGGTTTTGTAGGTCATATGACATCTATATTAAAAACAACGAATACTATCTACACGCTTCAAACAAATTGCAAGCTATTACGAAATTGTTTATCAGAAAAAAAACTATAGCGTATGCGACTCAACATTACGGCCGATATTACAATAAAACGCAAGCTTTGAGGAACATTCGTCTATAAACTACGTATGAATTGCGTCATGCGATTTTGTGAATAGTATCCTACTGGCTGGAAGTTTCCTTTTCATTTCACACGGTACTTGCAACCTCGTCGACGTATTGAGCGCACTGTGATGTGTTAAATCTCATTTAGTGATATTTTATCGAGTGTCAAGGTGATAGTGCTCTTATTAAGTAACATTGAACTGCGAATTACGGTAAGTTTAGAATTGGTAACATTATAATATACTTAATTATAGATAAATAATGTGCAATTTACAAGAGCTGCTGCAGATGTTTAAATATTTTGTAATATTTATTTTATAGATTGATAAAATGAATAACAGAAAATCTTGATTATTTAGTAGTTTATGACTTGTTTTTGTAATTTTTATAAATTATGTTAAAACTAGTATGGAATGATAAATATATATTACATAGCTGAAGTTTTTACCTGGAAATTCAGACATTAACGTTAATATATTGCCTTAAAAATTAAAATATATGTAAAACTAAAACGGGAAACTCCTACTAACGCCCTAACAACGTGGAAGACTATTATCTATATAATATCTATAGAGGCACTTATTATAACACTTTTGTAGACTTACCGTTTAACACAGTTACACTAATCAATAAGTACCTACATTATCACTTTATTTGTATTAGCTAATGAAAATACTTTTTTAATAAAGTAAGCTAAATAAAAATAGTAGGTAAATCAAATTGAATTTGGTTCAAACTTGTAGGTACCTATATATTTTTAGATTGTAGATGGAAAATGTTATTTTTCTCTTTAACTTTATAGGTATAAGATAAGAGAAACATGCCATGTATCAGTATAATGTGCCCGATACATAAACGTACGAGTACTTAGCAAACGTTTTAATACTTTACAGCTCTATTCTATTTCATTAACTCTTGATAATTTACTTCGCCCAGATATAAAAGGACTTATAGTGTCATTATGAGAATAGTTACGCAAATACCTACTCAGATAAATAATAATAATTTATAAGTGTATGACGTGTGTGTTGTAGCAACTAACTAAATTTTCATCAGAATCGGGCAAATACACGCGTTATAAACGTAGTACATACTTATACCTAGACTAGAGACTCACTCTCGCTCCGCTCGGGTTCGTCCCTACTTACGTTTTAACTTTTAATATAGATTTATCAGAAATGAGATATTTACCCGCAATAAAAAGTTATATGTTGAAGCGGATAACCAGCTATCATCATACCAAATTTCATCAAAATCCGTCTAGTGGTTTTTCCGTGATGCGGTAACAGACAGACAGACAAAAATTCTAAAAACTATAGATTCGGCCTGTGTATCGATAATAATGTCTATTTCAATAAGATTTTCCAAAAAATAATTCATGTACAGATTCGGCTCAGTTAGAATTTTATTATATGTTATATGTATGTATAGATTAATTAATCTTTCTGCAAATAACACTCCTTGTCATATCGTGCATTGTATTTCCCATAACATTTAATACTAGATGTAGTGGTAGATGCTTTCTATAATAATAATAAAATTAATTAATTGGACCTACAATCCTACAATCTTTATTATGAGCTTTATATCAGCTCTTAGACTATTATTGATATGTGACTACTACTAAAATATTGTGTTATTATTATAGATTTAAACATGGCTGAAGAAAAACCCATATTTGATTACCGCGAAGAGAGCCAAGGTGAAAAATTGGCGCGCAAAACTAAAGAATCTCCGTTCATGGTAATTGGTAAGTTACCTTACTTTCATAAGAAATTTCGATATATTGCACCAGAGTTTTATAAATGGCTACGTATTAACAAACTTACACCACAAAAACAAATTAGTCATGAAAGTTATTTTTAAATTGATTTTCACCACACTCCTAAAACAACTCAATGGCCTTTTTACCCGACTGCGCAACACAAAGGAGGGTAATGTGTTTATCAGTCTATTTATGTATGTATGTTTGTTCCTATGTGGCGTTCTAGAGACCAAAGGCGTAGGCCGATTTTGATGATTCATGTCGTTAGATTGGTCTTGATAACGCAAGTGTTATGCAATATGCATAATATGTGCATACGTCTTACAGCAAGGATAAAACGTATGTCTCCGACTGTATAATATACTTATCTACTTTATTCCTTCGTCAACTTGTTTTCATCTTATTAGTTAGCTTTTATGCAGTCGGGTTTTTGTTTATATTTTTTTCTTTCCGTCTTCAACTGTTATTACTACGATCTCTAACAGTAAACACAATTTTATCGGAATATAAAATAGCCTAGGTAATGTAAGTCACGTGACAGTGTCACGTGATAAAGATCGAATGGATAGTAAAATTATGACCTTTTTATCAACTTTAAAGGCTATTTTTATAACTATAATGGCAATCTAATACACCTAACAATAAGATTTATGAAAACACATTCTTTTTTAACTAGGTGATTTATAAAAATGATCTAGGTATCATTTTCCATTGACTAATCATTATTGTGGTTTTTTTTATCTCAAAATTAATATTATCAGACCTTAGCGACAACGAATAAATTATTTACGTCTTGTCTTATAGGATTGGCGGGTTTAGCGACAGCCGTTGGTTATGGAGCATACGCGTATAAGAACCGAGGGACTATGAGTACCAGTGTCTATCTCATGCAGTTTCGTGTCATCTCACAAGGCCTTGTAGTAGGGGCTCTTACCGCCGGCATGGCGTACACTCTATTCAACAACCACTTTAACAAATCAAAAGCAATTAGTAGTAGTGTCATATCTAAAAATGAACATTGATATTGTATAAGTATTTTAAGGATAGCTTATTGTAATATCTAAAGTTATTATTTTTATAAATGTCGCCTTTCTGTTTAGTCTAGAAGTGCTACAAAGAAACTAACTTTTTACATTTTAGTGTCCTTCATAGTGCATTGCGGACAAATGAAGCGGTGGCGTCACCGATGCATAAAGTAACACAATAATATATTTAATAAAAAGAGATCATTGGATGTTCACGAAAATAGAGCTATTCCTAATAATCCCATATTTTAACCAACTTCAGAATAGAGAGAGATAAGCTAACTTTTGCCTGCGGTTTCGCATAACTTACTAGTTAGAAAAATTATCACGCTCAAGCTCAAAAGAAGTAAGTCACGTTAAAATCTATTATAGAAATCCTCTACATTTCTGCCAGAAAATAATCGTACAAGTCATTAAAAAAAAAAGACGAGTAGGTATAGAATATAGATATACATGTAAATAATTTTAACAATTACTTGGACTTTGGTTTTCGTGTATAAAATGATATGAATACCTACCTATAATTTAAATATAAATAAATAATAACAATATTTCTTTTTAAGTCGCACACGAAACACATTTTTTAAGTATGATAGGAGCTCAATGTATCAATGTTACGCCGATAATATTACATACAGGATCTTATCAGAACTAATATTTGATAGTGTCCATACCATACCTACTAAGTGACTCTTAGATATGTCTATGTAATGGCCAAAGTCATAATTTTGTTAATTATTAGATATTAAAAAAAATATTTTTTATAACTAAATATTGTACCTACATATAAATAAGAGGATTCAGCAACCCCCATCAATTGCACAAAATAAATTATTAATTTATTTTTAGTTTTTATTTATTAAATAATTAAATAAAAATATCAATGTAAAGGCAGTATTTTATTTACTCATATCAACAATTATTTAATTACATTCATTTTTATGAGATAATATATAAAGCATTCATATCTCCATTCATAAGTACCAAAACTAATAAGGAAGTTTTTTTTAAAACATCAAACTTTGTTTTCATTTAAAATGCTCTCAATAGTTTCTTCCAAACTGAGAAGAATGATTATGCTACTCGCAATTAGTACATAATCTATATAAATAAAAATGAATCGCCGAAATGTATACAATTTTTTTTGTCTTTGTTATTGTCAGGACTCAGGAAGTTTTGTATAGAAGAAAATTAAAGGATTTATTTTTTTACTATTATTAGATTTTTTTAATATCTCATGATATGAAAAGTGAGTGAGTGAAATAGCTTTTAACCCAGAAATCATCCCTTAAGAGGGTGAGAATGGGAATGAAAGTTTGTATGGGGAAGCAAGCTAGTAGTGATATATAAAATGAAATATAATTCATATGAAATACTTATTGTATTGTATATTATATGTAATTCCATACAAATTATACAAGCTTTTAAATTTTTTTATTTAATATCACATATTCCAATTTGATTTAAATAAAAATCTTATAGTACTCATATGGACTTCCTATGAGATCCCAGAGCCCGCAGACCTACGTGATTTTTGAAAATCTAAAATTTTAAAGATTAAAAGTCTATTATGCAGTTGAGACGGTATGCACACTTGCTAGTTTGAAAGCGAGGCCAATTTGCAGGTAACAGGTACTAAAGGTACATAAAAATCTTACACAACTACGTTAATTTAGAGAAGCTGGTTTTTACACATGTTTTACAGAATATTGTCAAAAACCAATATTCATTATTGCCAGACACTTTTTGTGGGCGTTAACTCCCGCCAGACCCATATAAAGTTCTTTAAAAATTTAGACAAACTACGTTATTTTAGAATCCCTAAATTTTATATGTTGTTTAGGGTACTACTTATTTCAAGACCCCTTGTAAGCAGCCAGACCAATCCGATGGGCCAAACATCCCCTCAGACACGACCAAAGTCCCACTGGGATTGTGAGTGTGAAAACATTATTCATATGCATGGATGGTGAGAGCATTTGATGACTGTAAGGTTTCAAAAAATTGTTAATTTTCAGTATTACTAATTGTCCCTGATTTTTTTAATGTTGGAAAATGCATTTACACATACCACCTGTATACCAGCGGTTATGTGGGACGCATTGGGTAGTAGCTAGATTATTAATCTTTTAAAATTTTAGCTTTTCTAAAATGATGTAGGTCTGCGGGCTCTGGATCTTGGACCAATAGTTTATAAACAATGACTTTACTTTAATACTGACTCTATTCCTCCACAATACAGCACAATATAAAAAAATAATGTGAATAAATACAACACAATATAACCACTTACATTAAAGACAAAGATATTATAAATAATAAATTAGTTTTGGATTGTAAATCTACGTATTGGAAGGAGAGACCCAAAAAATACATGCTGTATCACAGGAAACTTTGAAAGAATTTCCTTTTTGTACATTTTTATCAAACCTTGGTTTATTTTGGTCCAAGATCCAACAGCACTAATACTCCATAACTGATTAGAATGCTCTGCAAAGGGACCTTTCTTTACTTCCTTAATGTACTTAATACAGGAGAGGAACATATATTCATCAGAATATTTATCAATAATATCATCATCCAAAAATTTGCCTGGAGGATATATTCTTGGTTGATCTACAAGTTGAGAGCTTCCCCATATAAATGGTACAAATTGGTAGTCATCCAAACTCCAAACACCGTGACTACCTGCTGGCTCCATTCTGTAGGTCTGCTGTAACCTCCTTGCAATTCGAATATATTTATTAAATATTAAAAAGACAGTAGCAACATTATCTTCAGAATTTAAAAATCCAATTTTATAAAGACAACAAAGGAACATAATAAATGACATTTCATGACCGGTGCCATAGTCAATTCTTGTGCCATTACCGAAGCTTTCCTCTAAATATACTTTTATTTCAGGAATAGCTAAATGTAACTCAAGATCTAATGCTTCTTGAAGAAACTGTGTAGAATTCTGTTTCACTTTTGTTAACCAGTCTTTGAATGCAGAATTGCCAAATCGCTGTGGTTGCTCTATTGGTGGAAAATCATCTATGGTTTTATCTATTTTTTCTAGCATATTTTCTAATTTCCTGACATTACTCGAGATCTTACAATCAACTGAAAGAGGCTTTCCTTTAATAGCTTCATTTAGAGTAGCAATAAAACCTGTGTATTCCATGTAAGCTTCAGATTTCTCCCAAATGGCCATATCAGTTATTGTTTTCACTGCTTTTACTGGCTCTAAGAAACGGTGATCTACAGGAAGTGCAGGGGTCGTCTTCTCCGTCTTTACCCCATCACCCAAAACACTATCTGCATTCATCTGTTTGTTTATAAGAAAATTTATAATAAACTAACTATAGGTTCATGATTAATAAAATTAAAAATTAAGATAACATACTGCTTCTTATTTTGAGTATTTTTATCAGGGTAGCATAAAAAATAATAATTAGTATCTAAAACATGTGAAATATTTAGATTATATCTCCTTGCGTTGTATGAACGCACATTTAAATATTATTTCTTTAACTCTACGAGTCTACGATGACCGCGATAAGCTTGCCTAATGAAGGTCAGAACTGTCAAAAGCAAGCGTCTATACACATGCTCGGACTTGCTTTTGCAATACGTTATTTCAACCCAGTTAGGCTAATTTTAATTAAACAATGGATAGAATTTTACGAGGTATAATGAGATATCGAGTGTTAGATCGAGCGAGCATGGTAAAGCAGTTTCAAGAAGTCAAGGATAATCCAGTAGTAAGTTTGCCAAACTAACCTTCGTAATTATTTTTGTAGATTTTTACAAAATCTTTCAGAATTCAAAATATTATAATAAGTAATAGTATTGTATGAAGATAAAATGCGTAAATTTATTATTTTACATGCAGTGTTATGACATCATGACAGATGACATAAATTTGACATCGAAAATTGAAATTTCAATATTATAACAATAAGCTATGTTCCAATTAACGTAATATTTTATTGTAAGATTTTTATACAAGTGTTCAGACAAAAATGTGTAAGTCAAATATGTAAAATTTAATTTTTAAACTTTGTAGAAAATTTGTAATTCAAAAAATGTCTATTTTTTAGCCTAAAGCTATATTCTACACTTGTATGGACAGTCGAATGATTCCAACTAGATTTACAGAAACCTCTGTCGGCGATATGTTTGTCGGTATGTAGAATAACCTTATAATAATTGTTAAATAAACTGCTGGTTAATAATAAGTATATTTAATAGTGAGTTGTATACCTGATTTATTTTGTAAACTATCTCTTTAATTTCAGTAAGAAATGCTGGAAATCTCATACCGCACTCTCAGCATTTCGTAAATGAAATGACAAGCTGTGAACCTGCTGGTTTAGAACTTAGTTGTATAATAAATGATGTAAAACATGTTATAGTTTGTGGGCACAGTGATTGCAAAGCCATGAATCTTTTATATAAATTAAAAAGTGAAGAAGAGTCAAATATTGTGAGTAATATTGTACATGTAATGTAATCTTTAAAGTAATATAATTAAATCCTAATCTAAGTATTTTTTAGCAAAACCCGCATCTAATTACTTACAGCATTTCTTAATTCGAAATAAGTGCACATATATGTACAAGCAGAAGCTGGCAGGGGACTTTTATTTATAGGTTTAGGAATTTAAAGAACAATTCGTAAACGAGTCATTTAAGACGAAGTATATTTAATTTTCAGGAACAAAGAAGAATCTCTCCCTTAAAATCTTGGCTTTGTACACATGGAAAATCAAGTTTAAATAAATTTTTGGATATTAAGGGTGATTTCGAAAAACCAATGCTTTTTACTGCTGAAACACCACAACGAAAATTCGTAGCATATATTGATCCTGAAAATCGATTTTGCATCGAAGATAAGCTGTCGCAGGTAATTTAAAATAAATTCAGACTTCAGTGTTATTGCTGACAATGTGTAAAATATTCTAAATTAATTTTAATCATTTATTTTTAGGTGAACACTTTACAACAGTTACAGAATATTGCGTCGTATGGAATGTTGAAAAAACGTTTAGAAAAACACGATTTACATATTCATGCTCTATGGTTTGATATTTACACTGGTGATATTTATTATTTTAGTAGAAGGGCAAAAAAATTTATTATCATTGATGAATCAAGCTATGAAGTTATATTAGCAGAAGTTAGAAGATATTATTCTTAATTATACTCACTGATTACTTACTTAATTTAAAGGCATGTAATTTTAATAAATCATAGACTTAAGTGGTACTTAGCTTTGATTATGATTGGCGGTGATTAGATTTTCCTAGTGGCTGTTTTTGGAACTAACAACAACAGTATTACTGTATTATTAACTTAAAAGCGACAGTAATAGTTCTAATAACACGATTGTTAGACATTGTTGACTCGGTTAAAATATATAAATATACATAAATTGCAGGTAGCCCAGTGGTAACGCGCTCGCTTGGGAAACCGAGCGAAGCGGGTTCCAATCCTGGGTCTCCCACATCTGATATTTTCATGTGTGAATTTTTTCTAACATGATTACCACTTGCCTTACATGCATGCATGCATGCCTTACATTGCATGTTTGAGAGAACCTAGCAAGTTTTCGAAAGACATGTGAAGTCCGCCAACCCGCACTTGGCTTGCATGGTGGACTATGGCCTAATCCTCCTGTATTGAAGGGAAGCCCGTGCCCAGCAGTGGGACGTTAAAAAGGGCTGAAATTGATCGATTATTATTAAATAATGACTAAATGGTCAAGTCCTGTAACTTGCCGTTGTCGGTTACTAATTTAATAATACAAACGTTCAAAGGGACCAAGATAAGATATTAAGGTATTACTGCAATTGTATTTCTTTTCGTGAAAATTATAACTTATTGTATTCTAATTTATATGAGGTGTGAACATGTTAAATATTGAATATAAACCAGTCTTAATTTTTATAAATATTATTTAAATTGTATCTATTTACAGTAATAATGCTCATAACTATAAGATTACCTTACTTAGATATTATAAGCGGGTAGATATTCTGAAAATGGTCTAAGTATTTTTTTTTTACTTTTATAACAATTTTAAATATACGTGTTATACCTACATATAAATATTAAAAAAATATATTTTTATATTTTATTCGATTGAAGTTTGATTTATAGTCAGAAATTAATTTACTGTACATTAATTTTACAAAAAATGATACAAATGAAAAATAATATATTGTATCTAGGATAGATACAATATATTATGTTTATTTTAGTAAATTATTTTCATTTTTCACCTTTAAATACGAGTATATTCATAAAACTAGCGACTGACTCTCGCTTCGCTCGGGTACGTCTCTAGGTGATTCTTTAAATTGACATAACTTTTTTATTTATAAACCGATTGAAATAATAAAAAATACTAAATGTTAAGTGAAGCTTACAACAATATATTCAAGAAAGAGATTCTGAGATTAGCGCGCACAAACGCACAGACAAACAGACAAAAATTCTAAAAATCATTGTTTTGGGTTCTATTGCGTTAATAAAGACATCGATCAATTACAATTCTATTGTATGTGAAGATTAAAGTTGTGACATTTCTGTTACTTTAAAAATTACATTAAAAATTCTCTAATATACGAAATTATGATATAAATACTAAAGAACGATGCTCATTATCAGATATCTCATAATATTCATCAAAAAAAGTATCGCTATGAATCTAATTAAATTATTGGAATTAATATATAATGATGATGTTTTCCTGACCGATTCCGGCTACGGCGGCCAATCTTATTGAGACTAGCCAGCTACGCAGGAGATATTATAGTGCACAAGTGTACGCGCAGACACAAATGCACTCTCTATTCCTGTCACTCTCATACTCCGGTGGGACGACTGCTCGACACGACTAGTGAGAGTTAAGGCGCAGGACCGACGGCTTTACGTGCTCTCCGAGGCACGGGGGTGAAACACCGCCAACTTCCCAACTCCGGGCTGTTACTGAGACTTACTATACAGAAAGACTCAATAACTAAACTTAGCCCGACCCGGGACTCGAACCCAGGACCTCCGAGTGTGCAGCCATACATGCTAGCCACTACACCACCGAGGCAGTTAAATATGTAATAATAAATATATAATAGTTATTATTTATTAATGCGATGATTAGATCTTCCTTGTGGTTATTTTCTGAAAAGATGGCAGCTAGATTCCCATTCCTTATACACTAGTAACAATTCCAATTCTTATCTTTACTTTTATAGACATTAAAAACTAAAAGTGTCTTTATCGGTCGAAGTCAGTTCTGCGACTTCGCTGTGGAATCTGCTTACAGTTACTTCTAAAACTTCTTATTTAGTTCTTTTTGGCTCATATCTCAATGAATATTTATCACTGTTAAAGAATAGGCCAAAATATTAAATTATTTAACGTTAATCTTTTTAATTAACTTTTAAAACTTAATAAATACATACATAGACATTATTCATCTATGATTGAGATGTGAATTGTGTTAATCGAATGACGGATCACGGACGCTGTCAATCGTCATGTATCGAATAGCGTTAATGTCAAAGTCAATGTCACCTTAGTCCTCACTCCTCAATCGGCAATCCTCATTTTAAAAAAATGGTGTGTGAGCAAGGTTAAACAAATTGTGATGTAGTGGAGTTTCTTTTCAAAATTATATAATAAGGTTAATCTTGAATTGGTTTATGAGGTAACATTTATATAATTGTCATGAAATTACATAAAATTAGGCACTAACCATTAAGTGCAAATGAATTATTGTAAAACGACGTTAATTTTTGAGTATGTGCCAGTAAAATTATGTTTTACAATCTTTCTTATTCATTAACACTTATATAACCAAAATAAGGTATTAAGGATCATCACATAATTGAATAAAGTATTTTATTTATAATTGTTTAAAAATAAAAAATACTTGTTTTAGTGCACGTGAATCTCAAAATGAATCCGCAAAGAATATATGATTACAATGAGGAATCTCAAGCGGACCGCCTTGCGAGAAAATCAAAGGACTCTCCCTTTATGATTATAGGTATTTATTTAGGTTTTTTTTCCACTTTTGTAGAATGAACTTGACATACTTTGTAAGCTTTCCCTACATTACACTATTAATATCACTAAAGAAAATGGAAAATCGTACTACATAAAGTATAAAGTTAATTTATTAGTTATAAACAATAAGAAAGAAAGCAAAGAATATATTCATTTTTAAAATTCTAGATATTATTCCACTACATACCTGTATTTGCTCTAGTTATATCTCTGAGCTAATGCAAATAATTCACATCTTTCTTTTTTCTCATTTCAGGAATCTTAGGGTTGGTGGGTGTTTGTGGATATGGAGCTTATACATACAAGAATAGAGGCAAAATGAGTACAAGTGTGTTTCTTATGCAGTTTCGAGTTGCAGCCCAAGGAACAGTTGTTGCTGCACTAACAATAGGTATTGGATATTCACTTGTCCAGAGATATTTGTTAAAAAATGAAAAAAAAGAATAACGATACATTCAAAAGTAGCTAATTTATTTTATTTAAATATGGAATTATTGTAAAATTCAGTATTGATGAATGATAATTTTAAAATCTCAATTTAATCTCTAATGTTATCTGATGGACACAAAGAATTCTGTGACTAAAAAAATACTTTAAGGCTAATTTATTTATAGTGTAGGAATTAATTTTGTGTTCTGTGATCTTATTTAGTATGTATCAATAGCAAACTTAATTGTATTTATGTTGTTGAACAACTCTAATTAGACTTTAGTTTGTAAGGCTTGGCCTTATGTATTCTATATATTTATCTCAAATTATTTCACATTGTGTTTGGAAAATTCTTAACAGATTTACTATTATGAATTCTACAATCTACAAAGAAATATACTTTTATTAAAATTTGTTGCTATCATGATGTGTTATTTATTTGCACTATTTTATCAATTACAAACTACCGTGTCTTTCTTTTGATCTTGGTACTAAAGTTAAACCACGGTAATGTAATGCATACAGTACTCCAACTCGGGCCTGTCCTTGAAATAATTACCTACAGCCGAGCGTCACGTACCCACGCGACAGGGCTGCCTGCCGGCCAGTATTTTAATTTCATCTACCTACTTGAGTTTCTTTCTAATTTTGTGATTTCAAATATTATATTTTTTATTTAAAAACTATTATTAGGAGATTTAACTAACAATCTCAAATTTATAAGGGTGGTATGTGACCCTTATAAATTTGAAATTTAAAAATATTTGCGCCTCGACTGAGACGTAAGAAAAGCTTCATTCTTAAATTTAATAGTATAATGACTCGGATAAAAAGTTTAATTAAAAATACTTTTAATTTTAAATTTACTTAATTAATTTTTATTTTTAAAACATACGATATCTCGATACTTTTTTGTTTGACATTCGCGAAATTACCTGATTTATTTATTAATTCATTATTAATTTTTATTTTTTTTTTGTATCCAATTATAAAAGTTATATAACATAACCACCTGATACAATTTTCGTATCCAATTATACGATTGGGCAGCCCTGCACGGTTGTGTACCGAGTGTATACCGAACGCGACGCGAGTAGGTATAACTCGATTTCCGACCGTTTGTATGAAGATGGAATACTGTATGCATTACATTACCTTGGTTAAACTGTATGTAAAAATAATAATATGAAATAAAAAAGATCAATAATACTATATAACAGTCAAAATAAGTAAAAAAAATGATAAATTGGAATGAAAGATAAACTATAAATTTTTTTGGCACTGGCTCAAGTCTCTCATGTCCACGTGGACAGCTGACATTATCACGCGATGTACTTATCGCGTCATGAAATGTACTATTTTGCTGAATTACAAAGTTGATCTAATGTATCAATACAAACGGCTAAGCGAGTTCCACCTTTTTGGCTCTATCTCAAGAACAATTGATAGTATGAGATATTGTTTAAGGCCAAAGGGTCTAGCCGGATAAGCAGAGCACCCATATGACGACATTTTCAAAACTTATGTTTTAATGGGCTTGAAGTACAAAAGAGCTTCATAAGTTTCACTGCTTTACTCTGCTGTGACCTTGATTATAAAGGAGGTAACTATGACTCATTCAATGTGACATCTCGGAAACCTAAAAGCTAGAAGTTTAAAACCAACGTGGGGTTTTCGGGGTTACCTTCAAGAGCATATTATATTTTTATGAGTTTTTATAGTTACACTCTTCGTATCTCAAGGCCAACGCGGAATACGGCAGTGAAATTCATATGAATCTTGTGAATACTTTTTATATCAAACCCATAAAGAAACATATTCGGATAGATCTTTTGTAGAAAATTTTTGTACGGTATCTCCTTGCTCGCTCCAGTTGGCTAGTCTAAGTGAGATTGGCCTTAGATTGGTTTGTCTATTTATTAATTTTAATAGACACACCAATGCTGCATATATTTATGTAAAACAAAAAGTGGTTTTATAAAATCAATATCAATTTATTCATAATACACATATATGTATAAATAATTTACAACAATCCATTTTAAGTAACATGCCTTTAAAAGTTTTATATAAAAAAATGTATACCTACTAGCACATAAATATATAATTCAAATATAATTTACATTAACGTCAATCACTTTTGCTACAATCAGAAAATCCTTTCTTTGTTCTTAAACTGTAATTTGGAATGGTCAGCTCATCCTTATCGGACGTGGAATGGTTGCGTATGGAGGTGGACGTTACCTTGACAGAGGACAAATCGTCAGCATTACTGAATAATCCATTAGACGTGTTAGAGCTAGAACTTGACTGATACGCCGTAGACTTAAAAATTTGCACCGGAGTAGAAGTTCGAGCTCTATTGTTATTAGCACTCGATACACTCGATTGATCCTCTTCGTTTCTAACATTAGTCAATTTCATATCTTCAGGTATATTGGTTTCGTAAAGAGATATGAACTCGGGCTGAGAGCGGTCAGTTTCGTTTTTATTAGATTTATTGCTAAAGGTGATTTTGTTAGCTAACACGTTAGTTAAAAACTCTTTCACAGTCATTGAGTTAGTTAACGATGTTTGTTGAACAGCGTTCTTTGAATTTTCATTAACATGACCTGAAGATAACTTTCGTTTTTCTCGTTTATTGGAGTCGTCCACTAACGATGACGTGGAATCTGATGCGAATACAGGAACGTCTTGACTAAAACTCCTGATTTTGAATTGCGTCATGCTACAGCTAGAAGTATTCGACGACGATGACAAAGCTAGTGTCTCTTTTGTTTTTTTTAATGTAGAGGAAGCCCATCCCATTCCGAGTTTTTTAAATGCATTTTCCAAGTCAGGATTAGAAGACACGCTCAATGTTTCAGAGCTTTCTTCCATATTTTCTTTATTTTTCAAAATCACACCGGACTTCTTTTTATCTTTTCTCGCTTTTGACAGAGCTATCAGCGACAAAGTTGACTCCGAGGATATTGTAGTCGAGTTTACATTAGAACCTGTATCGAATTTAAAAGGCTCGCTGATAATATTTCTTTTCAATAGTTCCGCAATAACATCAGGTAAACTGCCGTCAGAATGGAGGGAACTTAAATCATCGTTAACAGCTTCAGCCTTCGCGGCATCTTCGAGGTTTGAACCTTCATCGAGTCCAATATTGCATTGCTTAGCATAATCTTGAAGGCTAATAAAAGGTTTTAACATGATATTATTAAAGTGTTTCATATCCATCATACGTACTTTAGAATCATCTGAAGATTCATTAGATGATGATGCGAATCTTAGGGCCTTTTCAATATTTACATTTCTTTGCAATAACTCAAGATTAACTTGCTGTTCCTTGTTTTCGGTGCATCCATCAATCATAGTTTGAGTCATACTTGAAATATTGTCAGTTTCATCACCAAATCTTTTTGTTTTGTCAGGCATATCTACTTTAGTATCGTGGCGCGAAGATTGATTTTTAAGTTTTATACTCATAGGAGAATCTACTTCAATAACCGTTGATAGTTCATGAGGTATGACGGTTTCTTGTCCATTTTTGAGATGTCGAGTTAAAGCTGGAGGTGGCCTTCCTCTAGTCTTCGTGTCCATATGATCAGTATGTAAGATAGACCTAGGCTTTGTCATGTCATTTAATGAAGATGTTTTATTTGAAGGTGTTTTGAAAATGTTTGGTTTAGGAATGTCTTTTAGAAATGGTGTAAATTCTAAAGAATCTTTCTTATGTAAAGTTTTTTCATCTAAAGTTGGCGGTAATGTAAGTGGAGGTGTATCTGAAGGGGTTTGAGTTATTTCTTTGTCCTGAATGAACTCGTTTGGATTTACCCTGTGTGAGTCAGCATTTTTATCAGCATTTTTATCAGATTTACTTTCTGGTTCCGACGTTGAATCAGAAGTCGAAATTTGGCTGTAAACTAAAGATTTATTTCTTCTAACTTCTTCTAAAACTTTTGCTAAATTAGATAAACGTTTAGTACACCTATCAGTTAAATCTGCTATTTTTTCCATATTCTGAAGCTTATCTTCCGCTAACTTCATGAAATTAATTTCCGTATCTATGAGACCTTTTGTTTGTGTCGATATATTTGATGGTATTTGTTGCACATTCAGACGTTTAAGTAAAGCGCTATGTATTTCTGAATCCGACGACATTGATGTCATCATGTTTGGTGCTGGTAAATTTAAAGGTTTTCCTGGGTGTTTTGAATTTGAATTTTCTAATAAATAAGAATTAGTATTGGCCTGAATATTTCTAGTTTTACCGGCTTCTTTGCAATTTTTCATCGGCATTCGGTCTGTTATATCAGAACTAGTGCTATTTTTATATTCTGAATTTACGTATGATCTGGGCGTAGGAGAAGATTTACTTCTGGACCTAACATTTTTTGCTTCATTACTTAATACCTTCTTCTCTTCTCTTGTAGATGAAGATGTTGATGTTATTGTTTTAGTAAAACGAGCAGAACGTTGAGCGTCACATTTCTTTCTCTTCTGAAACTGTCTGGAAATATTAAGGGATTTAACCTTATGCAATGGTTTCTTTTTTGGTAATCTCACTGTTGTAATTGGCGCCTTTTCAATGCGACTCTCCGTGTGTTTTAAGCTTGTGCTCTGCCTAGTCCCTGGTTCTTCAAAGTGATCCTTTAAAATTTGTTTTCTAAGAATATTTTTTATTTGTTCTAGAGATATTTTATTATCTAAACATGACTGTCTTTGTGTGCGAGCGTTGTTACTTGGTAAGTTTATTATTGAGCTACCAGGTGTAGTAGGTATACTGCAGTCCTGATTTATTATTTCAACTGCTTTTAATCCTTCTTTATTTAGCGCTAAAAGTTTATGAACGTAATTCTTTAATACAGGGTTAATTTTCAATTCACTAGGTTTATTTTTTATCGGACCTTTTAAAACTTTGTGTTTAGATAACTGAGTCAAAGGTGACTTTGCATTGACTTCAACCAATTCTTTCGAAGATTTCGTATACAAGGAGCTGTTTGATCTTTTTCTATGAGATTTGGAGCAAATTTTAGTTTCATTACGACTTTTGCACTTATGACATTTACATTTATGCTTCTTGATTTCATTTGAATCATTAAATGATCGATTAATCCTCACTGTGTTTGGGGGAGTGTCGATTTTTTTTCTAGTTTGATATCTTTTATTACGCAATGTGCTCTTTACAGAACACGTGCAGTGTTTAGATTTGCAATCTTTATATTTTCTATAACTTCTTGTCTCTATCTCTTCGTATTGTGACTCTAATTGATGAATAGTATTTTCAGATTCATACATTTCTTCATGACTCAAAACATAGCCGTTTCTAAGAAATTTAGGTAGTATTAGTTCCGGTGGACTCATGTATGCAGTGGAAGTAGATGAGCTCATGTGCATGAAGACCGGTCGTTGTGTTGAAGAGTTGAACGAGGTTTGTGTATATGTCGAAGTGGCAGGTCTTTGTATAGGATCAGTTTTAGGCGCATCTATAGGATTTGGGTATGTATCTTGGAATGACGTGTGTACTGCTTTTTCGCACATATTATGAGTTTTAGATTGAACTTCATTTTGCTCATGTGATTTTTGTTCTTCTTTCTGTAATGTTGTTTCTGTGCAACTTTTTTCTGTGGTAGTCTCTTTATCGACCGTAACGTCAGAGGGTTTTGTGCACTCCGTACTTTCTTTTTCCATACATTTATCTGCACTGTTTATTTTATTTTCATCTACAATTGGGGCTTTTACAGGGGTTTCTGGTAGTACCACGTCTTTAACTTCCTTATTAATAGTCTTTTCAGCTTCTTTCTTCCTTAATTGTATAACGACTTCATAATTATCGTCTTTAATAAATCCAGAGGCACCAATATAGAATTTACCAGCCTCAGTTGCTCCTTCGTCTAACAGTTTAATGAATCCACCATCTGGGTTATCATTATTAGCCTTATTAGGTGCAGTTTTAAATGACGTAGTGGATGTGGCTGCTGATGTTTGCGCTAAATTATAACTTTCAATCCCAACATTGATACATTTACAGTTCCTCAGGTCTGTTAATCTGAAACAACATCTATATTAAATAAGAAAACATTAAAAACAAATTTAAATCTGACTCTTAACTTTATTATTATTATTTATATTATTACTTTTTGTCTAAAGTAGGCACTTAAAATTTTATGTAATATAATTAATCTTTTATCTTAAATACTGGTGTTACTATAAAATAAAATTTGAATCACTATTTCAATTAGCTGCTATTTAAATTATATTAAACATAAATATTCAAAATATTTTCTAGAACAAACCTTGGTGCATTGTGTCCAACTTCCTTGTCAATATCTAAAACAATATATAAATATATAAGCAACCATATCAATAAATAAAAAGCGTGAAAAAAACTATGCTAAATAGAACTGCTTATAAGTACAACTAATTTAAAGTACAAAAAATCTTAGCAATTCTAAAAAAACTTCATAACTTAAATTTAACAACCTTATATTTGTTGAGAATAATTATTTTCTAAAAGACGAAATATCTAATCTAGGACAAAAGACGATATTCACATTTACTTATTATTAAATACCTTTGTCTTGTTGAGTCTTTGATTGATTTTTGCCACAACTGCAAAACTCATCAGTTTTATCTTCCATGTTTTGTATACCTGTGTTATAATCGTTTCTCTTGTTTACATTTGGTTCCTCCGAGAAGTACATAGAAGTAATATTATCCCTGGAATAAAAAATGCCATAGATTTTATTATTTAATATAGCTAATATCAACATCTTTAAAAGATTTTTGGAATGTGTTAGAGTTCAACAGTTCCTACGCCTTTTTGGGTATTCATTACTTAAAACTTTAATAAGACTTTTATTTTAAAATAGTTTGAATTAAAAATCAAATTATAAATAAAAGTACATATATTAATCATAAACAGATTTAGGGGTATATGACATTTTAAATAAAACCTACCTTTTTTATTTTTTCCAAATTCATTTTGATTTTTGGTTACTTACGTATTTGAATGCTTTCAACCTTCATGGGAAAGACTGAGGTTTTAGACGCCTCAAAGGTACTAATATAATATTCAAAGCACATAAGATATTATAATATGCCTAACCAATATAGTATAAAAAAGATAGGACTAAACAAAAGACGTATAATATAAATTTACCACCAAGGCTTGTGCGCAGTAGAGGTCTGCCACATTTCAACATTTGCCATATAACAGCTTGTTACATTGTATGTAAGTCTAAGGAATAGAGAGGATTATAGGTAAAGGATACAGCAGGAGTATGTTGATCTAATAATTAGTACAGAATCCATTAAACCGAAAAAAAACCTATGTACTTTTTATGTTTCTAAAATAATTGAATTGGATTGTGAACCAGTACTCAGAAAACTTATACATTCGACATTCATTTTCATTTATACATTCATTGACGACAGTCTCTATTTGTAGTGACCCTACTTGCTGTGCCAGTGGTCGCGGGTTCGGATCCCGCTGAGGGCATTCATTTCTGTGATCAGCACGAATGTTTGTACTTCAGTCCCGGGTGTTTCTATTTACATTATGTATATATTTAAAGTTATATAATATATGTGTAGTGTATCAACTATCTGGTATCCATAACACAAGCCTTGTAGCTTACCATGGAACTAGATGGTGCTGTGTATTAATGTCCCAACATATATGTATATATTTATTTTATTCCATACTTTTAGTAAATACAGAACTTATCTTAGAATAGTATATTATACAGTTAAGTATCTATATAAATAAAAATGAATCACTCAAGTGTATGTACACGCATTACTTCCGATCGACTGCACCAAATTGGATAATTCTTTTTAATTTGTCTTTTTTATTTAATTATATTGTCAGGACAAGTTTTGTATAGAAGAAAATTAAAAGAAAAAAAAACTAAAATAATATTTTTTTTAAATCTCATGATCATATTTAGATGGAATTGGTTAAGAAGATAGTTTGAGACCCTGGAAAGGACATAGGATACTATTTATACGGAAATCATCCCTTAAAGGGGTGAAAATGGAGATGAAAGTTTGTATTGGGAAACAAGCTAGGGACGAACCTGAGCGAAGCGAGGATGAGCCGCTAGTAAATAAATAAAGTATTAAAGTACAATATAGAATAAACTATTTAACTTACCCATCCTTACTCACAGCTTTATAGACACCTGGAATGACAAAAATATATTATGATGAATATTTAGTAAAAAAATTGAAATTATCAGATAATAAAATGCCAAACTGTGTGTTTTAATATATCATGCCTTCAGCAACAGCCATATCAAAGTATTTTTTTTGCAAAGATATAGTTTATATAGCAGACAGTTTATCCTAATGAGATATGATGGGATGTGTGTATAGACTAACAAATTTTAAACTAATACGATTCGCGCACATAGTATAATCATCATCATCATCAATATATCCATTAACGTATGGTAGGGGTACCACAAGTCTTCCTGACCGATTCCGGTCACGGCGGCCAATCTCATTGAGACTAGCCAACTGCGCAGGAGATATTACAGTGCAGCACGTGTACGCGCAGACACAACGTGCACTCTCTAATCCTGTCACTCTCATACTCCGGCGGGACAACTGCTCGACACGACCGATGAGAGTTAAGGAGCAGGACCGACGGCTTTACGTGCTCCCCGAGGCACGGGGGTGAAACACCGCCAACTTTCCAACTCCGGGCTGTTACTGAGGCTTACTATATAGAAAGTCTCAATAATTAAACTTCGCCCGACCCCGGGGTCGAACCCAGGACCTCCGAGTGAGTAGCCGTACATGCTAGCCATTACACCATCGAGGCAGTTAATGGTACTATGTCAGAAAATTAAAGAAATGTAAACATATAAACAAAATTATAATGCAATATGATTGGCATAAGAATGTAACAAAATAACAAACCAATAAGACAAAATATATGTAAATTCAATTTTATTTACTTTTATATAAATAAACAACTTTAATTATAAAGGTAAATAAACATACCTTCATGCATTTGGTCAAAAGAAACACTTTTCGGTTCAACCATTACAGTTTTATCTACATTTTGGGATACTGTAGTACTGTCCTGATTATCGTTAATAGAGTCAAGATTTTTATGGTTTACAGATTTGTGAGAGACTTCCGATCTCTTATTCTTGCTTTTCTTGTCCTTTCTAGAGTTCAAAATCTTATAAATTATTATCCTCTCCGCATCTTGTATTTTAGAATCTACTTTAGACACACTTTTATCTCTTTCCAGACTAAGATTTTCCACAGAACTGGTTTCTGAAGAAACAGAAGATTCGATTTCTGATTCATTCTGAAGGATAACAGTTTCAACCTCTCTCTTGTTTGGTCGGTCATCATCTACTTCTTTTGTAGGTGGGGTGTGCTTATGTCGTGATCTGTACTCATGATAGCTGTCAGTCCCACTAAATTTCACAGAGTTTCCTTGTTTTCTTGTAATAGGTATTGTATGAATTGCAAGGCTCCCATCACTTTCCGGTACAGGCATCCAGGAATATTCAAAGTCTCTACCATCGAGTTCTTCAGTAATAACTGGTGATTTTGATTTGCTTCTACTTTTATCTAATACTGTTGATTTTCTTTTGGAATGCTGAAGAGAATAAATGTAAGTGTTAAAAAGTGAAATATAAAGGGCATTGCTATTGACCATTTCTAAAAGAAATTAGTTATGTTCAAATCAACATCAGAACTAAAAAAAATTTTTATGTTTTATGCATTTTGCTTTTGGTCATATATTTTACGTAAAAATTGTCAAGTACCTTGCAATTATGCTTTAAGCATTCTTTCTCAATTTTTTTAAACTCTTGTTGCAATTTTCTTTGATGTCTATTTTTTAACAATTGTTGTTGTTCACCATTCATGTACATTTTTCTCTAAAAATAAAAGAATAATTATTAATTAGTAAAATTCACATATTTAAAATTTGGGAGAGAAATAGTCCTTTCGTGATAGGGTAAGGTGTAAGCAATATTACTGAAGGACACATTGAATGTAGCAAGGGGGGTTAGTATATACAAATGTTGTTAAAATTTGCAATTATTTTTAGAAGTGGTAATCTATAGAGATTGTAGGAATAGTTGATAAAAACTTTAAAAAGAATTAGTACTGAGATGGCTTTTATTTAATTTTGTGTATTTAATATCGGGTTTGTCTCTGGGTTGATTCCCCATACAAACTATCATTCCCATTTTCATCCCCTTAAGGGATGATTTCCGGGATAAAAAGTATCCTCTGGCCTTCCTAGTGTCTTAAACTATCTTCTTACCAAATTTCATCTAAATCGGTTCAGTAGATCCAGAGATTACACCCTACAACATCACAAACCCATAAACTCACAAACTTTACCTCTTTATAATATTAGTAGTGAATTTTTTTAATTTTTTTTTTCATAAGAACCTTCTTCTGACAATAACAAACACAACAAAAAAAATTGTTTAATTTTTTTTAAATCGGTCCAGCAGTTCACGTTTGATGGCGTGAACAAGGGAACTAGGGATTCATTTTTATATATATATATATATATATATATATATATATATATATATATATATATATATATATATATATATATATATATATATATATATATAAAGCTAACATTAAATACTTACATTAGGTTTTGACCCTGTGTCTTTTGGGAGAGAGTTTAAAAAAGCTAAAGTATCTCTATATTCCTTGTCAACATTCTGCCTTGTTATTGCTATTTTATTCCTTAAATCCTCTTGCTTTTTGTTTAGTTGTTCACTTTCTATATTGCTAACACTATTCGTTTCTTTTAAAGCTTGTGCATATGCATCTTCATCAGTTCTATTGTCTCTATAAACAAATTTATCTTTGTCACATGGCATATCTAATATATCCCTTGTATTGTGGTTATAGACTGACACTGATTTCTTTCTACTTAAAGATATTTCAGGTTCCGTTGATCTTGAAGACTTTTCTTTTACTGTAACAAAGTGTAATGGTCAACTATTTAAAGAAAAGTGTGAAATAGATCTACATACTTAATATAAAGTACACTTATATTTCAATGTCATAAATAAATATAAAAGAATCTATGGAAGTAGTAAAATCGCAAATTTACATAAGTGTAAATAAGTCCTAAAATACATAAATCTAACACATAACTCTAGTGAAGAAACAGTGCAAAATATATATTTATCCACTACACATTACATAACAAAATACCTCAGCTATATTAAATAAAAAAAGTCATCTTGTCACCTGTTTGTCCACTAATTCTCTGATTACATAATTTACTTTTAAACTGAAATGGACCTTTAAAAATTTTATTTGCATGCACATTACTTTGATATAATTTTGGAGAAGTAGGTAATTCATTCAAAGGCAAATTAGAAAGTCTATGTGTATAATTTGAATGCTTGTAATTGGAAAAATGACTACAAAAATCAGTGTGTTCAGCTTGCCAAGATGGCACTGGTATAACTTGTTCGTCAAGCACATGGCAAACACTATCATATACACTACCATCAGCTTTTGAAGACCTAGTACGTAGAATAGTCTGTTTTATGCTTTGTAAATCTTCTGCTGGCTTTTTGTTTGGTTCAGGTTGTCTTAATTTTAAATTTCTATTTTGTAAATATTCTGAAACAAGACTTAACGAAGGCTTCATAGGAACAATATCTTCAGGAACATTTGTTAGCCCTCCACGGAGACTAGATGGCATCTCATCACTCAGTGCAAATAGGTTAAGTTTTTTATTTTTATCTGATTTTTCATTTTCATTAACAGTATCTTTAACATTATCCTCTTTTGGTAAAGATAATGCAGGTACATTATGTTCCCATTCATTTAGTAATTCATCACACTCCCATTGTGTACCCATATCAGCTTTTGCTTTACTAGAATTATTGTCTGTTTCTTTATTTTGAGTGTCCTTTTCCTTATTGATTTCATAAAAATTAACTGAATCTTTGCTTATAGGCTCTTCAGTTTTTTTTAAAGATTGTTTGGCCAAATTCTTCACTACTGAAGATTTTTCACGGCTTAGTTCATTCGCTATCTCCCTGAAATGCAAAACCATCAATGGTATTACAAATCTGTTTCAATAGAATTATAATACAAGTAAATATATTATGACTTTTAAAACCGACCTTGCTTGCAACTTCCGATCTAAAACCTTTTTTTGTTCATCTAACTGTGCTTGCCTTCTTTTTCTTAATTCAGCAACAGCTTCTTTGCCACGTAGTTTGGATAAATCTTTTTTCTCTACATCATCTACAAGAAATTATAAATAAGTATTTTTTATTCCTGTGAAATCTCATAAATTGTTAATAAGCAATCTTAAGCGACAATTTAAAATTATATTCCTTTTTACAAATAAAGTATTAAATCCTGAGAAATATTTAAAACATAAAACAGCTAATTTTATAAAAATAAATAAAACAGGTACCTTGTTGAATATCACATGCACTTTTGTGACTGGAACCAACATTTTCTAAGCTCTTAGCGTATAATAATTCTAAACGTTTAACTAATTTCTCTTGGCAATCAAGATATTCTTTTTCTTTTTGAGCATCAATATCTGTTACATGCCGCAACTTTTCTACCTTAGCGCGTTGTCTAATTTTCTTAGCTATGTCTTTTGATTGTTCCCTAACCTAAAATTAATTAAAATAAAATTTTGTTTCACCGGTGAAAGGTTTGTTTATTTTTAATAATATAAAACCTTACCTGTTGTAGTCTTAACTTCCGTCTTCGTAAAAATTCATTTGTTTTTAAAGTGTCAATGTCAGAAGCCATATCGCTGTCACTGTTTTATAAAATAGTTTATCAAACATCTATTTTACTAGAAAAAACTCATTTTATTTTAAAAAAGCTATGTTTATTCCTATCTAACAATCTTTAAAATTCAAACGTACGAATACGTCAAACTTCAGCCTTTTGTCCATGGATGACAAATAAAACTTTTGTCTTTGACATTTGACAGCGACAAATTACGTCATAGGTCACAGACTAAACTAATGTATTATATTTTATTAGATTTTTTGACTGAGTGCTTTAATCATTTACTGCTTTAAAAAGTTTACGATTTTTTACTTGTAGAGAAAAGTGTTTGAGATTTGTGGGCAACTATTCTGTGTAAGATAAATCTCACTTAGGAATAATAGCCACTAGCGACCACTAGCGACTTACTCTCGTAGTACTATTTACGTCGTTTCGCAAAAAAACACTTAGAAGTTAGATGGCAACCTACATCGTTAAGCGTTGTTCTCTCAGACCAATAAAATACTTTTTTATTGGTCTGAGGTTGTTACATGCATGTTGCTCCTAATACTTCTCGACAACCGAATGAATTATATTTCATTTAAATCTGTCCAGCCATTTTAACATCAATAAGTGACTAACATACACATTCGAACTTTCACTCTTATAATAGTAGTTACCGGACTACCGTGATTATCCAGGATGTGTCGTGACCATATCTTTATCGTCGCGCGAATTTTGTAAATATAAGAAAATTAATTTTTTAAACCAGGAATTTTTATTTTTTTCCTGACAAGTGATTACAAAATTAATAGTTGTTTGAAGTCTATTGTCAATCCCAGTTAATTATAAAACAAATAAACACAATAAATATCATAGTTAAAGACTGTTCAACTTTTTTAAAGATTACCATGGACAAATAGCGATTCAAACAATTTTGTTAAATGGTTTGCCTTGGCTTTGTTCTTAAGAAGTAATGATCCTATTATGATCAATAAGTATAAAGTACTAATAATTCAGCCCTTTTTTAACATTTCACTGCTGGGCACGAACCTGCCTTTACTACAAGGGGGATCAAGCCATAGTCCAACAAATTGACCAAATGCGGGTTGGCACTTTGCGGACTACAGATGACTATCGAAAACTTCCTATGTTCTCTTAGACATGACTCATGAGGGTTTCCTCACGATATTTTCCTTCACCGTCAGACAGTTGAAAATGATTCGCACATAAAAATATCAGAAGGGCGAGACCCGGGATTTGAACCCGCTTCACTCGGTTTCCTAAGCGAGCGCGTTACTACTGGACTACACAATTGCCTCCCAAATAAAATGCCAATAGGATGTTGTTCATGTAGCAGCAATTGAAGTAGTAGTAATTGTCTAAAATAGGATTCGCACCATTGCAATCGAGTGGACCATTTACTAATGGATAGACTACTACTTACTACTTCCCTATGGGCTACTACCTACGACTTCAACGTCGATAAATTATTAAATGTCTAGGTGGATACCTATGTTTAAGTTACATATTTTTAGAATGATAGTTCGGGTTTATCAGGGTTTTAAACTTTTTGAATATAATTAAAATTCATCATATTTTTTTGGTGCATTATCTAAGTGAACAAGAACTTAGTTAAGTACACAAAAAATAAAATGTAAATAAATACGAATGTTCGTCCAGTGGTGTCGAAATTCGACCATAATCATTATTGAAAATTTGAAGAAAACATATATGAAGAGAATTTACCTACATACCTAAAATTAAAAATAAGAATGAAATATTCTTTAATGAAAATTTTTCATATTATAAAAATTATATTTTAGTGTATGATGCACAATAATTTTTGAAATTATTAGATATAGTTTAATTCTATAAAATATAATAAAGGTAAAAAATTACATAATTTATTCTATCAGAATAATCCTTTAATCAGGCACTTTATTTTAAAAAATCTGTAAATCTATATGTAGATATTTTATATACAAAAAGAAACTCTTTCCAAATTTTATTTATATTTTATTGATAACACTCATGTTTAGCTACAAATAAAAAAAGCTTGTCATTATCCATAAACAAAAAAAAAAGAAAGTCGGTTGATAAACAAAGGTAAAAACTGTTTTGTCTTTGCCTATTTACATATAAGATATTTTAAAAATAAATGATTCACATGCATGTTTATATAACTATATAATATGTATTAACATTTTCTATTAGTCCTAATTACAATATAATTTCTAACATGATTACCACTTGTCTTACGGTGAAGGAAAACATCGTGAGGAAACCTGCATATCTGAGAGAACCTAGCAAGTTTTCGAAAGACATATGAAGTCCGCCAACCCGCACTTGGCCAGCGTGGTGGACTATGGCCTGATCCCCCTCGTATTGAAGAGTGGCCCGAGCCCAGTAGTGGGACGTTAAAAAAAGGGCTGAATACATTAGTCCTATGTCTATTACATGTTCTTCACCGAGATCTAAATATGCTACATTACTTTATTCATCGGCACTTAATACACTTAAATAGACCAAGCTTCCTCCAGTGGTATTTTCATGTATGTTATACTCGTACATTGGGTAGTTAATATTAGTATCTGCACTAGAGATGGGCCGAATGTGGTTTGAACCGAATACGAACTTCGGCCGAACATTCGGTGAGAATAAAAAAACTGCCGCACTTCGGTTCAACTTCGCCGCGCTTTCTCAAGTCCTTACATGTCGTGTCACAACACGTCGTAACACTTTAATAATTAAATATACTTAATGTTTATGAATGTTTAGTTTGTGAACTCAAGACGTGTTTTATTTTCTTCAATTAACGAATTGTAATTAAGATGTTTGTTACAAGAATACTACCTAAGTTTATTTCTTTTTGCCTGTTTAATTAGGCAAAAATTTTTGAGACTGTTAAATTAAGAAGAACTAATTTAATTTTTTATCGCATACTTACGTTTTAAGGTTCAAATGTTCTTATCTCAAATAAATGATCATGTAATTTTCGGAGTTTTTAGGGGGTAATTTTCAGCCTCCCGAGACCATTAAACATAAATTTCTTTGGTTATTATATGTATTTTGTAGATTACATTCCCCTAGTTTCATAAAAATTAAAATAATATTGCAGAAATTATAAAAACAAAAACCAACAAACAATTAAAAAATGAGTTTTTTGCAAATAAATATCTTGAAAAGTTTGAGGTTATCGTAAAAGGTATCATCTACAAAAGTTGTAGATTTTTAATAGACCTACAACTTTTGAACAAAACATTTTTCGATAGGACGTCATAGTAAGCCGGAAATTGGAAAAAAACTATTTTTTAACGCTCTTCATCCCCCCATTTCTCGGGGGTAGCTGGAAATCGGGGGCATTTTACGGATTTTTGTTCCTTATATACCTGCTAACGTTTTGAAGATATAACAAGTTCTGGTATTTTTTTTTGTTTCCAATCCGAATTTCGATCGGATTGTTATGACAGACATGCTTTCTAATAATTTCAGTCAAAATAGTGCAAGTAGGTATTTTTTTCTATTCCCGTATGTTCGGCATGCAAACCGAATTTCGGCCGAATGCCGAAGTTCGGTTAAACTAAATGTAAAACGAATTTCAGCCCATCCCTAATCTTTACCTCCTCCTCCTACACCTATACCCAAAACATTTTGCTTCCCTATATCCAGATCAGCTACATTATTTTTTTTATTTGCATTTAGGAGATCCAAATTGATACCTCCTCCAGAATTCGATGAATCGTGGTAGCCACCCTTTGACGCTCCACCTTGAGTGGTACTGTCTCTTCCTCCTAACCCGATACCCAAAAGTTGTGTTCTGCCAACATCAACATCCAAAATATTATCTTTTTTGTCTAGATTAAGAATATCGATATCAATTAATCCGCTATCTGAATTAGAGTTAGCTGGTTTGTGCGGCATTGTTGGCGAACCTGTATTTCCATGACTACCATGACTAGGAGGATAATCTGGAGAACTGGAGTGAGAGCAATAACATTTGTTCTGAGCTGCCTGTGTTGAAGTATACACTAAAGCATTTACTAATTTCATAATTAGTTCTTCAAAGTTACTTGGATACGGAGTATGATGGCTCGAGGGTGTTGGAATTTTCTCCTTTTCCTCCAAAGATCGTGATAGACATATAAGTGATAATAGATCTTCGCATGTACAAATGTATGGATCTTTATGTACGTTATTTAGATTGTGCATTCTACCATAATATTGGGCTTGAACCTGTTAAAAAGTTTTAAAACATAAATATATTTTTTTAATATTTAAAAAATAAATAAAGATAATGGAGGTCACATTTGATAACATTATTTGATTTGATTGATACTAATTATTTATATTTGATAATTTAACTCACCCCGACTAAAGCAAATATAAACGTGAGAGCTATAAACTTCTTTACGCTCATTTTGTAAACCGTTTCTCAAAATTTCAAATCATGACCTATATATAGGCTTAAAGCGTGAAACAATTACAATAATATTTCTTTAAATTGATAAGAATACCTTTGTGTGACTTATACCTACTGATCTATATTACGTCATTGCGTAATTACGAGGCTTACGAATAAACTTTAATTGGACATCTGAGCACGTAGCTATTATTGGTTTTATCTTCTTTTACAAAAATTACCTACATTTGCTGTGAATAAAATCTGGGTACTAAACAATTATTATAGGGATATTAATAATTTTAAGATGAGCTTTCGATCATCTACACTAATATAATTGACCTATATAAATAATAATTACTTTCAGTAATAATGATTAAGTGATCTCTACCTTCATGTATATAGAAACAACAGATAAAGTTAACTTGTCGATAATAATCTAATAGTTTGAATATCGTGGCCAACACGATTAGTATATTAGGATTCAGTATATATGTAATTCATTTTCTATACATAAAGTGCATATTCTAATCTAAAAATATTTTAATAGTCAAATGACTTAAAATGGACACAGGGCCTAAACAAAGGCGACATATTAATCCACGTTACAAAGCTAATTTGTTTTCTATACTTACTTTTGGGTATGCAAAAATACTCTTTAAATTATAGTATATATACTATACCTACATTTTCTTCATTTATGTACTTACATTGTTTAGATGGACGCTTGAGACCTTTATGTTGGGATATAGTAGAGATATAAAAGAAGAAGATCTATATGCTCCGTTACCGGAACATCGATCAGACATTTTAGGTAGAGTCAGTCTTGATTATTTAAGATATTGTAATTTTAAATAAGTAGGTATATTAATATAATCGTTAACAGTAATCCTTTGTCTGTCTTTATAAATACTTTCTTTTTTATTTTATTTAATCTTTACGTTTTTATTTTACAGTTTCGTTTAAAAGATAAAATGTCCAAAGTTTAATTATTATCGTGTTGCCAGGTAATACTCTACAAAGTGCTTGGGAACAAGAAGTAGAAGCCAGTAGGCTTCGCAATGATAGCAGCAAACCTAAATTAATAAAAGCATTGATCAAGGTTTTCGGCTCTGAACTAATGTTATATGGTTTAATATTAGCCGCAATGGAGTTCTTAATCAGGTTATTTTAAGAATAGCTAACTTTGAACCATCTTGTTAGTGTAATTGCTATTCTTTTTTTAAATAAATTTTATTTTTATTTATATTGTTAAAATGCGGCCACTACTTCAAAACAACCACTACTTACTTATAAAAAATTCGTAGAATTTTCAAATAGGGCTCATTTTTTTCGTCTTGAACTCTACTTTTTGAAAAAATAAAAACATTCTATAGTCTTCCTGCAAAAACACACTTAAAAATTTTAAAAATTGGAGAAATCGATAATTTTTACTTTGTAAATTACTTTTTTTTTCAATTATCATTGAAGAAGTGTACTTTATTGACCAATTTTTAATAAACTCATTACACCAATGTATTTTTCGAGAAAAAATGAAAAAGATGGTACCTTAAGTTTTTAATTTGACGCTTATTTTAACCATTAACATTCCAACTTTGCAATTGTGAGTCGTGAAAAAATAATAAAAGTTGGAATTCACGTAAAGTATACCATTGCTTTTGTATTATAATGCCGTAGAATCTATTTATGTTATTATTTGTTCGAATTTATTGATATCTTATTAGTTTTTGATCGATTTTGGAGTTAAATTTATTGTTTTTTTCTGAAAAATTTGATTTTAAGGTAATTACAGAAAGAAATGAAATTAATTTATAGTCTAATCTTGTTTATTCATTAATTAAAAATATAATTTAAAAAAATAGGTTGATATTTACAAAATGTAGTCATAGTTTTGTTAAATCCATACAAAAATGTTAAAAAAATATATTTTTTTTTTTTTAAATGCAACGTAGTTATAGTATTATTTTAGCATGAAATCCTCAATATTCCCTTGAGGCACTTGTTCAATTAGCTCGAATGCATCTGTCTTTAACATTTTTGTATTGTGTGGAATAAAGAAAAATTAACTTATTTGCGGTATAGCTATAATGTATTAAATACTGTAATTTGATTTGTAATAAGAGCACTTGTTAAGTTTATCCCGGCAATGCTCTACTAAGCAGAACTGCCTTCTGAGCCAAGGTAGCTTTCTCAAGGATTGACTCACTGACTATTGTTAAGTTAAATTGACAATTCAAAAATACTCGTATAAATCTAATTCAATAAAGTTAATTTTTATTGCATCATTCACAATTTTTTAGCTTTCTAAAGGGCATTTTAAATAAAACTATCTTTTCGGACTTTTACGCGAAATCATTTTAATTTTTGGTTCCCGACGTTTCGAATGCTTTACAGCAATCATGGTCACGGGAGCGACAAGAGAAAGTTTCTCAAGAGCTCCAAAATTGATGTGTGCAAGACGGCCTTGATTAGTATGTACTAATTAAACAATATTTGTATTAATTCTTTTCAGATTGCAGCAACCATTGTTTTTAGGTCTACTGCTTCGCTACTATAGTCCTGCTCAAAATTTGTATAACACTACGTAAGTAATATTTTTGTATGTTTTCCTTTAGAGTGGCATTTTAGCAGAATTTAATTATTAAATAAAACTAGTTTTTTTTCTAGATCTAATTCTACTTATCTCTCTCGACTTCATAAATATTATGATGTCACTGGTGGTTTATCTTGGGGGGAAGCTGTATTTTTTTCTTTTGGTGTAATATTTTGTAGTATGATAAATGTCATGGTCCAGCACCCGTTTATGATGGGTGTAATGCATATAGGTATGAAAATACGAGTTGGAATTTGCAGTCTCATTTACAGAAAGGTGTGTCTTATTAAATATCACATCAGTTTTATATATAATTAACTTATATAATTAAGAGTCTAGATTAAAAAAATATAATCATAGCTTTACCTTGGACAAATCTATATTATAGACTTTAAAAGTTAATCTTCAAGCGATGTCTGAAAATAGTGGAGGGCTTGTTGTAAATCTAATGGCAAATGACGTAAACCGTTTTGACTCTGGCCCTCTTTTCATACATTACCTTTGGATAGGGCCACTGGAGACTGTGGTAAGACATGCGTGATACAAAATATAAAATTTTTAGCTTTTCCAAAATTACATATTATATACCGGAAGGCTAATACAATTGCATTTTGCAGCTAATAACATTTTATTTATATCGAGAGATGGGTATATCAGCAGTATATGGGGCTCTGATTGTCATGGCGGCTGTTCCATTTCAGGGTAAGTTAAATACGTTTAACATTACAGAACCTAGATTCATGAAATTTTAATATCCACTAAGTTATTTATATTACTTTATAGTATTTCTTGGTACCCGCACGGCATATTATAGACGTAAAACAGCGATGAAATCTGATGAAAGAGTAAGATTGATGGAAGAAATTATAATGGGCATTGAGGTGATAAAAATGTATACGTGGGAACAACCATTTAGAAAGATTATTGATACTGTTAGGCGGTAAGATATTTTCACAGAGTGGATAATAATTACCAAGCGAAATTATTAAGTAGACTATTCTAATACTACTTTCTTATGTTTACGCGAATATTTGACATTTTAAATAAAACTATCTTTTCGGATTGTTCGCGGATTTATTTTGATATTTGGTTGAATATTGATTTTTTTGAAATCATTTTTGTAAAATAGTGGGTAGGCACTGTCTGTTACAAGTATAAAGCGCCTTTGAGACGTCTATAGCCTTAGTCTCTCCCATGACCACGATTGCTGTAAAGCATTCGAAACGTCGGGAACCAAAAATCAAAATAAATCCGCGAAATAATGCGAAAAGATAGTTTTATTTAGACTATTCTAATTAATGATTAGCATTCTCAACATAAAGAAAAATAGCTGACATGATGGCACTGATATATTTATCAATTAGTCAGGACATGGATTTCTTTAATATTGAGATTTTACAAAAGGAATTGTAAATAATATTCTTTTTTTCATTAGACAGGAGATGTATTATATCAAGATGACTTCGTACATACGAGGAGTGGTGATGTCATTCATAATGTTCACAGCACGGTTTAGCATTTTTATTACTGTCCTACTCTACGTGATGTACGTAAATCGTATCACAGTGGAGAATGTTTTCTTTCTCACGTGTTATTACAACATTATGAAGCAAACCATGACACTTTTCTTTCCACAAGCCGTTGGACAGGTACGTAAAAAAATATTAAATATCTTAGTACCGAATGTAAAAAAAAAAAATAATAAAAAAATAATTGCTTGTCGTAACTGTGTCTTGTAAATATACAATTTACGTATAATTTACAAAATGTAAACTTATGTGTAGGTAGCGGAAATGAATGTTGCTGTGCAAAGAATAAATGAATTCTTATTAATAGAGGAGTCTCACTTACCCGCTAGGGATCATTCAGTAGATATCACACAAATTGAAGAGAAACCCAAGAAACGCGTTTTCATACCACGTAAGCAGCTACAAGTAATTTATATGTATCAAAGTTACTTTTCAAATAGGCGTAGATAACTCATAACCCTAATCTCAAACTATGAGATAATAAGAGTCAAATGCTCAATTTAAACCAATTTTTACATATCTACCTACATATAAGTCATAACTCATAAGATATAAGCTAAACTACTTCCAAGTAAATCCTGAGCGCCCACCAGTCAAACACTCAATGCGAATTGAATCAAATGCATCTACATCGAAACCCCAAGATAAGATCAAAGGTAGCTTTAACCATTTTACTGTTATTAATGAGAAATGCCTAGAATAAGTCAAACATTAACAATATTAAAAACCCTATAATAGGAATTCACAAAGATCAGATTGCTATAAGATTTGATGAAAGCTGCAGCCGTTGGATAAAGTCGTCGGATAAAAATGATGTCATCAATATTAACTTAAAAGTAAGAACAATATTAACATAATTTAAACATTTAATCGATTAAAACTATTTGTACTTAAATTAATGCGGAGTTCGAAATCATTTCATTAGGTGTATAGTGGTTCATTGACAACGATAGTTGGAGCGGTTGGATCTGGTAAATCGACATTATTACACATGATGCTCAGTGAGCTTCCTTGCTTAACTGGTAGTATGGAAGTTACAGGCAGTATGAGTTACGCTAGCCAGGATCCATGGCTTTTCGTTGGTGAGGTCTTACTTTCATATCTCACTTAGTGCATTAAACCGCTATCTAAGGTATCTATTAGAAATTAACACTGAGCTATACATTTTAAGCCTCAAAATTATTGTTGAAAGGTTCAGTGCGTCAGAACATCTTATTTGGACAGCCCTTTGTGAAGTCACGGTATATGGAAGTATGCAAGGTGTGCGCACTCGAAAGAGATATTTCAATGTTTGTTCACGGTGATAAAACCATTGTTGGGGAACGTGGTGTATCTTTAAGTGGAGGTCAGCGTGCAAGAATTAACTTAGCTCGAGCAGTTTATAAAGAGGTAATTTAGCTTCATTTTTTACGTAATATCTACTACATCATTTAAAATTAATTTTATTCCAGGCTGATATTTATTTGCTTGATGATCCATTGTCAGCAGTTGATACACAAGTTGCTAGGCATATTTTTGAACATTGCATAAAAAGGTAGATTTCTTCCGGTTTACGCATGTTTCATTGTTCAGACATAGCCTTCGAAAAGTAATATTTTTAAAATTTACAGATACTTAGGAAATAAAACTGTCATATTAGTAACACATCAACTGCAATTCATAAAATCTGTTGACCAAATTGTTATAATGGATAAAGGCACAATTCTTGCTGAAGGAAGCTACGACGACTTAAATGTAACATCTTCATTTTGTTTTTATTCTTATTATATTCTTTGGAAAGAATAAGTTCATTACTGTGGCCACTTACTATTTCGGTAAATAACGAATTTTACAGAAAGAAGAACTAGGAATCATACGATTGATGCGAGACAAATCGCAAGAATTGCGAAAAGAGGATGTATCGTCTCCAAACGTAATGCAAGCTACAAGTGGTGTTAGCTTAAAACGTTCACATTGGTCTCATTGGTCCATGATCTTTAACATTACAGTAATTTTTACATTAACCATTTACTTAAAGATATCATGTGTGCATTTATAAGTACGTTACATTAATGACTCAATAATTACATTAAAAGACCTTTACAGGATCAACATCAGGATGCTGAAATTCAAACAATAGGAAGAGTGCGAGGATCTGTCTACAGAGACTTCTTTTTGGCCGATACTTCTTGCCTTTTTTTCTTTATTGTCCTATTAATGTTCTTTTTAGCACAATTCTTTGCCAGTGCAAGTGATTACTGGATTAGTCTATGGTACACTCAGCACATTTTTATACGTACTTATAAGCACACTAGCGACTCACCCTCGCTTCGCTCGGGTTCGTCCTTAGCTTGCATCCCAATACAAACTTTCATCCCCATTTTCACTCCCTTAAGGGATGATTTCCGGGATAAAAGTATCCTATGTCCTTCCCAGGGTCTCAATCTATCTTCTTACTAAATTTCGTCTAAATCGGTTCAGTAGATCCAGAGATTACCCCCTATAACCTCACAAACTTTACCTCTATAATATTAGTAGAGATGGATAGGTCAATAAATATTATAAAGTATATCTTGTATATATTCTATCTTTTTATAATTTCTAGGAGTCACGCAGAGGACCATTTAACTGGTGATGCTACGATGGATAATTTGCTATGGTCGCAGCATGGATTGAGACGTAAAGATTTTATTAATATCTTTGGTGTTTTAACAATTGCAACGGTTGCCGTTGCTTTGATACGAGCTTTTTTATTCTTCACACTATGCATGAAATCTTCAATAAAGTAAGTACATATGTACATTTTTGAACGTCCTTTGAAGTGAGTAGTTTTTATTCTCCTTTATAAGACTTTCTAAATATATTTTTTATTATATAATACACAGTGGATAGTTTCAACTAATTAATTGTCAAGAAAACTTTTTTCTACACTTTCCATTTTGCAAACTTATTGCATAAATATTTGTAGATTACATGATATGATGTTCGAATGCATTTCTCTTTCACCTATGAGTTTTTTCCACGCCAATCCATCAGGAAGAATCCTGAATCGTTTTAGTAAAGATATGGGCTCTGTTGACGAATTACTCCCACAAGCTATGTTAGATTGTCTACAAGTAAGGCTACTTCAAAAACTTCTTTTATTGAAATATCTCTAAATAACTTGTATGTATCTATTTGTAAAGTAGCATCCTTATCTGACCTCCTCTTTAAATAAAGAAATAAATCAAAACTAAATTAATAATAATTTCGACCTTACTTGTTGTGCCAGCGGTCGCGGGTTCGAGTCCCGCTGGGGAAATTCATTTGTGTGTTGAGCACGAATGTTTCTACTCCAGTCATGGGTATTTATATTTATAATATGTATATGTACATATATATTTAAAGTTATATATGTGTAGTGTATCAACTGTCTGGTATTCATAACACAAGCCTCGTAGCTTACCATGGAATGTCCCAACATATTTATTTATTTACTAAATTGTCTTCATTGAAGTACCTCAATAGAAGATTAATAATTAATTAATAATTATTATTAAAATGACCGAATGTATAACTGAATATAAACCTTCAGATAATGTTGACCTTAGCTGGTGTTGTCGTGGTCATTGTGATGACTGAAATGGCTCTACTAATACCAATTGCCACAGCTCTTATCATATTTTATATTTTCCGTTTGATTTACGTTCGAACGACTGGTGCTATCAAGCGCCTCGAAGGGATAAGTTAGTACAAATCACGTACAAATATAATTGGGGTTAGATACATACGATGTGATCGATCTTTAAAAAGTATCTATACATTTTTAGCACGAAGCCCAGTTTTCGGGCATGTGAATGCAACAGTATTAGGACTACCTACTATCAGATCTTTTGGAGCAGAAATGCTTCTCGCGAGGGAATTTGACCGACACCAAGATCTCCATAGTGCCGCATGGTATCTATTTATCACTTGTAGCCGCGCTTTTGGATACTTCCTTGACATAATTTGCTTGTTATTTATTATATGCGTTACTCTCAGCTGTTTAATGAAAACAGGTTGGTTTTATTTAAAGTTTTAGCAATTATATATAATTTTCATAACCACTTTGATCGATATTACCAAATGTATCTTTCTGGCTTTAAAGATATTCTAGTACAGCAATATAATGTTCTAAAATATTGACATATACACAAAATAGAGATGGAACATAATGAAAATATTTTGGACGATACTTTTGTATTTTATTTTAATAATTTAAATAGATATTGAAGGAAGCAATGTTGGTCTCATTATAACTCAGTCTATATCATTGACTGGTATATTCCAATGGGGCATGCGACAGTCCGCGGAAATGGAGAATCAGATGACAAGTGTTGAAAGAGTTTTAGAATATACAAAACTACAAAAGGAATCTGCTTCTTCTACGGTATGCTTTTCTTTATTCTATAATGGCAATCAAGTAATGGCAATTTCAGTTTTAGCCAAAATCGACCTATAACTCCCCCTTCCCAACTACATAAACTTACTTAAAAATTTCACCTGTTTATCAAATAATAAAAGTTATCCAAACGAATCTAGATTAAGACCTATTAAAAATACACGTGTGTGTGTTCGTATGTACGCACGTAAGAAGTTATACTTCTTTGGTGTAACAGAACAAAAATAGCTAAAGATTTCATCCCGTATGTCACAACTCTCTGTTTGTAAAAAGAATGCAGCTAACATCATCATGTCACTTTCAGCTAACTTCATCTTGTCGCTTTTTGGCTGTCGGTGTGCACACGTATCGTAAAAATTTTACTCTCATATTTTTTCCAAATGTGCCAAAAGAAGTATAACTTCAAAATTATTGAAAATAATTCTTAATATTTCCGCAACTTTCATTGCATGATTACAGCTCAATTTAAAATTATAGTGAAAACACATTTACGTTTCAGACACCTGATCAAAAACCTCCAGAAGACTGGCCAACTGAAGGAGCAATAAAATTTAACGAATTGAGTTTAAAATATGTTCCTGACGGCAATTATGTCCTTAATAAGCTGCACTTCAATATTCTTCCTCGCGAAAAGGTTAATATATGTTAATCTAAAAATTAATTTACTTAGAAATACCATACCACTAGCTCGATCAATTCGATTTGTGCCTTCGGGTACAAGATTGTTAAATGCGATAAAAAAAAGTATATTAACTATTTATCATTTATTACTTGAGATTCTTTAAAATAAAACTGAGTTTTATTTTAGTTGTTTCAATAAGATGTAGGTAAATCTCAGTCAATGTGTTCCCATATTGGGTTTAAGGGATATATATATATATATATATATATATATATATATATATATATATATATATATATATATATATATATATATTACTCTGCCCATGATGAACTGTGGAAGAATTAAAAGAAAGAGATATCATTTTATGTAAAAATGAAGCTGATAATAAAATATGTAATATCACTAATGTTATAAATATGAAAGTCTGTGAACTAGCAAATGAGTAAATGTATGAAAATGTATGGACATGTTAGTTACTTCTTCTGGCTTACGGCTAAACAAAATTCGAATAAAATTGTGGTTTAAGAAGTTTTTTTTTATACAAGTCTTAGAATAAAATTCTAAATAATGATAATAAAATACAGCTAGCTTATATTATGCATTAACAAAAAGGCATAGTTTTAGATGACGAACCTAACAATAATAAGGAACCTTGTGTGTAGTAGTTATAAAGAATTATTTGTTTATAGATCGGCATAGTTGGTAGAACTGGAGCAGGCAAATCTTCAATAATACAAGCATTATTTCGCTTAGCATATTTAGAAGGAACGATCACAATCGATGGCATCGATATAACATCTATAGGCTTAAAGTATTTGAGACAAAAAATATCTATTATACCGCAGGTAAAAATAAAATAATCGTAAGTAAAAATTCAATGAATCCATGCACAAAAAAATAACAGGAGAAAACGGTTATTATATAATTTTTATTTATTTTTAGGAACCTGTCTTATTCAGTGGAACTTTAAGAAAGAATTTAGATCCATTTAACGAGTACACCGACGAACTGCTACTTCGAGCTCTAGACAAAGTAGAACTTTTGACGGAAGATGAAGGCATTGGTAAGAATTAACAATAATGCTAAATAATAAGCCTAATCAATTATAAGAACAGCCTAATACGTAATAAATAAGTATTTTTAGATAGAGATCCGATTTTAAGACTACCAAATTAATAAATGTATAGTACATGAGTAGAGTAAAATATTGGTATTCAAATATTAATTTCGTTAATATAATATTTTAGTTACCCACATTATATAATAAAAATGACATGCTGTTTATTGGTAGGCATTAAAGAACGGACTGGACTGATATTACAACTTTTGAATGAACTCAAAGATTAAAAATAAATTTATTAAAATAGGGACAACATTTGCAGAGTCAGCCAGTCTATTATACATATAATAAAATTCTAAGTCGAATCTGTACATAAATATTTTTTGGAAAATCTTATTGAAATAGTCATTATTATCGTAACAGAAGCCGAATCTATAGTTTTTAGAATTTCTGTCTGTCTGATACATAAATATATACTTATTATTTTAGAAGCTCTCTACAAACAAGTATCAGATTGTGGAAGCAACTTTAGCGTTGGGGAGCGTCAACTAGTGTGCTTGGCTCGCGCTATTGTCAACAACGACAAAATACTACTTCTAGACGAAGCCACAGCCAATGTGGACGCACAAACCGACGCACTCATACAAAATACTATTAGAGAATACTTTCAAAACTGCACCGTACTGACTGTGGCACACAGACTGAACACTGTTATAGATTCTGATAAGGTATTTACATATTTAGTCATTATATGTCATTAGGTCTTGTTATATGCGTACAAAGTTGTATCTAAATGGTTCATTTAAAAGCCAAATAATAAACAACTGAATTTTAGACTTCTCTTTTATATAAGTATTCTCTTTTTTTACTACATGTATTTTAAATTTTAGCAAAAAAAAACACTTTAGCAAAAATTTTAACATTTTTGAGCTATTGTTAGGAGAAAAATGAATTGACGACTTATGTTCTTCGAATGTATCCACTCAAATAAATAATTTAATTCCTAGATTTTAGTGCTGGACGCGGGAAATCTCGTCGAATTCGACCATCCACATGTACTATTACAAAATAAAAAGGGATATTTTCGTAAAATGGTTTCTGAAACTGGCCCTGGCATGGCCAAGATATTACACAAGCTTGCGGCTGAAGTAAGTCCCAAGTATTTCTTGGAATTAAATTTAATTTTAATAGCCACGCTCACTATACATATAATAAAATTCTTAATCGAATCTGTACATTAAATATTCTTTTGAAAATCTTATTAAAATGGATTATAGATACTGAGGCCGAATCTATAGTTTTTAGAGTTTTTGTCTGTCTGTCTGTGACCGCATCACGAGAAAACCACAGGGCAAATTTTGATGAAATTTGGTATGATGATAGCTGGTTATCCGGGTCAACTATAGGATACTTTTTATTGCGGGAACATATCTCATTTCTGAGAAATCTATATTAAACGTTAAAACGTATCTAGGGACGAACCCGAGCGGAGCGAGCGTGAGTCGCTAGTTAATCATTAATTACCACAACTAATGGAAGTTTTTTACATATTAGTAATTTTTTTACAGAACTACAATAAAATAAAACAAGACGAATAATGTAAACGATATTTTTAAATATATTTTACTTCTACAAATGGAGTGTTTACTGTCTTATTTCTCTAAGTATAAAATTAAGATACTTCATCCAAATAGGATAAGCATGTAAAATTTTATTTATTAGTATTATAAGAGACTTATAATTTATAACAAACAAAACTATTTATATAATCATATAAATTTATATAATAAACTCAAGTCTGACGAATATACAGAGCTAATAAGCTAATATATATCGCCAAAATAAATGTCAAAGGTACTAAAAATCTACTATTTTTATACATGATTTCTTATTATTGCTACTATTCCCGATTATGCCAAACGGGTCGTTTATGAGCATTTATATACATACCAAAGTATCACTTAATATATCATGCTATAAAACAAGTAACATTAATATATGCACAAAATCTAACAATTTTCGATATTAAATTTTGCCTCCACTCTCAATAATAAATTTTAAAAAAATAAGGATTTTATTATAATAAAAAAAAAATTTTATTAAATCCTTTCACCAAAGGTTGTCTGATAGAGATTGCTTTAAGCTATAATAAGACAGTCTTTGTATTTCTAATGTAATTTCTTAGACAAACTGTACATAGTGGCCTTATATTGTGTGTTCAATATACATTAATAAATAATTAAAATAAAAATAACAATTACATAAATACTGGTGATGTGTAAAACTAATCAATAACTAAAAAGCGCTCACTATACAGTCTCTATGTTGCAATTGAGACTCGCTAGTTGAAGATCCATCCTCTTTTTAAAGTCTTGAATAATATTGTCCATGCGTCTGTAAACAAAGTATATTTTATGAATTACGTATATCCTTATACATGGTGTAATATGTTTGGATTATAAATTATTTATTAAGAAATGTTTATGTAAAATTCATAAAATGCTTACACAAATTAAAACAAAAACTCCTTAAGCAAAAAGAAAAATGAAGTAATGGAAAATTTTACAATTTTACTGAAAAATACTTATTTAATATTATAAATGTGAAAGTTTGTAATTATAGATGTTTGTTACTCTTTCACGCCAGAACGGCTGAACGGATCTGGATGAAAGGCACTGAGACAGATTATCGCGGTTATATAGTATGTCTGGAATAACACATAGGCTACTATTTATTCCAGAAAAATGTATGGTTCCCGTGGGATAAATTTGTTTTTGTTTTCCAAAAGTTTGTTTTTGTTTTCTAGTCAGGTATAATATTACATTCGCACAGCGAATTCATTAGTCGCACTATCTGTACACGTCACCGAATCGCTTATAAAGTTGCTGAAATTTCCTTTTTTTTCGTATTTTGGCTATATTTTATACATTCAGTAGTTTTAAAATCAGCGCCATCTATTATCTTTAGAAATTAAATAGTAGCCCGAATAGAGTCCATCTAATTTATTTTTATGGGACGGGTTATCCGTCCAATATAGTTCTGCCAACTGTTGTTAAAGAGAGATCTCAAGTCGCCTATAAAAATATTATTTAGGATGTCAATAAAAGATTAATGATTTCTGATATTTTGTGACTTAGGTGACTATAATAAGGAATATATGCATGAATTGAATGGCGTGACAAAGCGAAAGAAAGTATGTAGCAGCTTTTAATTACATTATAATTTCGTTATCTTAGAAACGTAAATTGAGGATAAATCGTTTTAATAATTAGCTTTTTTAAATGCTAAGTTGATTCAACAAAACAATTAACCTACAAAATTTACCAGTAGTTTTTTTTAAAGGTACCAAATACACACTTCCATTAAGTATTAGATGTGAATATTCAGGTGTGCTAGTATGAAATTTATGTATAGTTAATGAGACATTTTTTCAAAAAATATTGTTTTGCAGCTGAATTTGATTCATCATGAAAAACACTTACTTTTTCTCTTCCTCGGTTTCCAATGGTGGAATACTCGCTAAGGTTTCTACGAGGTGATTCCTGTAATAAACAAAAAAGTAGTTATTTATAACAAAAAATTAGACATATTTTTTTAAGCAGCCAGACAGATTTTATTTACAGTTACAAAATTTATAATATTTAAAATACTGTCTGTTTATAAACTAAATCAATTATAGCTACTTAAATAAATATAAAATAAGCTAATTTAATAACGCAATTACAAAACAATTCATAGAAAAATATTATGAACCCAGTCTAGTTACTGCTACATTTTGAAATCAAAAATACTCCAAATAATAAATTCCATTAAACATATTTGTTTCTGTTAGCTGAATGGCTATGAAATACAAATGGATTTGGAAAATATTTAATATACATATAATATGACCTGGAGTTACATACAATTATTAAGTCACAGTCAGGCTTACCTAGGCACGCTACCAAGCGAAGAATGGGTAAATCGCTGGTAAAAACATATTCTCAATACTTAATCATAAATGACGACACGCTTGGCTCAGTTTGTAGTGACACCACTTGCTGTGCCAGCGGTCGCGGGTTCGAGTCCCGCTGGGTGCATTCATTTGTGTTGAGCACGAATGTTTCACTCCAGTCATGGGTGTTTATATTTATAATATGTATGTATTTTAAAGTTATATATGTATAGTGTATCAACTGTCTGGTATCCATAACACAAGCCTCGTAGATTACCATGGAACTAGATGGTGCTGTGTGTTAATGTCCCAACATATTTATTTATTTACATTTCTGAAACAATCAAAAATAACTTTCTGAAACACAAAATGAAACTCACTCAGCCTTCCTAGTGAGATGTGCGGCGCACGCGAGCCGCAGCAGCGTGGTCTCGAGGCGCGCGCGGAAGGCGGCGGCGCGCGAGACCGACGGCGAGCCTGCGCACAGTCTAGAAACTTCCTCGCATACGGTCTCGCTTATGTCGCGGACATAGCGCGAGCATGCCGCGCCGCAGATACTGTCTACCTGAGAGTTAAATGTTATTGATAGTTACATTTTGTATCGAATCTATATGTCTAACCGTTCGTAAATTAAAAATTAAACTAAAACCTACAATAATCTTATTCAATTGAAGCCATTTCAATCAGCCTAAACGTGATATTTTTGCATTATTTTAGTACGTGATATTTTTGCATTATTTTAGTAAATAGTATCTTGCAGATTGCATTGACGCTGGAATATTAGGCCAAGGTTACCATATTATTGCAATGTCATCAAAGTAGCAGGATGCCAAGTTTCGAATGGATTAGATCTGTGTGAGTTGCTCATATCCTTTTACCATCTAGAAAAAAGATGACCACCTTTCAAACAAAAAAAAAATGAAATCGGTTCATCCGTTTGGGCGCTATGATGCCACAGAGAGACACACAGAACCAAAAATACCACGTTAAAATTATAACACCTCTCTTTTGCGTCGGGGGTTAAAAAGATAAAGTTATAGCAATTAAGAACTATATTATAGTAGTTATAGTTCTAAATGTACTACTTTCTAAAATTTACGCGAATATTTAACATTTTAAATAAAACTTGCTTTTCGGATTATTTCGCGGCTTTATTTGATTTTTGGTTTCCGAAGTTTCGAATGCTTTACAGCAATCATGGTCACGGGAGAGACTAAGGCCATAGACGTCTCAAAGGCGACTTATTACAGACGGTGCCCACCCCCTATTTAAAAAAAAAAAACAAAAATGGCACCAAAGTACCTTACAATATTTGTTAATTTATATTTCTAAACATTTTATATTTTTTTAATAAGTATTATAATTAAATATAGCAATGTTATTTATTTAATTTTAGCTGTTATTAATTATTATTATAAATATAAAAATTAAAAAGAAACTTTTAAAAATTAAAAACTTTATATAAATATAAAGTTTTTTAACCCTAACATAGTTGTCAATGGTTCTTTTACTTCTAATCTACGAATTACTAATTACAAAATATACAAGAATTATTAGGCCTTTACAGCCGTTCAAAAAGTGCCATAGTGGACGGTATTTCACGTCCACAAGGCGGGGTATTGGTAAAGTTTTCAACTAGCAATAATCGCACCTCGGATTAACCTCATTGGTTACGATATTGCCTCTGCGCAAAGTTAACATTTCAGTTCATGTACAAACTATATGAATGTTCGACTAAACCAAACGATAGCGCGATCTACTTTACTACTAACGCCATCTATCGGCAGTTTTGATAACTGAAGTTATATTTATGGAAATAAAATGTTTCAAGTTAAGATTTAAAAGTATTTATTGTTTATGAAATAATATATAATTTATTTACATTAACAATTAATAATTAAAAATAATAAATTGTACTTATTTATATCAGAACAACAGAGACTACCATGTCATTTGTGTCGACACAGCATAAGTTAAACTAATATTAGAAACTAAGATTGTTCTGTATAATAATATATGTATGTTTGTTTTTGTATGTAATATTGTTTAGTGTTTATGCGTTTTTATCAATAAATTATTATTATTATTAACAATTGCACTAAATAGCCTAATTAACTTGTTAACATATTTAAAAACATGTTAGTTCAGTCAAAGCCCAATAATTAATATGTGAAAAGGCTCATTAAAATTGAAAAGAAATATGAATAATAATAATTAATAATATTTATTCGGATTTTTATGAATGTACTTACAGATATAAGAATGGATAATGGATATCACATATTTTTAGAGTTCTTTTCTGAATACAAATATATATTTTCAGAATTTATCATTTATCATTATCGTTTTGAAATAATACTTTCCTTTCTTATGAATAACACAATTAATTTAAAACAATTATATTAATTTATTAAAATAACTAAATATAGCTTATTGCACAAAATATTATTAAATTGGGTTTTTCTACTTTTCTAATTATTTGCGCTACCTAATATGATGCGTAAGTGGATATTAATGATGCCTAATAATATATAAATGAATATAATATTTGAAAATGACAATTAATAATAATAAAATAAAATATTTTTTAAGCTAATTATTTTTTTCAAAAGGGTCCTATCTAATCACAATATTTTATAATTATAAAAATCAAATTAATAGAACTCTATTTCAAAATTAAGTTTACACTAGAATTGAAATTATTGAAATTCAGCCTTTTTTAACGTCCCACTACTGGGCACGTGCCTCCCATCAGTACGAGGGGGCCATAGTCCACCACGCTGGCCAAGTGCCAGCTGGCCGACTTCATATGTCTTCCGAGAACTTGCTAGATTCTCTCAGACATGCAGGTTTCCTCACGATGGTTTCCTTCATCGTAACACAAGTGGTAATCACGTCAGAAATGATTCGCACATGAAAATATCAAAGGCGCGACACACGATATTATGAACTCGCTTCACTCGATTTCTCAAGTGAGCGCCTTACCACTGAGCAACCATTACCTTTAAATGCCAGTAAATAGTAATGAAATGCAACTCACCTCAGCATGAACAGCGATCAGATTATTGATAATTTCGTATACATAAGGACGGGCGTCGTCAACGACTGCGTCAGGGTCTATCCGGTGCCGTCCCATGTACATGCTGGGCTCGATGGTGCCCACGATGGGGTCGCCCTTGTGCTCTAAGTAAGTCTCCGCTATGACTGACTCCAGATTGCTGAGTGCTTCCTTGGTGGCTTGTAGAGCTAGCAGCGGTTTGGGGAATTCGTAACTGGAACAGGTTTGGTTTTTCTTCAGTTTTAGAGCCTATATTGTGTTTCATTTCTTTTAAAAAAATATATCGTTATAATTTTTTTTTTCAACATTATTATCAAAGCATAAAGAATATGTATTCTATCTCATCATTCTCTCGCCAGCTTAATCCTATACGAGTATATTTATGTGTTTGTCTCTTTTTAGTGTTGCATTTTTAATCACAATGATACTAAAGAAGTTCAAAAAAAACTTAAAAAATTAAATTGAATTGAGTGTCACTTACCTATCAAAAGCGTTGGTAATATTGGTTAGTGTGACCCGTCGCGTGTACTGAGCGTTGGCGGCGGCTATGAGCAGGCACTGCTGCCAGGAGCGCGCCTTGTCGCCCAGCCGGCGCGGCGCCTCCAGCGGCTGGTCCAGCGCCACCGACAGGCTCGTGTTGTTGAAGTCCTGGAATGTTCATATTAAATTGTAATCTATACAGATAAATAAAATTGAAGTGTCTGTTTGTAATGTCAAAATAACAACGTTTTTACTAAATGCATATGAAATTATATACGGTACTTATAACAAAATCACAATTTTTTAAATTTTTATCTGTCTGTCTGTTTGTTCCGGATAATCTCTGAAACGGCTGTACTGATTTTAACGGGACTTTCACTGGAAGATAGATGATGTTATAGGGAGTAACATAGGCTACTTTTATTTCAGAAAAAAAATGGGTTTCGTCAAAAAAAATTAAAACATATTTATAATAATAACAGTTAAAGTTAAATAAATAATATTGCTACATTTTTAATATGTCAAATATTCGCGTAATTCTAAGAAAGTAACCTGGAATGTTGATTACTTATCATACTGCTGTTCTAGAAATGATTTAGAGCAATATCTATTATCATTATTACTTAGACAAATACACAATCTAATGGAAAGAAAGGTTTTGGCAAATGAATACCATTCTTCAAACACATTTTTAAATCAGTATACAATTAGTCAGTATAATTTTATTATAACACAGCAATTAACGCGATAGAATTTCACGTCGCCAACATAAACAGAAAGCAAGCCGTTAGTTTCCCAATATATATCAATTTGTGTTTTCATAAGTGCCTTTATTATATAAAGAACTCTTATCCGAAAGCTATTAACTTAGCAGTATAGACAAAGCCTTGTCTGTCAATAAGTCCGTAATTAAACTTAAAGATACATATGTTAGATGATCTATACATATAATAAAATTCTAATTGGGTCAAATCTATACATTAAATATTTTTTGGAAAATCATATTGAAATAGTCATTATTATCGATACAGAGGTCGAATCTATAGTTTTTAGATTTCTTATCTGTCTGTCTATGACCGCGTCACGGAAAAATCACTGGAGGGATTTTGTATTAGAATTTTTGTCAAAAATCACTGGACAGATTTTGATGAAATTTGGTATGACGGTAGCTAGTTATCCGGCTCAACATATAGAATAATTTTTACTGCGTGAAAATATATCATCTCTGAAAAATCTATACTAACCGTTAAAACGTACCGAGGGGCGAACCCGAATCGCTAGTATGATGTAAATTCTCACTTGATTATCATGCTGTAGAGCCAGCTCCTGTAAGACGTTAACAAACGCCAGCAGTATCTGTTGTGTATGCTTCTGCAGCGCGGCGAGCGGCTCGCTGCCCTCAGCGAGTAGCGGCGTCTCGCGCCTGCCGCTCGCGAACACACACTTGTGTATGGAGGACAACGCGTCGTTCACGGTCGTTTCTAAGACTTGCGGCTGTAATGTATAAATAAATTAATAAATATTTTGGGATATTGACACACATCACCATCTAGTTCCATGGTAAGCTACGAGGCTTGTGTTACGGATACCAGATAGTTGATACAATACACATAATATATAACTTTAAATACATACATATTATAAATATAAACACCCATGACTGGAGTACAAACATTCGTGCTCATCACGCAAATGAATGCCCCCAGCGGGACTCGAAGCCGCGACCGCTTGCACAGCAAATAGGGTCACTACAAACTCAGCCACACGCGTCGTCTTTATATATAATATAGTTATAGTTTTATAATATAGTTTTAAGCATTACCGTGGTTCACTCGCGTTAAATTTGTTTGATTATAAATATCAACTTTACAATAATATATGGGAGTCTGCCCGATTTGTTAGCATTTATGATTACCGCTACGCCTCCTTGGCGCCTCCTCAATAAACAGACTATCTAATGCAAAAAGAATTTTTCAAATCGGATTAGTTAGTAGTTCCTGAGATTAGCGCGTTCAAGCAAGCAAACAAAAAAACAAAAAACAAACAAACAAACTCTGCCTCTTTATAATATTAGTATAGATAATTTTTGGTCATATAGGTTTGTTTGGTAGGTACGCCGAAAAAGTAATCTAGCGTTTTGAACTTGAACATATGTACGACTGGTTGTACAAGGTTGGTTGTGACTTGTACAGATGCCTTATTCGGTATAAAGATATTGTACAGCGTCCATTCGGGCTATTCTTCCAGTAAATTATGTTTTCTTAAATGGGCGATAGATAGCGATGATGCACAAACTATCGAACTAGTTTATTTTATAAAAAGGTACGTACTTGAATGTGAAATATAAGCAAAATATATTTTCAATTTAAAAAGAAATTAAGTGAATTTAAAAGCTTTTAACCGTGGGAAATAAATAATAATGAAAAGTGCCATCTCTGAATACACTGTACAAACTCAATACCTATTACCTGATTTTAAATATCAGTAAAAATCTTAATAGTATTGAAGTAAGTATTAAATCAATTTCTTAAAAACAAAATACAACATTTTGGAACCTATATCATTTATTTCATTAATTTTCCACAAACATCCGTAACAAATCCACCATTCGGGGACGGTGTTTTTTTTTTTATTTCTTTCAATAAATATGGGACCACGAGTCACGAGATTGAGGAAAAGAAAAATACTTTACAATTTGACTTACCAAGTCCGTAATAGCTCCATAATCAGAGAACTCCTGTATCTTCCAAGTCTCTTTCTCGGCGAGTCCCTTCACGCGCTTGTGCGCGCGCTGCAGGAACACCGTCATGCCGTGCACGCGGTAGTCGAATATTACCTTCTCCACTATGCTGAGAGGCTGTGGAATACTTAATGTACATTTTAATTGTAGCTTTGAAATATTTTGAGGACATCCAAAAGAAAATTCCGCATTATTATAATTCTTCATTCATGTCAAAAATGTAGCTTATTTTAGATTAAGCTAACAAAAAGAGTATTGTGTTTTAGATATTTTTTTATATTAGTGTAGTTTTTCGTATTAAAGACATTATCTACGAGAGTTGTAATGCGATTCTTTATACGGCTGGATATGTATGTATTCGAATAATAAAGATAGATTATAAAATGGATTATACATATAACATTGTACTATTTTAATAATTGAATCGTCGAAGCGAGAATCTCCGTGTAACAAACTTATATTAAGGTTTCGTTCCTAGGTGATTCTTTAAATTGACGTTTTTTTTATTTATGAACCGATTGAAATAAAACAAATACTAAATGTTAAGTGAAGCTTACCACAATATATTGGTCAAAACCGCATCCAAATCGGTTAAGCCATTTCTGAGATTACCGCGCAAATACGCACAGAGAAACAGACAAAAATTCTAAAAATCATTTTTTTGGTTTCTATTGTGTAAATAAAGACCCCCAATGATAGTTTGTTTTAAATATGTTCCATGTACAGTCAGCAACCAGTGACACTTTTATTATATGTATAGATATAGTAACCTGCGAGGGCAGGTCCAGCTTGAGCAGCGACTCGTACGCCTCGCGCAGACTGCGCAGGTTGGCGAGCAGGCGCGCGCGCAGCGCCTCCGCGCCGGGCGCCGCGCCGCCCGCCAGCAGGCACGCGCGCATCTGCTCCGAGAACTGCTGCATCGCCGCTATTATCATCTCCTGTAATCCACGTCGTTTTTTTTTTCACAAAAGATATGTCAAGATATCGACTATTGACATGTCCCAACAACAACATATATATCTCTTGTCTGTCTGTCCGTGTGTCACCACTGGTTTTCTCATGAATGGGTGGACTTAGCAAGTTGAAATTTATACCAGATACTAAGGTCTATAATCCCTATTAGGTGTATAAAAATCAAGTTCCTGAGTCAACACGATAAAGAGACATGGGCAAATTTAAATTTTCGCGAAAACTTGTATACAAAATTTACCTTACTTTTCAACTTTTTTTATTATTTTTTTAAATATTCTCTTTACTTGTGCTACCTTGTTTTTAACCAAAATTGACTATTCTAGGTCAACCGAAAGTACCCTATAGGTTTTGGGTCGAAAACCTATGCGGTAGTTCCCGTTGACCTAGAATCAAGAAATTTGGCAAAAAGCAAGGTCTTACAGCACAAATAAAGGAAAAATTCCAAAAAAATAAAAAAGTGGAAAATTAAAGTTAAACAGATTTCCTACTTTGTAAGGAACACTCGGTGGGCGAGTCCGACTCGCACTTGTCTGTAATTTTTTCATAATCGTAATCTATAGACTCATGACCACCACCACAGTGTACTAATACAGTCGTCATGCGAAGGCGTCTAGACAGAGTAATCTTGAAAGTTATGCGAGGTGAGGCGCACCCAACTATCATACTTACTATACATAAATTTGGATAGTTGTCTATTAAAGGTGACACCAATGATGAGGGATAGCTCTGGGTGTCACCCGTGCAACGTACGCTACTTGATACTTGTTAGAAGCACCTTGTGTGCTTTCTTAAGAAAAATTAGCTTAGTAAAAACAATCAATTTTCTTTTCTTATACTGATCTATCAAAATCTAAGTAAAAAATAAACAAAAAAACGTAACGTCCCATACGTTGTCAAATCAAACAAAATAAGCCCAAACTCAAAGTATCTACTATTAGCCGTTGAAAAGTTCCACCTATCCACCTTCTGGCCTTACCATCAGATCAGGTCAACAATACCGAACCACTGTACTATCAACGGAAAAAGAAACACTTGCAAAGTTACAAGGCAATATGACAATTATAAGTAGGTTAAATTCATCATAAGCTGTTTTTCCACCCTTAAAGGTAGTATTTTTTTTTTCAAATTTAAAGGGGACCAAATTTGAAGTATACACTTTCAACCAAAACAAAAATTATCCAAATCATAAAAAATTGTACAGCGTAACAAACGTAAAAAATAGTACAGCCGAATTGATAACATCCTCCTTTTTTTGAAGAAGTCTGTTGAAAATTGTAATATAACATATTTTATGGACCTCTGTTTACATATTTAAGATCTTTTTGCCTGAAATAAATAAATAACATGAGCCACCACACCTTAAGCTCAGCGTGCCGCTGCGGGTCCGAGGGCTGCCCCGCCAGCTCGCCGGCGAAGTAGCGGCGCGCCAGCGGCCACAGCGCGTGCAGCTCGGACGCGAGCGCGCCGCACGCCGCCGCGCACCAAGCCGCGCGCGTCGAGCTCCACGACCCTTCCGTTTCCGACTCTTTGGTTTTACGCTTACCTAAATGTTGTTGTGTTGGATATGTACAGTTAATATTTTTTTATCTACACTTACAATAAAAAGGTTAAGTTTTGTAAGTTTGTATGAAAGAGGTTATATAGGAAACTACTGATCCGATTCTGGAAATTCTTTCACTAATAGGTTTACTGTCGAATATCTTAATAACTACAATGACGCCATATCAAATGGCATACTAACTTTTTTAAATGAGATTGTAACTGTGTACTGTAAATTGCCATGAGATGGCATTTTTTTTAAATTTTTTAACTAACAAAACTGTTCAATTTAAAAATTAGTTTTTTTTTCACTTTCTGCATTTGACAGCATTTCCGTTACTGTATCGATTTATATAATGTGGTTGTATATTGCATAGAGAAAATATATAATTTTCTCTAAATAAAATTTAATAAGAAATCAAACTAATGAGCATAATTACACATAAACATAAAAGTATATACTATGTACAAATATTATTAATTTTATTGAAACTACCTTTCTCCCCCGACTCCTGCTCCTCTTTTTGCTTAAAGTGATTCTGTACTTTGTTCATTAAATTCATTAAATAGTCTTTACGAGTCGTGATAGCAATCCATGCGGCGTCGCCTTCCCAGTTCAAACTGATGAGTAACCTGAAATAAAGTTTACAAAAACCGTTACTAGATGGCGTTGCACTGTTTTAGGTTTTATCTGAATCGCGCTACTGTTTCGTTCTCGTGACCATCACGCGGTGTGGACATAAATAGCATTTTATAATACATCTAAAGTCGCAAATTCATTTTTCACATAGCAAAATATTTAGTAATTATTTATCGTATAAACAATAAACATAAACATGATAATGGTCCAGTCAAGAAAGTGACCGAGTTCCGACTATCAATTCTTAAAGGGGTTCGAAAATTTGTGTATCTAACCTTCACTATTTAAAAATTTAAAGTATACGCGCTCAATGAAACTGGTATATGGTATGAATAAAATAAAATGTAAAGTTAGAAAGACTCAGATAAAAAAAAATGGCGGCAGTTTACAAACACCCAAAGGTTCAATATTTCTTATTCAATAAAATTATAGCAGAATATTTGTTTATTATTTCTGTTTGGTGAAGAAAATTTTCGTCATAATCAATATGGCATCCCCTCAAACTAAGGAATAATATAGTATCATAGAATAACAATAAAACAATAGAACTAAGCATGAAGCCAAACAAAAATTTCTGTGTATTCATTCAGGCCACTGGTCAAACAGCGCCGCTTAGTTAAGAGGCTAGACTGTTAATTGAACGTCTAATTAAATTGACTGTGACATTTAGATATTTATTATTAAGAGAACCAAGTGTTAATAAAACTTTTTTATGGATTTTATAAATGAAATTTTATAATCTTTGTATTTAGTATCTATTTTTCCATAGTATTAGTAATTAAAACAATATTAAAAAAATGTTTTTAACTGCAAAAATTAGTAAAAATAAACAATACCATCCATAAAATATTTCATATAATTCTTTAGTCTGATTTCTTACCTTATATATTTTGTTTGCTCTTGAACATTCACTGGCATTGTCTTCATTCTGGTATGTAAATTTTCTTTCAAATCTTCAATTTTCTTATCAATCTCAACAAGAATTTTTTGAAAGAGCTAAAAATCATACAAATAACATTTTCTAACTTTTCATATGAGCAAAACATAAATAAAAAAAAAAATATATTAATTAAGACAACATTAATAATATACATTAAACATAATAAGTTTTTTTTTTATTAAGTACCTACTACATAATATATTGGCTGCTTATATTTAATTTCTAGATAACTATAGAAAGTTGCTTCAAGCAAGATAAATTACCTTAACATCTGTATTTCCAAATAAATTTTTCACCCTTGTATAATCATTGACTACCAAATCATATTCCTTTTTTCGAATATTCTTATCTATTGAGGAAGGCAATTGAAAAAGAAATTTATGGCGCGTAAGCAAAGAGAGAGCTTCACGCGTTTTGTCGGCATTCTCTTTACGAGATAATATCTCCGAAAATAGAGAATCTGCTAGTGATATTGATTCTGAAAAAAAAAACTTTATGTAATACCATATTGTTTATTTATTTAATTAGGATCATCAACATTATATACAGTAACTTAACAAAAATACACAATTGTACAAAGGAGGTCTAAAACCAACTGTTATCATACTTATAGGTAACCACGACAAGCATAAACAATTATGCAGAGCATTAAAAAAAATTAAAAATAGTTTTCAATATCCACTTCTAAATTGTAAAATGTATAATAATACAGATTATAAATAACACATTTATGACAAGAAAAGCATATAAATAATAATTGATGTTTGTATTAAGTAGATATCATGATTTTATTTATAAGTACAGACTATACTATATAAATATAATACATACGAGTGTATGTAGTAGTAATTTATTCTTTGAAATAAACATGAGTTATATTCATATTACATACAAACTTGATGATGTTCCTCGAATCTTTGACTGACTGATAACTCATTCTGACTAGTGTGGTACCAGTAGCTAGATTGAATTACTTTTGGTATAAGTCTTATCAGGAACAAAGAAAATTAGTTCCAAAAAATGTCATTAAATGGAGTTATATGCATCTACATATTTGTTTTTAGTTTGTATAAAATTATTAAAAGATAAAAATTAGAGAATTAGGCCGAAAAATACTCTCACGTAAGGAAAAAAGAAATAATAAATAGACTTTTAAATCAAATTTGCATAATTTTGCTGACTATAGAAAAAATAGCCATGATGTAATGGGTTTGTAATGCACATTCATAGATGGCGCTGTTTATTTTTATAAGTAAACAATCTATCACAATTAAAACTATTAGTCACTAAAAGAGTACTTTAAAATGCAGAATTTATTTTGTTATGTTTGTATTCAGCACTTTTTAACTTCCCACTGCTGAGCATGGGCCTCCCTTCAATACGAGAGGGATCAGACCATAATCCACCACTATTTAGTGGAAAATAAATAATTTGAGAATTTGTGGATCAACCACATCTATTGTATATTTATTATTTAAGCAAACAAAAATAGCTAAAATTAGCACTGTACAATTTCTTTGTATGGGATGAGGAAACTGTGCGTAAGTACCCTTGCAACAGATACATTGAAATATTTATATTTTATGTAATCTAAATTTAATTAAACAAAATATATATTTGCTCTTTTATCAAACCTTCAATAGCTGCTTGTAAGCTTGGTAAAGGCTCTTTCCCATTTTTCCTTTGATCATCTTCATACATATTTTTTAACAGAACTAGTCTATCTAACTGATCCATAACAGCACCAGTGTTAGCTTTGAGAAAACTCAACTGTCCTTCCTTTTGTCCTTCAACCTAAAAAAAATTTGCATGTCTTGTATTCGCTCTATTCTATTCAATGAATGAATACTAAAAATATATATTTTCAACCTTTCTTTGTAAAAACACCATTCCAGCCTTCAGGTCTTCAAATGATGTGTTACTGTGATGTTCCAAAAGATACCATCCAGGTTGAAAATTTTCATCAGATAGCTTGCCAGATCTAAAATAAGTATAAAACTGGTAAGTGATGTTTTACACATATTCTTACTACATTCTTTATTCTTTTAAATGTTACAATAAAATATAAATACTAAAAATTAAACTTGTAATGTAAATTAATTAATCATTAATTTAATTTAATCAACATTGATTTATAATTAGGTAATAAAATTAAATTACTACCCATCAGGAAACAGCTCATGCAATTCTTCTTCTGGAAATTTACAATCTTCTCCTTCTGTGGACAAACCAAGAGGATCAGGAGGAGTATAAGCTGTAGGCGACATTGGTCTCCTACCCCATGGCAATGATGGGGGTGCTGCTTCTTCGACCCACACTGCACTCTCTTTTACTGGCCCTATGGATTCATGGTATCCTAAAAAAGAAAGTTTGATTTTAAGGTATCAAAATCAATCATTCAAGAAATTAATAAATATTATTTTAGTACAAATATTAGATGTGCTAGTCATCACACCCTGAGTTCTTTCAAGGAGGGTTGATGTCTGGCAGGCAGCCGGTCATAAAACTTTTGCCAAATGCTATCAGCAGTACGGAAGATATACCGCGCCGACCCCAAGTGTTTAAGAAATGGGCAGGGAGATGATGATGATGATATTTTAGTACACATACCTCTAAACTGCACAGTAGATGTACCTTCACCACCGGATTTAGTAGTGACTATTATATCTCCACGTCCTTTGCATGGACCAGACCGAGCCACTATCTTGTTTCTGCTTTTCCATTCCGCTGATAGCAGACAGTCACATCCACAAATTTTTAATCCTAAAATAATTTACAGGTGAATACAATTTTTATTTTTTAGACTTGTAGTATAATATACTAAAAAGTAGATCAATAAAAAAGATAAATACCAATGAAGTCCGTGACACTAGTTCCGAGAAACTCCCCTCGAATCGTCACTCTTGTGCCTGGTGGTCCTTCTTTTGGTGAAATACCTGTTACTACAGGTGGAGGTCCCATTATTTGGTCAATTTAGTTGATTTTGTATTACGCTATAAAGGTTGCGCTTATTACTTATTAGTACTAAAGTTTACGTAAATAAATTTTTGACACTAATATTTTTATTTTTGAAAATACCTATGTTTGATAACACTATTTAAGTCACAATCATGGATGACAAACATAGAGTATATTGCTACATATTGATGACAAATAAAAGTCACAATCTCGCTAGACTCTAGACTAGAGTAATTGTATTTACTATTTATTGTATTGAGTATTCTGTAATCTGTGGTCACAATCTTGTCACAATTGTAGACGGTAGAACATAGATAAAATATGAATAAATATTATAGAATTCACAATTTTATATTTATAAAATTTAAATGTCATCGTGGACGTTAAAAGCGCTTGAATGCGCTTGAAAATTAGAAATTAACAACTGCTACAGACCACCGCATTTACGATCTACTAAGAAAAGATTTAGTTCGAAGAACAAAATGCTACTCACGATTGGGTGTGATAATACAGTTTAACAGGAGAGTACTTTATTTAAAAGGGATTATAGTTTCGTAATACTTTTAATATTATTATTTTATATTTATAAAATTTGATGCGTGCGTCTACACAATATCAGAGAAAAACATCAAAACACAAAATAATGACAACGATATTGACCAATCTTCGATTTCAATATTGAAATATTGAAATCGAAGATTGGCTTGAGGTTTAAACACAAAACTCAAACAAAAACAGTAACAAAGATTGAGGTTTAATAATTTTATAGTAATTGATATATAAACGTATTTTTACTAATTTCCTTCAAAAATGTAGAAACCCAAAGTTAATAATAAAAGCTTTCCTTCCTTAAAGTTTTACATAGCGAATTTATTGGACTATCAGTCTATATCTATAAATAATGTAATAAAATTCTAACTGAGTCGAATCTGTAAATTTAATGTTTTTTGGAAAATCTTATTGAAATAGTCATTATTATCGAAAGATGTTGAATCCATAGTTTTTATAATTTTTGTCTGTTTATCTAGGAAAGCATCATGAGAAAACCCGCTACAGATTTTGATGAAAGTTAGTATGATTATTTTTACTGCGGGAAAATATCTCTGATAAATCTATACTAATCGTTAATAGGTGCCTAGGGGAGAACCCGAGCGGAGGGAGGATGAGTTGCTTGTAGTTTTATAATAAAGCATTAAGATACTATGAAATATAATTGAAAAAAACCTCCACGCTCATACTTACAGCGGAACTCCTATTATGTCTGGGAGATGTTTGGCCGTTCGGTTTGATCTATTGTGGTTGCATCTGAGCCTTTTCCAATTACAGCACTAAAGCGCATTATGCGGTATAATGCTCAATTTTGAATTTTTCAACTACAACAACGCTCCGCACAATCAAGCACTTACAAAAGTACTGCTTTGGTATGATACGCGCAATGGATACCGACTCAGTAGTAGAAAAATATAAGAAGTGTTTTTTCACGTTGTTCGTGTTTATACGCCAAAGTGCGGCATTATGCTCTGTAATAGGAAAGTAAGGTTAATTGTGTTCACATCTTACCTGTGCAATGTATTGTACCTGAAAGGTAGACCAACTGTAGGAATAATTGAGAAGGACAGCTGCATCCTGTGGTGGTCCTGACTGACTGATGGATAAACACAGCGTACACCGCTGGTCGAAAAAACGTGAAATTTGGAGGACGTATTCCATAATGTAGGTATCCGATAAGAAAGAACTTTTTGGAATTCATCTCCTAAGTGGATGGATTAAATGGATGGATTAGTGGTGGATTAAAGATTGTACGAAACTCTGTCATTTTTAATGTGAAATACACAAAAAGTGGTGTTTAGCTAACAAGAAATATATTTATTTTAATTTTTCGAAATTCATCCCTTCTAGGTGTAAAAGTGGGTAATAAAGTTTATATGGGCAAAGAATAATTTATGATGAGAATTAATTGAAACTTGGTATTAAATATTAATACTCTTCAAACAATTAAGTATATACGTGTTTTAGCATTTTTTGAAATTCAATCCCAAATTGGGGGTAAAACAGGGGATGAAAGTTTTTACGAATCTTTGTAATTAATACGTAAAAAAGTACAAAAAATAAAAATATATATTCACCTGTAGATGATTTAAGAGTCTTAAATTAAGTCTCTGCAAAATGATTTTCTCGTAGCCTTAAATATAAAAATTGTGATTTCGCCAATTTTAGTCGTCTTAAGCTTGAGCCCACAATTTCATAAATGTTGTCTTTTAGTAATAAATAATATTCATTTTCTTTGCATCCTGGCACTGCACAATTTGTAATTTGAATTAAATTTAAAATAAATTGAAAAAATATCCATCCAGGCTATAGAACTTTACAATACACTGAGGATTATAGTGATTGCGATATCTGGCGGGGGAAAAAAGCAAAATTCTTCCCCATTCACAAGCGCTGAGAAGCGATTTTTATAAAAATGATGAAGTGGGAGTCATTGATGAAATTAAAAGTTAACTTTAGTGGAAATTTGATATTGTTTTCAAATAAAAACTTTTTTATAATTGATTTTATAAGATTACTTTCATACTAATATTACTTTAATTTTTGTGTTTCAAGATAATATTATCTATCTACATTTGATTTTGTTTATAAATTCCTCATTCGAATTTCACTCATTCAATTCGGATTTCGGTGTCGATTAATGTCATCACAGATGAATAAAATGAACATTGCTGTCATGTTGGGGTATTAAATGATAATAGTTGTTCGCAAGTGGGGTGTTTTGGGGGCGTAGCTAATATCGATAATTATCATTTTATAAATAACATAAATCAAACAGTATGCATTTAATAAACCAAGCCTATTAATTCGTCATAAAAGTACAGTAATGGCTCACTCTAGTTTCAGGTAAAATTTAAATAGATCATGATGCTTTATGAAATTTTAAATCATGCAAGAATACATTAAACAAATATAAAATCGTTTAATTTTAGTGCCGTGGATGAGTACGGTTTCGAGAGGCATGAAGACTTTGACTATGAGAGCTATGAAGAGTTCATGTCTGTTTACTTAAAAGTATTAGCTTCAAGAGCACAGAAATGGTCTAATTTACTAGGAGAAGGAAAGTCGGTCAAACGGACAAATACAGTAAAGAGATATGTGCGCAAAGGGATACCGAGTAAGCTTTTTAAACTTTATGTTCAAATAATAGTTTTTGATATTCAAAGAAAGACTTCAACCTTCAACTTTTAAGTTTAATAAATATTAATAACAAAATTATTACATCAGATTAAAGCATTGACCTTTGAAATTTATTGTTAAAGATATCATTAAATAATGTAATGTTATTTTTATTTTTTATGTAATCACAACTTTTTGAATCTAAGAGATAAAGAAAATAGCTGATCTGTAAACACTAAATTTAGTTCATACTGAGAAATTTAATTTTACTATAAGCTAATTTTGGAAGAAGTTACAAAATGTACTAAGGATTTTCTGTATGTCAAGACTATTATAATTTCATTTATGAAATGAAATTTGGCACATCCAACATGTAATATTATAGAGTCCTATAACATTGTAAGAATTATAATGTATTCATATTATTTATTTAAAAGTTTATTATTTCTTTTCTAGGTGAGCACCGGCCATCTGTTTGGATGGCTATTTCAGAAGCTGATAAAATGAAAGATCAAAGCCCTGACTTATACCAAAAAATTCTAGATAGCCCTTTTGAAAAAGAGTTGGTTGATATAGTAAAAACTGACTTGCCGCGTACATTTCCTGATAACATTTATTTTTCTAAGGAAGCCAATCATCAGGCTCACTTATTCAATGTCCTTATTGCTTATGCCCATAACAATAGAGTGGTTGGCTACTGTCAAGGATTAAATTATATTGCTGGTAATATTTTTTAACTTTATTTAGAATTTGAAAACATAAGCATTATAAAATATTACTATGTTTTCAAAAATACATTATCTTTATTATTAATTAGTATTTCAAGATATTGTGTGTTCTATTTTCAAATAGTGATTACTCGAGGCATTATATGTTAACAAGTGCATTATTAACTTAAATTAACAATTTTTAACTCCTCTTGGAAAAATATATTTAATCTTTACCAACTTTTAGGTTTGCTGTTATTAGCTACAAAGAGTGAAGAAACTTCCTTTTGGCTTCTAAAAGTATTAGTTGAGAAGATTCTGCCAGATTATTATACAAAGACTATGGATGGTCTGATTGTTGACATAGAAGTTTTGTCTGAACTAGTCAAATCTAAAGCCCCTGATGTTCACCAACACGTGATTAACTTAGGTATGTACGTTACAACATGCGGCTATCTACTTTATCATAAAAGATAAATGATGGTTCCATCATTGATAGTAGATACTGATGGCATAAAACAATAATTGTATATACATAATTCTCTTATCAATGAAACTTTCATTTAAAAACTCATTCATATCATTTAATTACTTTAATCTATAAAAAGTGAAATATGAAATGGAAATTATATTAAGTTGCATGTGATTTATTATTTGATAGGTTTTTCTTGGGCCTCGTTACCTAAAAGCAATATTGTTAACTAGCTAGTCACCCTTGCTTCGCTTCAGGTTCTTCTCTAGACAAAAAAAAACACATTTTGCGAGATGATTTATAGCCTATAGCCTTCCTCAATAAACGAGCTATCTAATGCAAAAACATTTTTTCTAATCGGATTAGTAGTTCCTGAGATTAGTGTGTTCAAACAAACTCTGCCTTTTAATAATATTAGTAGGTATAACCTATAAGTACATTAATTATTGACTATACCCTCAACTTCATATGTGTTGTTTGACAATGATAAATTATAAAGAGCAATCCTCTTTGAGAACACATAATTTTTTCATCTGACCAAATTGAAAAATACCATAGCTTCAATAGTTTTTGAAGTTCTAATGATAATCAGTTCACGAGTGAGTCTTATTATGTGTATAAATTAGGATTTAGTTTCTTAAAAGTATAATTATATGAAATGATCACATTATTCTTTGCAGGTTTGCCGTGGGCAGTTATAACCACTAAGTGGTTTGTATGTTTGTTTGCAGAAGTACTACCCATAGAAACTGTATTAAGAATTTGGGATTGTCTATTTTATGAGGGCTCTAAAATTTTGTTTAGAGTCTGCTTGACACTAATTAAAAACAACCGGGCTTCTATTATGGCATGCAATGATTTCACTTCTTTGGCTGAATGCTTTAAAGCCATTGTGAAAAATGCCAGTGCCTTGCACTGTCATGAATTTATGCAGGTAATGGAAACACATCTATTAAATATCTTATTGATTTATTCGAATATTATATGATTTACACTTAAAAATTATTTAAAGAAGATAATATGTCCTGTAATATATTTTTTTTTTATTATTTTTATAAACCACACTTGTTTTAAAATTCTATTAAAACTAATTAATTTAATGGTTCAACATATTTAACGGTGGTAAATATTATTATCTGCTTGGTAAAATTCTTTCTTTACAAATTCCATGTTACTGGTCATGGTCTGGAACATTGTATAACAATAAACAGGATATAAAACTAACCAAACATTGTTATGAGGCTATAGTGATGAATTGATTGCAATACCCATTTTAAACCGACTTCAAAAAAATGTTCTCGATTCAACACATATATATATATATATATATATATATATATATATATATATATATATATATATAATATATATATATATATATATATATATATATAGTATTATTGGAAATGCAATATATGTATTTATATATTATGATAATCTATTAGGGCTTCTAAACAAATATCAAAATTTTAATTTTATCCACACATACCTCTGAAACTATTAATTGGATTGTGATAATTCTTTCTTTTTATTGGCATACATCTATTTAAACTTAGGGTACATATTTCATCAAAATCAGTTCAGTTATTTTCAAAATATGGACAAGTGGTATGGTATGGTATATAGGTATATATGGACAAGTGAAAACATCTCAAAACCTTGGTCAAATTCTAGTGCATACTCACCTAACGGTACAAAATTTAAGTCCAATATTTTTCGTACCTACTTTTGATTTCGTTTTGGTTAGCTAATATCATGTATATATAAAAATATTATTTCATAATTTAAGGTTAATTTCTCTTTGAAGTCGATTGGTTTTTTTTTTATTTCCTTTATTGAACAATGATGAATGATACATATGATAAATAACAAAATTTTAGTACAAGTGTAACCTACTATTAATTCACATACAACAATATAATGTAATGACTTAAACTTTCTTTATGTTCTTTTAACATCTTGGTCTAAGCATTTATTAAATATAAACAGTAACTTTTATTATCATTCTCGACGCCAGATTTCCTATCGTTGACTCTAATATATCGAGCCATACACTCAACCAAACTACTCAAATACAACTTCGTCAATTATACATCTTCTAACAACTCTCATTCTACTTCTTGCACACGACACCTGCACTACACAAATAAAAATTAATTGTAATCCTGTTAACTGCCGTAACACTAATATACATGTTTGAGAAGATATCCAAATCTTTCTTTTGTTCATTGCAAATCGTGTGTTTCTTTTATCTTTCAGTCAATCTTTAAAGTACCTGGCACATTATCTAATGCTACAATACTGAAGCTGAGAGCACGTTTTGCTAAACAACGTAGAGAGCAACAACAAAAAGAACCCCGGTGAATCAAGCACTAAACCACTATGTGACTCAAGAAACTTTTGATCTCATATTTTCAAAAGATTTACCAAAACCTGTTATGTCTTTGTTAAAAATATGACTTATTTATAGCTAACTACATTACGAAAACTGAATGCTTAATAGCAAAAAGACAGTTAACTTTTACAACTCATCCTATTAGGGGTTAGATATCGAAAAATCTTGTCTACATTGTATAAGGAACAATCTTCCAATGTGTCTATAATAAATGTTTAAGCCATGTGTCATCTCTCATCCAGTCTGCGGAAGTAATTTTATACTAAGTTATTTAAAAAACAAACATTTTTAAAACCCCCTGATTTCTTGTAAAATATTCGAATTCAAAATATTTTATTCAGCATTAAATTATTACAATTTTTTACTGAACGTCATGAGTCTACTACCAGTTCGGAAAGAAGAAGCCTCAGACCTGAGAAGAACTGGCGAAAGAAACTCAGCGGGACTAATATTAACTCGTTATCTTTTTTATCTAATATACCATGCATAATAGATAGATTGAGCTATTGTTGTTAGATTAGGTAGCTATTATTTTGGCTTAATGTATATTTTTCATTGTTATCAAAAATATGAGTTCAAACTAACTGTACTGTTAATGTTTTTTTTTTTAAATTAATATACTATTATTAATCATGACAAATGCATGCGGTTATGGACAAGGGTAAGGGATAAGTTCATTTTTGATATATTGTTGTAAGATGCTGTTGATTATTTTAAGTATTATTATTTATAATTTTTTTTGTAGTATTGACCAAGTTGTCTATTTTTTAATAGGCTTATTATAAAGAACAATTTATCTTTAATATTATTAAACGAACATTGAAATGAAAAACAGATATCATTACACTGAAATACATGAAAACCTTTTAAAATTGTTAAATTATATTTTAAGTACATGTACGATGCAAGGGATATACCACATGAAATGACAAATTTAAAAAATTGTTTTCAATATACCTAAATCATAAAATATGAAAAAAAACTTTCTATTAAGTTTATTAAATTTTCATAAGGTCAATTTATTAAATTGACATACACATACTCAGGGCTCGGAAACCTGTTCAAATTTTAAACCGGTTTAGGTCATTGATACCAAACCAAAAGGGTTTTCAGTTTAAGGTTTCGATTATATTTTTTAGCCAATTAAATCTTGGAGAACGGTATTTGGAGAATTTAGGTTACATGATTTACCAGTTCAAATAATTTTTTATGCATTCACATTTGGCGAATCTTTGCTAATATTGAATTGCTTAGTAGAAGGATACATTTCTTACATATGAATGAATTAACCGCTTTATTACAGTACTAAAACCGAAATCCAACCTTTCTTTAAGAATAAACACTATTATTTCATTTCACTAAGCCATTCATTGTCATTAAAAGGTTAAAGGAGAGATGAATTAACCATTACATTACAGAAATAAATCAGTTTTCATATCGGTTCCAAGCACTGCAAATACTGTTGTATTATTTTTTTTTACTGTAATTGGATATCACAGCCATTATGAATTATGATATACTAGAGTTAAGTATTTATTTTATGTAAGTTTCCACATGAGTGAGAATAAATAAGACAACAAATTATATTCTCTTTAAATCAACATTAGAATTACAAAACTTTATTAGATGGTTTTACCCTCATGTGTATCTATTGTGATGACAGCCACTTAGCACCACCCCACTATACATGAAGAATAACATAAATATTGATTGATTAAAAAGAGACCATAATAACAAATTCACATTAAAAACTGTTAACCCCCAACTTTCCCATTGCATTGCTTTATAATATTAAACTTCTATTATATGTATAGATTTATATTTATTTAAGCTTCCGTTAACTGAATATTTTATTAATATAAATATGCATTATAGAAAAATATGATTTAATAATTATTCATGTAACCATCTGATTTATAATAACCATATGATTTACTTCCAGGAATTCTGTGTACAGAAAATATATATTAATAATTATTTTTATATACATATATATGTACATTGTAGCCAGGGGTTTCTAAACATCAAAAAATGTTGAACTATTTACAAAACTTAAACCTCATAAATTTATATATACTATATCATGGAGGCAACTTTCCTTTATATTAGCAAAAGTTGCTTGTAATTCAATTTTATAAATCTTGATGTTTTGTAAAGCTTAGCTTAGTTCATGGTGATAATTCCATTAATGTGTGTTAGTGTGGGCACAATTACGGTTTTTGTAGCCCCACAGTTTAAGACTAATTTTTAATAATGATGTGACATATTTTATGATAATTTTCTATAATCTGCTTGATTTTTGAATATTAACAATAGACAGTTTTTTAGTTTTCTTCATTTAAAAAGAAAAACACCTATTTATAATGCACTGTTTTTAATGACAATAAGAATTATTTCCACTTTATATTAATTATCTTTCGATACCCTTGGTATGGTATGGTATGGTATGTTAGGGGTGTTTTCTGCAACTCGACGACTATGCGCCTATTTTGCGTGTTCGATACCCTTTATTAAGATCATTAATTTGAAATTTCATATAACGAAATACATTGCTCGGCTGTAGAAATCGTAATAACCTGTTAGTGTGTTGTAAAAATTAATTTTGAGATTTTGTAATTGAATAAATAAATTATTGAGATGTTGAAATTGATTATTTATTTTTAACTATCTCTATTTTTGTACACTAAATGAATTCAATCATATTTAAACTACAGTACCATAAATGAATATAAACTATAATATAATTATACCTCTATTTGTATTGAAATATTGACAAATGGAAGTACTTAGCTAGAAAAAGAAATCATGACTTTCCACTTTCCAATATGTCTTTAGCCTCATTAATTTTAGCAGCAATAAGTGGTGATCCTCCTTTGTCAGGATGATTTAACAGCATAATTCTTCTGTGAGCTTCTCTTATCTAAAAAAAAAATTAAAAATGACTTGTAAATAAATTAATATACCTATTATATTTCAAATATTTATTAATTTGTACCTTAGATTTATTAGCTGTAGGACTAACGCCTAATATTAGAGCTGCTTCTCTCTTAGTCATTTTAGGCTCAAAGCCACCTTTATAATATTTTGAATTTGCCAAACTTTCAGCATCAAACTTAGGGAGGTTTTTCATAGCTTCAGCGAATTTAACAGAAGCATTAGGCATTTGTCGCATAACATATCGACCTGCAAAACCCACCGCTGCCATGCCTAGACCTGCTAAAATTATTGAACTCGCCTAAAATAATAAAATAATTTAATACATTGATGCGAAAATAAAGGTACAAATTGCGTATAAAATTTATGGTTATATTACATACCATGGATTTAATAAATAATCATAAGATAATTTTCAACTTGTATTAAACGTTCGGTTTGTGTTTTAGATAAATTACATATTTATTTAATATTTAACTTTAAACATTTTTTGATTTTTTTCATAAGTTTCATCAGATTCAGATGTCAAAAATACCAAAACTAAACTTCAAACTAGGGATGTCATGTAAAAAAATATCGATATTTTTTCGATATAATATATCGTATTGTTGTATCGATACTTTGCGATATATCGTATAAATATATCGATATTTTCGAAATATCGTAAGTCGTAAGTTATTTGTTTGTATTTAACTGGTCTATAATATTAAATATTAGATAGGGATCAGGTTAATATGAGAAAAACAGTTAGTGAAGAAACAAAACATTTTATTTATTTATTAATCCCAATACTTTTTCTCTAGACTTTGCAAGAACAAAATTTTATTAACTCTTTTGGCTTGCAGTCTGTTTCTCTGCCGAGTTAAAATAACCGTTTTTATATATCGCTACGCAAACTAACTGTATTTAAATTTCGTAAACTGTATTACATAAAATTTTGTAATTTGTACTGAGAAGTGAGAACTGAGAACGATAAACGAAACGGAAGTGGGAACTCGGATTTCGGAAGTGAGTGAGACTCTCGAGGCACAGATACACTACGAGTTACGACTACAGTCAAAGATTATAAAATTCTTACTACTACTAGTCTGCCTTCACGTAGAGTAGGAGAATAGGTTTTGATTTTCGTGTCTTTGCATTTGGTTATTGCAAAGGCTAGTTTTTCAATACTTCGGGGGTTTAGGTTTTTTTTTTATTCAAGTTACCATCCATAAAGTAATCAATATAAAAGAATAGAAATGGAAATGTGCTTTTAATTTCTCACGATATTTGATATATCGGATGAAATATATCGATATATAATATCGATACTAGATGATTCGATAATATCGGGTTGAAACGATATATCGCGAACATATATCGATATTTTATGAAATATCGATATATATCGTGCACTCCTACTTCAAACTCAGTTTTATTTCTTATCCATGCTTCAAAGTTCAAAAATCAAAAGTTACAAATATGACATTGATGATTGAATATGTTTAATTGTTTCAAGATCGGTGCAACTTTAATTGTAGAAATTGCTGAACAAAAAAGGTATAAAGTAAAAGTGAAACAAAAATATTTAAAGAACACAATTTGTAGTTGTTATTTTTTTATGTAATAATAAGTAAAAAATTTACTTGGCATTTACATTTAAAACAATAAATCTTTAGCACCCTAATAATATTTTTAACTTATATTGATTTTATTGTAATCGTTAATTAAAAGCTTTATTCAATTTGTATTTAGAAATAATATGTAGGTATTTAATAATTTATAGTAGGAATCATAATATTTGTGTTTGGTTATAAAATCATACTGGCAACACGATAGAACAGTGCCGGCCGCGTAAAATTTTATTAAAAAAAACCGAGCCTTTTCGTAGTGGTTCAACATGGCAGGAGATCAGGCGCAATTTTACCAATTACTAAATACAATATTGTCTATAGATAATGACATCAGAACCCAGGCAGAAGTGAGTACCAATTATCTTATTTACTAAAAACCATTAATTGGATGATTAGAACAAAGCATATTTGGGATACTTGTAAAAACTTAGGGAGTTGTGGCCTCGTGTCAAAACGTGGTCATGGAGGATGAAGAATATAATTACTTTTCGCACTTAGGTAGCTGTTATAGGTGTTGTTATAAACATTAAAAAGTGTTTTAAGATTCATTAGTTGAAATTTATACTAGCGAATTACATATATTTATCAATCTTATAACCATGTTAGCCAAGTCTGAGCGGCTATTCAGTGGCATGTGGTTCTGTAACTAAAAGTAATTAAATCAGTTGAAAAAAAAAACATTTTTCTTTAAAACTTGGTTTTTAAAGTAATAAATTATACTAAAACTATATTTTATGAGCTAGCAAACAATCAAGGTTATTGATAGTAACATAAAAATCATTACAAAAATGAATATTAGAATATTCATTTTTTAAATGATTTTTATGGTTCAGAACATTATTGTTAGATTCTTTTATTGTTAAAGCATTAAATAGTGTAATTTTAACAATTTGCATAATTTTTAACAGAAAGTATACAATGACATCCCAACTGAAACAAAAGTAGTACATTTAGTGGGTGCTATTCAAAATGCTGATCTTGGTCAAGAATGTAGGGAAACAGCTGCAGTGCTCCTGCGGCGGCTGCTTAGTGCGGAATTCTTTGAATTCTTCCCAAAACTTCCTTTTGAACAACAAGCAATGCTTAGGGAACAACTCCTTCTTACACTACAAATGGATGTCACCCAAAGTCTAAGACGTAAGGTAAGAAGTTATTATCTATTATGTATTATATAAGAAAATGTTTATTTAAAAAAGAATATATATATATATATATATATATATATATATATATATATATATATATATATGTACATACATATATATATATATATATATATATATATATATATATATATATATATATATGTACATACATATATATATATATATATATATCATTTTAAATACAAATGTTTCTCAAAATAGCTGCCAAAAACTTGTTTTTGTCTTACATGTGACTAAAGCTATTATATTTTTGTTAAGTCATGCTATTTATAACAATGTATTATATTCTTATACATTCAGATATGTATCATTATCATCATTATAGTGGGTTAAATATAATAAAAACTAGACAATTTAGGTAATGTTCTTCTTCTAACAAAGTATTTTTTAATTTTAAACATGAGTCATGAATGATTCAATTGGTGCTTCTCTAATCTAATTTTGGAACATAATAGCTATCTGCTTGGCTACTCATGAATTGATTGAAATTGTAAAATAATTGTGTAATGTTTTGTTATAGATATGCGATGTAGTATCAGAGTTAGCCAGAAATCACATTGATGATGATGGAGTTAATCAATGGCCTGAATTTCTTCAGTTTATGTTCAATTGTGCCAGTGCACAAGATCCCAATATAAAAGAAGCTGGCATTCGAATGTTTACGTAAGTGACAACTACATGAAATAATGTATGTGCATGGTAAACCAAAGAATCCATACTAATATTATAAATGTTAAAGTGTGTTTGTTTTTCATTCTTTCACGTCGAAATGGAGTGACGGTTTACCGTGATTTTTTGGGTGGAGATAGGCTACTTTGTACTGCAGGAGACCATCTAATTCCCATGGAAAAACACATTATAATATGTTATCAATCTTAAAAATATTTATGATCAGGATTACTTGAAACTTGGTATTAATGCTCTTCAATAAAATTAAATAAATACGTGTTTTAGCATGTTTCCAAATTCATCCTATAAAATAGGGGATGAATGTTTGTATGAAACTATCTTTTTAGAAATTTTTTGTAGTTTTAATATGAGTGAGCCGCGGATTCAGCTAGTATAATATAATTAGTACAAGATTTTATTTAGATATTACAAAAATTTTAAAAATATATTAAAGATTCTTAAAACTATAAAATTTAGATTTTTTTATAAAATATAATGCACAGGTCTGTACCAGGAGTATTTGGTAATCGACAAAATGAAAACCTGGATGTTATCAAGAGAATGTTGCTCTCAGCCCTCCAGCCAACAGAGTCTGAAGCATTACGCATGCAAGCAGTCAAGGCTGTGGGAGCTTTCATCTTGCTCCATGATAAAGAACCAGCTATTCAGAAACATTTTAGTGATTTACTTCTGCCTTTTATGCAGGTATGTTTATATACATTGTAAAGCTTACTTTGTAAAAAATGTTTTGTTTTTTTATAAGAAATATTAGGTCCTAATATATAATCTTTAAGATTTTTGCTAATATATTAACATTTATTCAACAGTTGAGTTATGCACATAAACTCCTACGTGTACAATTCCTAATGATTTGTATACTGCCATAATGTGCGAAAGTAAATAGAGGATTTCGCTAACACCGAACTTACTTATAGATCGGAGTTTGATAGTAGCCCTCAAAACAAATGTCTTCAATATAAGTAACAATAGCAGTATTAAAATTTTAAACACTTGCTTGTATTTAAAAAAATATTATATTTTAGGTTGTGGTACAATCAATTGAAAAAGCTGATGATGATGCAGCACTAAAAGTTCTTATTGAACTGGCGGAATCTGCGCCTAAATTCCTACGCCCACAAATAGAAACTATTTTCCAAGTTTGCATTAAAGTGAGTGACATTTTAATATTAAATCTATGAATACTATCAATATTATATAATTTGTTTTCTACTGTATTATAACTGTCATACCTTCAAGGCCTATATGATTGATAATCATATTCATGTCAGTGGTCAAATAGATGATAATGTAACTAACATTAATCTGTACAAAACGGTATGTTTACTTTTACTACAAATAAGTTTATGAAGTATTAGCAGATAAATCAATAGTATTTTAAAATTATTGTCAATGTCTTAATGTAATAAGCCCCTAAGTGTGTGTTCTATCTTGGAGTATACTATTGCTATATAATGTTGAAATATATCCTGACATTAAATTTGATAGTAACTAAAGTTACCGTAATTAAACTCAGGTTATTGGTGACACTGATCAAGAAGACAACTGGCGTCAATTAGCATTAGAAGCCCTTATTACTCTATGTGAGACTGCACCAGCTATGGTACGCAAGGTTGTACCGAATGCAATTCGAATGCTTACTCCACTTATATTAGAGATGATGTGTGAATTAGACGAAGAGCCCGACTGGTCTGTGCAGGATAATGCTGCTGATGATGACAATGAACTGTGAGTATAACAATATAGGTATTATAATACATATTACACATTGTATGGCAGTAAGATCTACTGCTGAAAATGACCTTTAAACATTTTTATGATATTATAATGCTAATGTTTGATGTTACATTTTTAATTAATAATTTACTATTAATGATTTATATGGTTTAGGTCATTTTTACTTTTATACCTTGAGAATGATAGTTGTGACTTATTATAAACTGATAGTTTTATTATTTGGTGACTTTTAAATAAATTTTAAATTCATACTAATTTAAAAAATTCGAAATTTCAGCAAATGTAACTTATTAAAAAAGATCCTTAAGAATTGAGCAGTTATATAGATAGTAAAATTATGGGCTAAAGCTGGCAATACTTACCATTAAACAAATCATTGTAAGAGTCTATCAATTAGCTTCATTATTTAGAAAAATGAAGCTTCAAAGAATCTTACAAGAGCAATTATCAAGATAATTAGCATCCTATGTTCCTTATACATTTGGATGTCAGTCCCTTGATTACATGTTTATTTCAGTCAAATATATTTGAGTAGCGGTCATTGTGTTTCGGTGACTTGCCTGGATTATATTTGTTTTGATCAGTTTAGCTTTTAAAAATCTTTTATTTTATACTGCTATTTTTGAACATCTTAGATTCCAAAGAAAAGATCCCTTTCATATACAAGAGATATAGCTAGAAGCTCACAAAATGATATTAAAATTTCTTTAAATTTAACTTGCTTTGGATTGCTATTAATGTTCCCTTTTTAATTATTTAAATTGACAATTCACAGTAATTATGTCGCAGCGGAATCAGCATTGGACCGTATGTGCTGCGGGCTTGGAGGCAAGATAATGTTAGGTCTCATTGTGGGCCAAGTACCGGAAATGTTGAGCTCGGAAGATTGGAAACGACGCCACGCGGCGTTGATGGCCGTCTCTTCTGCTGGTGAAGGATGCCATAAACAGATGGAACAGATGTTGGACCAAGTTGTCTCAGCTGTTCTTAACTATTTAACTGACCCAGTAAGTTTTAACATCTCTTTTCTTTTATTTAATAATTCCTCATTGACCTGATAGATGTACACTTGTTCAATTTTTTCAAATCATTCTAGCCATTCTGAAGTAAAGCTCTTACCAATTAACAGCATTTTATTTTTATTATAAGGATTCTGATTACATTTATGTTTTTACATATAGCATCCACGTGTACGCTACGCCGCATGTAATGCAGTTGGTCAGATGTCAACAGATTTTGCACCAATATTTGAAAAAAAATTCCACGATAAAGTTGTACCTGGATTATTGATGGTGCTTGAAGATAACGCGAATCCTCGTGTGCAGGTATGATATGAAAATGAAAATGCCCAAAAGTATTATCCATTGTCAATTTTTTTTTTTAAATAAAATATTATTTCCAGGCCCATGCAGCAGCTGCTTTAGTCAACTTCAGTGAAGATTGTCCTAAGCCAATCTTAACACAGTATTTAGGACCACTGATGAACAAGCTTGAAGCCATCCTAACTGCCAAATTCAAAGAGGTTATTATACCTTTTTTTAATATTATTATTTTGATATAATGTCCAATGTTCGTTAATGGCGAAATCATTTCTTGATTCAGCCATTTCCATAGCATTGGTAGATCAAAAGTGACATTTGCTCCCTCTCTGTCTTTTATTTTGGTTAGTTAGGGATCTCAGTTCACTGACATACAACTTAGTTAGATTGTCCTATGTATTTTTCTATATAAGCTGAATTAATGCATGCATTTATATAATATTAATAGAACTGTTAATATCCATTTTAGTTGGTGGAAAGTGGCACAAAGCTTGTTTTGGAACAAATTGTGACCACCATTGCTTCAGTGGCTGACACAGTGGAGAAAGACTTTGTTGATTATTATGACAGGTTGATGCCATGCCTTAAGTATATCATTGCAAATGCAACTACTGATGATTTCAAGATGCTAAGAGGCAAAACTATTGAATGTGTCAGTCTTATTGGTATGTATAAGTTATTTTTAGCTTATGTATCTCTAGTTATTTTACAAAACTAAACTATATGTGAACTGTTTCAAAGCTTAGAAACTAAGGGATCTCAATCTTGCATAGAAAACATTTTAAATTCATTTTCTTCATAGGTTTGGCTGTTGGAGAAGAGAAATTCATGTCAGATGCATCAGAGGTAATGGACTTGCTCTTGAAAACACATACCGAGGGAGAACAGTTACCAGCTGATGATCCACAAACTTCCTACTTAATTTCGGCTTGGTCTAGAATTTGCAGGATAATGGGTAAGTCTAGAATTTAGTTGATTCTTAAAAAAAATTAATTTGCTTATTTACAAGTGGACCTGTTATGATGTCTAAATGGATACTTCCATCCATCTCATTCGACATTTTTGTGTTGCAGGCAAGAAATTTGCTCAATATTTGCCAATGGTCATGGAACCAGTAATGCGCACCGCCGCCATGAAGCCGGAAGTTGCTCTATTAGATAATGACGACCTTGAGGTCATTGAAGGAGACCTTGACTGGCATTTTGTCACATTGGGTGAACAACAAAACTTTGGCATTAAAACTGCAGGTATTTTTTGTATTTCAACCTTTCTAATAGAGACTAAGAAATTAAAATTATAGTTTAGTATATATGTGCTTTTTTTTATTTGAACATATTGTTATTGTGCTAGGTGTTTTAATATCTAATCATCTAGTTCTTCCAATTCTAATTGAAGAATTAATCTCATTTGATTGAAAGTAATTGAGCAGATTAAAAGTCAGTTTTTAAGTGCAGCATAAATTTAATGGTACTTAAGATTAATTCTAAAATATTATGTCCAAGACAAATCATTATTAAGATAGATCACAAAATTGACCCTGGACAAGTAATTAGTGACTTTTTTAACTTTTAGGTCTTGAAGACAAAGCCTCTGCGTGCGACATGTTAGTGTGCTATGCACGAGAACTCAAGGAAGCTTTTGCAGAATATGCTGAAGATGTTGTAAAGCTAATGGTACCAATGCTTAAATTCTATTTCCACGATAATGTACGAACGGCCGCCGCCGAGTCGCTCCCTTACTTGCTGGAGTGTGCTCGCATCCGTGGTCCGCAATATATACAGGGAATGTGGGCATATATACTGCCAGAGTTATTGAAAGCCATTGATTCCGAACCAGAGCAAGAAGTGCAAGTGGAACTTCTAAACAGTCTAGCTAAGGTATTTTTTACGTTGTATCTATCTACAAGCTATATTTGTTATGATATCAAATATATTCGAAAAATATACTGCTTTCATAATAAAGAAGGACCTAACTAACAATTTGATCAGAAACTACTTAAATGGAGATTCAGAATCAATAAAAAATGCTACTTGAAAGTCTTACTCATAAAACTCTTAAGTCTCATGAATCCAGACATGCCATAACCATTTTCATCGTAACTACGTTAAGTACTACTAAGTACTGAGACAAAACTTCAAATATCTTGAAAACACCTTTGACGAAGTTGCGGCCTTCTTTTTTATGACGGCAGTGTACGTGAAGTATTATTATTTGCTAATTAAATTTATTATTTCCAGTGCATTGAGCTATTGGGCACAGGATGCTTGTCTGATGAAATGATGGCTGAAGTTCTTCGCATTCTAAATAAACTTCTTACAGAACATTTCGAACGTGCCACTGAACGTCGTCAGAAACGTGCAGATGAAGACTATGATGAGGTATATTTTACTATTGATTTGAAAATCTGCACTTAGCAAATAGGAAAAAGTATAATTATTGACCGGGATGGTTGGCGCTCTTTGGGGGAGGCCTTTGTTCAGCAGTGGACGGCGATAGGATGATTGAAAAATAAAAAATTATAGCTATACATTCATGTGTAATAATAATACTTTGTTATTGAATATCGACTAACCTTTGCACTTGTTGATTCTAATTTTGTAAAACCAGTATTTTAGTGTTCAAGTATGCATATTAACTAAAGTTGTTGAGTTGAATATGTAAATGAAGGCAGATTTTAAGCCTATGTTTAATATTCATGGCATTATTTATTTTTAAGTGCAATAAAGAATAGTATATATTACCAATAATGGTGAATGCTATAATGAAAATAAAAACCGACTTACAAGCACTAAAAATAAAAAAAATACGAAATGGGGGTTTTCATTTAGAACTGGTACCTAATTGGATATTAATATGGGACCACCTGGGAAGTATATACACCCTTTGAAACAAAAAAGAATTTTCCAAATCGGTTCAGGAGTCTTCTGAGTATATAATCGGTGAACATACATACAAAAAAAAGATTCAGACAAATTGAGAATCTCCTCCTTATTGGAAGTTGTTTAACAAAATACATTTTAAATTATAGGTTGTTGAAGAACAACTAGCTGATGAGGATAATGAAGATGTGTACGGACTGTCCCGCGTGGCGGATGTTTTGCACGCGCTCATGTCCGCTTACCACGAAAGTTTCTTCCCGCATCTCGACTCTCTTCTACCACACCTCGTACAACTGCTAGCCCCTGGACGCCCTTACGCTGATAGACAGTGGGCTATTTGTATTTTCGATGATGTCATTGAGTTTGGAGGTTAGTTGAATAATATACTGTTTAAAATAATTAATCTTTACTTTTAATTCTCTCAGTCAAAAAAGAAAGCAAATTAAACTAATAATAAATGACTAAATACACACACACATACACACACGCGCGCGCGCGAGCACACACACATGTATTATATACTATTTTAACTTCTCTTTACTTAGTACATTTTTGTTAAAGTTAATTTTTATTTTACTTTTTTATTTTTATTTTCTTCTTTCACAAACAATTTCTAAAATTATTACTGTCAAACATGCTGTGTAATATTATTAACCTCCAATTATTATTAAAGATAGAAGAGGGCGCTGACTTCTGACGTACAGGTTTATTCTAGTTTGGGAGTCAGGCTTCAACAGTCTTATGTAAACACAAAGAATTGTGTCAATAAAGATATATTCTATTCTTATATTCTAAATAATTAACTTTATATTAGTTTTATTATTATGTAACTAATTTTAGGTCCGGCATGTGTAAAGTACCAAGACATATTCCTTGAACCTATGCTTAATGGATTACGGGAACCAGAACCTGAAGTAAGACAAGCCGCTGCCTACGGATGTGGAGTGCTCGCCCAGTTTGGTGGACCACAATTTGCTAGCGCTTGTGCTAGAGCTGTACCACTACTGGCTGCTCTTATCGCCGAACCTACCTCCCGTTCTGTAGAAAATCTAAACGCAACCGAAAACGCCATCTCTGCTGTCACTAAGATCATTAAATATAATCATTCACAAATAAATAGGGACGAAATTATTAGGCATTGGTGAGAATAATTTAACTGTTTATATATTACTTTATTTTCTTAATAGTGAAGGTAATTTATTTACAGTAAAGAAAATTACAAATATACTTAATTATATATACAAAACAAATGTAAAGGCAACTACTTACTATTACTTTTGTTTATTAATATGTAATATTAAATACTAAGAAAGCAAAAGTTTTATATAGTCAGCATTTTTAAGTCAACACATTAATTTTTGTTATAATTTAAAATTATAATTAGCCTTATGTAAATTTAAGTTATAAGCATATCAAATGATATTCCAGGTTGACTTGGCTCCCAGTAGTTGAAGACACAGAAGAAGCACCCCATGTATACTCATTGCTTTGTGAACTGGCAGCAAGTGGTCACGCAGCACTGGCGACTCCAGACGCGCCTCAAAGGGTCATCGCTACAATTGCAGAAGCATTCCTGCGAGATGCTGTGCCTGATGATAATCCCGTATTTGCACAGATGGTAGCCCTCGTCAGACAGATACAGGTTAATATATCTTTATAAAAAAATACTAGTATATTTTAAGAACTATCGCTGCATCACCAACATAGAATTTAAAAATATTTGAAAGTAGACAAATAAATAAATCTATAAAAACATCCTGCTAATATTATAAATGCGAAAGTTTGTGAGAATGTATGAATGTGTGGATGTACAGATGTATCGATGTTTGTTATTCTTTCACGCAAAAACTACTGAATGGATTATAATGAAACTACAATAATATAGATGTATGACATCAGAATAACTCTCTGAAAAATGTATGGTTTCCGATGGATAGATTTGTTTTTGTTTTTCACAGGTAACAATATTTTTGCTTATAATAAAATACTAAATTGAATTTTAATTTTTTCAGAGTAATACTGAGCTATTCAACTCATGTGTAATGCAGCTGAGCAACGAGCACAAGGAGGCTCTAAAGTTGGCGCTTTCCACATAGTGCAGAACTCGTTGCTTCTATTTATTCACCAAACGCCCTCCCGCACTGCCTCCTCCGTTGCCAGTCTCGCGCTCCCTCACAAGCCCCCACTATCTGTGACTAACGTATCTTTGACTGCCTTAACTATGCTGCGATAAATTACAATTCAATAATGAACTCTTATGGCAAAATATATATAAAAAAAGGAGTTTGTATACTACACTCATAGTGTGTGTACACTAGTTAAATTCGAACTTAGTACATTAAATGACTGGTATGAAATATAATAATTATAGCCATCGTTGTTGTATATTACTCTTTCCCTTCTGTGTTTTATTTTCTTCGATCTCATGAATATCTGTTGGGCTAAAAATTGCTGTGATAATATTTTATACTAATTTTGATGATCAGCCATACAAACAAAAGTAGCTCCTCTTTGACCATGATTTCTAGACATGTTTTTTTCTAATGTCAATATTTTATTAAAAAAAGCAATGTGGATGGTCCAATTTTAATATTTGTAATATGGGTTATTTTATATAAATAACATGAATACGGTATTGTCTGTATTTTTTAATATTATACAGTAGTTGTTTGTTAAATACATGTAATGCATACTACACTTGGTATTGCACATACATATTTACATTTATTATGTTTTTAATTCATCACTTAATATGTCATTTATCATTGCAGTTTATATTATTTCTGAACATTCTTAAGGTAGGTCATGAGTAAAATTGGGCTATCACATTCCTGTCTTTGTTTGCCATATTTCGGCTGCGTTGGGATATTGGTAGCTGTTTCTCGCAGTGGACGAGACCTATCTGTTTATAAGAAATAATTTTATTCATTAAAATATATGATATTACATATACATTTCTTTGTTTAACTAAAATAAAAGTTATTGGCATTGAAATAAGTGTTTTATTTAAATAATTACATTTATGTTATAATTATAAATGCGAAAAAGTGAATGCTTTTTTTGTTAAACAATGCTCCATTAGAAAGACTATGCTGATTTCAAACACGTTACTAAGTCAGCTGCATGGTTTTTTTCGAATTTTATATTTTGAAATAGGTGTCTAAAAATTAGAGAAATTCAAACAGATCGATAGTGAATTGAATCCAATATGGCCAACATGGTCAATCCGTACTAATATTATAAATGTGAAAGTGTGTTTGTTTGTCCTTCTTCACGTCGAAACGGAGTGGCGTGATTTTTTGTGTGGAGATATTTGGAGGGCTGGAGAGTGACATAGGCAACTTTTTACTGTGGGAGTTTATCTCATTCCCACGGGAAAACGCGATATAATACAACCCAGGAAAATATTTATGATCAGAATTACTTGAAACTTGGTATTAATGCTCTTCAATACAATTAAATAAATACATGTTTTAGCATTTTCCGAAATACATCTCTTAAGGGTGTAAAACGGTGTTTTTTGGAGTTTTAGAGCGAGCGAAGCCGCGGGTTCTGCTAGTATATCATAAATCTTAATAGCGCAACGTGGCTTTATCCCGAAAAACGGTGCCCGTGGGATATCTGTACCAACCATTAAAACGCACCCGGAGACGAACCCGAGCGAAGCGAGGGTGAGTCGCTAGTTCTTATATAAACATTATTCAATTTGGCAATAACGAAGCATTGAAATAAATATTTATCAGTTAAAAAAATTTAAAAGCTATAAAAAGTTTAGGGTTTATATGAATTATGGAAATATGTATTTAGACGCGAAGACGCAGACCGAAGAATTTTATTAGCAATAAGATTACTAGCGACTCACCCTCACTCCGCACCCTTATCACTTAAGGGTATGAAAAATAGTTTACGTCCTATTCTCAGACCTATTTAATATACACACAAAATTTCATTGGAATCGGTCAAGCCGCTTCGGAGAAGTTTTGTTACAAAATACGAGCACTGTGACAAGAGTTTTTTTTATTAGATTTAAGATAGTTTATAGTACTAATAAGTAATCTGTGATATTAGTTCTTTAAGTTTATGAGCACGTATTTTATTGGAAAACCACGATACCGATACAAGGCATAAAATCGATTACAATACAAACTACCTACTTCTCTATTTTGTTTTTGAGGCTTTAAGCCAGACGAAATAATCGTGTCCAAATAATGTGTAAGTGTCATGAAATTATTTTAATCTTAAAATATATAATTGTTTAACATGATACTACACAAATTAGCGAGCTCTTAAATAGTTTAAAATAGATTCAAAAGCAGTAAAATAATACAGTAATAATATTTTAAAAACAAAAAACAGGAAAACGGAAAACTTGACATTTCTCTTTTAATTTTTAACCGCACGAATCACGATATTCAGACACATGACATTGACAGCATTTTTTTTTATTTCGATCTAAAACTAAATGCATTTGTTTCATTTTGGATTTCCGGCCGTGTTTTGTTGCCGTCACATTGTTTTGTCACTTGCTCTAAATAAAATAAAGAAAAACTAATAATAATAACGTTTCGGTGTTTCTACATTGTTTATTACGGTATACCGTTCAAATATTTGTTTGATGTTGTGATTCCTGATCCTTTAAGGTTATGACTCAGTAGTTAACGTAATTTTAGTGAGTAACGCTCCTGTAATTGTTGACATGAATTGAATTAATCATTTTAAAAATATATAGATTTTTATATAAAATCTCTATCAACAATAATATATGTATATTGAGAAAGTGATTAAATTGACTGTGGGCTATTTTCTAAATCGGCGTGCCATGAGATAATGTCCCGTAAGCGGTCACGGCTTGGAAAGGAAGAGGAAATGAGCTCGAAGCTATTAGATGCAGGTAGCGGGGAGGGACGAAATGGCAGTGACACAAGCTTTGAAAGTAGCAGCCAAACTTTTCTTGATTCTACACAGGTTAGTGTTTAAAACTTCCATACATCCACCCTGATATTGTATAATTATGTGTACAAATTAACATTATCATCACTTGAATTTATGATTGTAGTCACAGTAGATAAATCTTCTAATGCATAGTTCTTGAAGCTATTGAGCCTTGAACCCTTGAGAGATACTTCTATCTATAATATGAAAGCTAACATGCATAATCTAATCCCATTAATTTATATTATAAATGTGAAACTTTGGAAGGATGAATGGATGTTTGTTACTAAATCACACCAGAACAACTGAAAGGATCTGGATGAAATTTGGCACAGAGATAGATTATAGTCTGGAATAGCACATAGGTTACTTTTTATTTGAAAAAAATGTACAGTTCTCGTGGGAAAGATTTGTTTTTGTTTGGGTGAGTTGCGAGTAAAGTAATATTTATTGAGACTCCCAATCACCACCTCTATCCAAAAATATCACCCACTCCTCGCACCCCATAAATAAACATGTGCCCAATTGAGTACTAGCCACAGCTCGATTCACAAGTTGATAGGTTCCACTTTCTTCCTGCTTTGTAAAAAAAATTACAAATACATCCCCACATATTATTTATTACATATTTAAACTTAGTATATTTTGAACCAGTCTCCTCCTGTTACAACTTGTATTTTGTTTATGACATAAATTATATATTAATTGTATTTTAATAATTCTTATTAATTAAAAGATAAATAAAATAAAATGAAATTTAAGGGTAAAAAATAAAAAAAAGGCTTAAAGAGATTTCATTACTTTGACTCTTTAAGTCAAAATATATATTATAAATAAATAAATAAATAATTATATTTCACTGCCATGAATACAATGGTTTGCTACAGCACTATTATTATTTGAACAGTACAATATCTTCAATAAGTTAGAATGGAAATTTAAAAGAATACAATAAAATTTACTTTTCATTTACTATCTATATATTATTATATCTATATGTATATATAATATATAATCTTATCTATTCTGTACTAACCGTTAAAACACACCTAGGGATGAACCCGAGCGAAGCGAGGAAGATTCTCTAGTTTACTTATAAAAATTAAGATATTAAAAATTTGTATTTAATTAGTGATCAGAAATATCAATTTTAAAAGTCTGGATAATTACATAATGCCTCTAATAGAGTTAATGTAATCCCTTGCTCTAGTTCAGTGCTCCACTTATTCTGGTCTTGTGTGATTTATTTAATGGCCTTTGTTTTGATACCAGTTAATTATTGTACACTCTTCACAATTTTCTGCCTTATACTATTTTAATAATAAATAATTATTAAATAATAGCAGAACCCGTGGCTTCGCTCGCGTTAAAACTTCAAAAATATCTCTAAAAAGGTAGGTTTCATTAAACTTTTTTTCTCTATTTTATCCCCATATAGGATGAATTTCGAAAAATGCTAAAACACGTATTTATTAATACTGAAGAATATTTATACCAAGTTAATAAAAGCAAAAAAGTTATACGCAGGAAAACTCCGATAGCTCTTTCCATTGCTCTCTATGTGACCTTGAGCTTTAACATCAGGCCCATCGTTAGCGGCCATCTCACCTTTATCAGTTGCGTAGATTTTCATTAAGTACAGTCTAAACTCTAAACCAATATAATTAGTGAAACAAGGTAGTTTTAACTATATTTTTATTTATAAAAAATAATGAAAATTTAGTTGTACACAACTAATAAAAAAAGTGTGTGTGTGTATTTATGTACTTCTTTGGCGTAACAGAACAAAAATAGCTAAAGATTTCATCCCGTATGTCAAAACTCTCGTTTGTAAAAGGAATGCAGCTAACTTCATTATGTCGCTTTTAGCTAACTTCATCATGTCGCTTTTTGGCTGTCGGTGTACGCGCGCATCGTAAAAATTTCACTCTTATATTTATTTTCAAACATGCCAAAAGAAGAATAACTTCAAAAGACTCCGGTGTCAAACTAAAATTTCCAGTTTTTAATAAGCCAACAGTAGCATTTACGTTTTTATGCACTATTATTATATATATGATGGGAATATAAATATAATAATGTATGTTTTATATGTAAATCAATATCTGTAGGATACTTAAACTATAATTTCCGATTGGATTTTCAGGTAGGTAGTGTTATTTTTTTATTTAAATATAAAATGATCTGTTTTCGTATGTGATATAAAAACGTAAGCCAAATACAAAAAGTCTGGGCTTGGCGCCAAGTATGTGGCGTGATCACTGACCATGCCACAGCCAGTCTACTTGCGCGTAGAAGTAAATAACATGTACTCGTTTTACTTTAATAATATTTAGATTAATTTATTTTCTATATCTTTTAAAAGTATGTTTAGTTCCCAAATGTGAAAACGGCAAGATAAAAAAGAAGATTTTCTAATATTATTGGTATCATCCTAATGTATGAAACATAAGGGATGATATCAATATCAATTTAACTGCCTTTTAGTCTCGTGAGATATCGTGCAAAGTAATAAATCTCAGTCAAACACATTTGTAGTAGGTAGATAGATAATAGTTTCATTCGTCTCGCGTATTGGTGTCTAGTTACGTTTCTTATATTCTTGTTGGCAGCCTGTCCGACATCGCTCGGCTACTTCATTCTACATTGCCATTTTTCGAATTTTACCCCCTGTTACCTTAAAGGGTCAAATATTGAAAATGGCCACGTTTTGAGATGAGCCACGCGGACGTTTACAATTCGAGGAAAAAATAATTTAGATTTTAGATATAAATAAAATTGTATGCTATTTATTATTTTGGATAAAATTCCGTCTAGATATTTTCCCGGATTTGGAGATATTGCCATATCCCCAATTCAATTTTATTTATTAATGTTTCTCCTAATATTCTTAATCGGGACTATTACGAATACTTTTAAAAATTTGCCAAATCAGTCCAGCCGTTTTCTAGTAACACACTTACGAATCAACAGTACTTCATTTTTATTATGCAGATTTAATAATAACAATAATGAACACTTTATTGCACACCACACAAGAAATAAATAAAGAAGTGAAATATAACAAAAAATATGCACAGCAGGCGGTCTTATCGTTAGAAGCGATCTCTTCCAAAAAGAAACGAATTATTTCAAAATTATTTTACACTTTTTTATAGTTACCTTATGCATGAATTATTTCTAGGTCTAATGAGATTTTTACCGCAGTGTCGATCTTTTTACACATTTTCCATTTCCTGAATAGTTTCGTTGTAATTGTAAATTGCATAATTTTTAAAAATTGATAATGAAGAAGTAACATGATATTCCTTTTTTCTAATGTTTCTAGTTCATTTAATAAATTCCACAATAAACAAAAGTTCAATCAATTTTAAAGGATCAAATAACAATGCCATTTTAATTATTATGACATGAAATGAAGCAATTGCTCGTATAATTTACGGTTATTATTACATGTCTATACATATAATAAAATTGTAACCAAGCTGAATCTGTACATTAAATATTTTTTGGAAAATCTTATTGAAATAAACATTATTATCGATACAAAGGCCAAATCTATAGTATTTAGAATTTTTGTCTGTCTGTCTGTTACAGCATCACAGAAAAACCACTGTGGATTTTGATGAAATTTGGTTCGGTGATAGCTGGTTATCCGGGTCACCATATGTATAGGATACTTTTTACCGCGGGAAAATAACTCATTTCTGAGAAAATATACAAAAACTGCAATGTAAGATTACACTGCGTTACACGATTTTGGTACTCTCTTAAGTGGTCGTCGCAACTGCTTAAATGCGCCAAATAAGTTTTGTTACGTTTGCGGACAGTAAATTGTTAAATCACAAACAAAAAATGTGAGAAGTGCATACTTACTCTATTTTGGACGTGCTATTAATCAAGATAAACCATGGATACCAAAATTTTTTGTGTTTCGTGCTATGTAACTTTCATATCATGGTTAAATGGGAACCAGAAGTCAATGTTATTTGTCGTACCAGCTTTTATATGCGTGAAAACATAAAACTTAGTTTGATGAAAATGTTTATCAAGACTATAAATAAAGAGGGTGATGGCTTTTTATATTTAAAGACAGTATTTTCAAAGTTAAGTAATGCCAAACTCAAAGGAGGAATATTTGTGAGATGAAAAACCCAAATTTTGACAAAAAGCTTATTAACAAGGAACTTGATGCCTGATTATCGCTGAAAGCAGTTATAAAAGGGTTTTTAGGGAACCACAGAGCCGAAAATGCGGAACGGCTAGTTGACAACATGTTAAAATCATACCAAAAGTTAGGTTGCAGAATGTCATTAAAAAATCACTTTCTTCGCTCTCTTTTTTTTTCTTTCCATCTAATCTTGGTGCGGTCAGTGATGAGCAGAGTGAGAGGTTCCACCAAGAGGTAAAGAAGCTTGAAGAACGATTTCAAGGCCGTTGGGACAACTATGCTAGGGGGTTACTGTCCCCCCCCCCCCCCCCCCCCCCCAACGTGCGTTCACCTTGTCGTGGTGGGGGGGCTCAGTAGTGCCCGGCAACCCAACCGGGCGCGAAGCCAAGAAACGCACAGGGAGGTGGTCCACTTCGGTGGGCGGTGGGAGGTGGCCCTCTTCGGAGGGCGGTGTACCATGCGGGTTGCTCCTGGTACTTCTCTGATAGCAGAGTGGACTGTGGAGCAACCCCGTGGTTGTTGTGGTCTGCTTAGGCAGACCTGCCGTCGGGGCGTCGTAGTTGAATGCGTAAGCGATCCTGCGACGCCCCATTAAGACGGGGGAAGGCTTTGTTGGGTTTTAGTGGGTAGTACTGGCTTTGCCGGTGAGTCCCACACCTCGTGCGTAAATGCATTTCCCAACGTTAAAAAAAAAAAAAAAAAAAGGGGGTTACTGTTGGCGCTTAAAACGAGAAGATCATTCAAAGCACAAAAGAAAAAGTTAAAATTTTACGATATTTTGTGTTAAAATTTTATAAGATGATTTTTTTGAGTTTTTTTTTTCCTAAATGATAAAATTAAACTTGATTAATGTAAAAAAAATCTGGTTGATTTTATTAGATTTCTTTAAAATATGTTTTGTCCTTTTAACTTTTAATATAATTTGGAACATTCTTACGGAAGAAAAATGAGATGTGATGAAAAGAAAATTTGTATGTATGTTCTATAAACAATAATGTATAAATAAGAAAACATGACATTTCAAAGCGGGTACTCAATTTTTTTTTAATTTGTAACGCAGTGTATTAGAGTAATTAGAGTATACTAATATGTAAAACCTAAGAATTTGGTTTTTGGTCATCTGAACGCGGGCGGAGCCGCGGGTAATTCTAGTATTATATACGTATGCTTTATTGTAGAATCGATATATACAACGAGTACCGTAAACAACGTTACCGTATCGTATCTCATCTAATGTACAAAGTAAATGATTCTTTCAACAGTAAATAAAATATCTTATAATTACCGGTGTTTGGTGAGCTTATACTATACTGAGGTTAAACTATATTCCAGTATTTTATAATTTCGAAAGTAATAAGTTGACGACGACCACTTTCACGATCTTATAAATGAAAAATTAGTATGAATTCTCAAAAAAATTATTAAGAGAACTTTTTCAATTTTAGTTCAAGATCTTTTTGCCAGACATCAAATTGGGTAAATGTCTAAAACAAATAAAATTCCTATCTTCGAATGGACCGGAATTGATCTTAAAGACAAAATTTGAAAAAAATACTTAAAAAGGTTATATAAAAATATCTTACATTATAATTATGATGCATAAGTTTTGGCTTAAACAATTGTTCAAACGAACGAAAGAATTCCCATTATAGACTGATCAGAATCCGGTTTGGAAACAAAAAAAATTAATACCTGAAGTTTAATGTCTTTAAATCGTTAGAAGGTACATATATTAAGGAACAAAAATCCGTAAAATATCCCCGATGTCCAGCTCCCCCGAGAAATGGGGGGGGATGAATAAAGTTGAAAAATTTTTTTTTTCAATTTTCGGCTTACTGTGACGTCCTTTCGAAAAATTTTCTCTTTAAAAGTTGTTTATTAAAAATCTACAACTTTTATAGATTACACTTTTTACAATAACCTCAAAATTCCATATATATAATAAAACAGTAGAGGTCGAATGTCTGTACGTAGCAAAAAAATGCTAAAAACCGAGCCAGGGGGATGTAAGAAGACAAATAGAACAAATCCAAATTTTTTTCAATTTTTTTGTTTCTCTGTCTGTTTGTCTGTTTGTACGGGATTACTCCGAATCTATTGGACCGATTTAAATGAAATTTTGCATGGTGGTACCTTATATCCCCGGGCAACATCTTAGATACTTTTTATCCCGGAAAATTCAATAATTCCCGTGGGATAGTTAAAAACTATAATAAATAATACAACCTATGCACCTAATTTAGTAAAATTTAACATTCTGATAATTAAAGTGAAATGAAAATTGAAATGAAAGATTAATATTGCCGGTCAAACAACAGGTTACTTTTCATTCGGGAAAAATAAACGGTTCCCGTGGGAACTAATAGATATCTATTAGTGTTTTTCTAGAGGCGAACCCGAGCGAAGCGAGGGTGAGCTGCTAGTTCCATATATTATTCCATATATATAATGTATCTGCTAACGTTCTAAAGACATGAAACTTCAGGTTTTTTTTTCTCTTAAAAATAAACGAATTCCGATCAGACTATTATATCCTTCATTTTTAATAAACATGTTTAGTTATTAGTATGTGAAATAGAAGATGAGAGTGATAAAGCAAGTCACAAATGAGCCCCCGCTCAAGTTAACGTGTGAACTGTGAAGAGATACATTATTCGAAATGAATGATGACATTTCTTCGAGGACAGCTGGAGTCCCCAGTGAGTGCGCTCGTGGCGCATCGCGTGTCTGACTAGCTTCCACGTCGTCGTCGCGCCACCTCCGGCGCCCGCCCTCGCGCCTCACCCAACACCCGCGGACTCCATCCCCCCACACGGTCCTCTCTCACTCGTTTTATATCAGCTAACCTAAAGTCAGTCGCCTATCCAACGTCCGCGTTAAGAGTGTGACCGTCGCGTTTTCATAAATACATTTAGTATACGACATTGGTATTCTGTCATTTATATTAATTACATTTTACAAAATAAATAGACAAATTATTAACTTCAAGCTACTTTTCTATACGAAGAATTCCATTTGAAACTTTAGACTTTTTGCAAACGATGCGACAGTCGGTTAGTGAATATATGTATGTGCTAGCTTAACTTATAGTGTTCAGTTTACTTTACAAAATCAAAACAATTCGTTAACGATGTCAGCCTTAACCATGACCACGACACTAACCAATGGACACCTTAACGGGAAATTGGAAAACGGCTTAAATGGTTACCGGAAGAATGGTTATGTCAAATCAGAAATGCCGGGTTCAAGTGTAAGTACCAAATAAAATTATAATATCTATCAAAGAATAATATTTTTGGCCACATTGAATTCTTATTGTGGCAATGATAAACGATACTTCTGTAACTAAAGTTCACTAAGATGATGTAACATGTTCAAATTGAAAGATTTTATTAGAATGCAGTTCTAAATAAAAAAAATATCTTAATATTTCTATTTAATAGACTTCACGATGTTTTACGTTACAATGAGTGAAAGTGATTCCATAGTATGTGAACTGGTATAGAAAGTTTTGCTTAAATACTTCGGATTTCTAAAATGAAGATATGAGTGCACTTATATTGCAAACTGACACTGAATTTTTGGAGCGCAGCTTTTATCTAAGAACATAACTCAATATGTCTTGTGTGTATGTAAAAACCAAAATAATTTTTTTTTAAGATAATTTTGAACATACGAAGTCGAAAACAGATTCCAGATAAAAACGTAATAATAACCGTATGTACCTTCCGCAAATGTTTTCTGATAAGAAATCGATTATACACACGTTTTTATTACGCCTGAATTCGATACAATAGATTAAGATTAAAAATCCGTAAAATTCAATGTACGTGACTCCACATCTTACTGTAATTATATTTAAATATATTATACGCTACGCCCAGCGAGGGCGCTAAATCATTTAAAGTTATACAAACACACAATAGTTACCTTGATTTTATTATGTCGTCTACTGTGGTCATCATGACAGACCAGATTTATTTTATATTATGTAGGTTATATCACTGACCTACCAAATGTACGATATATACTAATGTTAGATATTCTGAGTGATTGTGTAATATTTATTACTAGCGGCTCAACCTCGCTTCGCTTGGGTTCGCCTCTAGACAAACAAAAACAAATTTATCCCACGGGAACCCATACATTTTTCCGGGATACAAAGTAGCCTATTTGTTATTTTGATGTATAAACTATATTATTGTAAAGTTTCATTAAAATCCAATCAATAGTTTTTGTGTACTAAGCTGTATAAGTTACTGTAGTTTATAACTATCCCATTGGAACTCTTTAATTTTTCGGGATGATAAGCATCTAAAATGTTGACCGGGGATATAAGGTATCACCATGCAAAATTTCATTTGATTCGGTCCCATAGTTTCGGAGATTAGCCCGTACAAACAGACAGAGATACAAAAAATTTGAAAAAAATTTGGATTTGTTCTATTACTCTTCGTACATCCCCCTGACTCGGTTTTTAGCATTTTTTTTTCTATGTACAGACATTCGACCTCTACAGTTTTATTATAGTATAATAGATTGTCTTGCCTGACTATGTCTTTATTGCGTGATTTATTTTTACAAGCAGTGGCATTCAGTAATTTCTTAACAAGTTAGGTATATATTATAAAGCAACTGATTTACTTGCTGCTTTTGGTCAAAAACAAGCCGGACGGCGGACTCGCGACTCGAGCAGTCGCCCTTTCAATCAACATGCTCGTTTTACAACTTTATATTACAAGGAATTAAATATTTTAATTATTTCGTGTTTTTGAAGTTGGCTCTATAGTCATATAATGTAATAACACGTCTTTTTCTCTTATTTTTTTGCTCTCTATAATTATTTATTTGTTAGAGTATCCTCCATAATAATCCAAATGATATTTGTAAAATAATTGGTACCCACTACTAAATATACATCTTAAAAAATAGTCTAGCGAACAAGTGCCTTTTAGGTCAACTTTTCAGCAGTCTCGGGAAAATATGAACGAGCTGTCATTCGATTCAGAATGGCATGTAGATGATTTTTGAAAAAAAAAAGTAAGTTCCGCTTGCAAAAGTTGCAAAAGTTATAAACAAATAACTAAAAATAAAAAAGGTTGTTTAGTTTTGCAAATATCTCAAAAACTTCCTAACAAAAAGTCTCAACTCCTAGAACTGTAGGACTAATATTTATATTCTTTTCAGAGGGATAAAAATTCGGCCTAAAACGAGTGCTCTGGCTTGCCAACTTCGGACACTTTATTAATAAAAAATATTTTAACATATTAAATATAAAATTTAGGAAATGAAAAAAAAAATCACCGGCTTACTGGATAGATAAATGCACAATAATCTACTAATAAATCTTGAGCTTTCAGAAACTTCAAAACTGAGAAACATGCTTAGTAATATAATAATAATTGAATTGCATGGAATATTTATGATTAAATACATGTATTCAATACATTGCACCTATTGTATGCAAAAAGTTGTGCAAACAATGTTATGCATACGATGAGCGATACGAATTAGCTTTTGGATTGTTTGTAAAACAACGAGATTTATTGTTTATGCTAAAACAAGTAAAGTAGTCTCGTCTAAATGAAAAAGTGTGTAATTCTTCCTATCGATTCTGTTTAAATATTTTTAATTTAATATTTATTTGAACTCTTTCGTGACTCGTGTGTAATCAAACCGGACCCTTCTTTCGGTTCTTGAACTATTCGACTGATAATTTTCCTAAAAAAAGAAACGATAAACTTATGACTGCAAAGTGTTATCACTTATTAAGCGACTTCAAAAAAGGAGGAGGTTCTCCATTCGTCGGAATTTTTTTTTTATACACAATTTAGTAACTGGAAGACTATTTTATTCTAGTTTATTTCACATGCATTAATTATCACACAGATTAAATAGATTGTCGTATTTTTGTATTAAATCATTCTTAAATTTTAACTAAAATTACCTAATCCATTTTTATCAAGTTTACCAAATCATTGATTGGAATTATTATAAATTTTATTCAAAATTCAGACAGATTGGACTTTCTGTTGCTGGATAAAAAAATATTTTTTAAATGTTTTTTATCTGTGAATTTATTGAAATGGGGAAGAATTTTATCATTTCTCCTGCCACATGTTGATCGCAACACTACGATCCTCGTTATATAGTTAAACACTATATATCGTGGATGGAAATTTTTCAGTTTTAATTAAAATTTAATTAAAATGACAAATTGTGCAGTGCCAGGATGCAAAGAAAATGGATATCATTTATTTCCAAAAGACAGAAACTGAAGAAATTATGGGCTAAAGTAATAGGCGACCAAAATTAGCGAAATCACAATCTTTATATTTGAGGCTATGTGGACACCATTTTACAAAAAGCGATTTTGAAACTGTCATATCATCTACAGGTGAATATTTTTGTTTTAATTTTTGTACTCTTTTACTACTATTGGAACTTTTATAGGTACATCTTTTACACAAAAAAATTATTCCCCATTGAAAGAAGTTCAACACTGAATGGCGACCTTAAAAAATAGTTAATGTGACATGACTTCAAAAATTTGTGACATAGGTAAATCAAGGATGAAAATAACTTTACCAAGTTTATTAATATTACTAATAAACACCAAATGTTTATTAGCCCTTGTATTTAGCCCATTTACTAAAAAACTAGTTAAATTTATGGTAGATAATAAAATTAAATTATAATATAGTTCTCATTATGTGTATATTTGTTCATTCTCAATCAATGTGTCATTTTTGTATTACGTAATTATTTTTCTTTTGTTGTAGGTTACTGTTGTAGACCAATCATTCATTTATAGTTTTAATTCCACAATATAGTTACCAAATTTCAAAATTACCGCTCAATCTCATTCGTGTCTTCCTCTCAAAACGTGACACTGGCAGAATGGATTGCGTATGTTAACGCAACTATAAGCCATTAAAAAAAAAAACTTTACCAAGAACAATTTAGTTTTTATTTTAAAATAAAAACACTCGGCCTTTCGAATGTTTTTTTGCTTTAAGCCTCGATAACGAATATCTTTAAGAATCGTTTACCTTTTAAAATTATTTAAAATGCATGATGTTTTTTTATAATGCACATTCATTACGATAAAAAATCAAAATTAACGTTTACATTTAAAAATCTATCACCATACCAAATTTCATCAAAAAAGTGGTTTTTCTGTGATGCGGTAACAGACAGACAGACAGATAGACAAAAATACTAAAAATTATAGATTTGGCCTCTGTATTGATAATAATGTTTATTTCAATAAGGTTTTCCAAAAAAATATTTAATGTAGGTACAGGTTCGGATTAGTTACAATTTTATGTACATATAGATGGTCGAATGATTTACATATTATCTAATAAATCTATCATTATACCACAATTCGAGGCATACTTGACCCAGTAATAATTAAGTGGTAGGGTACCTACATTTATTGAAGCTATACTTCTTTTGGCACGTTTGGAAAAAAATATGAGAGTAAAATTTTTACGATGCGCGCGTACACCGACAGCCAAAAATCGAGATGATGAAGTTAGCTGAAAGCGACCTGATGAAGTTAGCTGCATTTCTTTTACAAGCAAGAGAGTTGTGACATATGGGATGAAATCTTTAGCTATTTTTGTTCTGCTACGCCAAAGAAGTATAACTTCTTACGTGCGTACGTTTTTATACCCTCGATATCTTATACATCTCACTATCAGGTGCTGGGTTGATTCATAATAATAACTGTAATTATCGTCTAGTGTGTCAATAAAAACAAGTACTCAAGATAGAGATCACTCGAACGCTCTACACGTGACACGCATATTATACAAGTCTTGTTTACGTGTGTAAGTTGCCAGGTTTTGAGCCATGTAATTAATTCTGACTTGTTATATTCACGTTAATTAACATCTGTAATGTGTATAGTTACTAATCATTCGTATTCGTCGTAATCGTTTTAAATCGATTTTTGTAGCGTAGATTACATATTTTTTTAAATCCTAAAATATTGAACTCAATAAACCAAATCATTTGCACGTTTAAATATAATTACACTTTATCGATATTTAATTGAATTATGCATTTGTATATTGATATTTTGGCCTACTCTACATTGCAAATGAAATTAATGACCATTAAAAATAGAACACTTGCGAAACAATTCAATGTCATCGCAGTGCCGCCTAAACAGTAAACACATAGATGACACGGTTTGACATTGCATGCTCATCACTATCAGATACTTAGTATATAAAGTATATAATCACTTCATAATTAAAACATGATCGTGTTTAACTAGTGCTTGTATAAAGTGAAACGAATTCTTATTATGTCCATGTAGTTTCGTATAGTTAAAACAAACTAGCTATTAGAGTAATACTACTAGATCTGCAGTTTTTTTTTTGTTGTCGCTGGGGAAACCCATCATGGGGACCCTGCCCGCCGTGATAACGGACAAGGTACTGTGAGACTCCTACTCACTAAAACCCACAGCGGAACCCGTCGCCGCAGTGCAATGGGGCGTGCAGGATCGCTTGCGCACTCACTGCAACACCCCTGCGGACGGCCCGTACCACGCGGGCCAGCCTCGTCTAAATCAGGATGCCCTCGGTTCACAGGGCATCCCGACAGATCTGCAGTATAGGCCAAGTTTAGTTATTGAGTCTTTCTGTATAGTAAGTCTCAGTAAACAGCCCGGAGTTGGGAAGTTGGCGGTGTCTCACCCCCGTGCCTCGGAGAGCACGTAAAGCCGTCGGTCCTGCGCCTTAACTCTCACTGGTCGTGTCGAGCAATCGTCCCACCGGAGTATGAGAGTGACAGGAATAGAGAGTGCACTTGTATCTGCGCGCACACTTGAGCACTATAATATCTCCTGCGCAGTTGGCTAGTCTCAATGAGATTGGAAGCCGTAGCCGGAATCGGCCAGGAGAACGTCATTATTTGCTTAATCGTATCTTTTGTAATAACTTTAACGTCTGAAACCAAAATAAAGTTAAAATTCTTTAATAGATCTCCTTTGAAGGTTTACATCTATACATATAATAAAATTGTAACTAAGCCGAATCTGTATATGAAATATTTTTTGGAAAATCTTATTGACATTGGTTTAATGAAAATGTTTTACAGTTATAAATCTTTAATTGTTTGAAATGAAACCTCAGATCATGTATAATAAATTTTATAAAAGTCATGTGATTGTTCATTTTAGCTTTTAGTTCGTTTCATCCACTTATCAAATGACTCTTGTATTAAGACTATTTATCCTGATTTATCAACGCAAGGCGATTTTTTAAGGCAAAATAATAAAAGCAGTTTGAGTCGAGACGGACTGCAATTTCTATATAGAATTAATGAATAAAAGTAAGGGTGAATTGCGCATGTAAGGTTACAATGAGTAATACATACTTAATACTCCTGCGGAAATATTCAATTTCAGTAAATAAAAGTAACTTGATAGTATGTTCGATCCAATTAATTATTATTACCAAGATTATAAACTTATTTATTAATAGGTACGTTAAATGAAATCTGAGAAGTTCGTTGTTACATGTTATAATACAACAAATAAGTACAGTAAAAGTAAATAAACAGAGAAAACTGATGACTAAATATTAAAACTAATGTCTTCCGAACTTTATTCAGTTTAGAAAGTAATAACGCCGTGACAGCAACCTTGTCCACACACGAGGAATAGTGATTGTCAGATTGTGAGCTGTGTCTTGGCTGTGAAATTCGAAGTATTGCATTTTTAAAATATGAGTTTAAGTGGGTGGTTAAATTACAATTACAAGGTTAACCTATTTTCATCCGATACCTCTGTAAAATGTACATTGTACATATAATATGTTCATATAATTTTGTTTATTTTTATCAGTGTGGTAGTTTGCTTATAAACAGGTACTTAATTTACAAAGATATTATTTAATTAACAATTACCTACATTTTTCGGGGAATACTTATTACTTATTAGCTTATTTAATTCGACGACGAAATGTTTATTAGTCATAATTCATACATTAAGGTCAAAGACGAATAGTATTTAATGTATATTATTAATAGGCGTCTACTCATCGAGGGTAATTACTTAGCTGATAAGGGTCTGGTGCAAGAATGCTTACTAGAGACTCCATCAAATAAAAGCAGGATACGGACTAAAAATATGTAGCTTTAATAAAATATCATTCATAAGTAAAAAATCAAAAAAAAAGATTTTAAAATGAAACAACTCAATTGTGTACTACAAATTATTTCTTATATGTAGTTACTGCTCATAAATTTAACAGTTTAGTATTAACACTAAAATTAATAACGTTCATACTTTATCCTTGTTTAATATCCTAATTTTGTGCTTGACAAGACTTCCCTTCAACGTAAAGAGGATCAGATCACCCATCAGGCTGGCTATGTATGGGTTCAAGGACAAATTGGGATATCCCCATATTAAAATGAGAAAGCTTTTTATCAGCGTATTCGATTAATCCCTCAACGATCGCGGATACGCCAGCGTTACAGTTAACAATAGATTTCTTAGAAATTTAATTAATTTCTTAAAAATTTACCTGGAGGTTAAAGTTTCAACATTAGTTCCAATGATTCATCATACAGTCTCACAATTGACCGTCGCCTGGTCAGCGTATAGACGCAGTCGTGCATTTTGCTCAAGCACTGCAAGCACTGCAAGCACGAGGCGGCCAGCCGAAGCGAGATAAGGCGCGATAGGGCCCGACGCCTGCGTCACATCACGCCACCTCACTATCGCATAATCAGTTTTGAACCCTGTTGCCGTAAAGAATGACTCATGATACCCCGCCTGCAAATTTTATCAACAATACCCACTATTATTATTGTTTTCGTAGAGTTCATTCGTTTGTATGTAGGTTTAGAATTTGCGGTTGTATCTGTAATTTTATCTCGCAAATTTCGATTTGTAGCTTTTGCTAACTATTTTTTTGTATTATTAACGATTCATTTCAAGTGATATTAATATTAAAAATAATTGTAAGTAAGACTAAGGTAATCTGCCTTTCCTCACATTTAATTCTTTATGAAGCGTAACGAAGTGTTGATAAAGGTTTTTCCTATTACATATAACTACAAGGTCATATGATAAAATTGATATTTTAATTAATCTTAGTTTCATGCAATAATTCAATAATATTGTGTCGTATTTAGAATAAATATTTAAAGAAGTGTAAATATGTTCTTTTTGGTATATAATAAAAACTTCTAGTACCAGTAGCTATGTAAAAACGTCCCTAATTCATTCCAGTAGATCAATAGATACAACTAAACTTCTAAAACATTGGGTCCTAATTGTTTACATGCGAAGCGGGATCTTGTTTAAAACTACGGACAAAATATAAATTTGTGTGTGGGTAAAACCGCACTCAAAAGCTAGTCAAAATCATAATATTGTTGTTTAAATGGATGAATAGATACAATTTGTAAAAGACTCTCGACGATGACGGAACAAGAAAAACATTTCCTTATTTCGTCACACATTATGGTAATTACATTGTAGTAATAAACCACAAATACTTATTGACCGCAATGTAGAGCAAAAATGTTGGAATAAATTTGCTATTTAATTTACAACTTAAATATCCAAAATTGCAACATTATTATTTTACCGCAGGATTTTGAGAAGATAATATACTAGCCACTTATGTACCTTTGCTTCGCTCTGGTGCTTTTTGTATTTATAATTAATATAAATTACGGATATCAATTTTCATACATTCTTACTTTTAAGACGATGAAATATCTAATTTTAAATCGTCATTTTTTTAAGTCTGAACATACCTACGATTATAAGTTATAACGAATTTTCAACGTCTTTTTTATCCCTTTAGGGATAAATTTCCAAAAACCCTGTCTTATATTCAAAATTGAAGTTTATAGCTATTATATATTTATACTTTAAGATCATACTTTGAGATTTCGTGATGAATCAGTGGATGGTATTTTGTTTTTATATAAATACAAAGACAAAGGTATAAGAAAAATTAAACGTATTGTATCTTTATTTTCAGTCACTACGAACAGCAGCACCCTTCAGCACGGATCCTGCAGCGGTAGCAGAGAGGGACAGATGTACATACGGCCGCATACCAAGAGCAACCGCGCTAGCGGGCACAGCATCCCGAAAAGTGCGTGTATACTCTGATGGCATTTACGATATGTTCCACCAGGGACACGCCAGACAGTTGCAGCAAGCGAAAACCGTATTTCATAATGTATATCTCATTGTTGGAGGTGAGTTTTAGTTACACGTACGGCAAAAATTAATAATTTAGTTTCGTATGCATATCGATTTGTTACGCGATAACCATGTTTTCGTAATTCTAATTTGATTTTTTTGTTATTTTCGTTTACCTCAAGGGTATACAATATCCATACTTACTTAATATTATAAATGTGCAAGTGTGTTTGTGTGTTTGTCCTTCTTACACGTCGAAACGTAGTGTCGGATTGGCGTAGTTTTTTGTGTGTAGATAGTTGGAGGGCTAGAGAATGACATAGGCTACTTTTTACCACGGAAGATTATCTAATTCCCACGGGATAACAGTTTATAATACAATTCAAAAAAAGGTATATAGATCAGAATTACTTGAAAGTTTGTATTAATGCTCTTCAATACAATTAAATAAATATGTAATTTAGCATTTCCCGAAATACATCTTTATGGGGGTATGAGGTATGTGTAGAAAAAATTTGACAATGTCAAAACAAAATTATTGTGTGTTCAAAATCTATTTTAAAATATATCCGAAAATTACATTAAAACTTTGAGTAATAGTATAAAAAATGTTTTAAAAGAAAACAATATCAAATGTGCATATTACAAGAAGTGCGCGATAAACAATAGCATTCCCAAGGAGGGTTTACGTCAGGCTGGCGGCCGGTCGTAAAACTTTTGCCAAATCCTATCAGCAGTACATATCATGTATTGCGCCGACACCAAGTGATTGGGTAATGAGACACACACATCCTATAAGGGGTAAAATAGGGGATGAAAGTTTGTATGAAACTACGAGATTTTTTGTAGTGTTAACTCGAGCGAAACCGCGGATTCTGCTAGTTAAAATATAAAAAGATTTTTTCCAATTATTTGAACGAGCTTCAATGGCGGTTAGAGAATTTCATTTCGCAAAATAGAGATGTCGAAAGCAAAGTGAGGGCGAGTCGCTAGTCCCCTTTAGTTAGAATATGCCTATTGTATTATGAAAAAGCTAAAGAGATAGACACGGAACGTACATATTGTTCTTGTAAAGAAACAGTGCAGTAAACGTTTATTCTCAAGAACCTTTTGTATTATAACAGTTGTTATGCAAAATGGGACCAGTCCCATTGTTAAGAAACATAAATCCAGTTTTTCAGAACACGTTCTGCCCACTTGTTTTACAATCTTGAAATGCGGGTTTTATTTTTATTGAAAACTTTAATTAATCTTATTAGAGATTTTTGGCAAATGGTCTTGGCGATTTGGAAATGATGATGAACAAGTCATTCTATGCGTTAAATTTATATGTGATAAATACATATAAAGAAATTAGCGTCGACAAAATATTTTTAATGGTATAACAACAACACCTTCCGCAGTAATAATACTTTAGAGGCCCATTCACATCAACTGAAACAAGCAAGTGATAGCGCGATTGGCTAAGCAAGTGTGGTACGATGTATACGATAACGCTATCAATGCTGTCTGTATCGAACTTTATACTCGATCGTACGATTTTAATTACAATATACGCAAAACGCTACTATCGTCGATAGTGTAGTGATTTTTGTATTATCTCCATGAATTAGCAACCTTGCGCCGTTCCCTGATAACTGATGACATAAGACGAGTCGTCCTGTTTATGATAAAATAATTTATTTACCTCTATACGTGTAATTATGAGTACTTGTCTTAATATAAACTTTACATTTATGGATTACTCGCATATTATATTATGCCGTGGCGCAGATGTTATAATATAAACGTATACATTTTTAAATATTATTGTATTTAAATTACTATATTATAGATACTTCATTGTTGATCCCATTTAGTTTAATACCAAGTTGATAATTTACAATGTAATGGATATATATGTATGTTTTAAAAATATATTTCACGCAGTGAATGTAACAAAATGTCACCAGTTGCTTGAATAATTTATAATTCAAATTGAACAAATACAAGAAACGTGATCCTGCTTCACAACGAGCACATTCTTGTCATTTCATTATATTAGATAAGAATAATAAATTATAAAATAATACAGACGTAGTTCCACACAATAATCATAAATGCGAAATTTTGTATGTATTTTTGTCACTTCACGCTAAAACGGCTTCACAGATTTGGATGAAATTTAGTAAATCGATAGAGTATCAACTTTTTTTTTTTTTTTTTTTTTTTTTTTTTTTTTTTTTTTTTTTTTTTTTTTAACGTTGGGAAATGCATTTACGCACGAGGTGTGGGACTCACCGGCAAAGCCAGTACTACCCACTAAAACCCAACAAAGCCTTCCCCCGTCTTAATGGGGCGCCGCAGGATCGCTTACGCATTCAACTACGACGCCCCGACGGCAGGTCTGCCAAAGCAGACCACAACAACCACGGGGTTGCTCCAAGGTCCACTCTGCTATCAGAGAAGTACCAGGAGCAACCCGCATGGTACACCACCCTCCAAAGAGGGCCACCTCCCACCGCCCACCGAAGTGGGCCACCTCCTTGTGCGTTTCTTGGCTTCGCGCCCGGTTGGGTTGCCGGGCACTACTGAGCCCCCCCACCACGACAAGGTGAACGCACGTTGGGGGGGGACAAACAGATAGAGTATCACCTGGAGCAACATATAGGTTACATTAGTACTAAAATACCTATGCCAAAACGTGATGGTACCCGACACCTGTTTATAATATTACTAGCGACTCGGTAATAACGGTTAGTATGAAATACAAATCTTTGAATCTTGGTTTTTCTGTACTATAATATGCATGTATTATACATATAAACCTTCCTCTTGAATCACTCTATCTATTAAAAAAACCGCATCAAAATCCGTTGCGTAGTTTTAAAGATCTAAGCATACATAGGGACAGACAGACAGCGGGAAGCGACTTTGTTTTATACTATGTAATGATCTATATATCTGTTTGCACCTAGGGATGGACCCGAGCGAAGCGGGAATAATTTGTTAGTACACTATGTGCTGCGGAATGTGAATAGTGTATCTATATTGCTGACGTATATACGTCCCGTTAACGTTTAAACATTGACAGACCATCCTCCTTAAACAAATATTTAGCATCTACATGACGAAACCACTCGCTGCTTACGGAATTAAAATTTTTATTCATTTGCACTCAGTGCTATTACGCCCATATCCTCAGTGATCATCTATACTAATATTATAAAGAGTTAAAGTTTATGAGTTTGTGACGTTGTAGGGGGTAATCTCTGGATCTACTGAACCGATTTAGATGAAACTTGGTAAGAAGATAGGTTGAGACCCTGTGAAGGAAATAGGATACTTTTGATCAAGAAAATCATCCCTTAAGTGGTTGAAAAAGGGGATGAAAGTTTGTATGGAGAATCAACCTACGAACGAACCCGAGCGAAGCGAGAGTGAGTCGCTTGTTTGATATTAATCCAGACTCGTTACTCAATGCTTAATAAAGACCAATCGTTGAAAATTAAGCTCATATTAAAGCCTCGCATGCTCGTACAATGGAACACGCGTCTATCTATCACTATCTACATTGCCGGTGGCTGCATTCTGGCATGGGGCGAATCGCGAATGTTCATTTTGGCTTTATATGTATCTATAACGCCTTGCCTTGGTCTACTTAAAAACTGTTGCAATATATACCGCTACCTAAAAAACAGCGTACTACATAATAGTAAAATAATACATGAATTTTATGTGTATGACTCATATAAAATTGTGCAAACATACATTATTGTATTAAGAAGACAAATATACATTGCAATACGCTTACGTGAATCATACGTAATTGACGCAGGACTAAATTCCCAGTCAGTAAATGCCCCTGGAATGCCTAATAAACTAAGTGTTCATTTTTTACCTGTTAAGTGTTAAAGTACCTATACCTATTTTCAGTCAATTTCAATCTATTTCTAATTAAATATAGGACCAGTAAAACCTTCAAATTAGTTTTGTCAGATGCATTTCGACAAATCCCACAGATAACAGTTGATCAAAAATTAAATTAATATTTAAAATTCCGGATAAGTACGAGTCGAACTCGGACACCGAAGGTTTCGTAAAAAATTGTAGGAAATATATTTAACTTTAATTTTAAACTTTTTTTTATTTTTTGGAATTTTTCCTTTATTTGTGCTGTAAGTAAGACCTTGCCTTTTGCCAAATTTCGTGTTTCTAGGTTAACGGGACCATATAGGTTTTCGACCCAAAACCTATATAGGGTACTTCCGGTTGACCTAGAAATGTCAATTTTGGTTAAAAGCAAGAACCCTAAAAAAAAACTAAAATTATTACTTTCTTACAATTACGCGAATATTTGACATTTTAAACAAAATTATATTCTCGGATGATTACGCGGATCTATTTTGATATTTGGTTCCCGACGCGGACGATTCGGACGAATTACAAAAGCATATTATTAGAGATTACAAAGAGAATGATCAAAAATTAGGTACTCACTACTCACATTTACATCACGTGCAGGATGGTCGTGATGAATCCGCTTATCTAATGTCACATTTGCATATAGATAGATAACGTGCAACTATTTATTCTCGCATTACTCTCGCAGATTAAATTTATCATGGCTTAACTAGCTAGCTTTGCTAATATAGGTAATTCGCCAAATTACGTTTTTAGTAAGAGATGGAGGAAACTACAAACTGAACGAAACTGTTCTTGTTACATAACGAATCTTCGAATCACAGAACCTAATAAATAATAGTAAGTCCACATGTTAAGTTAGCTTAAATATGTCCAGACTTATCTAAACTACTCACGTGACCAGGAATATTTGAACCTGTTACTTTATTGAAGGAAGAAAAAATGGCGCTCTATGAACAGCAGCTGGTGTAAACCAGACCGGCTAATAAAATCTTTCCCAATAACAGCAGATCTCTTTTTACTAAATCCAGTGAGTGTACGTGTTGTAGGTTCGCCTAACGCGTTGTATTATCCTCGTTTATAAATCATTCACTTCAATGCCACGCTTTCAGCTTACCTATTATATGATTAAACCTAATGTACTTATACTAACATTCGATTTTTACTTTTTAACGATGAAAAAAGATTTTTTTTTATTCAAAGATTTTTTTAACCAAACCTGCACTGACAGAGTCTTACTTTTTAGTAAAAACAAGTAAACCTAAATAATTTAAAGAGCCTATCTTTTAATTTTTTTTTTGTAAAATGTCTATCTTAGACATTTTATTTATTATTGACTATCATTGCCCGCGGCTCCGCCCGCGTTCAGATGACCAAAAGCTAAATAAAATAGCGCTATTGTTATTTTTTTTCAAGATAGGACATTTTCCTGCGGTAAAAAGTATCCTATATGTTGACTCAGATAACCAGCTATCGCCATACCAAATTTCATCAAAATCCCTCCAGTGTTTTTCTGTGATGCGGTAACAGACAGACAGATAGACAAAAATTCTAAAAACTATAGATTCGGCCTCTGTATCGATAATCATGTTTATTTCAATTAGATTTTCCAAAAAATATTTAATGTACAGATTCAGCTTAGTTACAATTGTATTATATGTATAGATTAATATTTATATATAAGTATAAGTAACAATTAAATGAGAAATAAAAAGACACAACACAACTTTCTAATGTGATAATTATATTGTGACGTTACTTAGTATAATTGTATAACTACGTATAAAAAACGCAATGGACACTTGCCTAACTCGTTGAATAATTACAATTTATGCATAATTACCTAGTTTTATCAATCAAAGTTGAGTAAACATTGCATTGTCTTTTATTTCATGTTATAAAAGCTATTCTTTTTCATAATACATACTTCTTTAAAGATATATTCAAATGGCGTAGTTGGGCTTGCCGCTACATCGTAGGTAGCGGGTTCGAATAAGGCGTAGGTATATTTGTATTGACTTTAGAAGTAGTTATATATAGCTTAAGAGCACTCGACATACTAATAATTAAACGTATTATGTATGGTATACCAGAAAACCTCAAATATTTCATATATATATTTTATGTTTTATCAACAGTTTGCAACGACCAACTTACACACAGCCGAAAGGGGCGTACAGTGATGACAGAAGACGAGAGGTACGAGGCCGTCCGACACTGCAGATATGTTGATGAGGTATGTCATATTATTATATTTCAAGACAATTTATAAATTATTATTATTTTAATATAAAACAATTAGTAAGTTTTCCTTTATCACTTGTTCATATGGGTTTTTTTTATTCTAAAAATGAAATAGAAATGACAGAAATTTAAATTTTTATATTACATCCTCAATTTTTGAAGTTACACTTATTTTGGAACGTTTGGAAAAAGTACCTATATTTTTTTTATGTTCGGATATGCCCCATCTAGTTCCATGGTAAGCTACGAGGCTTGTGTTATGGATACCAGATAGTTGATACACTACACATATATAAACTTTAAATATATACATATTGTAAATACATACATATAATAAATATAAGAGTAAAATTTTTAAGATGCGCGCGCACACTGACAGCCAAAAAGCGACATAATAAAGTTAGCTGAATTCCTTTTACAAACAGAGTTGTGACATACGGGATGAAATTTTTAACTATTTTTGTTCTGTTACACCAAAGAAGTAGAACCTCTTATGTACGTACATAAGTACACACACACTTTTTTCATTTGAATAAATTAGTTTTAAATAGTTATCTAAATTAGTAATTATATTTGCTATTAGCAGAACACAAAAACTACCGTCGAAAAATGAATTAATAAGGAGTAGTTACATAGGAATTGTACGAATATTTTTGCATATTAATATGGGTATGTCATTATACATATATAAAAATACCCGATAATGCTTGCAAAAAAGTAATTTAATTTTCGACCTTATTTTTAATTTAAATATTGTGCTAAATAAAATATACAAGGAGATATAACGTGTTTTCACCTGAAGTGTTACACTGAAACCGTCAAACAACAATTTCACACTATGTCACTAATTGGAGTGTCACACGCTATATATAGAACTCGGGTAGAAATAAATTGTTTTTTGGAACACCTACATACAACACTAGGCCGCGGCGATTCTCCAAACTGTTAATTTCGTTAATTTTGTTATTCAGTACATACTAAATGAGTCATTTTTACTTTGCACTAAACGTTGCTAGAAAGACTGAACCTCTGGTCATAGGATATAATATTAAACATAAGAAAAAACCTTTAAGTTAAGATGAATAAATTCCACTATGATAATTAAATCCTAGATACGTGATACAATTGTGAAACGTAATTGGGATTATGGCACACCGCATCAATACCTTTCGAATGACGTAAGTAAGAGGAATGACCTTTTGTAATAAAGTAAATTCTGAAAAAGTATATATTTTTCGAGTTTTAATAATATATAATCAATACAAATTTTTTACTTGTACTTTATTATTGAGCAGAAATAAATGCGAATATTTTATTTAAAAAAAGATATAAATTCAATATACTGCAAAAAATGCAAGGACGATCTATTTGAGAATTTCCAGCGCATCCATGCGATAAGCACGAACATGCTTTTTTTATAGTTAGAAATATTTTAATTGCAAAATTGCTTAATTTTATTTGATAGAATTAGAGATAAGGTATTTTATATATTATGAAGATATTAACAATTTAATTTTTTTTTCTCTACTAACTATATATAATACGCAAAAAATTAACATTATATCCAAAGATGTAATTAAAAAAATACATTAGATAAATCTATTATAAAGTTATTTTTATATTTTTGTGTAAAATGGAATAGATATTTATTTTATATTAAATTTTTCATTTAAGGTAGTACGAGACGCGCCGTGGGAGTATGATGAAGATTTTTTAGAGAAGCACAAAATTGACTTCGTAGCACACGACGACATCCCGTACACGACTGAGGACTGTGAGGACACATACGCTATGATCAAGGCAAAGGATATGTTTGTCGCTACAGAGAGGACTGAAGGTAAGTTAGCAGCTCTATTTCATAATTTGTACATATTATATACTGTATATCTATATATATAAAAGAAAGTCGTGTTAGTTACACTATAAATAGCCGTAGCATAGTTATAAATAACTCAACAACGGCTGAACCGATTTGGCTGAAAATTGGTGGGGAAGTAGCTTAGACCCAGGAGACGGACATGGGATACTTTTTATCCCGTTCGATTGCGTTCCCGTGTGAAGTGACATAAAACTCAAGAACGGCTGGACCAATTTTTATGATATTTGAATTTTTGGTTTTCTCTTAGTCCGGAATAGGATAATAAGTATTAAAACATCAGAAAAATTAACGAAAAAAAATTATATGGCTAGCGCTGGCTAATAACTATTTATCTCTATTTAAAACGTACCTAGCGACGAACCCGAGCGAAGCGAGGGTGAGCCGCTAGTAATGTATATATTACATATACTCGTACGTATCTTCTAAGGCAGTGGTAGCCCAGTGGTAACGGGCTCGCTTAAAAAACCGAGTCAAGCGGGTTCATATCCCGAGTCTTACACCTGTGATATTTTCATGTGCGAATCATTTTCAACACGATTAATACTTGTCTTACGGTAAAGGAAAACATCGTGAGAAAACCTGTATGTCTGAAAGAAGCTATATCATCCCTTAAGGGAGTGAAAATGGGGATGAAAGTTTGTATTGGGAAGCAAGCTAGGCACTAATGTCGAATGAATGACGTTGAGTCGCTAGTTTTTATAATACTCTTACACAATTGTGAGAGTGTTCAGGATTTTTATCCAATCTTTTTCAGGGAGATATAGTTACAAAATAAGGGACCTGTCACACAAATAGAGCTTTAATTAACGCAATATTTCATATGGCTACTCCTAATAAGATTGATATTCGTGGCTTAGCCGGATTATAAATGGTAGCATTTACCTACTATAATAAATTATGCCTTAATTATTTTTAATAAATTATACATAAAATTTTATTTGTCATCATGTCATTACACAACAATATTTGATAGATAATAATTAATAAGTATAAATATTTTTATGACTACATTACATAGTTAACTAGCATTGCCCGCGGCTCCGCTCGCGTTCAGGTAACCAAAAACAAAATTCTTAGGTTTTACATATTAGTATACTCTTACATTGCAGTTTTTCTGTTTATTCTCAAAAATGAGATGTTTTTCGGTAAAATCCTATATGTTGACCCGGATAACCATCTATCACCATACCAAATTTCATCAAAATCCCTCCAGTGGTTTTCCCGTGATGCGGTAACAGACAGACAGACAGACAGACAGACAGACAAAAATTTTAAAAACTAGATTCGGCGTCTCTATCGATAATAAAGTCTATTTCAATAAGACTTTCCAAAAAATATTTAAAGTACAGATTCAGCTTTTTTTTCGGCAGAATTTTATTATATGTATAGATAAATAACTGGTATTATGAGATTAGAGAGAGATATGCGATTCGGAATTATCGTAGATTTTCAAAGATATACGTAATTGCCATAGAGTGATTTATTATTTATTTACTTATTTTGTTTATTGATCATATAATAACTGAATGTTCCATTTTAAATATAAGTATCTTTTGGGATCATTGCGCAGATTTATTTTGATTTTTCATTTTTGGTTCCTTTCGAATGCTTTACAGCAATCATGGTCACGGGAGAGACTAGGGTAAAATAGAGGCTGTAAAATGTAAAGCATTTAAAACGTCAGGAACTAAAAATCAAAATAAATCCGCAAAATAATCCGAAAAGATAGTTTTATTTAAAATGTCAAATATTCGTGTAAATCTAAGAAAGTATTATTGAATGTTCAATATTATGTATTGATATTGAATTAAAAGAACACAAAAAGTGTCTTATGTAACAAATAGAGCAGCAGTTCTCATAACTAAATAATAAAATAAAATAAATAAATTTATGTAATTAATAATTATAGATATTAATTTTATACAAACCGTCGTCGATCAGAAAATACTCAAATTTTCCTTTAAAAAAAAAGAATTTCATATTATAAAATATGATAATTATATTTTACAAACATCGTCGACTATAAAACACTTGAGCTTGCACAATAAATATTAATAATAATTGTTAAACTTTGAAATATGCTAATTTCAATTGACGTCGTTCTAAATATTGTCGCCTAAAGTTGAAGGTTGCCCAATACGCAGGTAGTGTAATTTTAGAATCCTTCATTCTAAATGACGTTCCGCGTTGTGAATTCACTTGATATCTGAGTCAGTCATTCCAATAATGGATAATTTTGCTATGCAGAAAAACTTTGCCATTGTTTTTTTTTTAAAGAAAAAATATGTTTTATGAAGTGCTTCAATTTTAATTTTAGATCTAGTTACGTTATGTAAAAAAGTAAATGGAAAGAAATTTGATGCTATCTACATAAATACGAGTACATTGTATAATACGTATACAAAAAGCAACATTGAATTCTTATTCTTTTATTTTCACGTAACTCGTGCGCATACGTACAGTCAAAAAATCGGCTTCTCCAAATAACAACATTCAGGGCCGAATTATCCATAAGGCAGTGTAGGCAACTGGCTAGGGGCCCTCCGAAAGAAAACTTGAAAAAAAAAATTGAAAATGTTTCATCGAATGAAACTTTAATTTGATAAATTAAGTGAAAATTCCCCAATGAGGACAAATGCAACAGCAAAAAAGATTATATATAATTGAAAAATAGAATTAAATTTCTCATTTAATTTATCCGATATATTTATACAATATCGAATTGCTTTATTCTATGCAAGAGTCGAATTATTTCTTTGACTACATAGTTCATGCTTTTTTAAATTTGGTCACCTGTTACCGCTTTATCTATCTTACTGGCTGGACAGTAGTCGGGCAGATGAAAAGTCTTTAAACATGACATATTACAAGCAGTTATTATATTTATCGTAGAATTATATAATAATCCAAAAAACTGCATTGTAAGAGTATACTAACATATTAATATGTAAAACCTAAGAATTTGGTTTTTGGTCATTTGATCGCGGGCGGAGCCGCGGTCAATGCTAGTACTAAATAAAAATAAATGTATTACTTTAACTTTAAATAAAATAAAACTATCGTCTATTTATTATTTAAAGCGTTAGCTTGTCCAGACTACATAAAGCAAGTTATTTATGGCAGCATCGATTAATCAGCATTGGGTTATCTGGCACTTGATGACACGACCTAGACTTAGTTACATTCTGTAAACATATTATGTACACATTCAGGGAAATTTATCGATAAATTAGTTACGAATCGGTACGGAACTTTTTCCAACTTATAAGAAAACAGCGTTCCAACTCCCACCTCGTCCGTTCAGACCTAAACTATACTCCGCAAGTTTTTTTTGAACATTTTAATATCAATTCAATATATTATTATCCCGAAGTAACTCTTAAGTTTAACTCAATAAGGAGTAATCAAGTAGACATAAAGGGATAACTTAGTTTTCTACTGTAAGAGCTTTCCACATCCAAACTCACATATAATAACTCCTGACCGATTCCGGCCACGGTGGTCAATCTCATTGAGACTAGCCAACTGCACAGGAGATATTATAGTGCACAAGTGTACGCGCAGACACAAGTGCACTCTCTATTCCTGTCACTCTCATACTCCGGTGGGACGACCACTAGACACGACCAGTGAGAGTTAAGGCGCAGGACCAACGGCTTTACGTGCTCTCCAAGGCACGGGGGTGAAACACCGCCAACTTCCCAACTCCGGGCTGTTTCTGAGGCTTACTATACAGAAAGACTCAATAACTAAACTTGGCCCGACCCGGGACTCGAACCCAGGACCTCCGGGTGTGCAGCCGTACATGCTAGGCACTACACCACGGAGGATGTTAAACTCACATATATAACCATTTTGGTGGCGAAAATAATACATAAATATATTATTATTATAATTAACATAGTGAATTAAAAACACATTATAATGTTGTTCAAGGTGTTTCAACGTCAGACATCGTAGCGCGGATAGTGCGGGATTACGACATCTACGTGAGGCGGAACCTCGCCAGAGGGTACTCGGCCAAAGAGCTCAACGTGTCCTTCCTAAATGAAAAGAAGTTCCGGTTACAGAATAAAATGGACGAGCTCAAAGACAAAGGAAAGAAAGTGAGTGTTTGTTTTGTTTTATTGACCGACTTTAAAAAGGAGGATATACTCATTTCGGGGATAATTCGATGCAGACTTAATGGCGGTTTGTACATTAACTGCGAGCGCAGGTAAGCGCAGCGTTTGATCCTCTGAGCCCCGCTGATACCTAATATTTCGTTCTGCGCATCGGAACGTACGGTGTTCAGAGCCGCCAATATGTTTGAATCGTACGTGGTTTTTGTTTGTATTTTAACTGATAGGTATATTCGCTAATAAGTAATCTATATAAATAAAAATGAATGTTGGTAAGCGCATAGAAGCGCTCAGAAGTCAGAAGAATGGCTGGACCAATTCGGCAAAAAAATTTTTTGTATGTCATTTAAGGTCTACGGAAGGTTTTAATAAAGATAAAAAATTGAAAAATTAACAAAAAAAAAAATAATTAAAATTTATATGGCTCACGCTGGCTAATAACTATTTATATCTATTTAAAACGTGCCTAGCGACGAAGCCGAGCGAATCGAGGGTGAGCCGCTAGTAATGATATAAATTAAAACTATCCATTTCTAAAGGTGGCCTAATTACTTTTTTAAATGATTTGGAAGTTGATGTACCAATTTTAGTAAAAAATAATTATGTTATTCAAACCTCCCTAACAGATAGATAGCTTACTTTAGAACATCTCGTTCGAGAAAATCACTTGATAAGTACAGTTAGTATCCTATCCTACGGTCCTATACATTCATTGTCTTTGAGCAAAAGCATATGTCGATTTGTCATTTGGTTTACTAAGTGAAAGAAGGCCAAACCAGTAAATAGACCTTTTCTTTCATAATATCAAGTGTATGAAGACACCTGCTTTTATATTTGTCAATATTTTGTAACAGCATTAGCACATAATTTATCACTCGGAGTAACTGTGTACAGTGTGATATATGATAATGTACTTACTGATAAAACTGTTGCCAAAAAATTATATCTTTTGATAACATAGGACGTTACTGCGTATTTGTTAAATGAGTGATAAATTATAATTTTATAAGGTAGGTCTTAGTAGATAATAACATTAGAATAATTTTAGAATTTTATATATTGGATATTTTAGTCGATTATTTTCCATATAACACACAACATTCTTGACGCAAAAAATCACAACTGGAACACAAAACGTGTGTAATCAGATTAAAAAATGGATTTAAAAAATATCTATATATCTTTTAGAATAGATATAAGATATCTTTTAGAAAATTAAGTGTCGAATGTAATAGACATGGCCATATACAGACGCAATTAGTTAAACCATGGCTGTAGATGATAGTCTTGTTATGGAAACCACTTGTACTTAATGAAATGTAACAAATTTTTTATTATGGATACGTTACATATTATGTATCTACCGCGGGAATGAAACCTCGGTAAAAATCTAATAACAAATATTAAAAAAATACAACTATCTTTTCGGATTTTTTCGCGGATTTATTTTGGTTTTTGGTTCCCGACGGTTATCACGGTAACGGTTTTAGACGTCTCACCTTTGACTTTTCGTTAAATAATTGTTCATTAAATAAATGTTACAGACAGTAATACCTCTGAAACATCTAAAACCTCAGTCTCTCCCGTTACCATGATTGCTGTTAAGCATTCGAAACGTCGAGAACCAAAAATCTAAATTAATTGGCAAAAAAAAAACGAAAAAATACGTTTTATTATAAAATATCAAATACTCGCGTAAATCTAAGAAAGTATTAGTTTTAAATATATAATGAACATTTCATCGCTATTATCACCAGGTAATGACAAACATAGGCGAGAAGCGAGTGGATATACTAACGAAATGGGAGGAGAAGTCGCGCGAGCTGATCGACGCGTTCCTGCTGCTGTTCGGGCCGGACGGGCGGCTGTCCAACATCTGGAACGAGTCGAAGGGGCGGCTCATGCAGGCGCTGAGCCAGCCGCCCTCGCCGCGCGCGTCGCCGCCGCCCAGCGACGCCGACGACGCGGACGACGGGGACGACGCGGACGCGGACCACTCGCCCACGCATAGGTCAGTTCAATCTTCACTACACTACCTACCACGCTATAAACTCCACAATTTTTGAAGTTATACTTCTTTTGGCACGTTTGGAGATGAAAAGAGATGAGAGTGAAATTTTTACGATGCGCGCGCACACCGACAGCTAAAAACGACATGATGAAGTAAGCTGCATTCCTTTTACAAACAGAGAGTTGTGACATGCGGAATGAAATCATTAGCTATTTTTGTTCTGTTACGCCAAAGAAGTATAACTTCTTATCTGCGTACATACTCGTAAGTACACGCACACTTTTTTTTCAATTGAATTTTATTTTTAATTGCTTTATAATGGGCCAGAGCTACAGTTTTTTTACGAATTTATTTTGACCCACGTCCCGCCCGAACGCCTTGTCTCGACACCTTCGTTGACGACGTACTTCGATTAAAAAAGTACAAAAAAGTACTTGATACACAATCCCAAGCAAAAGTTCTCTTAAAACTGTGAACGCTGGTGTTTAGGTAATTAAATATAGAATATAATAAATTGAAATAAATATACAACAATATAAATTGAACCTTAAATGCATTGCTTAAAGTTGTTCACACAAAAAAAATAAAGCGCGCTCAAATGTTCAAATGAGCGCTCATTCGGTGAGAACATTATTTGTCGCTGATTATGTATCTAAATATTTTTTGATCGATGTTAGATGACTACATTATGTAACTGTTCTACTATTATAAATACGAAAGTTTGTATGAGTGTATGTATGTTTGTTCACGTTGATACTGCTGGGCCGTTATCCTAACTTATTCTGAATAAGGTTTTAGTAAAAAAAAAAACGAAATATTGCCGGGAAAATTGGAAAAAAAATCAAAAGTGCTTTTCACGACCAAAATATGAATTTCGACAGAACCACGTTTAAACATTCTATTACAAGCTAGTTTAAGTATATTATTAGACTGTTGATTGAAAATTCATTTCATTATTGTCATTGCAGAGGGTCCGCATCACCGCCGCCGCCCAAGTCACGCCGCTGCGACGCGCTGTGGGAGCTCGAAGCAGGTAACTGGGTAATTATTTGTAGCTTTCTTAGCCTTCATACAACTAACTATACATTATATCCCCATAACACATCACGCTATCGCATGTCTAATATGCACGCAAAATAGTATGTTACAGATGTTAAACGAATGTAATAATGTAGTGTAGATTGTTTGATTGTAAAATGTAAATATTTCAATATTATCTTTTATATAACACATATTATTTTTTATTAATGTAATGATACAAACCCCGTTTTCCAATTACCGAGCATAATGTCGCACTTTAGCACACAAACACGAACAACGCGAAAAAACATTTCTTATATTTTCTGCTATCGAGTTGGTTGATCAAGCAAAATCAGTACTTTTCAAAGTGCTTGATTGTGCGGAGCGTTATTGTAGCTGTTGGAAAATTTGAATATGAGCATTATACCGCATAATGCGCTTTAGTGCTGTAATTGGAAAACGCCCAAAAATAACTTAGCAGTACTATTAATACTAATGTGAATAACGAAACTTTACGGACCGTTTTATAGTTAGTGCTACTAAACAACAAATGTTTTTTGGCTAAATAGTGCAAATGTAGGTCTTCATCTAAGGGCTTATGCACACGAAGTATATATCTATGTAAGAGCGCACCGAGCTTTTTATTTTAGTAGGACGAAAGCGGGCAGGGGGATGTGGCTAGGATGGACGGAAGCGTGCGAATTTACGTATTTCCTTCGTACTATTAAAAAAAATACACAATTTGAAAATGTTATGTGTATACGATATAGAAGACATATAGTTGTGTTATAATTAAAAACTGATGAACTTCCTCGAATTATTTACGCCGCACTAAGGGTCTATTTTGTTTTATAGAGATCATTTTGGATTTTTTTTCTATCGAAGAGACTACAAGTGATCGTGTTTCTAAACTGTACGATTTATATAATAAATCCTAAAATATCCTACATATTAATTACATAATTAAAGTTTTAGTAATAACAATACAGCGAGGGATCAAACGAACGCAATTATTTCGTAATTGCCTCGGTGCGTCCTTAAGGTTAAGCTACCGTTAGACATGTAAATTTCTAAGAGCAACTCGATAGAACCAGTTATTGTGATATCCCGTTGGAATAAAAGATTTTCCTGTAGTTTTTGCAAAACAGAAAAACATTTTAATATCGTTTTGGGGTCTATATTCAGTACACAATACGTTACAGTAATTGTTTTTAAAAAAATATTCCATGTACAGATTTCGCTAAGTTACTGTTTTATTATACAGATAAAAATATGATTTTAGATGAAAATGCTATTGATAGTTAATTTGTCGTAGATGAATCGAGCTCTGAACGCATGGGGCGCTCGGAAGAGGCCACACAGCGCCAGCTGACGGACGACGGCTCGGATAGCGACGAGGAGTATCAGGACACCAGCCCGTACCTCTAGGGCTCACCGAGCGCCTGTATCTGTATACAGTATGTGCATATCTACGGTGTACCACGTCCGTCGTCCATACCACATCGAAGCGCGAGAAGCGCTGCATTTCTCAACAATTACCGTATTAAATTATTTTAAATCTAGAGTATGTCACGGCTTGAGTTGTATGTCTACCAAATAATGAGTGAATGTATTTAATCCTATTAGTTATAATCATATTTTATTTATAATTTTGTTTATTGTAAATTTCGTCGGAAATGTTTGCAGGATGCCTGCTGATGTGTTGGCACCACGAGTGGGTGCAGAGAGTATCGGACAGATATTATTTGTATAGTACTTTTTGATGGTTAATTAAAGAGGTGCTTATATATTATGCTTGGTTTCTTTTTGTGACCCTGAACGTTTTTGATAAATATCTTTTGTTAAATTCTTAGGTCCTTTCATTTAGTCCATAATCTTTTTTATAGAGACTAGTCTAAAATAAAATTATTTGATTTTTTTTTCTTCAATTTAATGAAAAATTAGTAAATTATCTTATCCTTGTTAAATTTCACTTCAAACAAAAATATATATAGTGCACAATGTAGTGTGTGGATTTGTTAAACAGTTAGTGTAATACAAATTTTAGCAGAAAATTCTGTCAGCTTTTCAAACTGCCAATAGCTTGATACAATGTAAGAAATATAAAAATATAATGAACGCAACATATGATGACAAGGTATAGAATACTGTTGCAATATAATTATTGAGAATATATTATCATATTAAGTATAATTTTTAAATGATAAATTTATTATAACATTTTTTAAAAATGTTTTCTTATTGCAATCAACTTACTTTTTTATCTTTGAAATAAACATTAATTTCTATGGATAAGTATTAAAGTATTCAAAAAACATTAAGTAATGGACTTAAGATCCCACTGCAAGATTGCTACATTCATAGCGTATTTAATCATTGCTACATTCATAGCGTATTTAATCGAAATCAATTTTTTAAATACAATAATAAAAGGGACAATATTTTTTGACCGGGGTGCCTATTCAAATGTGCCCGCTAGTATGTTTAATTAACTAAATAATAGTTGACTGTTTGGAGTAAAAACGATGCATTTGTTATTACAATGAATTAAACTCAACTTCAGAGAACTATACGTAGAGATCTTGAAAAATGATAGCTGCCGTTACGCATTTGGCTGCAACCTCTTCGCAGCCAGGTGTAGCGGGTCATATTTTGGGATGTTAATACGTTCATCGCGTATGTTCATCATTTATATATCAAATTAAAGCTAATTTTTTTCTTTGAAGTTGAGTAATAACAAATGCATCGTTTTTACTCCAAAAAGTCAACTATTATTTAGTTAATTAAACATACTAGCGGGCACATTTGTATAGGCACACCGGTCAAAACATATTGTCCCTTTTATTATTGTATTTAAAAAATTGATTTCGATTAAATACGCTATGAACATAGCAATCTTGCAGTGGGATCTCCATCCATAACTGTTATTCAAAATGCAAGCTTAATTTAAATGCACTATTGTATGAGGTCAACAATTGTCAAAAATAATCACATTTATAATTGAGTAAGGAAGTATATTATTAAAATCAGTACACTGTAACAATTAAATGCATCATTAACTATATATTTGCCATATCAAATAACAATTAACTTCTTAAAAATATGTACTACATGATTACATATAATCAACACAAACAATGCTTAAGAATAATTTCACACACATTATAATCTATTTATATAAAAATCTATTGCCATTCATTAGTCTCACTAAAACTCGAAAACGACTGGACTGATTTGAATAAGTCTTTTTTGTTTTGTTGGTATGTCAGGGGTGGTTTAAGTATAAAAAAAATAGGAGAAAGCCCAAAAGAGAGCTGAAAAATTGAAAAGTTTAGAACTATTTATTGTGTACTTATGTTTATATAATATAGTCTATCTATTCCATACTAACTGTTAAAACGTACCTAGGGATCAACCTGAGCAAAGGAAGTTGAGTAGCTAGTTAATATGATACATAACCTTACGCTATTATACATTTATTTTTTACTTACTGACACACACTGAATAATAACTTCACATATAAAATCTATCAGATATCATAGCTTATAATGTCATCATTAAATCACAAGAGTTCATTAAAATCTTGAATTATCATAAGTACTACAAATCTTCTCGTACACTTGTGTCACCTTTAAACTCTTCAAATAGACAAGAGTTGTCTGTATTTTTCAAAGCATGTTTTGTACACAAATGATGTTTTAAATCTATTTTTCCTTGAAAATTCCAATACCAGTCTTCAATTGCCATTTCATTTTCCTCTAAGAGACTTTCACACTGGGTTTTCATCTGTGTTATTTCTGCAGATGGCTTATCCCAAAGTTCTAGAGGGATACCTAAATCAACCTTCACACCTTTATCCACAAGTCCATGAAGAGTCTTAAACGTTTGACTCATACCTTTAGCAAATCTTGTACTGTCCTGGCGTTCTTTATGTATATTATATTCTAAAATTTTGTCGCATACACCTTCTAAGGATTCTATAAGCCGCAGTTCCGACTTTTCATATTTCGTCTTCTTTTTAGGTTTTACGTCATCTAACGAGTATCCAATTTCAATTACATCGTGAATTTTACCAGTTTCTTCTAATCTTGCTTGCAATTCAGTAGCTAATATTTTGCACACTTCACAACGATTTGCATATTTGACACCTAAATCTTCTTCGTTTTTTACGTCAATATCATTACTACATAAAATAAAAGTTATACAAAGTAGAAGACAAAATGCTACATGCCGGGAAGCCATGTTTTTGTTGAATCCAACTTTTAAAATGAATAAGTGTTATTAGTTAGTCTTGTTATATATTAAAATAAAGTAGTTTATTTGGATTTATCTTCAAAATTATGTACAGGCAAATATTATATTTTTATAGGCACTTTTATGTAAAAAAAAACCGATGTCATTGCACTTCACACTCACAGTTCATGTTATCTGACATCTGTAATCTGTCAATACTCAATTGTCAATTATCAGCTGTCTACTCTGGTAACTCTACTGTCTATGGGTATTTCTCCGAGATGACGTTCTTCGTCTGATTCATCTGGCCAAAAATTATTTCCACTTTTGGCTCTATTCAACATACTCTTATGATTAAAGACAAGCCAAATAACATATATTTGAATTACGCACTCATTTTAATCAAATAATTTTGCAGATATTTAACTTGAAATTTTTAGGGCCCATATGAATGAAAATTCGTGACAGATGAATCAGAAACAGGAATAAAAAAAAAACAAAAACCAAGTCTTTATAATATAATATTACTCTTTTTTATAAATTATAACTTTTTTTTATTATTTATGAATTTTATAATAATAATAAATCTTTATTTCGGAACACTTTTCCATACAATGTGAAAAGTAGGTAAATCAAACTAAAATTAAATTATAAATTAAATAAAATAAATACAAAGGTTTCCTACAACGTGTACATGACTATAGGCCTTAAAGAATGTAATTTTAACCTAGTCTGTACACGCAGCAAATCTACGGGCCAACATGTTTCCACGTATCGGCAATGCTCTACGTTCCCTCTCTATGTCGTCCTCATCTGTTAACATTTCATTTACTACATTTACAATTTTATAATACGATCAAGCTTAACATTATTTAGAACAACGTTAGGTACATAGGCAGATCCATTTTTATTTTTATTTAAATACCATAGTAACTGATGTTTTACTATTTTTTTATTAAAAGTCAGCCCTATTTGAAAACTGAACGATTTTTTTTTAATATAAGCGTCCCTTGAAGTTAGGGGTGATTTTCAGCCTTCCGAGACCATGAAATCATAGAGTATATTGCTACATATATAACATGAAATGAAACATAAATTTCTCGGTAAAATAATACAATTTAAAAAAAAATACTTATTATTTGTAATTCGAAGATTATATTTCCCTAGTTACATGAAAATCAAAAGATTATTGCAGAAATTAAAAATAAAAAACCAAGAAAAAATTAAAAACAGAGTTTTTTGCTAATATCTCGAAAAGTTTGGATTTGGTTTGATTTGGTTATTGTAAAGTGTTTTTTATAAAAGTTGTAGATTTTTACTACATAGACCTACAACTTTTGTAGAAAAAAATTTATGATAGAACGCCACCTTAAGCAGGAAATTAAAAAAAAAACTACTTTTTTACGACTTTCTATTCCTTATACCGGCTAACGTTTTAAAAACATTAAAATTCAGGTTTTAATTTGTTTGTTCCCAAACCGGATTCCGATTAAACTATATTAATTTCATTTAGTTAATATATTTCAAACAAAGATAAATCCGAAAAGATACCTAGTTTCAACTTTTATTTAAAATTACTTAAAAATATAAAAGATAAAATAGTCGAAACTTGTTTTTTTTTTTAATTTTTTTGAGGAGAATTTGTGGGGAATCAGTACATTTTTGTCCGTCCTCAAATTGAAGAATTTGAGTTAGATTTTCGGGAAATTTGATAAATTGGTATTGGCAACGCTGATTATGTATAATCAATGTTTATTAGTATATTAGATTAGCGACTCACCCACGGTCCGCTCGGGTTTGTCCCTAGTTACGTTTTAACGTTTAGTATAGATTTCTCAGAGATATTTTCCCGTAGTAAAAAGTATAATATATGTTGACCCGGATAGGCATTATCATCATATCAAATTTCATCAAAATCTGTCCAGTGGTTTTCTCGTGATGCGGTTACAGACAGACAGACAAAAATTCTAAAAACTATAGATTCTGCTTTTGTATCGATAATAATAACTATTTCAACAAGTCTTCCTAAAATATTTAATGTACAGATTCGACTTAGAATTTTATTATATGTTACATAGATAAATTTAACCTGCCATTGGTGATGTCAACTTTAGTTACATTCTTGTTATGACTACTCACCGGGATTTTCAACCAAAATTATTTTTAATTATTTTACATACAATTAGTTTACTTTTAAAAATGTTATTTTTTGATAATAAATGAAGTATTTTATCTATCATAGTTTATTTTACAATTTAAATTTAATAAATAATATCATATAAAACACAAAAAAATAATATGGGTGCCTGACAGAGGATTGCAACCATACTGTCTGACAATTGACAATGTGATTTTTAATATTATTCCTTATAAAATATACAAAAACTGAGCTATATACTTTAACGAATTTGAGGAGCAATTTTATACAGCTTTGCTACCTGTTACTTGCCAAAGCAACCATAAAACAAGCTTCTTGGTCAGGGACCATTCATACCTGTTTTCAGCTTTTACAAAATAACGAAGGTCTGATCGCCGTGGGCTCTTGGGCTATAGTAAAAAAGAACAATGAATGCTTGATTTTAATAATGATTTGATAATCCCCTAAATTAATAACTTTGCAATTCATATGTCACTTGATTTTGCAACCAATTCAGCCATTCTACATCCACAATTTTTTCTAAAGTTATTTCTTTAAATATTTCACTTCGTGATTTCTCAACAAATCCTAATTTATTAAACATTCTTACACTGATATCATTTGTAAAAGATATTTTTGCCTCTATTATTTTTAAATGAATGTATTTTATCCCGTATAATATCATAAGTATTACCGCTTCCCAACCAAATTTCTTGCTTCTTGCAGATTTTTCAGCTATCATGATCTCTATTTCTCCGATGCAGTTATCTTTGTCTAATAAAAATATATTCGTGTCTCCAATCATTGATTCTACAAAAACAAAAAATACATTAGGCAGTGAAGAATTATAATAGATTATTGAAAATTATTTTATACATACCAATTTCATTTTCATTAGCTTCGTAAGTACTTTTGTCTAGAATAATAAAAGTACATTCTGTAAACAAATATTTATACTTGTAGAATTATTATTATTGTATTTATATTTGTAAAATTGTTTTTTTTTAGTAGTCAATAATTTATTAAAAAAATATTTACTATCTTCATCTTCTCTCCAAGACTTTTGCATATTATATTCTTCTTCTAGTGTTAATGGTTCAGATGCTGTAAGTCTCTGTAATTCCTCAGATTTCATCCAATTATGATACCTAATAATAATGATTTTTTGATGATATTATAATATATTTAGATCTATATTTTAAAATAAAATTGCGACTTTATTGGAAATACTTGCTTCGGAACGTGAGAATCCATGTAAGGAACTAAAATGGTGTTTGAACCTATGATTTTAGTTCTTTCATTTATTTTCATTTTTCTTGTTTCTACTGTTAACTGTTTATCCACAAATAAATATTATGTACAAACAATGTACATATTAATGTATCAATTGACAGTTGACACATAACCCGTTAATATTATGTCTGCGCCCGGTTTATATATGTAGCAATATACTCTATGGGTTAGCACAGTAGCAATATACTCTATGGGTTAGCACCATAGACGACAAATGTGTATGTATGTAGCAATATACTCTATGGTTTAGACTTTCTCCAGACTCCCAGAGTCAAAATAAATCGTCTGTTTATTATTCACCTGTGATTAGTATTCTTATTAGTCCTCCTGTCCTCCATGATTATTGATTATAATTGTGGTCAGTTAAAGTGGCGTATTGGTATAATTATTATTTATCTACGACGATGATATTGAGTGTTAATTAATAGGTAGTAAGTACCTACCTACCTAAAACTTGATTAGAAATTCACTCAAATCGTCTTTGATTAGAATGTTATGTTTGCCTTCTTCACAAAATAAGACAAAACTTAACTTTTAAATTAAGTTTTTCTGTATAATTTCATCACAATTACTGGTTTATGTCGGATATTTACTGTTTCAATTACAAGTTTTATCAAGTCCAGTGAATCATAATGAATCAATATGAGACAGAACGTCGTCTTGGATGGTGTTATGGTTTATTAACAGTCCTACTTGCAATATCAGTCATATGTATAGCAGTACCTTACAATCATTGGAGAGCTACTCTTGATGTTTGTCCTGGTAGTTGGCTTGAGAACTTAAGCTGTGGTTGTATATTCTATGGAGTAAGTACATTCCAGAACTTCAATGGAGGGCGCAATTCATATTGCCTTTATTCTATATTTGCACCTTTACCCTTAATTGTGTATGCTCTGATAATGACTCTATTCCACATGTATAGAGTTTGTATTAACAATATTGGGCAATATGAAGGAGAGAAATCAACAACTGTGGAAGAAATGTAAGTATCTACTAATTAATTATAAACTTATTTTGTCTTAATATTTAGGACATTTAGTTATTTCTCCTGTTTAATACATATTTACAATAACTTACACTATTTTAGAGAACATAACAAGAAACATAACTTTGCAGGACATCAGGGATTATAATATCTGGATTGATTCTACTTCAGTTTTGTTTACATTATTCCAAAGTAATGTCTTAAAATGTTCTAAAATATTTTATTCCAGTGAAGGAGAAACGATAATAGTTTCATCCAGAGCTAGGACATCTCAAAAGAATGATGCTGTTATATACTGTTGGATACCAACCTCGTGTATAGCAGCGGTGTTTGCAATTTATAACATTATACATACAGCTATCATGACTGATGGTTTCTTTAAAACTTGTCTTCAATACAGAGGATATTTAGTAAGGGTAAGGTTTTTAGAATTAATTACATAGTTAAGTTACTTGAATGTTGCTTGTGTATTGTATTATTTAATTACTATCTTTTTTTTACTATTTGTGTGGTTTTAATTTTGAAATTAAGAGATGTAATGAAAGAATAATGCTAAAACTTAAAAAAAATGTAAACTGACTTCCAGGCACCAAAATGTAAAAAATAACTAAACGGGGTTTTCATTTAGAATAGATACCTAATCAGATATTTACGAAGTCGGTGCCAGCCGATGCAAAGCAAATCAAATATATTTCGATACGAAAACACATAGTTATCTATTAGATATTCATATCTTAAAATATTGTCCGCTGGTACCAACTTAGAAAAAATCTGATTAGGTATCTACTCTCATTGAAAACCCCCATTTAGTTATTTTTTACATTTTAGTGCCTGGAAGTTGGTTTTTTTTTAAGTTTTTATTTGTCCATTTTTAGTGTAGACGTAATAAGCAGGTAATTTGTTAGAAGAATGTTTTTTAATAACATGTTTGACTAAGCAATTTATTTAATAACATAATTTAATTGTTGATTTAAAAAAAACCGCTCGACTGATTTCTATAAAATTTATATGGGACCACCTGGGAGGTATACCCTTTAAAACAAAAAAAAATATTTCCAAATCGGTTCAGGCGTCTTTGAGTAATCGTATTGAGAACGTCCTGCTTTTTGGAAGTCGGTTAGAAATGTAGAATATTTTTGTGTTTTAACATGCAACACTGGATCCTACACTAGCGACTTACACTTGCTGTGCTTCCTTTTATTTTATTATCAACTGACGCTTCAGTTTTATATACCTGTATAGATTAAGACACATGTGACATATGTAATATATTATTGATAGATATTGCATTAAAACAATGTGTAAAATTTATTTAATAAAATGATATCATATCATGAATAACATAACAACAATCTCCATTACAGGAACTTCATGCCACTGGAGATTATGCTACTGCAATACATTTTCGTTTAACTTGCCAAGCAATATTTGACTTCATGGATTACATTCAAAAAGATGCACCAAACAGTCGCAGGGGAGATTTTATTAATACAGGGATTGCACTACAAATTGCCTTACTGACATCTTGGCTTTCTGTTATTCTGTGGATAGTTGTTGTTATTCACACAGCTATAAGAGCTTATAAAGAAAGAAATGTATTAACTTGCTGTGGAAAGTAAATTGTTGGTATAATTTATATGTATTTGGACTTGAACACCTGTGGGTGTTTAAAAATTCCATTTAATTTTTTTTTCTAGAATGCAATATATTTTTTTATGTTTATCAGTAGTATATTACAATAGTTATTACATAGGCTGTAAAGTAGTAGAGTACTTAATTATTATACAGTTGAAGCACATATTTTATATCATTACTAAGATAATATTTTCTAAGTATAATTATTATAATAGTACAAACTTAAGACTGAACACAACACGACTTTTCACAAAGCTATTACAAAGTTACGTTTTCGTAATGATTGTTATTGTATGAAGTTTTATAACTTTACCATTTTATAGTCACTTTTACAATACTATGCCATATTTTTTTTATATCTTTATGTTAGATTAGATATTAATTAGAAGTAAGTTAAATGTAAGCTAAATAATTGTGCCGTCCATTTTTAATGAATAAATATTGAATTAAATGTGTATTTTTTATTTAAAAATCATTCATTTTTAGGGTTCGGTACCTCAAAAGAAGAAAATGAAGCCTTTATAGGATCACTTTGTTGTCCGTCCGTCTGTTTGTCGTCAAGACCCTTTTCCTCATAAATTCGTAGAAGTATCAAGTTTAAATTAATATCAAATAGTCAGGTCTGCAATCCCTAGGAACTGTGGAAAAATCAAACTTCTTAGTCAACGCAATCAAAAGATACTGAGGAAGTAGGGAGTCAAAACCTATAGGGTATTTCCCGTTGACTTAGACTCATGAAATTGGCAAGAAGCAATACCTTAGAACACTAGTAAAGGGAAAAACCGAAAACCGTTAAAAAAAATTTTTTGCGATTATAAATTTAATATCTCATGCTACGGAACCCTCGGTATGCAAGTCTGACTCGTACTTGTCCGCTTTTTTATTTTTAATAACTCTAACGCATAAAGGATAAGATTATTATTTCATTAGAATTAAGGTAATTATAATTTAAGGGTAGGGTTTTAATTAACAAAAGTATCCACATAAAACTCTTTAATTACAATAAGAAACAACATTATATATTATATAGATGTAGATATCTATGTATATATCCTATTAATAGTAAATTTAAGAAGTCTAACACAATATACATATAAAAATCACAATAAAATAACTTACTATAATGGAACACTGGAGACATTTAAATATATGCATGAAAGAAAAAAATCTATCAATCACACATATCATCAGTGACGCTTTGAATATACAAATTGTACATTACATAACACTTAAAATCATTTATAAAATAAAAATAGTGGAGACCTGAATAATCCTGTATTTTCCTTATAATATATTTAATAAAGGCTGTCTACACAACATCATCGCTGGCGGCTTCACCGTGCGATACATGGGTTACAGAGTGTACAAGGTCCATGCCTAGTACACGTTTATTTCAAATTAGTTATTACAAACCGTAAAATATTGTTTACCATATAATTCTGTCATTAATTATGACGCCTTTAGGTTTTAAATTTCGAATTATTCATTCTTGTATTAACATTTTATTTACTCATAGCACAAGACTACCGATATAGCCTTGCGGCCTAACATTGTGATCTGTGGCGCCATCTTCGATGTGTAGACACCTTAATATCATTGGTGAAAGTCGCATGAAATTAGTTCGCGATTTGTTAACTATTATTTAAACTTTTATTGGGTTCATATAAAGTAAAATTGCATGACCCAATTTAATTTGATATTATTAATCAGTCTAACTTATAGCACATCAGCTTTGCAGAGAATGTAAATTGAACATTATTATTTTACAATCGGAAGATAACTAAAAACTTCATGTTCCATTTCAACAGCTAATAGAAATATACGACAAATACGAACAACATTTATAATATCTAAATACCACATTTATTTCATATTAAAGACTCATTTTCTTAGAAATAAAAAATATATAAACTATACAATAATAGGAGACAAATTACAATAGAAATTTGAGTAGAGCTGTGTATTATTAATTTGTTTACAATAATTACACTTATTAATTTTTTTAAGTGCGCGTGGAAATTCTTAAATCTGTAGAAGATTAGCAAAAATGCTTAAAAAGTATCGGTTAGGATTGTAATAAAAGTATATCAAGAGATATAATAAAACAATGTAAACCGTAATCGAATCTATAGTTTGTGTTTTTCTACGACCACTTAAAAAACACTTTTGTGATATTTTTAAATAGTGCACGTACGAGTTGTGAAATTTCACTAAGTATCATTGACTCTTAATTTTCTAAATAAAATCACTTTTTAATTATTATATTATTATTATAATAACTGGACGAATGTATATAAATATAAAATTATACACAGTATATTATTGATATAATGTAGTAAAAATAAAGTTTTTGAATTTAGCAGGTAGTAACATTATGGCACATAATATTATTATAATAAAAGTTAAAGCAAATATTTGGTTTTCTTTTATAAGATATTAAAAAAAATATATAATCTCTGAATTTGTAAGAAAATCTCTTCATAAATAATAATTAAAAAAAAAATCATCCTTATATCGAGCATAAAAATGTACACATAATAACTTTTTAAGCCTATTTACGTAAGTGGAATGTTAAAGTATCATTAAGTACTTTATTAAACACAAGAACAATTTTAGACATATTTTGCAATAATTACCGTGAAATGGTTTAAAATTATTTATTTAATACATATTACGTGTTTTTATATTATTTTCCTTCAATTAGTAGGTATATATTTTTAGAGCAGATATATAGTGAGAGAATAACTTGATAATCGAGTATTAGATATACGAGTATAAACAGAAGTTTATTGTTGTAACCATGGTGACCTTAATATTTTAAGATAATTTTATGGGAGACTGATGTAATTATTTAAATTTGACTAAGATTTTTTTAAATAATCAAAGTATCTATCTGTTTCTTTTCCATACATTGACATTCACAACATTGTGTTTTATACAACCACTTACCAGTTACTTTGTTCTATATTTTTAGTGATACGTATTTTCACATATTATTTTATATTTTGGCATTCAGCTTCCCAATCATTTGGAATAATACTATTAAGATGCTCCTCGAACCTGTTGTATGTGCATGGGACATCGCAGAATGGAAGGTTCAATTCCATAGGGACCTCTACTTTCGTGTTATTTCTATAGAATATCTGTTGAAATAAAATAGAATATGCTTTTAGATTGAAGTGTTTGAAATTACCTCATTCTTGAAGAATGAAAATAAGATTTCGATGTCACGCCGCATTGTATTCTAAATGTGTAAGCCAATTTCGTGTATTGCATGCATTAGATGAAGTTTCTGTTGCGTAAATTAATCTATAAAGATAAATAAAATTTAAGTGTCTATTAGTAATGTAAAAATAACAGCTTTTTACTAAATGCATATGGAATTATACTGTACATAAGAAAAACATATATGTATTCTTAAAATTCATGTCTGTCTATTTGTTCCGGCTAATCTCTGAAACGGCTGGACTGATTTTGACGGGTCTTCCATTGACAGACAGCTGATGTTATAAGGAGTAACTTAGTCTACTTTTGTTTTAGAAAAAGAATTAGCATTCAGAATTAGGTGTTACAAAACACATAATATACATATCGTCTGCGCATATTCTTCTGCGAACTGGCAATGTAGATTGCTATCGTTCTTTCGATATATAAACGCGTCACAAACTCACGTTGGCAGTGGGTTAATTGCTCAACGATAGCGAGTTAAAAAATCGTTGTGCATGCAGGCTCTTAGCAATTATGTATAGATAACATGTTGTAAAGACAGCAACTTTTTATTCAACACAACTTTTTATTCGACACTGTAAGCCTACAAAATATTAAAAAAGGCGACACCTATGAAACTAATATTTAGCATCTAACTTAATTTCGTTTGGAGACAGAAAATTAAAAAAATAAATGAGAGCATTTAACAAATATAATACTTACCCGTATATAAAAGTCATCCCGTTCAACCTCTTCATGTAATTCAATAGCAAAACTTGCACCATAGTCTGGCTGCAACAGTTCTTCAAAACCCAGTGCGCGCCATAGAGATACAACATTCACGTCATGGCCAGAGTAGATGTATAAAGATCTCTCTTCATTATGGGATACACTGTCTCTAAGATGCTTCTTTATTTCACCAAGGAGTGGACCTGTAACAATATAAAGCTTTTTCATTAAGTTTCAAGAGTGTAAACCATCGATCAAAAAAGTACTAAATACACAGTCCAATGCAAAAGTTCTCTTAAAACTGTCACCAATAGGGAATATGAATGATTTTTGAAGTTACACTTCTTTTGGCTTGTTTGGAAAAAAATATGAGAGTAAAATTTTTACGATGCGCGCGCACACCGACAGCCAAAAAGCAACATGATGAAGTTAGCTGAAAGCGACATGATGAAGTAAATTGATAACTGTCTCTCTGGTTCCCGTGAAAAGTCATAACTCATAACTGTATTCACAGCAGTTTCTCAAATATTCATAAATTATAACACCTGTTTTATATCAGTGGAGATAAAAATATATATTTATTTTTATTTATTTATCATCCCTTTTACAAACAGAGAGTTGTGACATAGGGGATGAAATTTTTAGCAATTTTTGCTCTGTTACGCCAAAGAAGTATAACTTCTTATGTGCGTACATAAGTACACACACGTTTTTTTATTTTGTTATACAATAGTTTACATTGGTATATAATTGTAATAAAATATCCAGCTCCAAAGAAACTAAAATTTAGTATATATATTTTTTAAACATAATATCATACTGTTATGGATACTTTAAACGCTCGCCATTTCGCGCGCTTGGCGTGACGTCACAGTATGATCTACACAGAGAAATTGATGTTCTCCTGACCGATTCCGGCCACGGCGCCCAATCTCATTGAGAAGAGCCAACTGCGCAGGAGATATTATAGTGCTAAGTGTATGCGCAGACACAACGTGCACTCTCTATTCCTGTCACTCTCATACTCTGGTGAGACGACCACTCGACATGATCAGTGAAAGTTAAGGTGCAGGACCGACGGCTTTACGTGCTCTCCGAGGCACGGGGGTGAAACACCGCCAACTTCCCAACTCCAGGCTGTTACTGAAGCTTACTATACAGAAAGACTCAACGACATAAACTGTGGAGTGGTACCCAATATAACCTGTTATTTGACATAGACAGACCAAAAAAAAAACAGCTGTATAATAATAATTAATTATGTATGACATATCTTGACCCATGATCTATGGAGTAGGAACTAGGAAGTAGTAAACAAAGAAAGTCAGGCTAAATGATTTTGTATATAACTCACCAGTATGGAATTTCCTTAATGTTTCATTATAAGAAAGCATTGCCAGACTTAGCATAAAAGGGACTTGCATCTTATGGGGGAATACATTTTTAGTCCACTCAGGAAGTTTCAAACCAGCTTCCTGCTCTGTTTGGAATGTAGTATATAGAAAGTCTACCTCAAGAATACTGCGCATGCTTTGATTTGTATGTTTGCTTAAATAGTCAAATAGCTCAGTAAATTTTGGGTCGGCATTCATTTCTTCTAATAATTCATTATACATAGCTTTCCAAACCTTACATGGCTTTGTTGCTGCCACTATCTATAAACAAATATATCAGATTAATAAATAATATGTGCAAAAATTAAAACATGTGTATTAAGTATATTTAAAAATAATTATATAATAGAAAAATAATTTCCTTACATTATCTAGATCTCTTGGCAAAGAATGTACAGGAATTGGCTGCCATGGTATTTCAGGATGCCACATCTGTTTCTCAGAAGGAGGGTATAAGCCAGCTAAAAATGTGTATGCACTCATCATACACCTAGACTTATCACTACTACGAATCAATACATCTTTTTCATAGTAATCCTCTGGTATAAAGTTTGCATAGTAGCTACGATATTTTTTTCCTAATTCATATAGCTGAAGCTTACCCACCTGTAATTTCATAAAAAAATGTAAATTAATAAGTTAAGGAATCATTGCCCATTTTTTGGAAATTATAAAGTTTTGCTTACATTTGTTAGGCTACCGAGACCATCGGGCCACTGGTAATTTTTAAATGGGTCACTTTTGTAAGAACTTATGGGAGTTCGTGCACCATGACGAAAGAACTAGAAAAGGTACAATGTTATAAACAAAACATCAATTTCGCAAAATAAAGAACTTATAAAATTGAACAAACTTACAATTATCACAAGACGTAAAGTTTTAGATTCGTAAGGTAATGTCTCGCTTAAAACACAATAACCAAGAAGGCAGCTCAAGACGGCTAGACCCAAGACGACTACTGCTGCTGTAGTCGATTTTTTTGGTATTGGGTGACACATTTCTTTAGGCGAATTCGATCTTCGCCATGTATCATTGTTTTCATATTCCATTATTTACGTATGTGTAGAAGGAAAATAATCATTTATCGCAAAATATTATTTGTATTTTTGACTAGCGTTAACAGAACTGAGGGTTATATATTATGTAATATTTGTTATTTTATAGTATTTCCAAAATTAAATTATTTGTCAGTCAGATGTAAATATTATAAAAAAAATAGTTCTCCATTGTTACAATAATAATATTAAACTACTTTTCAATTTAATTATTTGTATTGTGGGCACTTTTCTGACATGATAAATACACTACTTTTCGTCTGTGCAAGAAAACATTTTTGTGAAAAAAATCAAAAATGATGTAGGTTTGACTTTTGAGAATTGAGATGACAACTATTGACAATGACATTTGACAACCTTCAGGCAGCCAGGTTTTAAAGCAGGGTTGCGGGCTGCCAACTTAATTTTTTAGGGGGTTGTACCATATACTTGGAAAAATTATATTTTACTAAAAAAATCTAGAAAAAATCGACATCGGTTTTTTTTGGCGGCTGCACACTACTATTGGTTTAACATTAACGTGAAACATCAATTTGAGCGAGTCGCTTTTAGTGTTAAATTTTGGAATGATTAATGAAAGCAAAATTGAAAATTGACTTCGTTCTAATTGTTTTACTACTATAATAATAGTTTCAGAGATTACCCCTATATGCAATTTTTTTTTGTTAATTTAGAAATTGGCGTATGTGACATAATTTCAGGGGTGTTGTAGTGAATGCGCAATCGTTCCTGCAACGCCCCATTGCACTGCGGCGACGGGTTCCGCTGTGGGTTTTAGTGAGTAGGAGTCTCACAGTACCTTGACCGTTATGACGGCGGGCAGGGTCCCCATGATGGGTTTCCCCAGCGTCAACAAAAAAAAAGTGACAATTTACGAGCGAAAGTCATTTGAATCGAATGACTAGCTCGTCACTCGCACTCAGACTTATTCATTTTACTTCGTGACAACGTATGGTCGATTTACGGCGTGGTTAAGTCATTCGATTTGTCATATGAAACTCACACTAAGCGGAAGTGGGAGGGGGTGAGCCTTTAAGGGTAAAAAACGGTTTATCTCGATTTCCGGCAAAACTACAAGTCCTATGGAAAATAATTAAATGGCGAAGTTGTAGGTAATATAAAGATCTACAACTTTTGTATTTACTTTTTTTCACATAACCTCAAAATGTATGTGAAAATTTCATATAACCAAGCTTTTGGTTTTTTATTTTTATCTTTTATAAAAAAAACCTTTCTACGAAAATTGGTAATAACTTACCTTTTTATGTCCCTAACATACTGTATTTTTTTTTGATTTAAACTATTTATTTTTTCACCTTATTTTGACTTATTATCGAAAAAGCATCCTAATTTTCAATTGAAAATTCTCGCGTCAAAACATCTGCTTTTTTAAAAAACTTGGTGGGCTTTTTGTTCGTTGAAATCTCTACTTTCTGATGGTGTAAAAAAAATATACATAACTATGGTAAATTTTCTCCGAAAATGCAATTAATAAAGATAATATTTAATAAGACATCTACAATATTTTGAGATAGTTGTAGAATCTTGTTTAAATTATATAAGAAAAATCTAGGTAACATTATCAAAACAAGGTTTCTATATATGTAGGTATTTTTAAATTTAGTCTGTTCTTCGCTTTCCCTAAAACTGTTATTTCGAGTTATCCTAAATATTATTGTACTAATTACTATTATTTTATGCAACGTAAGTCTTTCAAGTAGCTCCAGCATTATAGCATTTTTTGAAGTAAAACTTCTTTACGCACGCTTGACTTGGGGAGTGGTGAATGCGTTACGAAAAAATGTACGTACGTTTGTTGCCATGGTAACCGTTGTATTTGTCTGACAAATGGAAATATATAATACTAGCATTGCCCCGGATCCGCCCGCGTTCAGATGACCAAATTCTTAGGTTTTACTTAATAGTATACTCTTACATTGCAGTTTTTGTATTTTTTCTCAGAAATGAGACATTTTCCCGCGGTAAAAAGTATCCTATATGTTGACCCGGATAACCAGGTATCACCATACCAAATTCCATCAAAATCCCTCCAGTGGTTTTTCTGTGATGCGGTAACAGACAGACAGACAAAAATTCTAATAACTATATATTCGGCCTCTGCATCGATAATAATGTTTATTGCAATAAGATTTTCCAAGAAATATTTAATGTACAGATTCGGCTTAGTTACAATTTTATTATATGTATAGATTGTATTCTTTCCTTAAATAATATTCTATAAATATATGATTATAATATGCCTAATATGCGTTATTTTTAGTATCTCACCTATCCTAATTATTTAAAACATAAATTGAATTTCATAAAGAATACCGATAACCTACAGAAGTTTTACTTCTTGTGCGTGTACACATTCATACACGCACTCTTTAATTTTTTTATTTTTTCCCAAAACTTTGTCCCTTTTTTGACTACAGAATGTATCAAGCTTGTTATTTGTATGTATTTTAAATTCATTAAAGTAATAATAATTAAAGTTATGAACTTAGATTAAATTTATAATCGAAAATAGTAGTTATAAAAGAGGTTATAAAAAAAGATATAAAATATTTTTTAAAACTTTATTCGTGATCGTGTCATAAAGTTACTGTGTAAAAATATGTTTTCCATGTTAATAAAAATTTTTATAAGCATGAAATATAATATAACAATTTAATAGTTTTTATAAATAAATATCTTCTCCCTGCCCATTTTCCAATCACTTGGTGTCGGCGCAGTACATCTTCTGTACTGCGGAAAGGATTTGGCAAAAGTTTTACGACCGGCCGCCTGCCTGACGGCAACCCTCCTTGGGAATGCTATTGTCTCTCTTTGTCTGAATGGTGTTGCGGTAGAAGCCTTGTAATTATTATGCACTTTCAATGATAGCAACTTTATTTTGATTTGAGATAATTAATGAACATCATTATCTCAAATCAAAATAAAGTCATTAATAATATATTTAAGTCTGCCTTCAACTGGTTATTGTGAAATATGACTTAATAATTTTATGCAATCTAATTGGTCAGGGGGCGTGGCTAGGCCGGTGGACACCGATGACTATTTTCTTAATGCGAATGAAATAGGGGGAGAGATGAGCTGGACAAATTCGATCTAAATTGGCCTATTCTTGCGCAAGACCGTAAAACTTGGAAACGTAGAGGGGAAGCTTTTGCCAAGAAGTGGGATGATATGGGCTAAATATAACTGTAATAATTGTGCTACTATAAAATGTATAATGTTTAAGTAGCAAAGATTATTGCATAGGCATTGTGCACTAATTTAATATAATAAGATAGTGTAAGCATACAGCTTGATAGTGACACCTCCAATGTGAGTGAATCAAGCTGTCTACTTGCACCATATACTTAATGCTCGTTAGGCATATATACAGAAATTGTATTATATCATTACTTTAAATAGGTGTAATTGAAGTATTTTATATAAAATAAGTTAAATAACATTAAATAAATACTAAATATTATATGATGTGAAATTAATAATTAGTATACCAATATTACAATTAAAACAACAATTTTTTTACAGGATTATTTACTAGCAATACCGGTATCAGTTGCTGTGAATGGATTATAATTTCCCAATTTAACAAGTTCCTCTGACATCTCCCATAATTTCTTGGCATATTCATCATCAAGAGCTTTTCTATTAGGGGTTGCTACAACACAATCACTGCAAAAAAATATTATATTATTAATCTTATAGTATGTATCTCAGCTATTCCCTCCCCAACGTGCGTTCATCTTATCGTGGTGGGGGGTCATTAGCGTCCGGCAATTCAGCCGGGCGTGAAGCTAAGAAACGCACTGGGAGGTGGCCCACTTCGGTGGGTGGTGTACCATGCGGATTGCTCCTGGTACTTCTCTGATAGTAGAGTATACCGTGGGAGCAACCCCTCGGTTGTGTGGTCTGCTTCGACAGGCCTGCCGTTAGGGCGTCTTAGTTGAGTGCATATTAAGACGGGGGAGGTTTTGTTGGGTTTTAGTGGGTAGTACTGGCTTTTCTAGCCATCGAGTCCCACATAACCACCTGTAGGTCTATAGGTGGTATGTGTAAATGCATTTCCCAACATGTATCTCTGCTATAATAGCTTAAGTAATTATGAAATGAAATAAACTTTATTCAATTAGACTTATTACAAGCACTTGTAAATCATCAATTTAATTTAAGCATCAGTGTAGTCAGTCCGTGAGGAAGCTACCACCGGCTCGACAATTGTAAGAATGAAGATGAAGATTAATATTTTCATTAATAATATAAACATAATTTATATTTTTTTGTCCTCCTACTCTATCGGTTGGCTGTAAGATATCACTTATAGCGATTAGGCCGCTTTTGCATATCTCTTTAATTGGAATTTTTTATGTATTTGTGTTTAAAAAATTATGGAATATAATTCATTTTTATTTATAATATAATATGATTTTGTTTTATATGAAATTATGCATTACCTATAGTACAATCCTGTTTCATTAGCACATTTTTCATCAACAGAACAATATATAGTGGTTTGCGCACCTAATTCTGGACTTTTCATGAATGGATAAAATATCATGCCTATTATCCTTCTTGCACCTCTGAATAAAACCTTATCTAAATGTCGGCCAAGCTCAGTTCTAATAACTCCAGGATGAAGACTGTATGTATTAACACCTTCAATATTGTAACTCTGAAATATATTTATAGATACTCTTTATTTTTAGGAATAAAAGTATAAAGAATATTATTAATTTCTTAATCATAATGTTTGAAAAATTGATATACTTTTATAAGTGTTATTATTTAATACCTTTAGCCTGCAAGCTAGTTCTCTTGAAAACACAACATTAGCAAGTTTGCTTTGTGAATAAGCCTCAGCAGCATGGTATGGTCGTTTTTGGTAGTTTAAATCATCAAAAAATATATCATGTCCTGGAAAAAAAAATGTAAAAATGTTAATTAAATATTTTTAATTCCTTTAATAAAAAAAATCTCTTCAAAATTGATTTTTTTAAATATTTACAATAGTGTGGTTGATAAGAGAATAAAGATTATAAGTTTGTTTGTTAAGAACAGTGATTCACTATGTATTGTAAGCAGAGAGAATGCCGGTTAATATGATTTTTCTTACTATAGTGAGCAGTGGATGATACTGTTACTATTCTAGCCGGTGTACTGTGTCTTATGCGTGGCAATAGCAACAGAGTTAAGAGAAAATGTGCTAAATGATTTGTTCCGAATTGCATTTCAAAACCATCTTCCGTAAAGCTCTTGGGACACATCATAACTCCGGCATTATTAACTAGAATATTTATTTGTGGTTCTGTATCCAACATTTTTTTAGAGAACTCTCTGACAGATTTAAGAGAAGATAAATCACATTGCTCAATTACAATATTTCCCCTGCTTGGTAAATCTTTACAAGTTTCTTCAATGTCACATTTAGCTATCTCTGCCTTCTCAACACTTCTGCAAGCCATTATAACTCTAGCTCCTAAAAAAAATTAACAACAAGATTATATTTAAAATTTAAATATTAAAGTAATATAATGTTACCGATGGTTCAAATAGGTAGTTTACTATTATGTAAACATACATTAGAACTAATTTTAATTCACATAAAAGATTTAAAAAGGTAATTTAAAAAGAAAAAGTGTCATTAACTTTACCTCTTTTATAAAAGTCCAATACAGTTTCTTTTCCAATTCCCGTATTACATCCCGTTACTATAGCAGTCTTGCCTATTAATTTAATATTACTATAACAACGTCCACTAAAAATAGGCATGTTTATTTTTATACTAACTTAATAGTTTTAATTCAAAAAAAAGGAAAACTAACTACGCTACAATTCAACAAGTGTTTTGTTTTTAAAAACTGAAAGCTGAAGGCTGAAGCCGAATGACGAATCACGTACAGCTAACCACAGATGAACACTCAACACACAAAGATGAAAGAAATCTTTGGTCAACTAGTCAGCCGTGTGGAATGTTCTGCTTCTGACTTAAACTTAACTGTAAACAGCAATGATGTGCGCGTTTGGTATGTGAAATGTAGCGTTATACGGTTATTAGTCGTGAGTCGTGACACATAAAATAATACTATTAAATATAAATAAACTAGCATCTCACCCTTGCTTCGCTCGGGTTCGCCTCTAGGGAAAAAAAACAAATGTATGCCACGGTAACAATACATTTTTCCGGGATAAAAAGGTAGTAAGTAGCCTATCTGCTATTCCAGACTCTAATCTACGAGTATATCTGTGCCTTTCGTCCAGATCCGTTCAGCCGTTCTGGCGTGATTGAGTAACAAACATCCATCCAAATATCTAAACTTTCACATTTATAATATTAGTAAGATTGTAATTAATTAAAAAAAAACCTGACTGCGAAAAAAGCAAACTAAAATGATGAGGTAAAGTTGACGAAGGAACATAATAATTGTCAATCGGAGACATATTATGTATGTAGCATGGATGACAAGTACTTATGTAAAATGTAGTATGTGCATTATCAACCGACTTCCAAAAAGTCAGATCGTCGGATTCTTTTTTTATGTATGTTCAACAATTACACGAAGACGCCTGAACCGATTTGGAAAAGTCTTTTTTTGTTTCAAAGGTTGTACTTCCCAGGTAGTCCCATTTAATTTTTATCGAAATTGGTTGAGCGGTTTTAAAAAATTAAAAATAAATTATTTTAAAAAACGTTCGTCTTACAAATTACCTGCTTATTATGTCTACACTAAAAATGGAAAAATAAAAATTAAAAAATATATAAATTAAAACCAACTTCCAGGCACTAGAGTCAAAATAACTAAACGGGGGTTTTAATCTATATTTATCTATACTATAATAAAACTGTAGAGGTCGAATGTCCGTACATAGAAAAAAATGCTAAAAACTGAGTCAGGGGGATGTAAGAAGACAAATAGTAGAACAAATCCTGATTTTTTTCAAATTTTTTGTTTCTCTGTCTGTTTGTCTGTTTGTACGGGCTAATCTCCGAATCTATTGGAACCATTTAAATGAAATTTTGCATGGTGGTACCTTATATCTCCGGGCAACATCTTAAATACTTTTCATCGCGGAAAATTTAAGATTTCTCGTGGGATAGTAAAAAAAACTATAAAAATTTATACAGCTTAGTACACAAAAACTACTGATTGGATTTTAATGAAACTTTACAATAATATAGTTCATACATGACAACAATAATCGGCTACTTTTCATTTCGGAAAATTAAAGAGTTCCCGTGGGATAGTCAAAAAACTATAGTAACTTGTACAGCTTAGTACACAAAAACTACTGATTTGATTTTAATGAAACTTTACAATAATATAGTTCATACATCAGAATAACAAATATGTTACTTTTTAAACCGGAAAAATGAACGGTTCCCGTGGGATAGATCTGTTTGTGCTTTTCTCAAGGCGAACCTGAGCGAAGCGAGGGTGAGCCGCTAGTATTATAATAAAATTCTCAGTCGAATCTGTACATTAAATATTTTTTTGGAAAATCTTATTGAAATAGTCATTATTATCGATACAGGGGCCGATTCAAGAGTTTCTAGAGTTTTTGTCTGTCTGTCTTTCTGTCTCTCTAGGAAAGCATCACGAGAAATGAATGAAAAGAGAATGAAAATTGGTATGATGATAGCATATAGAATACTTTTTACTGTGGGAAAATATCTCATCTCTGAGAAATCTAAACTAAACGTCAAAAATGTAACTAGGGACAAACCCGAGCAGAGCGAAAGTCGGTGCCAGCCGATATAAATATACTTTGAAAATATCTAATTAGGTATCTATTCGAAATGAAAACCACCGTTTAGTAATTTTGTACTTTTTAGTGTCTGGAAGTCGTTTAAGTTTTTAAACATACACAGCAAAACTCTTAGCAAATATACATATAACGTGTACAACAATGCCTCCGACTGCATAATAGTATGCTGTGATTTACCTTCGCCAACTGTTCCTCACCTTTACTGTAGTTCACTTTTTACACAGTCTGTTTTTTTTTATTTTTTTTTTATTATTTTTTATTTAAACATTTTGTTAATTAGACATTTTTAGGTTCTTTTTTAATTTCTTATTTAAATTATTTTTAAACAATATGTAACTTGTGCATATACATTATGGATCTATATGCTGATAGCTGACTCTGGAATTGACGAAGAAGTGAAAAACAGAGTTAAAGTAAGGTTTGCTTGAAATGGAGATCTTTGTTTGGTGTTCTGTGTGACCTCAAAATACCTATCGAAACCAAAGGCAAGGTATAGAAGACTGTTGTCAGACCACCCATGCTATATAGCTCTGAATACTGGGCCACTTTGAAGAAGCATGAACAGCAACTCCATACAGCGGAGATGAAAATACTCCGCTGGGGAGGTGGCGTGACGCGCTTAGATAGAGTGCGAAACACGAAGAAAAGAGGTAGAGGCGGATTAAAAGTTTCGTGGCTCATGGCTGTACACTGTCGAGAGAGATCTGAAAAAACAAAATATCCCACAATCAACTAAAATTGGGAAATGAGCAGGAAGAAAAAGAATCGCGCCTTAAACACTTCTATTTTAATACCTCACTCGATTGATTCGGACGAAAAAAAATTTTTCTATACACACAAAATTGGCGCCTTAGATCCGCCATTTTGATTTTTAATGACATCTATGTATCATTTTTATCGTCGGCTAAGTGTATTTCTATTTTCTGCATACTTTATAGGACGAAGAAAAAACATATCATTTCATTTTTAAATATCAACATTTTGAAAATACTGTTGGTTACTATAACTTTCCTTGATATTCTGAAAATGATAATAGTTGCATGTCTTATGCACAGCTCAGTAAATTAAAGAAAAAGATTTTTTAGCAACTTTTCGTTATGAAGTTCCAATTTGGTTAAGGACATAGCAGTTTTTAGACTTAAATCAGTATGGAATGTGAATGAATTAGTTAAGACGTGTTTAATCAAATGAATTCAATTAGTTAATATTCAAATTATATTTGAAAATAAAACATAAACATAAAACAATATTCTAAATAATTTAAATTAATGCCTGAAACTTTGGTAAAATATAAAGTTGTTACTGTTAGCCTATATCATGCCACTGTTGGACAAAGGCTCTCCTCTACATTTCCAAGTCGCGCGTTATTGCGCAAGAATAGGCCAATTTGTCATCTATGATCGATGTCTCGCCATCTATAGTTCGCAGTGCCGCCCTGACGTCTCAGGGTTCCACTTTGTGGTTACTTTGGCCCACAGTTCTGCAGGCATACGGCAGGCATGGCCAGCCCTGTCCCATTAAATTTTCTGGCTTTTTGAGCCACGTCAGTGATTTGTGTTTTGGAGCGTAGTATAAATGTTTAGACTTTAGACTGTTAGATGGAATAGAAAATTATACGCTTAATAAAACTGAAGAATAATTAGAATTATATTAAGTAGGTACGATTTAATTTTTGTTTTGCACTTATTGTATTCAAAGTTCAAGTACACAGTACCATTTACATCTGGTTGACGTGGTATGAAAACTTTAAATTACTTTATGCATAATTAAAGTAAAATAGTTAAACAGTTTTATAAAAAACTAAAAAAAAGTTGCAGATCCGTGATATAATCTATATACATATAATGAGGAATGTATTATGTAAAAAGTATTTTTTATAAGGAACTATATTACTTTAGTCAGACCGGAATGGATCTAATATAATATGTATTTAATAAATTAATTCCGCATGCGGCCCGCCGGACCTTTGTTATTGGCCCATCTGAAGTTACATTTCAGAGTTGGCTTCATTTTTAAATTGTAATAATAACTCTAGAGTTGTTTGATAAGTTCATCGATTTTGAAAATGATACCAATCTAGAAGTTCTGTTTAAAGAAAAAAGGGAAAACAGAGAATATGTGGAATTTTGGAGTATTGTTCCCCAAAAATATAAAAGCGTCCAAAGATGTGCCCAAATCCTACTATCATTCTTTGGGTCTACGTATGTGTGCGAATCGTCTTTTTCAAAAATCAAATACACTAAGAACGTTTACAGAAACAGACTTACAGATTCTCAACGACCACTAAGCCCGATAGACGCCTAATTTACCGCCTTCTGCATCCAAACCTGTCAGTCAAAAGTCTGAGGTAAGCGTCACGGGGAAGGCGGGTTGAAATGCATGCTTAATATTTTTAATTAAGACAAGTTTTCTTTACTTTAGTGAAATAATAATAGAATACTTAATATTATTTATACAGTTTTATTCAAGGTATATTTACAGGTATATCCATGGTTAAAGTTTTCGGAAAACTGTCCCTTACACTCTGTATAACTAAACTACTACTTATTTACATGAACTTATTATTTATAAAAAAAATACATTAGGTATTTATTACAATTATTTATTTCTTACATTTAGTGTATATAAATATTCATGAATTAAAAGTACAAAAATAATAATTATTATTATAGATAAATGTCATAATACAAAAGAAATTTATAATAATACATGTTAATAAGAAGTAAAATTAAAATCATCATTATAAACAAAAAAAAATTACAATAATTAAGATTAACAATCATGCATTTTATAATAGTTAAATAACTTATTTCTAAAAAAATTATAGTTTAACTGGTACAGCACTAGTTACACGTGCCGGTAATTAAAGAAAAGTATAGCAACAATGAACTGTGTGTGAACATCCAATCATCAATGCCATACATTGATTATTCTATTCAACTAGCGTTTATACCACTTGTCTAGGGGACGCTTTAAAATGGCGTTGCTTTATAAAAACACTTGTGTGGCAATATATATTAGCATACTCATTTGTTTCATTTTAACGGAAGTCAGTAAAACGTTCGTGCGAATAAGGCCTTACATTGAATTTACTTGTGAATAATATTCTCAATATATGTAAGGAAAAAAAATGACGAGGAAAAACTTAAATTAGTTAAATTAGTACTTGTAAAGTGATTTTTAAGAATATCTATACATATAATAAAATTGTAACTACGCCGAATCTATACATTAAATCTTTTTAGGAAAATCTTATTGAAATAGACAGTATTATCGATACAGAGACCGAATCTATAGTTTCTAGAATTTTTGTCCGTCTGTCTGTCTCTCTGTCTGTCTCTTACCGCATCACGGAAAAACCACTGGTAGGATTTTGATGAAATTTGGTATGATGATAGCTGGTTATCAGAGTCAACATATAAGATACTTTTTACTGCGGGAAAATATCTCATCCCTGAGAAATCTATACTAAACGTTAAAACGTAAATATGGACGAACCCGAGCGAAGCGAGGGTGAATCGCTAGTATTATAATATATTAGTGACTCATCCCCATTTTCATCTGCTTAAGGAGTGATTTTCGGGATAAAAAGTATCCTTCCTATGTCCTTCCCAGGGTCACAAACTATCTTCTCACCAAATTTCATCTAAATCGGTTCAGTAAATCCAGACATTACCCCGTAGAACGTCACAAACTCATAATCTCACAAAATCGCAAACTTTACCTCTTTATAATATTAGTATGATTTGTTTTGCTTGTAAGTTGTACCTCCAGCGTTTACTGTATTCAAGTCCGAACAATTGTTTCAATTTATTCAAATAAGTAATTTGCGTGTATTGAATGATCCACAGACTGTAATTTCGCTTTTATCTACCAGGTGGCTGAATAAAAATCTATACTTATGATAAAATTACAGTTATACTTAGCGAAATCTGTACATGAAATATTTTTTTAAAACATTTTTTTTTAAACATTGTGTACAGAATAAGTCTAGACCCCAAAACAATAGTTATTAAAATTTTTGTCTGTGCGTCCGCATTTCGCGTTTGAAAATTTTAGGTCTTACAAAGGCTTACAGAAAAGACCGCAATAGTATATATCTATCTCCTAAATCACTAAATTAAAACCTAAAGCACAAATGTGATCATCGTTGCGGTATTTATGTCGAAAAATTTGAAGGATTTGATATTGATATGAAAAAAAATTCATGTCTGGATACAGTGTAGTGTGTAACTTTGCCGTTTTATAAAACCTTCGCCTATTTTAATTATAAATGTGAAAACTGTATATAACACAAATGTACCTGCTACCATCGTCCACTCTGTAGTTAAACTTCGGGCGGTCAAACGGTGCGGGTGGTAAAATTTATACTTGCCTGATCGATCTAAAAAGCATTGGTACAAAATAAAATTAGCGTTTCGTAAGTTGGTGAGTATTATTCAAATATTTCACTTCAAAATTTCGTGAAATCTAGATTAGTGCAAACTAAAAGAGATTCAGTAATGCAATCTATTCTATTATTTTTGCTAGAAATTTAATTCATTTAACTCTGGTGAATTACTATGATCGTGTAGAATTGTAGATGTATCACTCTTAAGGCGATAAGTACCCTCAAAGAGGTACTTTCTAAAGCGTACCTCTCGTTTATGGCTTGACCGAAATGCTTGAAAAAAATATATCGCCGTCCCTGGAGAATAAAATGATTACTGATATTACCATAGTTTTAGTGTTATCCCATATTTGAAGTATACGGTGCCTAATACATCTACCCAATTTTTTTCGTGAATATCCAGCCATTATTCAAAAAGTTATAGAATAATTTGCAATCATTTTCGTCACTCTTTCAAGCACACAAGGCTTCTTGAAAAAAATATAATATGAAGTTAGTGAATCCGTTTCTTCATTAAAGATACAACAAAACTTTTGTAATAATATTCTCGAAAAACAAATCGGCGAAATAATTATGAACGCTATTGTCAAATTGAGCAAAGAAATATCTTGCCATTCTTTTCTGTCATTAGAGCAAGCTTACATTAGACAGTGATAACACATATTATTCATATTAACTAGAATACTCGTAGAATGCCATGTGATATTGTTTAGTCTGTATTATTCGTTAAATATTATTGTAAAACAGTAATGCAATACTCACAATCTGTTAAAAGTAACGAGAATAAAATGCTAAGTGTTTTATTTTATTTATTTATGTACCAGAAAAAAAAACATACAAGTTAAAACAGATACCATGTGTACAAAAGATGACTTATCTCTTTAAGAGATCTCTACCAGAAACCCTCAAGCGTGAGAAAATATAAAAATAATAATGTGGTGCGGTGTATATATATATATATATATATATATATATATATATATATATATATATATATATATATATATATATATATCCATACATACATACACATACTTCGAGAAATATAATTATAATAAGGAAATCATGTGGAGTCACTTAGATAAAGTTCTTTTAAGCGAGATTTAAACAGTTTTAGTGATGGATTGTCATTTGTAATCTTATCGGGAAGGGAGTTCCAGAGTTTTGCTGCTTGTACTGTGAAGGATTTCTCATAAAAAGTAGTGTAATAAGAAGGTACGTTAAGCTTTTTTAGCCTAACACAGGGGCGTATGGGTCTTGAGCCAGGGATCGATAGCTGGCCCTCTTCGGAGGGCGGTGTACCATGCGGGTTGCTCCTGGTACTTCTCTGATAGCAGAGTGGACCTTGGAGCAACCCCGTGGTTGTTGTGGTCTGCTTCGGCAGACCTGCCGTCGGGGCGTCGTAGTTGAATGCGTAAGCGATCCTGCGACGCCCCATTAAGACGGGGGAAGGCTTTGTTGGGTTTTAGTGGGTAGTACTGGCTTTGCCGGTGAGTCCCACACGTCGTGCGTAAATGCAATTCCCAACGTTAAAAAAAAAAAGGGATCGATAGCTGAAAACGCTCGCGTAAGTACGTAGGAGAAGAATTACTTAAAATAGTGTATAACGTCGTAAGTATGCGCATATTCCGGCGAAGGCGAATAGGGAGCCACTTCAGTCGAAGATGAAAGTCACTTACATGATCCAATTTATGCAAACCATAAATGAAAGGAATGCATAGATTTTGAAGTCGATCTAACTTATTGAGTAGCTCCTCTGTAGCATCTAATTAACGTCAGCATAGTCTAAAAGAGGAAGTAGTAAGAATTGGGCTAAGGATATTTTAGTTTTAAGAGGAAGGAAATTTTGTAATCGTTTTATTGAGTGAAGCGAATAATGCAAACATCTACTAACCTCATTAACGTGTGCCGACCAAGAGAAATGGCTATCCATAATCAAACTCAATTTTTTTGTCTTTTCAGTGAATTCTATTATCGTAACCTCTTAAGTGATCCAAAGCAAGCTATGGAAATTAACTTTATTTCGTAGTTGTCTGCTACTGATAATCATAGCTTGTGACTTATTTGGGTTAACAGTAATCCAAAAGATGCAGCCCATTCACCGATTCGCGTCAGATCTAAATTAAAGTTGTCGATTTCAGTTGCGAGTTCGTTAACAGTGGCGTGTCTGTACAGCTGCAAATCGTGTGCATAGAGACGTGTTATTAGTAAATAAAACCAACAACAAAATTTTTGTAACTTTTTAAATTCTAAATACCTTCAGTTCGGATAACCTTAGTATAACATATTATATTAAAACATTATAAAAGTTAAAAAATTAGCTATCATTGAGCTTTTTTTATCTCTCTACATCTACTGCTTAGAAAGCTAAAGTCAAAAATAGGTTTTTTATTTTTCCTGAAAAATGGTGTTTTTGCAGTTATTATTTTATTCTCCGGGGGCGGCGATATGTGAATCACCAACTCTTAAACAATATTTTTTCCAAATTTTTTTTTGTGGGACCAAAATATCCACGCTAGCAATCGACTATTTATTTTACGTTGTATTTACCCATGTATTGTTTATGTACACAAGTATTTTTGTTTGTGTGCGTGCATAGAATAATCGCTCGCAGACAAATAAATGTGTGGTAAAGTATGCGCTTGGACGCTGTAGAATATTTTAACTAGTTTAATGTAATAAAAATTAAGTTCCATGTGGATATAGTTATTGGTATTTTTATAAATGAACATTTCAGAAATGTTCAGATCAATCACCAAAAACTTAATTATTATTATACTAGCATTGGCCGCGGCTCCGCTCGCGTATAGAAGACCAAAAATCTAATTCTTAGGTTTTACATATTAGTATATTCTTACATTGCAGTTTTTGTATTTTTTCTCAGAAATGAGACATTTTCCCGCGGTAAAAAGTATCCTATATGTTGACCGGGATAACCAGCTATCATCATACCAAATTTCATCAAAATCTGTCCAGTGGTTTTCTTGTGATGTGGTAACAGACCGACAGACAGACAGACAAAAATACTAAAGACTAGATTCGGACTCTGTATCGATAATAATGTCTATTTTAATAAGATTTTCTCATTCTGGACCACAATGTTGAATTTGCAAGATGTTGGATTCTTATGATGTTGAATTCGCAAAATGTTGACTCCCAAAATATTGAATTCGTAAAAAGTTGAATTTACTGGACCCACAATGACAAGTTCCTAAAATGTTGAGTTCGCTAAAAGTTGAACTTGCAATATGTTGAATCCTAAATTTTGAACACAAAAAATTTTATCCTAACAATCCGAACAACAATATACATAGAAATAAATACAATCTGAATTGAAATTAATTTTTATCTGCGATATTTATAGTTATTGTTCGTTACCACCCCAGTTTGGAAAAAGGGCAATACAATGTAACTTGGTCAAGAAAATATCCTCCAATAGTCTTGAATATAAATATGATAGAAGTATAGTAGTACGATTGTGCTCTTATTTTGTGTTACTTTCACCGACGTATATGACACAAGACTGGCGGCATATTGTAGATACTGCCACTGATTCAGAAAATTAGCACAATTTTCTACAGTATTTTGAAGACCACAATTTGATAAGTTGGTAGCATTATTGTTCCTTTTTGTATGAACATTTCGACATAGTAAAAAACAAAAGTCAAAAAACAAATTACATCGAACAAAAAAACAAGTTTTGTGTTACATTTTCATTTATTAAAGTACGTACTAAACAAAAAATCTCGTTACCTTTAACAAAAAAAAAAATCCGCAGAATATCACCTAAACGAAAAATTGTACTTATCATTCTTAACTAATAACAAAACAAAAATAAAATATATTTAAAAATTCTGAAAATATAATTAGAATCCTAATTTGAGCCTAATATATATAATTTTTGTTAAAAATTGAAAAGGTTGCAATTTTTTCTTTTCAAGTTTTTTTAATAACTGTGAATACCTCTTGTCAAATAAAACATCTTTTTCTCTTCTATTTTTCTTGTATGGAAAAAAGTAAGACCGAGCAACTTGCCGATCATAGTAATTAGCTTGTTTTATTAGCGTTTTAAAAACCAAAAATAAATTAGGTGTTTTTGGGAGTCGTGAATTTATTTTTCGGTGATAACCTTCACACGAATTAGTTGTTCTGTGGGTATCGTCTGCACAACTAATCAAATTGTGATCCATATTGAACCACTGCTCTTCAAAATATTGTAAAAAATTGTGCAAATTTTCAGAATAAGGGGCAGTATCTACAATATGCCGCCAGGCTTCTGCCACATACTTCGGTGGAAGTAACACAAAATAAGAGCACAATCGTACTATATGTCTATTATATTTATATTCAAGACTACTGGAGTATTTTTTCTTGATCAAGTTACATAGCTTTGCCCTTTTCCAAACTGCCTTGTTAAAATGCTGAAAGCATCCTGTCACTTTAGCGTCTGTATATACCTTCGTAATTGCGTTTATATTAGCTTGTTCGTAATCGCATTTGAAACTTGCAATACGGACTCCAAGCTCATTTTTAATTAATTGAAATAGCCGTGTGTAAGTTTTCTCTGCTTTATTTGGCAAAAAGCGTAAATTACTGGATAAATATTTATGCCTTTATCATTAGAATAAACATCAAGGTGTATTATGTACTACTGATAGAATGGTCGGGGGCACGATCTAAAAGTACCATCCCCATAATAGGAAATACTTTTCTCAGATTTCAGTAATTTTAGCATCTTCTTAGAACACAACAAGATTTTTTCCTTCTTTCCATTTTCAATAATCTTGAAAGTTTCGGGCGCACCTTTAGGAATTACGACATCTTCAATTTTTTTTAAAATTAGTTTATGTGATCCTAAAAACCTTTTCCGTGCCCTATATAGAGAACTTTTCACTGAGGAAAATGTTGGTAATTGGTTTGCAGATATATTAGGGTTTTGCTCAAGAAAATCAGTTGACATGTCATCGAAAATTTGTTGAACAGGATTTAAATTTGTGCAAACTTCTTTTTTAATTGCAGATAAAATCCCTGCAATTTGAATCTTATTCTGGTCGATCAAGCACTTATGGTTATTTTCACGTATTATTTTTGTTTTATCCGTGCTTAGGGTTACGGTAGCTGTACATATTTCACGATGTGTGCACTTCCACCGTGTCGTACCGTTATGATTCGCCTTACCGTCTTGAGTTAGTGTCCACTTGCCTTTTACAATTAGAAGATCTTTATTCTTATGATTTTTTGAAAACACAATTTCTTTGGAAGGAGCCATAATATTTTTATTTTATATTTTAACTTTAAATAATGTTTAATTTCATATTAAATGAACAGGAAATTATAAACTGGATTGACAATAGCAAAGGATGACAAATCACTTATAACTTTATTACAAGTGGCCACTTAGATACTACTAGTAATCGATGCACAGAGAATTTATAAAACGAAAGAGTTTTGTTATAATAAATATAAGTATGCAAACTTGAGATGGAGACTTGTCTATCGGTGGGATGGTAACGAACAATATTCATAAAAATCACATGAAAATTGTTTTTCGGATCGTTAGAATACAACTTTTTTGCATTAACGTTTTGGGATTCAACATACTTATATAATAAAATATTCTTTATTGCACTTACAATATACAGACATTTTAATATAATAGTTGTATGCAAAGGTGGACTTATCTCTAGAAGAGATCTCTTCCAGCCAACCTTTGTTCATCAGAAATAGATTATTAAAAAAAAACATATTGCAAGTTCAACTTTTAACGAACTCAACGTTTTAGGAATTCAACATTGTGGGTCCAGTAAATTCAACTTTTTACGAATTCAACATTTTGGGAGTCAACATTTTGCGAATTCAACATCATAAGAATCCAACATTTTGCAAATTCAACATTGTGGTCCAGAATGGATTTTCTAAAAAATATTTAATATACAGATTCGACTAAGTTAAAATTTTATTATATATATATATATATATATATATATATATATATATATATATATATATATATATATAATTCATAAAAATACCAATAACTATATGTTAAATATGAAATCTTTATTAACTTTTCTTTATTAACTATTTCGTAAGTAGAAATAAATGTAAGCAAATAAAAAAGAATGATGACGATTCGATTACACAATACTGATACAATCATTCACGTATTTTAGACTATTAGTAGGAATATAATTATTTATACTATATGGTACGATAATTCTAGCATTGCATCTCTTTAACTCTTTTCGGATTGTATCGCTCGTAGGCAGATAAACTAAATAAACAATAAACTTTGCCGCGCGCCTATGTGGCATATTCTTTGATGTGGATGGTGGATTAAGTTTGATGCTTACTTGCGGGATGCGCGGGTGCAGCGCGCTAAGACCCGCCCAAACACTCAAGGCCATTGGGGACACTAATCGCCTTAAGGATTTCATTATTACAAACATTGACATACGCTAGGTACCTACTGAATGAATGGTCTCTAAAATTAAATTTAGAAGTTTTAAAAGTTATATTGGTAAGGGAATAGATGATTTAAGTACACACTTTGATAGATGCGTTTTAAGATTGCGGGATAGTCGAAGATTATTTAAGCTGTACCTCTAACAAGTAGATAAAAATCTCAACTTTCTAGAGAAAATAAAGCATCCATTTATTACGCGGGGCGTTTAGGGGGGGGGGGGGGTGAGGTTATGCAAAACCTCACTCAATCTCCCGTGGGATACAGGGTGTTGTGTAAAGATTGGGTAATTTCAGTAAATAATGTTTCTCCACTAAAATATGGCTAAATCATATATAAATAATACTAGCGACTCACCTTCGCTTCGCTCGGGTTCGTCTCTAGCTTAGTTCTTCATACAAACATTCATCTCCATTTTCACCCCCTTAAGGGATGATTTCCGGAATAAAAAGTATCCTATGTCCTTCCCAGGGTCTCAAACTATTTTCTTACCAAATTTCATCTAAATTGGTTCAGTAGATCCAGAGATTACCCCCTACAACTTCACAATCTCACAGATTTTACCTCTTTATAATATTAATAATTCATTGCGGTTTAAAAATGCACTGGTAGTATTTATTAACTACTAGCAGAACCCGCGGCTTCACTCACGCAAAAATACTAAAAAACTTTCAACCCCTATTTTACCCCTTTATGGAATGAATTTCGAAAAATGCTAAAACATTTATTTAATTGTATTAAAGAGCATTAATACAAAGTTTCAAGTAATTCTGATCATAAATATTTTTTTAGTTGTATTATAACGTGTTTACCGTGGGAATGAGATTATCTCTCCTAGTAAAAAGCCTTATTTTATAGCCATGTCACTCTTCAGCACTCCAACTATTTCCACACAAAAAATCACGTCAATCTGTGACTCCGTTTCGACGTGAAAGAAAGACAAACAAACGCACACTTTCACATTTATAATATTAGTGTGGATTAATAAATTCATTTTTGGAAGCAATTTATTCATTTATTAAATATGAACAAATATTTCTTAACATTCAATAAATATTAGTTAATTATCAATAAATATTTTATTTTGGAATTAGTGAATATTTCTTTCTCATATACGGTGCAATGTGAAGATCATTCATAAAAAAATGAAGCCACAGCGTTTTGTAATAAACATACGATGCACTAATAATTTTCACAGAAAAAAATCTGTATAACTCATTAATACCATTGTTTTATTATTAATTTTATTTCTCCACATTTAAAAAAAAATCACGTAAGATTAGGGGAGGGGAGAGGCGGCCCAGTAAAATCTCACGAAATCTTACCAAGGGAAGACGGGTGGTCGAAAAATTGCCAAAATTGTCTCACGTAATTAATGGATGCCCCCAACGTCTATTAATTGTTGAGATTATTGAGCCTGTGCGTAATTCAACGTACAGTCCTCTTATTGTTCAAAATAGAGACAAGACACAGACAAAATGAACGTAAGTTTAGAAAAGAACTAGCGACTTACCCTCGCTTTGCTTGGGTGCGTCCCTAGATAAGCGGATTTTGTTCACAATTTCATGAGTTTTATTATTTTTACCCTGATTATTTTTCTAAAATAAAAGTAGCCTAAATTACCACATAAAGCATTAGCTATGTGCCAGTAAAAGACCTGTCAAAGTATACTTTACGTGAATTCCAATTTTTATAATTTTTTCACGACTCGTCAAATTGCAAAGTTGGAATGTTTACGGCGACATTGTACAACGATAACCATTTTTTTCGTAATCAGATATAAGAATTTGGTCAATAAAGTACACTTTTTCAATTATAAGAAATACGAGCATTTAATTTGTTATATTGGAGAAACCCACATTATGTAAAATAAAATAACAAAACTTAATTTATTTCGAGCTACTTTCCAATAAAATCAAATCCAACAGTCGCCTGGTAGCAGCCTCCAGTGTCACGCCTAGTATGGGGACAAGTTCCGCCTCCAGAGGGGCTACATCAGTTTTTTTTATGTTTTACGCACATGCATATATTTTTTATCTGGCACTAAGAGAAAAACTCTTACTAACTTAAAATAAGATATTTTTTAAAATGAAACTCCAAACGTGTTAACAATATTATTCTACGAAGATACAACTGAAAAACAAAGAAGTGGAAGAAATGCAGCAATCAAGAATTTAAAGAATTAATGTAAACCTTAATTTTTTTTTAACCTTTTTTCACAATACAAGCAAAAAAGTGATCTAGACACTTTTGTTACGAAAGTTTCCCGGTTTACAGAGAAACACCCACGAATATTGCGTCAAGTTAAGCACCGCGAGGAAGAATATATGTAGGTGAAATATTGATTCAAAACTTCGCATATGTAAATCTTTCATTTTTCGGCGCTTATTGATTCTGTTCTCATTCTTCGATTTATTTTTAGATGATAATTGACATCATAGACAATGGATTACTTTTGTTATTGGTGTAAAAGTCAAAGGACTTTAGAGGGAGTTACGGTGATAATTACAGGATGCAATACTGGTATTGGAAAAGAAACATGTTTAGATTTGTTTAAAAGAGGTTCGATATTATGACAATAAAATTCAACTACTAAAACTCTGTTATAAATCTACCTTTTGTGAATCTTATATTTATTTTAGGTGCTAATGTTATAATGGCATGCAGGAATATAGAGAAAGCTACGGAAGCCCGCAAAGATATTATAAATCAAGCTACTATAGAAGGCCAAAGTGGCTCTATACGAATCGAGGAACTGAATTTGAGTAGCCTCAAATCTGTTAAAGATTGTGCTTTTCGTATTTTAGACCGAGAAAAGAATATTAACATTTTAATTAATAATGCCGGAGTAATGATGTGTCCTAAGGGTACAACAGAAGATGGATTTGAAATTCATATGGGAACAAATCATATTGGGCATGCAATGTTAACTTTACTGCTACTGCCAAAAATTATAAAAAGTGCTCCTTCAAAAATAATAAATATTTCATCCGTTGCCCATATTAGTAAGTAAAGTAATGTATGCATATTATTACCGTGTTAATGTTAAAGTAATCATTTTATATCTTACTTTACTTAATCAATTTTACTTTAAAGACCAACAACAGTTTAAAAAGCTTTGCATGTTTGCAACTCGATTACGGTGAAGCCCAAAGGAGGGTTATGTTATAAATATCCTATATACGTAAGTATGTCCGATCCTATGTTTCCTTGTAATTTCTAAACGACTTAATTTGGTGATTCAGACGCCGGCCGTTAGATTCGAATTGATAATAATATTATAGGGTACATTAATATTTAAAATCAATATTGGCAGACTTCAGGTGCTAATTTGCGAATCTTAATTTTATTCCTACAAATCTATCGAAGAGGGTATTTAAATGAAGATTATCAAGAGGCGAATATATTTTTTTTTTTTAATAATAATAACTTTATTCATGAATAAGGAAATTGAACATAGAACATAGTAATTTTTACAGTAAAGGCTTGTACAAATCAATTTCATACGGTTGGGTGAAGTACTGTACTCCTTGCTAGGTTATAAAGATAATCTGTATTAAGGAGTAACAGTCCCGTTCCCCTTTGGATATTTACCAGTATATTTATGTACCGTACAATATGTTTTCATATATACCATGTATCAACTAATTACAATACTAGGTTCTATCGTAAGCAGTAACATTAACTTGATAACTGAGTAAATGAATGAAAATGAAAATGGATGAATATGTGTGTGTGTGTGTGTGTGTGCGTGTGCGTGTGCGTGTGCGTGTGCGTGTGCGTGTGCGTGTGCGAGTGCGAGTGCGAGTGCGTGTGCGTGTGCGTGTGCGTGTGCGTGTGCGTGTGCGTGTGCGTGTGCGTGTGCGTGTGCGTGTGCGTGTGCGTGTGCGTGTGCGTGTGCGTGTGCGTGTGCGTGTGCGTGTGCGTGTGCGTGTGCGTGTGCGTGTGCGTGTGCGTGTGCGTGTGCGTGTGCGTGTGCGTGTGCGTGTGCGTGTGCGTGTGCGTGTGCGTGTGCGTGTGCGTGTGCGTGTGCGTGTGCGTGTGCGTGCGCGTGCGCGTGCGCGTGCGCGTGCGTGCGTGCGTGCGTGCGTGCGTGCGTGCGTGCGTGTGTGTGTGTGTGTGTGAATGCGTGCGTGTGTAAGTGTGTAAGTGAATATAAAAATATTAAAATAATTTATGATAATTATTGTCTAGCTGGCCAAACCTGGCTTCTTTTTTTTGGCTGATCCTATTCAGTGGCGTAGCTTTGGGGGCTTACTGACATCATCATCATCATCTTTCGTCCATTTAATTTTACTCGGAAGTTCAGTCATTTTATTCGAAGATTAATAATAATTAATTTAAAAAAAACCATTCCCCCTGGGCGAACCTTCATACGCAAAAGGCGTAAAAGTGAAAAACATGCAAAATTATAACACATAGTTATATCTATTCGTACTTAAAACTTTTAAAAAGTAACAATATTATTTTATTTATTATTTTCGAATTTCATATGGAAGTTGTTTTTATTTATATCTTAAAAATCCTTTTCATTTTCAGTTTCAAATTTGGATCTTGGTGATATAAATAGCGAAAAATGTGAATATGATGTAGCTGAAGTGTATAGCAAAAGTAAAATAGCAAATATTTTATTTGCAAGGGCCATTCATCTCAAACTAAGAGTAAGTGTCTACAATAGATAATTTAATTTCGTAATCTCAATAACGTTCACAAAGTAAAAAGAATGTTACTAAACATTATCTAGAAAAATAAATCTAGAAAAAATTTGTGCGAAGGAGTAACAAACTCACATACATATTAAAGTCTACAATAGATAATTTGATTTCGTAATCTCGAACACGTTGACAAACTAAAGTCCGCTACCACGGTAATATCATGGTAATGTAATGCATACAGTATTCCAACTCGGGCCTGTCCTTGAAATAATTACCTACAGCCGCGCGGCACGTACCCACGCGACAGGGCTGCCCGAGTGCCCGCCGGCCAGTATTTTAATTTCATCTACCTACTTGAGTTTCTTTCTAATTTTGTGATTTCAAATATTATATTTTTTATTAAAAACTATTATTAGTAGATTTAATCAAAAATACTTATATTTTATTTTTAATTTAATTAATTAGTTTTTATTTTTAAAACATACGATGTCTCGATACTTTTTTGTTTGACATTAGCGAAGTTACGGGAGGAATAAAATATTTATTTTTGTATTAAATTATAAAAGTTACATAACATAACCACCGTATACAATTATCGTATCCAATTATACGATGTGGCAGCCCCGCGCGGTTGTCTACCGAGTGTATACCGAACGCGACGCGCGTAGGTATAACTCGATTTCCGACCGTTTGTATGAAGGTGGAATACTGTATGTAATATTACCGTGGTAATATTTATGCATTACATTACCGTGCCGCTACTGACACACCTGCCGCATGGGGCAATCTAGGATGCACGGCGGTCGGGACAATATCGGAGCTGTCTCTACACACATGCCTGTTATTCAATGTTCGGGTAGAAGTTGAGCTAAACGCACGCGTTAAGAATGGTTCCAATACTATCGAAAAATTAAAAGACAGTGTTGCCAAAACTTGAAATTTCATCCCCCTATGAGTAATTCCAAAAATTGCTGTAACTGATAATTTGAAAAATGTAGGTTTTATCTAACACTAATTTTATTCATTTTTAATATTTTTTATTTTAAATGATTACAAGTAGCGTAAAAACTTATTTATGGTTATTATTATAATAATTATATATAACCATTTAATAATCCATACTAATATTATAATTGTGAAAGTGTGTTTGTTTGTTTGTTTGTTTGTTTGTCCTTCTTTCACGTCGAAACGGAGTAAAGGATGGGTGTGATTTTTTATGTGGAGATAGATGGAGGGCTGGACAGTGACATAGGTTACTTTTTATCGCGGGAGATTACTTAATTCCCATTGGAAAACACGTTATAATACGATCCAAAAAATATTTATTATCAGAATTACTCTTCAATAAAATTAAATAAATACGTATCCTAGCATTTTTCACAATTCATCTTAGAAGGGGGTAGAATAGGGGATGAAAGTTTGTATGAAACTACCTTTTTTTGTAGTTTTATCAAAAGCAATCTAGGGACCAAGGGTGGTCTCGCGCTCCTGCGGCCCTGCCGAAGGGGCAATCTAGAAAATTGCGCCTGCTTGACTATGCGCATCACAATTTAGGTGGCAATTAAGGGTCATCCCCACTTTTACACCCTAGATTGTCCCTGCGGCAGGGATGTGAGTAGCCGCTTTAAAAAGAATGTAACTAAACATTATCTAGAAAAATAATAAAGTTTGAAGCTGTTTGTTTTTGATTTGTTTGATTTTTGTGTTTATAATAATATCTATCTATACTTATTATAAAAATAAGTCCCCCGGCCGCGTCTTTCTGTCCTCCTGTCTGTCCTCCTGTCTGTCCTCCTGTCTGTCTGAACGCGATAAACTCGAAAACTACTGAACGGATTTTTATACGGTTTTCAACAATAGAAAGAGTAATTCTTGAGGAAGGTTTAGGTATATAATTTATTATGCTTTTATGTAAATTAGCTGAAATACGGCGACAAATGTTGAAGAGGTCGCAAAAAATCTCGCCAAATGGGAACTTTCCACGCGAACGCCGCGTAAACTAGCAAAGATACAGTTAAGTAATGTACTAGAGAATTCAAAATCTATAAAAATGCTACAAAAAAGTCCGCGATAGCATATCTCTATCTCTTACGGTTGACTTACAATAACCACTTTTATGTTAACATTTTTAATTAAAAACATTACGTTATTTTCAAAGTTATTTTCTTTAGTTCGGTATTAATCCTTATCCAAATGAATATTTTAGTTAGCTTAGTCATTTAATGCAGATTAAAATTGCTCTTTACACTAAATCAATCAGATGAATAGTTTTTGAGATATCGTTGTTAGAAGTAATTAGTAGCGAAACATTTTTAATGCTTGGCGAGCATTGAGATGCCTACGGCGAGTCCATCCCCTCTGCCCCGCATCGCTCGACCGCCTGCTCAAGCTATATAAACCGGGCGATGTAGCGCGCGATCCTAGGATACTTTTTACCGCGGGAAAATATCTTATTTCTGAGGAAAAATACAAAAACTGCAATGTAAGAGTATACTAATATGTAACACCTAAGAATTTAGTTTTTGGTCATCTGAACGCGGGCGGAGCCGCGGGCAATGCTAGTATTATATAATTATAGGTTTAAATATTCTAAATTGAAATATATACTAGCATAACGCTCATTTTTTAATAGATAATATGTTTACCCTATTCAGCCATGCATATTTCGTTTAATTTTCTATTTCATATTTATCTACATAATATCTTCTCGATATGTGTCCATATTCGAAGTCCATAATTCATTTGTTTACTAAATTTCATCCTAATTCGTCCAGCCTTTTCAGCGTGAAGGAGTGACAAACATGGACTCACATATGAAATTTTTCATTTAGGTACCTATTAGTGTACTGTGATAACGAGAACACAAAGTTTCCAAAATAGTTTTTTTTTTTAACAGGAATACTCTATAGAGAACGTGAATACATACAGTTTACATCCCGGTCTAGTTAGGACGGAGGTGGGCAGATACTTGAGCGATACTATGATACCTGGTGGCACTTGGTTTTTTAATAACATTATGGGGATGTTTATTAAATCTCCTCGATGCGGAGCGCAAACTACTATCTATTGTGCAGTAGACGAGGCTTGCGACAAGGAAAGTGGACATTACTATGAGTGAGTACCTATTATTCTATCGATTATACAAAGTACTAATGCTACTTGGTATTTATACTGTCTTATAAGTATATTTTTTGAAGTTATACTTCTTTTGGGACGCTTGGAAAAAGCTATGGGGCCAAATTTTTACGATACGCGCGTCCACCGACAGCCAAAAAGTGAGATGATGAAGTTTGTTGCCATGCTAAGCGTTGTAATTGTCTGACAAATGATATATAATATTATATTCTTTCCTTAAATTTTATTTTATAAATGTATTATTGAAATATGCTTAATATGTCTTATTTTATTAATTTATCATTCTTTTTACAAACAGAGAGTCACAACTCTACTCATAGGGGATGAAATCTTTAGCTATTTTTGTTCTGTTACGCCAAAGAAGTATAACTTCTTACGTGCGTACACACATGACACACGTTCTTTTTCGTAACTTGGCAAATTGTACTCAACTACAATGCTTAAAGTCATAATAAAATAATATTGATTTTTTTATGATTCTTTCTTTTAAGTTTTAGCATCTTAAATAGTACATATCTAGTTAGAAGTCCACTATATTTAAAAAAGTTTAAGATTTTATTCTTAACTACTTACGTTTTAACGTTTAGTATAGATTTCTCAGAGATGAGAATATATTTTCCCGCAGTAAAAAGTATCCTAAATGTTGACCCGGATAACCAGCTACTATCATACGAAATTTCATCAAAATCCCTCCAGTGGTTTTTCCGTGATGCAGTAACAGACAGACAGACACACTGACAAAAGTTCTAAAAACTATAGATTCGGCCTCTGTATCGATAATAATGTTTATTTCAATAAGATTTTCCAAAAATGTTTAATGTACAGATTCGGCTTAGTTACAATTTTATTATATGTATAGATTACGTACCCATCTTTTAAATACTCAATGCTATTTACCATTTACCAATAATTTTAAATATCTAGTAAAAAATATATAAATTAGATTTTTTAAATTTCATTTCAGAAACTGTCACATCGCGCAACCCATTCCGCAGTGCAGAGACGACGAAACAGCGCTAAAATTTTTTGATTTAACTGTTAGGATGCTAAAATTGGATAATTTCAACTCATTTGGCGAGCTTGACCCAAGTCCAAGTCTTTTTAGCTCAAGTCAAATTTATAACATATTTCACATGAATAAATTATAACTCGTCTAATTAATTATATATTAATACTAGCATTGCCCGCGGCTCCGCCCGCGGTCAGATGACCAAAAACCAAATTCTTTTTACATATTAGTATACTCTTACAATACAGTTATTGTATTTTTTCTCAGAAATGAGACATCTTCCCCCGGTAAAAAGTATCCTATATGTTGACCCGGATAACCGCTATCATCATACCAAATTTCATCAAAATCTGTCTAGTGGTTTTCTCATGATGCGGTAACAGACAGACAGACAGACAGACAGACAAATATTCTAAAAAAACTTTTTAACAAAAAAATAAAAACCGACTTCAAACAAAAGCACTAAAAAGTGAAAAATAACTGATTGGTAGTTTTCATTTACTATACATACCTAATCAAATATTTTCGAAGTCGGTGTGCTTTGGCTAAGTAATTAAAACCTACCTATTAAATACATACCTAATCAAATATTTTTGAAATCGGTCCCAGCCCATACAAAGCAAAGCACACCGACTTCGAAAATATTTGATTAGGTATGTATAGTAAATGAAAACTACCAATCAGTTATTTTTCACTTTTTAGTGCTTTTGTTTGAAGTCGGTTTTTATTTTTTTGTTAAAAAGTTTTTATTTTTCCCTTTTTAGTGTAGACAGTAGTAGCAAAGTAAGGATTCTAACGTGTTAGGCTTGTCAAATCAAACAAAATAAGCCCAAACTCAAAGTATCTACTATTAGCCGTTGAAGAGTTCCACCTATCCACCTTCTGGCCTTGCCATCAGATCAGGTCAACAACACCGAACCACTGTACTATCAACGGAAATAGAAATACTTGCAAAGTTTCAAGTCAATATGACAATTAGATGTAGGTTAAATTCATCATTAGTTGTTTTTCCACCCTTAGGGGTGGTATTTTTTTTTGAAATTTAAATGGGACCAATCTGGAAGTATACCCCTTCAAACAAAACAAAAATTGTCCAAATCGGTTAATACATGACGGAGTTCTGAGGTAACAAACATAAAAAAAAAAAAAAACATACAGTCGAATTGAGAACCTCCTCCTTTTTGAAGTCGGTTGAAAACTATAGATTCGGACTCTGTATCGATAATAATATCTATTTCAAATAGATTTTCCAAAAAATATTTAATGTACAGATTCGAATTAGTTACAATTTTATTATATGAATCTGTATCTGTTTATATATGACTTAGTTACAATTTTATTATATGAATGAAAAATCTTGAATATTTAGATAGTCTTCTTGTTGTTTGGGTAGATTGCGTAGTACATTCCTGGTTTTGAAGGTACCGCTAGCAGGTTTTTCACAAAAAAAACATATAATATGGAACTTTGCTATTCTCAGTACCCAATTACGAGTAACTGCTTCGTTTAAATCCACCGCAACGATCCTCTGATGCTGTCAAGTTACCACTTGAAATCCTTATCCAATTGGTTTTCTTCTAGATATTCATTTAAAAAAAACTGAGTGTATTCTGAGCTCGTGGAATATTTATAAAGTATATTATTAATGTCGTTAGTTCAACTATGTGTTGATGAGATATTATATACTTAGTGAAAATATAATTATGGTGGACTGTATGTGGTGGTTTTGCAATAAAACACTTCTTGAGATTACTTCTTTTATTTTTCCTTACTAATACTTAATACTGAACACTGAACACTTGAATGAACATACACACACTGAATAGATAAAATCCCTTATCTTTATACAATTTTAACGCGTTCAATCTACATACTACTGAATGAGCAAACATGTGTAAATCAATTTGATTTTTATGAGTCATACAATTACTGCGTCGTAGCTAAATCTAATACGTACAATAGTTCATGCGTGCACATAGTAAGACAAAAGGGGCGTGACTTAAACTACTTAGATTTTTCGTCGGGGCTCGTTGGGGATCGTCGTCAATAACAGTCCTCCCCCCCGGCGCGGCGCAGCGCTGCGAGCCTCTTCTTTCATCAGCACGACGAGCTTTGTAACGGGACGCTTTAAAACACCCGTTTGGTTGAACTTGCACGCCGCATCGGGACCCTGGTAAATGCGCTCGACGATTTCCATCGGCCACATGTTGCATGGTAGGGTGTGTTCGACTACAACCACGATTTCCCATCTGCAGCTGCTCTGACCAGTGTCTCAAAAATGGAGAAGGGCGCAGGATCCGGCAACCACTCGTCACCCTGCTCTGCCCTCAGTGGTCACGTGCAGTAGAACCTCCTCTTCTGCGGGTGTTACTTCGGCTGGCCACAGTTCCTCTGGCTGTCGTAGGAATTGAATTCGACCTCTACAGTTTTATTATATTATAGACAAATTTTGATTTTAGGTATTTAGCAAGCTCCATTAAACATTTTTTGCACATTTTATTACTCCATCTCTCTAAAGAATAAGGGAGTACAAAGATACAACTCACATACAATATTTACGACTTTAGAATCATGTAACTCGGCTAATACGGGCTTTTTAACTAGCATACTAACAGGCTAACATCTATGTTATTTTTATAGACATTATGTGCACATCTTTTTAAGATATAAAAAGTACTATTCTTATTTTGCTATAGGTTTTTGCCAATTATAGTTATATCCTCCTAGCGCCCAAGGATAATTTAAGGAGAGTAGCTTAAGCACCCAATGTTCTTCTACAAGTACATAATTAAGTATAGCGCTTGCAGCCCAAACATAAAAGAGTCATAAAAACAAGGATACAGTGAATTTTTCAACGCAATTTTTTTTTGACGCTTTTATATCATAGAATAGAATATATTTTTGCTATCAGAAACTTAAAAAAAAATGTCCATGTCGAAGAACATCGGGCTGCTATCCTTAGAGGAGGTATATTCTTTATGTGTTATGGTAAGTACATTGGGCTATTACGTAAATAAAAGCACTAAATAGAAATTATTGTATTTATTGTGAATATTTCGCACAGTTTTATTATACAAATCAATCAGTAGATACAAATCAATCACTAGTTCATTCTCAATATTTTTTAGCTTGGCTTACCACTACAAAAATATATTTTACCATTTTATGACAAAAGATTACAAAAACTCTACCTCTTCGTAAATAAAGTAAATTAAAATTTTACCATTACTCAAGATATTCATTTAATAACATAATTTATGTTTTTAACTGTTAAGAAAAATGTAGTTTTTTCATACATAACAAAACAAAAACTTTTATCAAATACAGTAAACAATTTTTTTTAATTAATCTGAGATCAAATTAGTTTAAATTTTATCTTTGGACCATCTTCACTCTCGTTGTCGTTGTCGCTTGAACTGGACGGTATATTTTCTAGTGAACCCATAAAAGGAGGATCGTCTAGATCTTCTTCGAATAGCACATAATCTTCTAAGTCTGATTTTTCCAACAAATTTTCAACGTCTTCCGATTGAAACTCTTAAAAAATAAAGTATGCCTTATATGTTAGATATATAGTTAGTTAATAGTACAATAAAAACATTTATCTGTGCTCATCCACTCTTAAATGTTTTTTGTATCTGTCAACACTACTACTTGTCATCTATAGCGGCGATGTCTCAACTTATTATCTGGTGTATCTGCCTTTATGTTAAAGAAATTATTACAGAATAGAGAAGTTAGTTACAATACAGACGTATTTTATTTCCCAAACCCCAACAGGTTATGGGCCCAGACACAAAGGCAGAAAAGAAGAGTAATAAAACCGGATGATTAATGATTCTTTTTATAAGGAATTCATTTTGGTTTTATAGCGTGCTTGCAAGTGCAAAGCGGCACGATAGAAGGAAAAGTTGCAACAAAATTTGCAATACAGAAGAAACCCAGTTAATTATAAAAAGGAATATTTATATAGAAAACAATATTCTACAAAATAAAAATGGAACGGGCAATTATATTAAACGAACAAAACTGGACCACATGGCGGTTCCAGGTATCCATTGTTTTAAAGTCGCGAGGTTTATACAACATGGTCACCGCGAAATGTACCAAAGAAGAAAGAGATAAAGATCAGAAAGCTCAAGAGTTAATTGTAACGAGAGTGGAAGAGAATATTCTAACACTACTGACAAGTTGTGCAACAGCTTATGACATGTGGGAGAAACTGACTACTGTCTACGAAGCGAAATCCAAGGTAGGAATCCATTTAATACAACAGAAGTTCTACAATCTAAAATATGAAGGGCCTATGGCAAAATTTATGGCTCAGGTAGAAGAGTTATTACATCAATTGAAAACACATGGGGAAGAAATATCAGAAAATATGACTATGACTAAGATATTATTATGTCTACCACAAGAATATAAGCATTTCATCTCGGCATGGGAAAGTGTTCAGAGTTCGGAGCAAACCATAAAAAATCTGACAGCTCGATTATTGGTCGAAGAAGAGAGACTGCAAATTAATGGTAACAGGGTACAGACTACAGAAGCATTTGTGGCGAATAAATCTAATAAATCCAGATACAGAAGAGAGTTACCAAAGAAAGAGTTTCTTTCTAATAAATCAAATAATGGGAGTGACAGTGGTATTAAGTGTTTTCAGTGCGGTAAATATGGGCATTTTAAGAATCAGTGTGACTTTAGACAGTGTAATTATTGCGGTAGGAAAGGACATATTTATAATAACTGTAAATTGCGTTTAAATAAAGGTAGAGAATGTAATAAAAGTAATAACAGTGTCTCAAAAGCATATGTGGTAAATTTAGATTATGATGATAGTTGTTGGATACTAGATACAGGTGCAAGCGAACATATGTGTAAAAATATGCAGTTATTTACAGAATATAGAGAGCTTGCGTGCAACAAATATGTAACAGTAGGAGACGGAAACAAGTTAAGAGTAAAAGGCAAAGGTAAAATTGAATTTTTAGCTTTTAATGGTAACAGTTTTGAAAAGTCAGTCTTACTTGAAGTGCTCTATGTTCCAGACCTAACAGTAAATTTATTTTCTGTTGTTTGCGCTATGGATAAAGGTTATGTTATGAAATCAACAAAAATTGGTTGTCATTTTGTTAAAGATGGTGAGGTTACTTGTACTGCTACTCGGGTTAATAACTTATTCATTATGAATTTTAAATTTAATGACTCTGTGGCATTAACATCTTTGACAGAATGGCATGAACGTTTTGCACATCAAAATTATAATTTGGTAAAAGAAACATTAAATAGTTATAATATTAAATATGATGGAAATATAGAACAATGCATACCATGTATAGAAGGAAAGCAGCATAGATTACCATTTAGTAAATGTGATTATAGAGCAAGTTCTTTAGGTGAATTAATTCATATGGACTTATGTGGTCCTATGGAGAAGGAATCGTTAGGAGGTTCTAAATATTTTTTACTTCTTAAAGATGATTATAGTTCTTATAGATTTGTATATTTTCTAAAAAATAAATCTGAAACAGCTGACTTGATAGAAGATTTCATATTAACTTTCAGTAATGAGTCTAGGTCTACAATTAAAAGGTTTAGATCTGATAATGGTGCTGAGTTTATAAATACTAAATTTAAACATTTATGTAAAAGTAGAGGGATCATTCATGAAACTACAGTACCCTACACACCAGAACAGAATGGCAGAGCTGAACGAGAGATGAGGACTATTGTTGAAGCAGCGAGAACAATGCTACAGGCTAAGGGTCTTGGAAAGGAATTTTGGGCTGAGGCAGTAAGTACTGCAATTTATGTAATAAATAGGACTGGTAAGACAAAAGAAGCTGGCAAAACACCATTTGAGTTATTTTATAATAAACAGAAGTATGATATTTCTTTATTAAAAACATTTGGGACAGAAGTGTATGTACATATACCAACTCAAAAGCGATTAAAGTGGGATAGTAAAAGCATGAAAGGAATATTTGTTGGATATGGGATTAATACAAAAGGATATAGGATATGGCTAATAAGCAACAAAGTTATAGGTACTTACAGGGATGTAATATTTATAACACAGAAGAAAGATGAACAAAATACAGTGAAAAGGATAGAAGAAATTGAAAAAGAAGACAGATTTGAAAAGGAATACTATATCCAAAATATTTCAGAACCCAGAAATACAGAGGAGTATTTTAAAGAAGATGGAAACCGTGAATGTGACACAGGAAGGGAGGCAAATATTCAAGAATATAGTACAGAAGTAAAGAATCAACATAGCAGCCATGAAACAGAAGAAAGTTGTAATGATGGGCAATCATACATAGATAAATCATGTGATACAGAAGAACACTTAAGTCAGAGTGGTCAAGAAGAATACCTCGATATAGATGATGAGTCATATGTAAGTACAGACGATGATAACAATGATGAGGAAATAACAGAAGACAGGACAAAGACAGCTAGGTCACGTATTATAAAAAAACCAAGTCATTTAAAGGATTATTATACAGGATTTACAGCAGTGAATAAGAGTGAGTAGTACAGACAGAATTAGAAGCATTACAAAAGAATAAAACATGGATAGAGACATATTTACCAGAGGATAAGAAAGCGATAGAAACCAAATGGGTTTTTAAAATTAAAAAGGAAAATGGACAAAATAAGTATAAAGCCAGACTTGTAGTGAGAGGATTTCAACAACAAGACAGATTAGATCATAGTGAAATTTATGCTCCAGTGGCAAAATTACCAACACTAAGAATTTTATTGGCTATAGCTTGTAAATACAATTTAAATATATCACAGATGGACGTCAAGAATGCTTTTCTTAATGGAGAGATAGAAGAAGAGGTTTATTTAAAATTGCCTAAGGGTATAGAAGTGGCTGACAAGAATAAAGTATTAAAATTGCAGAAAAGTTTATATGGACTAAAGAAGTCTCCAAAGAATTGGAATGACAGATTTAATAATTTTATGATCAAACAGGGTTTTGAAAGAAGCAAGGCAGATTATTGTCTTTATTACAAGAATAATTTAAAGTTTTATTTATAGTATAGAAATAGGGAGTCGATGAGCATATTGTCTGTTTTTATTGAGGAAGGGTGTTAGATATATAGTTAGTTAATAGTATAATAAAAACATTTATCTGTGCTCATCCACTCTTAAATGTTTTTTGTATCTGTCAACACTACTACTTGTCATCTATAGCGGCGATGTCTCAACTTATTATCTGGTGTATCTGCCTTTATGTTAAAGAAATTATTACAGAATAGAGAAGTTAGTTTACAATACAGACGTATTTTATTTCCCAAACCCCAACATTATAGACCAACGTTCTTCCATAAGAACATAAAATTACGGAACATACGCTGCTGTTCTCACACAAGTACATATGGCTCAAGAGTGAAAAATAAACACTTTTTCAAAGGAATTTTTCAAGAATATTAAGACATACATGCAATTTAGTATTCTAAATTACATATTTACTTACTTTAAAACTTATTAGTTACTTGATTACATGCATAATTAGAGATTATAAGTTACCTTTACCAAGTCTGTGCTCCATGTTCGCCATTTTGATTACTAATGACAAGTTTTTTCTGATTAGCTTAGTGTCGTATGATTATGGTCACTTACATGTCCACCAATCAAAGAGCATTAGAAAAATAAATCCATGCGCGGCAAAATTTAAAAATATTAAACAATAACTATTATGTTCTTGTGCAAGTCCACTGGGCCGTCAAGAACATGTTGTATCATATTTATCTGGGCGGTAATCAGGTTCGATAGGATAGGTCCTAGTGCGAGGTCATTGGGCCTCACGAGGATATAACTTAGCGAAATCTGAAAATAAAACATGTTTTTAAAAAACATAGCGTACGGAATATAGACCCCAAAACAATTTATACATATAATAAAACTGTAGAGGTCGAATGTCTGTAGGTACATAGAAAAAATGCTAAAAACCGAGTCAGGGTAAGAAGAGAAATAGAACAAATCCAGATTTTTTCAAAGTTTTTGTTTCTCTGTCTGTTTGTACTTTGTACGAACTAATCTCCGAATCTATTGGACCGATTGCATGGTGGTACCGTATATCCCCGGTCAACATCTTAGATACTTTTCATCCCGCTAAAAAAAAGTTCCCGTTGGATAGTTAAAAAACTATAGTAACTTATACAGCTGAGTACACAACAACTTATGCACCTAATTTAATAAAATTTGGCATGCTGATATCTTATATTGCCGGTCAAACAACAGATTACTTTTTATCCTGGAAAAATAAACGGTTCCCATGGATTAGATCTGTTTGTGCTTTTGTAGTTAATAAAATTTTTGTCTATGCGTGCGTGTTTCACGCAAAGAGTATGAACCAATTTTAACTAAATGTGTAGTGATAACTTATTACTCGCATCAACATTTAGGATTCCTTTTGCTACAGGAAAATCTTTCATTCCTACGGCAAAACACAATAACTGGTTCTATTGCAAGTCGTTCTTAGAAAATAAAAATTTTTTAACAAAAAAACAAAAACCGACTTCAAAAAAGCACTAAAAAGTAAAAAATAACGGATTGGTAGTTTTCATTTACTATACATATCTAATTAATTATTTTCGAAGTCGGTGTGCTTTGCTTTGTGTCGGCTGGCACCGACTTCGAAAATAATTGATTAGATAATAATAATACGTATTTTAATAAAATATTCGCTTAAACCGTTTTAAGGTACCTACTTTGACGCCAATTTTTATACGAAGATTTACAAACTAAAATTCGCTTTTATTAGTAACACTAAAAATTCTGGCCCCAAAAATCCGATTCTAACGTGTTAGGCTTGTCAAATTAAACAAAATAAGCCCAAACTCAAAGTATCTGCTATTAGCCGTTGAAGAGTTCCACCTATCCACCTTCTGGCCTTACCATCAGATCAGGTCAACGATACCAAACTGTTGCACTACCAACGGAAATAGAAACACTTGCAAAGTTTCAAGTCAATATGACAATTAGAAGTAGGTTAAATTAATTATTAGCTATTTTTCTACCCTTAGGGGTAGGTAATAATAATGTTTTGTTTTGAAATTTTAATGCGTCCAATCTGGAAGTATATTCTTTCAAACAAAAAAAAAAATTCCAAATCGGTTAATAAACGACGGAATTCTGAGGTAACAAACATAAAAAAACATACAGCCGAATTGAGAACCTCCTCCTTTTCGAGGAAGTCTGTTGATAAGGCTAGTGCTACGCTAAACCTTATGGGAGTCATCAAAAAAATGTACTCGTACTAGAAAATTGTAGGTTTTACAAAGGCTTACAGAAAAGATTTACACGCTTACAGAATAGTATAATATGTCCATCTCCTAAATCGCTAAATTAAAACCTAAAGCACAAATGTGATCACCGTTGTGATATTATAGAACCTTCGCCCATTTTAATGATAGATGTGAAAAGGACAACTGTATATATAACACAAATGTACCTGCTACCATCGTCCACTCTGTAGTTAAACTTCGGGCGGTCAAACGGTGCGGGTGGTAAAATTTATACTTGCCTGATCGATCTAAAAAGCATTGGTACAAAATAAAATTAGCGCTTCGGAAGTACTTGGTGAGTATTATTCAAATATTTCACTTAAATTATAATAGTAAAGTACAAATGTATAATGCGCGTGTCGTGAAATCAAGATAAAAGAGATTCAGTAATGCAATCTATTCTATTATTTTTGCTATTTTAATTCTGGTAAATTACTTTGATCGTGTAGAATTGTAGATGTATCATTCTTAAGGATTTCATTATTATAAACATTGACACACGCTTCTTAATGAAATGGTCTCTAAAATTAAATTTATATCTATCGTCAAATTCAAAAAAATTGTTAAAAAACGTTTGTGTGCTAAATGCTATTATACAATAAATGATTTTATAGAAGATGGCACACCTTGGGAATGAAATGATCGCCTCCAGGCTAATTCAACTTGATAGAAATATTGTAAATTATAATTTATTTTTAAAAAAGATAACAAGTTAATATTAGTCCCGCTGAGTTTCTTTCGCCCGTTCTTCTCAGCTCAGACTCATGACGTTCAGTAAAAAATTGTAAGAATTTAATGCTGAATAAAAGATTATGAATATTGAATATTGAATTTTTATAAGTTTTAAAAGTTATATTGGTAAGTGAATAGATGATTTAAGTAGGTACACACTTTGATAGATGCGTCCTCAGAGAAATTTAATAAGATTGCGGGATAGCTCTAACAAGCAGATAAAATTTTTATCTATTTCGAGAAAATAAATACAGGCCTATGTTTGTACATTGTACCATCCAGTCGCAACGTCTATCAATTTCTATTAAGTCTGTGCGCAATCCAATGTACAGTCCTATTATTGTTCAAAATAGAGGCAAGAAACAAAAAAAAAAGAACTAAAAATTTTGTAAAGAACTAGTGACTTACCTTCGCTTCACTTGGGTGCGTCCCTAGGTAAGCGGATTTTGTTCACAATTTCATGAGTTTTATTATTTTTGCGTGGAACCCTGATTTTTTTCTAAAATAAAAGTAGCCTAAGTTACCCCTTAATTATACCCCTTAATAACATTAGCTATGTGCCAGTAAAAGTCCTGTCAAAATCGGTCCAGCCGTTTTGGAGATTAGTCGGAACAAACAGGCAGATAGACAGACAGATAAAATTTTTAAAATTGTTTTTGTTTCTTATTAGTACCGTATATTGCAGCCTTCATATGCATTTAGTAATAAACTGTTTTATTGACATTACAAACGGACACTTCCATTTTATTTATCTCTATAGATAAGGATTTATCTATATGACGATGACGATTTTACGATTGTAGAAGAAAGTCGTAAGATATTAATTGATAATTTTATTGGCACTGCTAAGTTTTATCACTGCTAAGCGGTTGCTGTTTTACCTACTGCAATTTGCCTTGAGGCTAACGAAATCCATTTGTATATTCAGATAGTGCCAATATATTGAGATGGTGTCATAAAGGAACAATAAGAGTGCAATATAACGATTCGTATCATCAATCATATGATTGTCAAAATAATGAAAGTCACATTCGCTGAATCTGGGATGCTACAAAACTACAAAAATATTTTTGTGCAATTATTGGATCTAGATTCGTTAAAACATTGCTATAAGGAAATAATGATGATGATAATGATGTCCTTCCCGTCACGGCGGTCAATCTCACAAAGTCTAGCCAAATGCGCAGGAAATATTGCATAGTGCATGTTCCTTTTCAGTTCAAAGTCGACGGCTTTACGTGCTCCTTGGCTTAGGTACGGATGAGGCCATCGTCCAAACTCTGTGCATTTACTGAGAATTCCTTAATAGAACGACTCAATAAATAAACTTATGATAATGTTTTGATGGGACAATTATAATAATGTTTTAATGAAATATTTTTAAAATATTAAAATAATGACTATAGCACCAGAAGTACATTATTAAATAGTGTTACGTGTACCTATACCTATCTCAGAAATAATTTTTCAAAACCTATGTATTAACAAGTCTTCACAATTTATTAAAAAACACTTATTATAGAACAAATTCTTATTTATTCTCAAATAAAAAATCTCGAATATACACCAAACCTCCCCCCTCCCCAACTATCATTTCTTTTTAACCGACTTACAAAAAGCAGGAGGTTTTCAATTCGTCGGAATCTTTTTTTTATGTAAGTTCACCGATTACTCGAAGACGCCTGATCCGATTTGGAAAATTTTTTTTTGTTTCAAAGGGTATACATCCCAGGTACTTACCAGCCGACAATATTTTAAGATATGAATATCTTATAGATTTGTTTTGCATCGGCTGGCACCGACTTCGAAAATATCTGATTAGGTGTCTATTCTAAATGAAAACCTCCGTTTAGTTATTTTTTATATTTTAGTGCCTGGAAGTCGGTTTTTAGTTTTTTTTAGAGTTTATTTATTTATTTTTTTATTTTTTTATTTTTTTCGGGCCTGGCCATCCTCTTCATTTTTACTAGACTTTATGTGTTTGACCTGTATGTATATACATACATACAGGTCAAATGTGTAATTATTTATGTACATATACACTATGTTCCCTCGTAAATACTAAACGGTTCAACCGACTTTGATGATTTATACGTCGATTGATTCGTCTTGATAACGCGAGTGTCATAGGATATATATGTAGATATCATTAAAAAAATCAATAAAAATCAAAATCTAAGTCGCCAATGTGTACGTCTAGATAAAAAGTTTTCGTCCGAATCAATCGAGTGGGATATCAAAATATAGGTTTTTAATACGAGGCGATTATAAAAATATATATACAAATAGGTAATATGTTTAAAACTTAAAAGTAATGTATTATAAAAAATTGTTAAATAAAACTTAAAGTCTATAACTGACCAAAATTAAAAAGCTGTAAATTTAAAAATAAATTACAAAAAATAAAAAATCCGACTGCTGTCGGAGACATACAAACACACGCAGCTAGTACAAAACATGTACCTACATACATATGTATGTATGCCTCCGACTGCATAATACTATAGGTATTCCTACGTCAGCTTATTCTCATCTTTTCGAGTCGAGTTTTTTATTTTTATAAATTATTTATAACTGCCTAATTCATAAAGGTATTATTATTTGTACGTTCGCGTCGTCAGTGTGGCCAGTATAATAAATTAATATCTGTAATATTGTTAAACTAGCGAAACCTTACATGTGTATGTAATCTTATCTTAAGCCAATAAGGTTTAGCCTATAGCCATAGCCTCGTAATTTTGTATTACACCTCGTACGTAGGTATCAATGGATTTACTAAATTATAAAAATGTTAGTATTTTATAATAACAATTTAATTTCGTTTAGTTTTGGTGCATCGTATATAGAACCTATGTATTTATATATATAGGGATCTGCTTTATTGTTGTGATGCAGTCATAGTTGTGTGACGAAATACTTATGGACTCGGTATGTACCTACTATGTAGAATGTACTTTTCAATACTTAGGCAACCACTATAAGTCAAGCCATAATAAGAATCAAAAAGTAGATATTTGTTTATTTTAAAAAACAACCTGTAATCTGTAAGTTGTGTTGTTGTAAGTGTAACTTGTCATAAAAAATGGCAATCTTTTTGTACTTGACAAATTAAACCTTATAAAATGGAATAGTAAAAGAAATAATTGTAAAAAATCATATCATTTTCCATAAGAAGGACCAAATCAAAATTAAATATCAACATACAGAATTTCAAACGAAAAATAAATTTAAGCTTGGCTCTCAGTACATTCTCGTGATTGTTGTATCTCGGTCTATGTATATCTGCAGGAAATTCTTCAGTTATATATATAATTATTTATTTTTGTTTCGGTCGTAAATAACGACCGAAACAAAAATAAATAATTATAATTTAATTGTTGAAAGTTTGAATTATAAAAACCTATTAATACTAAAGAACAGAAAGAGCACGGAGAAAGGGATGCTATTTTCATTCAGAATCAATATTGTATCTACGTATTTTTTTTATAATGCTTAATGATCATTCGTTTCGATCTTAGTAGATTGTAACTAAGTAATTGGTAACTTAAATGCATATTATTAGTAGTTTATACTTATTTGAGGTAGATTATTAGCTTCTTTATCATATTTGTAAACTGAGCAAACCTATTTAAAAACTCCAATAGGATCCCATCAAAAGCGACAAAGTAACTTAGAAACCAATACATTTATTGGTTTCTAAGTGGCTTTTGTCGCTTTTGATAGGATTCTCTTGGTGTTTTTCAACAGGGAACTCGCTGTCTCAGATACAACTATTATAAATCATAGTACCTACCTATTTATCATATGTATACTTCTTAATGAATTATGAAAGACGATTCCCTAAACTATCTGTGCCGAGTGTACAATCAATATCCATATAAATTAATTTTATTATATTGAAAAGAAGTTTATTAGGATAGGTACCATTTACCAGTAGGCATTTTTATTTTAAGTTCGATTTATTATTACAAAAAAAGATAAACAAATAAAATTAGACGTTTATATGTAAAATGTGGAATGTTATTAGCTAGACCTATTCCACGTTTTCCTATGTTTGTAAAAACGTAAAAAAGAAATGTAATTCGGTCTCAGCATTTAAATTACAGACTTTAAATTACACGGCAAGTACTCTATGGCTTAACTATCCACGGAAATACAACGTAAAAGACCTTATGTTCCCACCTATGGTACCAGAGGGTACTCGATCGTCAGTAAGTTTATTGCCTTATAGCCGACAGTCCCTTGGGATGAACTATTTTTATTTTTGTTTACATATTGTATTTATATTTACGAGCATTTATTTTGTTATATTGGAGACATCCACGTTATATAAAATAAAATAACAAAACTTAAATATATTTTGTGCTATTTTCCTATAAAGTCAAATCCAACAATCCCCTGGTAACAGCCCCCAGTCTCACACTTAGTAAGGGGACTATTTCCGACTCCGGGGGACTATATAAATATATGCTTTTTCATATTTGACGCACACTCATATGTTTTTAATCTGACACCAAGAAAAAAAAGCTGTCAAGAGCACTGCCTACAGAAGTGAAGACTTAAAACTATAAACAAACAGTTGTTATTTTTGGATATTCAAAATACTTGTGCCGCAGTGGTAGCCCAGTGGTAACGCGTTCGCTTGGAAAACCGAGTGAAGCGAGTTCAAATGCCGGGTCTCGCGCCTCTCATATTTTTATGTGCGAATAATTTCCAACATTATTACCACTTGTCTTAACGGTGAAGGAAAACATCGTGAGGAAACCTATATGTCTAAGAGACCCTAGCAACTTTTCAAAAGACATGTGAAGTCCACCAACTCGCACTCGGCCAGCGTGGTCGGCCAGGGAGATCTGTGCTCAGCAGTGGGACGTTAAAAAGGGCTGAATACAACACATACAATACAAATTAATTGTTTGATCTTAAATTAAATTTTGTAAATTTAAACTATTGACATTTTATCTGGTTTTGACATTTATCGGCACTCTGAATGTCAATGACGACTTACATGAATTTACTCCCCATCCAAATCTGCCTATAAAGGTTTTTATTTCAAAAATCACTTTTTTTTAATCTCCTTTTTTAAGACATTTTACTTGTAATAAAACTCCAGACTTGATAACAACATTGTTTACTTTACGACGATACTGAGAAGCAAAAAAGTTGAAGACATGCACTGTTAAGAATTTAACTTGACAAAACTATAAACTAACAACTATACAACTACTATAAACTGGGCAACTTTCGTAACAAAAGTGTCTGGGTCACTTTTCTTGCTCGTATTATGAAAAAAAATATATCAAGAGAATAAATATCTAAACAGTTAATAGTAAAAACAGAAGAACCAAAAATATTTCTACTAAATATTATAGAAAATATTGAGCTTTTTCTAAAAAAGTCGATGCTGGCGGGAATTTTTTGAAGAGAAATTTACATTTATTTAAGCACCGCGAGGAACAATATATGTAGGTGAAATATTGATTCAAAACTTCGCATATGTAAATCTTTCATTTTTCGGTGCTTATTGATTCTGTTCTTATTCTTTGTTATATTTTTAGATGATAAATGACATCATAGACAATGGATTACTTTTGTTATTGGTGTAAAAGTCAAAGGACTTTAGAGGGAGTTACGGTGATAATTACAGGATGCAATACTGGTATTGGAAAAGAAACATGTTTAGATTTGTTTAAAAGAGGTTCGATATTATGACAATAAAATTAAACTAAAAAAACTCTGTTATAAATCTACGTTTTATGAATCTTATATTTATTTTAGGTGCTAATGTTATAATGGCATGCAGGAATATAGAGAAAGCTACGGAAGCCCGCCAAGATATCATAAATCAAGCTAGTATAGAAGGTCAAAGTGGCTCTATACGAATCGAGGAACTGAATTTGAATAGCCTCAAATCTGTTAAAGATTGTGCTTTTCGTATTTTAGACCGAGAAAAGAATATTAACATTTTAATTAATAATGCCGGAGTAATGATGTGTCCTAAAGGTACAACAGAAGATGGATTTGAAATTCATATGGGAACAAATCATATTGGACATGCAATGTTAACTTTACTGCTACTGCCAAGAATTATAAAAAGTGCTCCTTCAAAAATAATAAATATTTCATCCGTTGCCCATTTTAGTAAGTTAATTAATATTAAACTTATAATTTTGTATTTTACTTTAGTCACATCAATTTTAATTTTTACTTTAAATATATCAACAACTGCTTAAAAAGCTTAGCATGTTTGCAACCCGATTAAGGTGAAGCCCTGATGAGAGTTATGTTACATACCTATATGTTTGAGTATGTCCGATCTTATGTTCCCTTGTAATCACGAAACGGCTTAATAGATTTTAGTGATTCAGACGCCGGCCGTAAGATTTATATTGATAACGCGAATGTCATAGGGTACATTGATATTTAAAAAACTTTTTAACAAAAAAATAAAAACCGACTTCAAACAAAAGCACTAAAAAATGAAAAATAACTGATTGGTAGTTTTCATTTACTATACATACCAAATCAAATATTTTCGAAGTCGGTGTGCTTTGGCTAAGTAATTAAAGCCTACCTATTAAATACATACCTAATCAAATATTTTTGAAATCGGTCCCAGCCCATACAAAACAAAGCACACCGACTTCGAAAATATTTGATTTGGTATGTATAGTAAATGAAAACTACCAATCAGTTATTTTTCATTTTTTAGTGCTTTTGTTTGAAGTCGGTTTTTATTTTTTTGTTACAAAGTTTTTATTTTTCCCTTTTTAGTGTAGACAATAGTAGCAAAGTAAGGATTCTTACGTGTTAGGCTTCTCAAATCAAACAAAATAAGCCCAAACTTAAAGTATCTACTATTAGCCGTTGAAGAGTTCCACCTATCCACCTTCTGGCCTTGCCATCAGATCAGGTCAACAACACCGAACTACTGTACTATCAACGGAAATAGAAATACTTGCAAAGTTTCAAGTCAATATGACAATTAGAAGTAGGTTAAATTCATCATTAGTTGTTTTTCCACCCTTAGGGGTGGTATTTTTTTTTGAAATTTAAATGGGACCAATCTGGAAGTATACCCTTTCAAACAAAACAAAAATTGTCCAAATCGGTTAATAAATGAAGGAGTTCTGAGGTAACAAACATAAAAAAAAAAAAAAACATACAGTCGAATTGAGAACCTCCTCCTTTTTGAAGTCGGTTGAAAATCAATATTGGCAGGCTTCGGGTGCTAATTTGCGAGTAAAATTTTTTTTTCTCTAATACTATCGAAGAGGGTATTTAAATGAACATTATCAAGAGGCGAATATACAAATATTAAAATAATTTGTGATAACTATTGTCTACATGGCAAAACTAAAAATGTTATGTAATGTGTAAAATACTACGAGTATGTTCCTTTGTTAATTTGATCGCATTTTTTCGCTGACCCTATTGATACGGTAACTGTACGAATAGTTTATTATTAAGATAATTACTTATGAGTAATATTTTTTATCAATCCAGTTACTGGACTAATTATATAGACTTAAGACCGATCCACACTATAGTGCTGATTAGGGTTCGCTCTCGGTCCGATATCGCTCTGGTAAAGCATTGTTATACAAGAAAAAATGAGTACATTCATACTATCAGTAATATTCACGTTCCGGTCGAATCCCACTCCAGATACGTTTTTTGTATAAAAAAAACATTACCAGACCGATATCGAACCGAGAACGGACTGTGATCGGCACTATAATGTGTGTCTGCCCTCATTAGTCTCAAGTGATTGAAAATTGATTCTGGACAAATAAATATATATTAGTCGTACAGTAACCGGATTAGTAGTCACTTCCCATCTTTTTAATTAGCTTTTTACGGAGTCAGATTTTTTAAATTATTCGTAATGACTTATCACTTCTACAATATTCGAATATTTCTAGTATGTTTATTCTACGTTCTAGTAGTTTTAAATATATTTTTGTTTAACTTTTAAAAACAAACTAAAATAAATATTATTTATTATTTTCGAATTTTATGTGGAAGTTGTTTTTATTTATATAATAAAAGGTCCTTTTTATTTTCAGTTTCAAATTTGGATCTTGATGACATAAATAGCGAAAAATGCGAATATTATGCAGCTAAAGTGTATAGTAACAGTAAAATAGCAAATATTTTATTTGCAAGGGCCATTCATCTCAAACTAAGAGTAAGTGTCTACAATAGATAATTTGATTTCGTAATCTCAAAAACGTTCACAAAGTAAAAAGAATGTTACTAAACATTATCTAGGAAAATAAATCTAGAAAAAATTAGTGCGGAGGAGTAACAAACTCAGATACATATGAAATTTTGTATTTAGGTACCTAGTAGTTTACGTACTGTGACAACGAAAATACAAATTTTGCGAAATAATTTATAAAATATTTTTTTTAAATAGGAATACTCTATAGAGAACGTGAATACATACAGCTTACATCCCGGTCTCGTTCGGACGGAGTTGAGCCGACACTTCAGCGATACTATGATACCTGGTGGCACTTGGTTCTTTAATAATATTATAGGCCTGTTTATTAAATCTGCTCGATGCGGAGCGCAAACTACTATCTATTGTGCAGTAGACGAGGCTTGCGACAAGGAAAGTGGACATTACTATGAGTGAGTACCTAAAGGCTGCTTGGTATTTTTAATGTCATACATATTTTTTTTCGTAACATTGGCAAGTTGTACTAAATACATTGCTTGAAGTCATAATAAAATAATAATATTGAAATTTTTTATGGTGCTTTTGTTTTAGCATCTCTCTCTAGTTAGAAGTCCATTATATTTAAAAGAGTTTGAGATTTTATTCTTAATCTTGTACCCATCTTTTTAGATATTTAATGGTATTTATCATTTACCAATAATTTTAAATATCTAGGAAAAATATATAGATAATAAATTTTATAATTTCATTTCAGTGACTGTCATATCGCGCAACCCAGTCCGCAGTGCAGAGACGACGAAACAGCGCTAAAATTTTTTGATTTAACTGTTAAGATGCTAAAATTGGATAATTTTAATTCATTTGGCGAGCTTGACCCAAGTCCAAGTCTTTTTAGCTAAGTTATTTAACACATATTTCACAAGAATAAAGTATAACTCGTCAAATTAATTACATATAGATATATTAATGTTTAAGAAAAATCTGGAATATTTATGTAATCTTCTTGTTGTTTGGATAGATTGCGTAGTGCGTTCCTAGTTTTGAAGGTTCCGATAGCGGGTTTTTCACAAAAAAACATATATGGAACTTTGCAGTTCTCAGTAGCCAATAGACCGCTTCGTTTAAATCCACCGCAACGATCCTCTGATGCTGTCAAGTTACCTGGACACTTGAAATCCCAATCCAATTGGTTTTCTTGTAGACGTTCACCTTGTAAGAAAAAGAATTGATTGTATTCTGAGCTCGTGGAATATTTATAAAATACATTGAAAGTTGTTAGTTCAACTATGTATTGATGAGATATTATGTACTTAGTGAAAAAATAACTAAAAATAATAGGTATTTCATTTCATTATTATAAATGTTTTCAATATCCATACCTTTAGGTAGGTAGATCGCATTAGTTGTGTTGCTAGTACACCTAGTATTAGTGATTATATGTGATATTGGTTAGTTTATTATATTATTTTTTTGCAATTAAGTAATGTTTGGTTACTTCTTAGCTTACATTCCCCCCATATTTTCTACCTAAATAAGTCTATAGGAAATTAAATAAACATTACGCTTACCGCCAAATATAGTTATTTATAGAAGTCGGTTAATTATTTATTTTGTAATCAATAACTTGTTACTGTATATGTTAAATTATCTATGAAGAATGTTTTAAATAAATAAAATTTTTAAAAAGACTCATAACTCCTTTTCTTAAAAGTTAACACCCAGATAGTGACTGATAAAAGTTATTCATAATACTGTTCCAAATATTCATAGCCAGTTGGGGATTTACTTAGCAAAGTAAACAAAAGTATGTGAAAACAATGTTGTCTGCCATAAAAATTAACATGAAGAAAATAAACTTACAAACAAGAACAAATAGACTTACCAAGAACCGTCCTGTAATGATATCTCTGAAATAAATCGCTAAAACCTAAATATGCAAAATCTCCTGGCGTTTTGTGTTGGTCTACTTGTTTAAAAACATCTCGAATATACTGTGATTCTTCTCTGGAGTTTAAGATTGCAAGATATCCACCCGCAGAGTAACAGGTAGAATATGCCTCGTACCATGTTTGTGGTTCTAAGTGAGTGATGTAGCAAGTACCATTTGGTCCCAATTTCCAACCTAAGTAAATATTTAAGTATATGCAGTATATTTTATTACAATGAAAATATATCAGAAAAATATATAATAATTTATGTAGTTACAGAATGGTTATAAAAAGTTAAGTTAAAAACATATACCTACTAGTAGTGTCCGACCGAAGGTCTATTTTTGGCCGAAGCCGAAGCCGAAGCCGATTAATCGGCTATCGCCACAACCTTCGGCCGAAGCCGAAGCCGAAGCCGAAGGTTTATATTCTCTCAGCACTCAGTAATTAATTTTGTATCAATATCTCAAATAACCTCAATATTGAAGGTTTATATTGACTGTCTCATATAGAAGTTGATAATATATCATAGAGATGGTTGGTTTAGAGATAAATAAAAGTTTGTGATTTACCTACTGGTAAAAAATAATCATTTCTTTATTATGTAACTCACAAATTACAATTAGACCAATCGGTCAGATTACTAATGTATCACAATTTAATTGATAAACACAAATTCAAAACAAAACACCCGTTTAAATACACGTACGAACTTGTTTTGATGCATGCAATGTGATATTTTGACAGTGACTCCCCGCCGCCTCATGACTTTCGTAACATTTCGTTCAATCTCGACGGTCGCTCGGACCTTCGGCGAAACCTTCGGCTTTGACCGGGTTTTGGGCCGAAGCCGAATGTTTCGCCGAAGGTGGATTTTTTGGCCGAAGGTGGCCGAAGCCGAAGCCGAAGCCGAAGCTTCGGTCGGACACTACCTACTAGACACAGAGAAAATATTAGGTATAAATCTGTTTTTTTTTTACACTAATAGAATAATTTAGGCAAGTGGTTGCAGTCCTAGATACCGAGAGTTCATAAAACGATTAACCACTAATATATTATGTTTTGGAATTCAACCCCTTAAAGAGTTAAAAGGTCAAGTTTTATTTGGGAAACTACTATTAGATTTAATTTTTGAAGTTACATCGTCAATATTTGCCCCATATCTGAAGTTAATCAGTATCCTAAAATGTTCATAAAGTAGCAGAGAAAGATTAAAATTGTGCTTACGTGAATCAAACGTATCGCAATCTGGATAATATATTATTTTAGAAGCCACTATTTTACACGCAAAAGGTAAACCATCTAAACAAGGATGTACAAAAAGCCGTCCGTTTCTGCGTGTTGCTACACATCGTCCCCCGCTGTGTAACGGCTGCTTCAACTCCCACAGCAATTCTAAGATACTATCTTGTATGTAACTACCTAAAAGTATATAGTGTACATATATATGAATAAGTAGGCATAAAATAATTTGTTAGGTAGCTACTTGCGACCGACCCGTCTTCGATTCACTTATATGTTTATTTGGTGGATAAGGATATATATGTAGTACTTATATGGGTCTTTGATCTTTCTCATTGCCGAAAAACCAGAAGCAATTGAAGCAAAAACCAGGAGCAATTGAACTGAATATTTCTAATTTTTTTTTTCAATTAACTAGCTTAATAATATGATAATAAAGTGGGTATCTTTCTGTAAGGTGGGCAACGATCTCTCTCTCTCTCTCAGATAGACATAACATACAAGTATCGTAATATATTTTTTTTAGATAGACCTATTCCGTTTTTATTACATTTGTGTAATAACGTGAAAAAGGAAAAAGAATTCGGTCTCAGTATTTTGAAAACAATCCACATGTTGTCGCAGTCCATATTATGAATTACACTCCACGTTAATATGTGAAATACAACGTGAACGTTACGTACACCTTAGTTACCAGTCGCCAGTTTACTACATGACCGTCGCTCCGAAAAAATCACATGGTTACCTTATAGTCGACAGTAGCGACAGGGGCGGCTTATTTTTATTTAATAATTGTATTTATATTACCGATTCTCGTTATATTAGATACGTCCACGTTATGTATAATAAAATAACAAAAGTTAGGTCATGCTAGTTTCATATAAAGCAAAATCCAACAGTCCCTTGGCGACAGTCCCCAGCATTAGGTACACCTAGATGGGAAACTTTTTTGCCTGCAGGGGACTGTATAATTATGTGCGTTTAATATATTGTAAGGCATTTGCATATCTTTTTAAAGTGGCTCCAAGAAGAAAAGGAAGACATTTTACGACGAAAAATGAAAGCCCAAACTTGCTAACAATTTAACTCCATGAGGACCCTGAGAAGCAAAAAATGTGGAAGAAATGCTGCAGCAAATACTGTCAAGATTTTAAAGTAATGTAAATCTCTCTTATATGGGAGAAGAGATAACATTTGTTACGAAAGTTGCCCAGTTTATAGAGAAACATCGGTATCTTTAATTATAAAAAAAAAATGAATATTTTCACTAAAATACCTAGTCATTAAAATGGCTCCAAAGTATTTATTCAATTTATTTACTTGATATCTAAGGGGATGGGGCATAAAAAATAAATGGACCAACTTTCCGGTAACCTCCAGGATCATAAGTCATAATCTACAAGCGTTTCTAGCTTAAAATGAAAACATTTTTTTTAACAAATGCCGACTTTCAGGCACTAAAATGCAAAAATAACTAAACGGGGGTTTTCATTTAGAATATATACCTAATCAGATATTTTCGAAGTCCTGTGCTCTATATAAAAAAATTCAAATGTTACTGCAAAATCTCTCATTTTGGACAAATTGTTAGACCAGTTACCAGTTAGGCCAAAGTTTAGCATCTCACAAGTAGTATTTATTGCAATTTTTTTCTTTCATAAATATATTATCAGGCACAGTCTACTTTTCAGTAGGTATATCTTATGCCTTTAAACGAGCAATTCTTGTATATATATATATATATATATATATATATATATATATATATATATATATATATATATATATATATATTGCACGCAAAATATGGTCAGTTATTTGCACGCACAGGTGTCCAGGTTCGATTCTCGGTCGCATACGAAGTCTGTACTATTTTTTTTAATTTTTATTAAAGTTTTTAGTTTTTTTTTTAAATAAGAAACTTGTACTTTAGACCAAAAACTCCGAGCAAAGCTCGGTAGCCCAGGTACTGTAAAGATCAAATCGTATGATGTCATTTTTTTCGTTAATCGGGCCTCGGGGGCGGAAATAAAGCCTTATCGATCGATACCCTTCCTTTTTCTTAAACCTTCATTACTTTGGTCAAAGACTGACAGTATATTAGGGAGCTTTGTTAATCTGACATTAAAATATGCTTTTTTATTTCCATATTCCTTTTAACTTACCTTTAATGGTAACGAATGTTCTTTCCGAGTATAAATCATGTATGCCGACGTATACACCGCTATATTTAGTAAGTATTGGGGCTATGAGTAAAGGTATACTGTCTGCTTCGTCCAGACTCTCTGGTACAAAGAGTTCGGTCCCTTCGGCTTCACAACGCATACGTGCATGGTACCAATTCACAGCTTCAGAGTGTAATTTGTAAAAAACCCCAAATGCCTTTTCATATCGGTAGTCTTCGCGAAACTTTGGCCTTTTTGATTCTGTTATGAGTTCACGGAGTTGATCTATTTTGTTTATTTATAAAACTTAAGAAAAATGACGGCTACTATGACTTATTTTTTGTGTAATATTAGGTATTTATCACGAGGCATCAACATCAAGGCAGTGGTAGCCCAGTGGTAACGCGCTCGCTTGGGCAACCGAGTGATGCGGGTTCAAATCCCGGGTCTCGCACCTCTGATATTTTCATGTGCGAATCATTTCTAGCATGATTACCACTTGCCTTACGGTGAAGGAAAACATCGTGAGGAAACCTGCATGTCTGAGGGAACTTAGCAAGTTTTCGAAAGACATGTGAAGTCCGCCAACCCGCACTTGGCCAGCGTGGTGGACTATGGCCTGATTCCCCTCGTATTGAAGAGAGGCCCGTGCCCAGCAGTGGGACGTTAAAAAGGGCTGAATACAATTAGGTATTTATACAAATCATTGAGAGTAAATTCCAATTGGATAATCTTAATATACTTCTTTTTTTATTCTTTATTAATATAATTCTTCTGTATGTGTGTTTGTCACCTACCTCCTCCTAAACGGCTGGACCGATTTGCATGAAATTTCGTGTGTATACTTCAATGGGTTCCTAGATGGTTTGAAAACACAATTGGACCCAGTAGGTGGCGCTGCTGTCGGTGTATCATCAAATTATTATTAGTTATTACATATAATTTACTCTTTTTTTTAGTAGTTTGAACGCGGGCGAAGCCGCGCTTGCTAGTTAAAAATATTATTTTTTTATGTGCTAATGCATTAAAAACTAAATTTTCTTACCAATAAATGCAATAAATATTAACAGAACACAGAAACGGAGTTTAATAAAAATATTATTTTTCATTGCTCTTTATTCTCATCAAACACGTGCGTAGGCACATTTTACGACCCCGAAAAGAAAAGTAATTTGATATTTATTTGATTATTCTGTACTTCATAGCTACATGAAAATTAAAAAAAAACAATGTGTTTAATTACTAGAAATTTTATTTCCTTTTTAAGATCTACTGAAATAGAATGTCAAATAATATTTAACAATAATCTGTAAATAATGGATTTTTTAAATATGTAGGTATTATTTCAATTTTGTCAACTATTATAAATCCAGAAACATAAGTACATAATTTTTTGAAGTTATACTTCTTGTGGGGCATTTGGAAAAAATTGTGAGTAAAATTTTTATGATGTGCGCACACACCGACAGCCAAAAAGCGACATGATGAAGTTAGCTGATAACTGTTTGTTGCCATATTAACCTGATAAATGATATATAATATTATACTATTTTCTAAAATGATATTCCTTAAATATATGATTGTAATATGCCTTATTCATTTTATTAATTTATCATTCTTTTACAAACAGAAACTTGTGACATATGGGATGAAATCTTTAGCTATTTTTGTTCTGTTATGCCAAGAAAATATAACTTCTTATATGTGTACATAAGTAGACACACACACACACGTTTTTTTTATTCTTCTTTAATCTATACAGATATAATTTATAAATTGCATAGAGATTGATAATATTTATTTAAACCTTATCACAAGCTTACATTAGATATTTATCACAATACTTGAAATAAATAAGCACATTTTAAATATGTAAATGCTGTACAAACTTAATAATAAAAAAAAATATTTAAAAACACTATAATAATACTCAGTTAACCATAATATACATATCTCTAAATGAGAAATAATATTAAAAAACAGATAACAAACAACTTCTGACAAACAATGCATGACTAGGAATATAAAATTTTCCTAAAAACTTCATAAGACGCATTTATTATGCCCCAGCTTAAAAATGCTCGCGATATATTTAATAGAGCGCCATGATAGAAATTTTTAAATTTCGACCCACGTTTGTGTAGAATATAGTTAAATTCATAAATAAGTGTACGATGGGGTCCACCAAGTTGGCATTGCATGGTTATTTTAATTACATTTAGTGGATAGAAGAGAGTGCTTAAAAGAGCACCTATTGTAGCACCAGCTATAAAATTTTGCAAACTATCATACAACATGTTTTCTTGCTTAGGCAATCTTTCACGCACTTCATCACGAATAATAAAAAACATAGCATTAGATGGTCCATTTCTCAGCAGAATTGGTACCAGTCCTCTATAAAATTCTTTTATTCCATAGTGTCTAGAAATATGACTAGCAGCATGGGCAGTATTCTTGAACTCCTGGTGGTATTTTGGGTGAATAAGCAAAGTTTGAAGCCGCTCAAAAGGCAAAAGTGTTGCTTCAAAACATCCAGCAACCATACCCGCAACAGTTTTGGCAAAATATGGATTAGTCTTGTAATCTAAGAGAGGCTGTAAACATTCATCATAAACACCAAACATGAGTGACATAGACATTGATCTTTGTAATAATGGTGGGAGCATACCACGGTATAAATACCCTAAGCCTTCTTTTTGCAATTGGTTTAATGCAAATGTAGCTTCTACTCCATGCATCATCTGCAATTATTAAGTGAAAGAAATAATTATTTTTATTTTATTTAAAATGTTATACATTAAAAAATGTTTTAAAAATGGTTATTAATTTAAAAACAAAAAAGCCATATTCTTTAATGACCCTATATACATTGACATATAAAGGAAATAAAAATGATACCTGTCTAAAGATGAGTTTGTTGAGTGGGTAACTAATAAGAATATTACAAAAAGCTGCTCCTCCACCACAAACAAATTCTTTCCAGTGCTGTTGAAAGCTATTGGTTCTAACTGGTACAGACATTCTGTCTTCATTGAGAGTTGAGACAGCTTCTTTAAAGTAATTGATATTTTGACATTTCAGAGTCTCATTCACATAACATTTATTTTATAGCCATTTTCTAAAAAAAATACACATTTTATAATAAAAATTGAATAGGTTAATAAAATTGTTATTTATTGTAAATGAATTAATCAATAAAATGTATAAAATTACTTGGGAGGACAGTAAATATACTAATACATAAAGATTAAATATAAAGTAATCTTAAAAAACTTAAGGCTATACATCACTTCATTTAAATATTATACATTTTTTTTGAGACTGTAATGCATTTTAATTTCGTATGTTTATAATAAATATTAATCGTGTTTTCATTTTTATAAGCTAAACACTTTAAGTAATGTTAGATTCAAGACTTACCTACATTCTTAAATAATTAAGTGTAATCAGGATTTACCTAGTGTCCATCAAGACCATTTTATAAGGTTATCCTATATTTATGAAAACCGATCAGATTTTAAATTAATCCATACCGTAAGTTATTTATTATTAAAACAGAGTTAATATATTTTGATTAATTCCTTTAGGATAAGAAAATTTGAGATTATAACCCCTCGTTCTTTTCGCAATTTAACCCAAAAATGTCAAAAGTCAAAACGACAATAATGATATAATTTGACAATTCATTGAATGACACTTGACAGTAAAGATGTTCATTCAACATTTTCAACAGATTGATTCATGAACAGAGTACTCTGTTACACTTACACGCATTGATGAGTGATGACAGTACAGACGATTCATAATAACATTTCTGCGCGATATTGTCCCTAGAGCCACTAAACAAACAAATTGAATTGTAGGAACATAACATAATATTTGAAAGTAATATCACTTTCATGGACTACTTACGTAAATACTTTCATTAGTTCATACACAATACATAATTTACCTAAGGGGTATCAATTGTTTTGTGTAACCCTATAAGGTAATTAAAAAGTATTATCTGTATACAGTTCGTGGGTAAATTAAATATCAAATCTTTTTGGAGATGAATAATAAATATATGTTTACTATATATATCTGTTGTGCTGTCTGCAATTAAAGCCCCTCTTGACTTTTGGGCTCTTGTCTTGGCTCTAGATAATAGTTAGTCACAACTCTATGGTTAGTCTGTAAACCATGGATGACAAAACTGTAAACTAAACTGTGTGCAGTGTGACGTGTGTTTATAAAGATTGACCCTCCGTTAGGAGTATATATGTTCTGTGCACTGACTGTCCATGGACCATGGTTATTGGTTACCACTTACCACAGATTATGAAAACAGAAATACGAAGACCGAAGACGTAGTTACTAGCGTGCATACATTGTATTGCTACATAAATAAACTACAGTGTTGAGTGTACTAGTTACTCTGTGAGTCTGTCTCTGTACTCACTGTTTACTTTGCATCGGTGTTTTACGTTAAACAAATACTTATTTATTAACATTATATCTTAGTGAATTTGTTATTATATTAAAATGGCAGCGGTTTTAAAAAAAAGAGCTTTAGCTGAATATAACAAATCATTTCAGGTATTATACTATTACATGAGATATTTATGATTATAGTTTATCTTCTTCTCCTTACGTTTCTTTCTTACATTTTCCTCTCTAAGCCCTCACCTCGAGCAGCACAACTTTCACGGATATATCCTATTTGACACCGCCCATCTAAACCTTCATCTCTGTATCTCTTCTACATCCATTCAAACCTAGTGCAGGTATTTAATCTTGTACACACTTGCTTATATGACTTTCTTTCTTCATGATATACCCATGCCACCCTTAGCTATCATTCCCCAGCTTGTCTGTCACTTTATAAGTATAAACACAATACACATAATATGCTTCTAATATCCTTTTTTATCATTTCATTTTATTTATTAGGATGGACCCTCTTCAAAGAAATTGCATTTAGTAAAGAAACCTTTAATAGGCAGTTCTGCTGCAGCATTTGTTGGGTTATTGGAGAAATGTAAATCAAGTGATGAGGCTTTGCAATTGTTGCTGCGGATATCAGACTGTCTCCAATTTCAAGAATCAGATGTGGAAGAAGCTATTAAAAAGCTATCAGAACATTTTCAAAGTCAAGAAGAATCTGTAGTAAGGGTGAAGATACTGTGGTTGTTCTGTGATATAGGATTAGAGTGCCCTGGAGCTAATTTAAATAATTTAATTGATGAAACCACACATTTAATTAAGAATGAAACTTCACATAAGGTATCATTTTCATCATTATTATAAAATGAATTGTAATTTTATAGGGTTCCTCCTTAATATTTTTTTTATAATAACATTATTTTTTGTTTAGGTTATAGCTCAAGGCATAGCAACATTACTTAAGTTAGGTAGCAAGCTGAGCGATGATAAAATTCTTATGATGAGACTGGTAACAGTTGCTAAAGACAATCTTAAGGATACCAGTCATCAAGTAAAATGCCGCTGTTTACAACTTATAAGTGAGCTGTATCCAATATGTCCTGAACCAGATAGAACAACAGAAATGATCAATGAAGCAAATACAATTGTTAAATTACTTGGAGACTATAGCAATGCCGAGGTAAATTGATATTTAAATGTATTTTTATTTCATTATGTGATAACAGTAACATTAATGATATTTAACATGATAATAATAGCATAATAATTGAATTGTTTTAATGTACATATTAAACACCATGCTTATTTTTTATTGTTTTATTCATTATTAGTTTTTGTCTGCGGCTGATAATAACATAATGCCTCAGAAAATATAGTTGACTACTATTTGTATTTCTATGACAGGATTCTGTAAAGTGTATTATGTATATATTGTCTATTTGTATGTCTGTTATAATTGTGTATATATTGTCATGTGTAATGTCTATTTTAATAAGATTTTCCAAAAAGTATTCAATGTACAAATTCAGCTTAGTTACAATTTTATTATATGTATAGATAATAATATTTTATTACATATTACAGGATGCTAGGGTTCGTTGTGAAGCTTTCCAATCTTTACTAACATTACATGAACGTGGTCTCACACTCAGCGCAGATTTGTATGACCCAGTATGTGCTGCACTCTCAGATGATTATGAGATTGTTAGGGAGGTGGCACTCAAACTTGTATGGTTATTGGGAAATAAATATCCAGAGAAGTAAGCAAAATTTATGTTCAGTATAAGTAAAGTTAATATATACAAAATGTGTGCTTAATATGCATAATCGCTTGGGGCTTATTATTAATAGGGATTTTGATTAAACCCTTTTGGTAGGGCCTGTGCATTAAGAAGTGGGTTTTTTTTGTGGAACCGTTGCAGGCATATACAGAATAAGCCACCAGAGTTTCATCACAATCGGTGCAATATATAGAGAGAAAACAACAAACAGACATAAGAACATTCATTTTTATTTATAAAGATTATGTAATCCTATATAAATATTGTTAAGCTTTTTCAATATGCTATATATCATACTAATTACACAGCACAGCAACATTACAAGATGGTGAAACAACAATACGCCTAGTGGACGATGCGTTCATACGTATCTGTTCTGCGGTCAATGACCTTTGCATGCAGGTGAGAGCGCTGGCCTGCTCTCTACTGGGCACCACTCGAGCTGTCTCTGACAGGTTCCTGCTACAGACCCTGGATAAACAGCTGATGAGCAATATGAAGGCATTTCGTTTTTTTGTCTTATTTAAATTTAATTTGGTATTTTTACAATAATATCTTATATGGCTTATTACATCTGATTTATTTTTAGACATTATGTAGAATATAAAGAATAACTTCACAGAGTATGTTAATTTTGTGTAAATAATAGTTTCATAAATATTGATAGATGCTTTTGGTTTGGCCTCTGATGTGAAGATACTGATTCATCCAAAATCAAAACAAAGAATTGTGTTTAACTATTCCTTCTGATTAAGTTCAAGTTCAATTTCTTACTCTTCGTTTTTGCATATTTACTCGCAAAGTTCTAGCCGGATAAATTGGACGGAACGAAAATAAATAATGTTTTCGCATGATAATCTCATAAATATTATTTTCGAATGCATTTTCTTTTTAACGCAATTATTACAATTATAAAAAAGTAAATTAAAAATTAAAATAATAACGTTTTTTTTAAACACCTCCAACACGACAATTTCGCTTATAGATCCGGATGTCCTGGGTTCGAGTCCCTGGTTGGGCCAAGTTCAGTTATTGAGTATTTCTATTAAGAAAAACTCAGTAACAGCCCGGAGTTGGGAGTGTCGCGTCAGTCCTGCGCCTTAATTCTCACTGGTCAGGTTGAGCAGTCGTCCCACCGGACTATGAGATTGCACTAGAGTTTACGCGCATATTTGTGCACTATCATATCTCTTGCGCAGTTGGCTAGTCTCAATGACATTGGCCGTCACAGTCGAAATCGGTCGAGAAGACATTATTATTCTATTTATTTACTAGTCACTCGCCCTTGCTTCGCTCGGGTACGTGCGTAAATCATACATTTTAATTTTTTTGAGCTGTACCCTATTTCTTTTACTGAAATAAAAGTAGCCTAAGTTACTCCTTATAACATCAACTACCTGCCAGTGAAAGTGTCGTCAAAATCGGCCATGCCTTTTCGGAGATTATTCGGAACAAATAGACAGACAGACAAATATTTAAAAAAAATGTGTTTTTCCTAAAATTACCGTATATATTTCCATATGTATTTAGTAAAAACCTGTTATTTTGACATTACAAACAGACACTTCAATTTTGTTTATCTGTATAGATTCCCATTGGATATCTGATCTGATATCTACATTATATATTTGATCGTGTAAACAGAAAAAGCGTACTGCCCACGAGCGAGGCGCGGAGCTGGTGCGGTCGGGCGCGTGGGCGAGCGGGCGGCGCTGGGCGGACGACGCGCCCGGCCAGCTCATAGAGCAGGCGTCCGTGCAGCTGCTGCCGGGCGGGGCCGCCGGCGCCTTCGTGCACGGTCTCGAGGACGAGTTTTTGGGTACCTAGATTAATAGCAATATTATCTTATATATATATATATATATATATATATATATATATTATATATAAGTAATATTTACTTATGTTTTGTTTGTGTATTATGTTTGTAATAATTTATAATGTATAATTTAGTTAGTGTAAGTGGCGCCGCCGTTCTAATTGGATGTAAAATAAATAATAAAATAAATAGATTTAATAACTTGGATATTTTTGACCATACAATAGAATATAATAGAAGTACTAATTTTATAAATTAATATAATTGTAATTAAGCACTAATTTAATTATAATAGTAATTGTTAGCATATAAGGTATTTAATTTAATGTTTGGTTTTAGTTTTTTTTGTCTTAGGCATTATAGTAAAAATTTAAGTTATAATCTAATTATTTTTACAGTCTAATTATAATATTTAAGTGATGCAGGTTGTGTTTACCTAAGTGGATTTGCATTATAGATTTTTATTTATAATGTTGTTTCTTGTGTATGTGTGAAATGTAAAGTTGGTGGTGAAGCTGATAAAGGGAAATAAAAAGGTTGTGGGTTCGAGGTCTGGATCGGGTTAAATAAGTTACTTTTATTTGCTACGAAATATTCAGTAACAGAACGTGCGGCGCTTACACGGCTCATCACATCGAGAACGAGTTGATGGAAATCGGTCAGAAGGATGTTTGTTTTTATTAGAGCTTATATGGTGGTACAAGTAAAAGTTAACAGTAAAACATATGTGTATATAGTCATTTTATTTAATTTTTTTGGTTCTCGACGTTTTAATTGCTTTACAGCAGACATGGCGATGTTAATGTTTTAATGCGAGTAAATCTACGGATTTACTATTAATGTCGCCTTATTAGTATTCTAATGCGAGCAAAGCCGAAATTCATAGTACCGTACAGTTAATATGTCGTTTTAAATAAATATTATTTTGCAGAGGTCCGTACAGCGGCAGTGGAAGCTGTTTGCCAACTGTCGATGGAAAATCCAGTTTTCGCTACAACGTCCCTCGATTTCCTTGTGGACATGTTCAACGATGAAATAGAAGATGTGAGGTTGCGAGCCATTGATAGTTTGACCAGAATATCGCACCATATCATACTCAGAGAAGATCAGTTGGAAATCATTTTAGGAGCGCTCGAGGTAAGATTTATTTTATTTCAGCAATATATTGTGTAGACTGCGGAATTGAGAGGTTTTTGGCGACATAAATTGTATTCAATTTATATCTTTAACATAAAAACAAAATTATACATTAAAGTGTTTAAATAATAAAATTGTTAGAAAATATTTTAGTATTATGTGAGAAGTAGCTGGAGGTAGGAATAGAATTTTACATATTTAATTAGAGACATACGTTAGATATATCGATGGTCCATTATATTTATTGTTATTTTTGTCCTTTTGTAGGACCAATTCGTCACATACACAACATATTTATTACATAACTAGCGACTCACCCTCGCTCCGCTTGGGTTCATACCTAGTTACATTTAGTATACACTTCTCAGAGATGAGATATTTTCCTGCAATAAAAAGTATCCTATATGTCGACCCAGATAACCAGCTATCATCATACAAAATTTCATTAAAATCTGTCCAGTGGTTTCCCCTGATGTATTCCCAGACAGACAGACAAAAATTCTAAAAACTATAGATTCGGCCTCTGTATCGATAATAATGACTATTTCAAAAAGTTTTCCAAAAAATATTTAATGTACACATTCCACTCCGAATTTTATTATATGTATAGATACTAATATTTTTGTCTTGTTTTGTGTTGTTGTATTATTGATTTCCTATATATTATTTAATGTTTATCAATTTCATCAACATAATATTGTGACATAATATATTCCCTTTATTATTCCCAGGATTATTCAATGGACGTCAGAGAAGGCTTGCACAGAATGTTGGGCTCCTGTACTGTGGCATCTAAAACCTGTCTTGAAATGTGCATTGATAAAATTCTGGAGAATCTCAAACGATATCCACAGGTGAGGAGATTTTTTTTCATATTAGTATCTTATTGGTAAATACAAATTGCATCGAATTTAACGTTAAATCGGGTGTCGGCGCCGCCATATTGTATCTAAGCCAATTCTACCGCGGTATCTTACATGACGTTTGAGATTTATTAGCTTAATTAACATTTCTAGATATTTACTTGTGCTTGTTACTTATTTGGCTGAAACGACTGGACTGATTTAAACGATATTTAATACTATTGGGAACTTAAAGACGCATTCAAGCGAAGCAAGGATAAGTAGTAGTCGCTAGTATATTTAGAAGATTTTTAACATTTCCAGGATAAAAGATCGACATTTCGATGCGTGCAGCAAATGGGCAGCAAACACGCAACCCTGGTGCTGCCGCTCACGACGCGCCTCCTCGCCGTGCACCCGTTCTTCGACATGCCCGAGCCAGACGTTGAAGATCCAGCTTGTATCCTTTTTCATAGATTTAATCGATTTTATTGGCTTTAGTGTTGTTTTGGAAATCGATTTTAATCAAAATATATAAAGTCATATAGATTTGAATGTTTGTGGATATATAAAATTTGCATAATAATGCAAAAAAAAAAAATTTGATTACGTTCAGCTAATTTGGATTGGGTATAGACAAACTCTTTAATTGTCACTAGTTATACCTTTGTCCTCATTTTATTTATACGTCTAAGTTACTCAAAAATGTTTTTTTTTGTGGTAACAAGTCTATGTAAGTGTACAATAATAGTAGGATGTAAATACGATCAGGTTCATTTTGTGTGAAAATTTTGTTTTGATAATTGAATGTTTTTTTAAATGCTACTGCGAAATAGGTTTATCATATTAATATACACGTTATTACGGATACTTAAAATAATATATAAAAGTGCGTTCAGAAAAGTAACCTACGAGAGAATGAGATGAATATAGAGTATCAGGAGTAGAATAATTATAAGGTTTATTTTTTTATAATATTTTTACCAACTTTAAAAGTTATTTTACATTTTATTTGACATAAATATACATTTGTCAGACAATTATAACGGTTACTATGGCAACGTGGCAATGTATTCTATCTCATTCCCTCGATGGCTTAATTCACAACGATTCTAAAAAAGTTTCACTTCAAAAAAAAACCATAAACCTTTATCTTATTTTATATGTTTAATGTTATATCTTTAAACAAGCAATTTTTGTATATAAATATATATATATTATAATCTGAATCTCGGAAGAGGCTCCAACTATTTTCATGAAATTTAGCACTCAGGGGGTTTCGGGGGCGATAGATCGATCTAGATTAGTCTTATGTCTGAGAAAACGCGTGTTTTCGAGTTTTCATGCAGTTTTCTTTTACATTATTCCACGCAAAGTATGGTCGGTAATTTGCACGCTCCGGTATAAGCATCGTGGTCAAGCGGCCAAGGTGCAAGATCAACAATCACAGGTGTCCAGGTTCGAATCTTGGGCGCATACAAAGTTTTTACTTTTGTTTTTTTTTAATATTTAGTTTTTAAGAAACAAAAGAAAATTGTACTTCAAGCCAAAAACTCCGAGCGAAGCTCGGTAGCCCAGGTACTGTATAAAATAAAGTCGTGTTAGTTACACCATTTATAACTTAAGAACGGCTGGACCAATTTTTATGATATTTGATTTTATGGATTTTTTTAGTCCGGGATAGGATAATAAGTATTAAAACATCATAAAAAATAACGAAAAAAAAACATATTAAAATTTATATGGCTAACGCTGGCTAATAACTATTTATATCTATTTAAAACGTATAAAATAATATAAACAATAAAATAAACCTTTAACTAACAAACCAAAGATATGTGCGTCCTAATTCTGGTGCTGAACGCGGCGCAGCACTGCACCACCATGCTGCCGCTGTTCGAGGAGCACACCGTCAAGCACTACACCTATCTGCGGGACACCATGCCGCATCTGGTGCCTTATCTGCCTATTGGTGAGATTCTTTTTACTTGTGTTTTCTAATAACTGTTAAATTATAGTTTTATTTAGAAAAATATTACTCTATTCATTTATTTCGTTTATTTTATATTGATATAAATCATTATCTATACATATAATAAAACTGTACATGTCAAATGTCTGTATATAGAATTTTTTTTTTGCTAAAAACCGAGTGAGGGGGATATAAGAAGAAAACTAGAACAAATCAAATTTTTTTCAATTTATGTGTCTGTCTGTTTTGTACGGGCTAGTCTTCAAAACTCTTGATCCGATTTAAATAAAATTTTGCATGGTGGTACCATTTAAGTTACTTTTCATCCCGGAAAATTAAAGAACAAAGAGTTCCCGCGGTATAGTTAAAGAACTATAGTAACCTATACAGCTTAGTACATAAAAACTACTGATTGAATTTTAATGAAACTACAATAATATAGTTCGTACATCAGAATAACAAATAGGCATCTTTTTATCCCGGTAAAATGTACGGTTCCCGTGGGATAGATTCAATTTGTATTATAAAACTAACTCCCCCCGCCGCGTCTGTCTGTGTTTCTAAAAGCGATAAATTCAAACTACCAACATATGCTAGATTTAATTTATTTATATTATAAGTTTATTTATTTCATTCTAATTATTATCTAATGATCTAGTCATTCATTAAAAAAATCATTAAATTAATTATAATGTTACATAAAAATATTCAATTAATCAAATCAAATAATTGTTAAACCAATTGTAAATTTTATTTTTTACTAAGAAAATAAAACAGACAGTTGTAGCCCAGTGGTAACGCGCTCGCTTGGGAAACCGAGTGAAGCGAGTTCAAATCCCGGGTTTCACACCTCTGATATTTTCATGTGCGAATCATTTCTAACATGATTACCATTTGCCTTACGGTGAAGGAAAACATCGTGAGGAAACCTGCATGTCTGAGAGAACCCAGAAAGTTTTCGAAAGACATGTGAAGTCCGCCAACCCGCAGCGTGGCCAGCGTGGTGAATTATGGCCTGATCCCCCTCGTACTGAAGGGAGGCCCGTGCCCAGCAGTGGGACGTTAAAAAAATAAGGCTGAATACATACAAATACATACATCGAGAAAATAAAAGGTTTATTATTATAATAATTATTATGACGGTAGGTGACACACAACAGTCGAGATGCGAGAGGAGCGAGACGGAGATAGACGACAGCGCGGTGCGGCGCTTCTTCGACGTGGTGCTGCAGCACATCGACAACACCGCGCTCTCCACCGCCGTGCGTCTCAAGATGCTGCACTCTGCTGAAGAACAGCTCAACAAGTATGTAGATATGGGTGGAACGGAAAAAAAAGTTTTTTTTATTAGCTTGAGGGTAGAATTTGTATGTTAATTATTTTTTAAATAAAAAAAAAATACTCAACATTTTTAGGTGGCCCACTGTTTTTTTTAAATAATTATTGATTTAAATTTTTGGATGAAATTTGACACAGAGCTAGATTATAGTCTGGAATAGCACATAGGTTACTTTTTTATCCAGCGGGATAGATTTGTTTTTCACTAGAGACGAGTGAGTAGGTAGTGTATAACAATAAGCGTATCTAAAACCAACAGGCTGTCGGAGATGGAGCCGCTGGTGGCGGGCGCGGCCAACTTCACGGCGCTGTTCGCGCGCTGCGTGCTGGCGCTGCACGGCGCGCTGGGCGCCGCCGCCGGCCCGCCCGCGCACGCGCTGCACCAGCTCACCACTGACTGTCTCAGGTATTAGGTGTAGCGATCTTTATTATATTGTTTTTTACCCCACTTCGTCGAAGCCCAATGGAGGATTATGTATTTGACCTATATGTATGTCTCTCTGATCTTATTCCCTGCCTATGTTCTTATGTCCTTTGCTAAACTGATAGGTCGTTAGACTAATGCTTTGGTGACGTGACGTGACATTGACAGTATTATTTATTGCGTCATAATATTATTTAGTAATATCTTGTTTAATAATATAAATGCGATGTATGAATCGGAGAGAGAGTAGAGAGAGAGTGAGTGTGTGTGTGTGTGTGTGTGTGTGTGTGTGTGTGTGTGTGTGTGTGAGAGAGAGAGAGAGAGAGTAAACGGAATATTGTTTTAACCTGGTACATAGCTTACAATTATCGTTGGAGTAAAGCAATATGAGAAATAAAAACATATACACCTGTGTATATTACTTGACATAATATTGCCGTTTGTTACTATTAATAATAACAGCGCTGCCAATTGGCGGGTAATTTACCGGAAAAGCAAGCACCGGTAATTTTGACGGGTACTTTAGTAGAAAGCAGGTATTTTAGTTTATCTGATTAATTCGATATTTCAATTTTTATAATATGTTTGATTTACATAATAATTTAAAGCTGTTTAATTGAGAACTGGTTACAATGACTTTTTTTTTAACATTAGTACTTTCTTTTATTCTATATAAAATTACTTAAAAAAAATTATTTTCGGGTATTCTGCTCATGGTTGGCGCCTGCGGGATAAATTGGATATTTTCAGGTTTATTGCTTTCGTAAATCAACGACTGTTATCTGGCAGCTCTGATTAATAAGCAAATTTTGACGACACGTTTGGCTCAGTTTGTTGCGACCCTACATGCTGTGTCAGTGGTTGCGGGTTCGAGTCCCGCTGGAGGTATACATTTGTGTGATAAACACGAATGTCTGTACTCTAGTTTTGGGTGTTTATATTCATAGTATGTACGTATTTAAGGTTATATATGTGTAGTGTATCAACTATCTGGTATCCATAACACGGGCCTCGTAGCTTACCATGGAACTGGATGGTGTTGTGTGTTAATGTCCCAACATATTTATTTATTATTTATTATTACTTCACATAATATTGCTATATTCATTATTATTAATAAGCAAAAATTGATACTGGCAGGTTACAACACCAGTTCAGCGGTGTGACGGAGCAAGAGAACGCGTGCGTGTGGCAGCTGGCGCTGCGCGTGTGCGGCACGCGGCTGGTGGCGGCGGCGCAGCGCGCGGCGGCGGCGCGCGCCGGCGCCGGGCCCGCGCCCGCCGCGCCGCCGCCGCCCGCCGCGCTCTCCGCCGCCGCCGCGCTCACGCACCACGCCGAGGTGCTCGACCGCCTGCTCGCGTCCGCGGGTATGTTGCTCACTGGAGGTTCATCCTCGCTTCGCTTCGGGTTAATCTTTAGACGATAACAAATTATCCCACGGGAATCGTACATTTTTCCGGTACGATAGACCGACATGATAGGCCTTCTTAATAAACGGGTAATATTTGGGCAGAAAGATTACTTTCATTATTTTTAGATTTAGGCGAATATTTTAAATGAAACTGTCTTTTAAAATATTCGCCTAGACGCAGATTTTTTTTTGATTTTCGGTTGCCGACGTTTCGTATGCTTTACAGCAATCTTGGTGACAGGAGAGATTCAGTCTCAAAATAAATCCGCGATAAAATTCGAAAAGGTAGTTTCATTCGTCATACTATTGTTATATTTAAATAAAAAAAACATATTTTCTCTGTTTAGGCGTGGAACCAGATCCATTCACAATAGCAGTATTCCAGCTACTGTCCCAGAGCGGGGAGCACAAGCCGTCGGCGCTGGCTCGCGCGATGCAGCCCTTGCTGTTGTCGGCACCACTCCCTGTCATACCTAAGCCTAATCTAAAGGTTGGAATGTTTTACATATATATGTATTAGTTTAATATATAACTTACAAAGATTTGTAAGTTTAATTTACCTTTTAAAATAAAACTATCTTTTCGGATTTTTTCGCGAATTTATTATGTTTTTTGGTTCCCGACGTTTCGAATGCTTTACAGCATCCATGGTCACGGGAGAGACTGAGGTGTTACATGTCTTGAAGGTATAGTTGTTACAGACAGCCTACCCACAAGCTTCCTTCAAGACATGTAACACCTCAGTCTCTCCCGTGACCATGGATGCTGTAAAGCATTCGAAACGTCGGGAACCAAAAATCAAAATAAATTCGCGAAAAAATCCGAAAAGATAGTTTTATTTTAAAATGTCAAGTATTCGCGTAAATCTAAGAAAGTATTATTTAATTTACCTTAATAAGTAATTTAAAAATAGAAGTTAATAAAAATTGCTATAATGTTATACTACAATGGTAAGCTTTACACGTGTTTTAGTGTTTTTTTTTTCAATCACTCACCATTTGTTTTACTTTATATGGAAATCTGTAGAAGAGCGAGTTTAATTTGAATGTTTAAATCGACTATTAACAGTACAGAATAGTAAATATATTGTTATCCAAATAAAAAATAGCTTACAGCTTTGCAGTAATGTAGTTTTCTATCAGTGAAAGGTTTCTCCGAATCGAATTGGTAGTTTCAAACGTTGTCCCTACATCCAAATTACAAACTACCTCTTTATAATATTAGAATAGATTAGCAACTTACCTTCGCTTCGATCGGGTAGTAGGTACCCAGATTTTGTTCACAATTTCATGGGTTTTAATTTTATTTGCGCGGCATCCTAATTCTTTTTCTAAAATAAAGGTAGCCTAAGTTTCTCCTTATAATCAGCTATGTGACAGTGAAAGTCTCGTCGAATTTTTTTTTGTAAAAAATTGTATTTTGACATTACAAACAGGCACTTCAATTTTATATATATATATATATATATATATATATATATATATATATATATATATATATATATATATATATATATATATATATACACACACACACACACACAAATCGGTGTGTGTATGTATGTTTCCTGTGGAATCTAAAACGGCTGGAGCGATTTCGATGAAATTTTCAGGCAATCTTCCGATTAGCCCAGCGGGTGATCCTGTGAAGTTTGATAGCGATCAGAAGTTTGGAAGCCGGCGAAGAAGCTAACATGCAAAAATTTACTTACTTTAAATATTTTATAAATACACTCCGATACAAAAATCTGGCGACCATGATACTGTCTAATATTGGTAGTACTGGGTTGCGTAACAATTTGCCAATATTCGCGTTTCATAAATCCTTTTAACATTTTAAAATATTGAACTTTTTACAACTAGTACTTGTAACAACGAGGGCACCCTTCCCCTAATGCTACTCTATACTTAATATTATAAAGAGGTAAAGTTTGTGAGTTTGTGACGTTGTAGTTTCTGGATCTACTAAACCGATTTAGATGAAATTTGGTAAGAAAATAGGTTTAGACCCTGGGAAGGAAATAGGATACCTTTTAACCCGAAAATCAACCCTTAAGGGGGTGAAAGTTTGTATTGGGAAGCAAGCCAGTAATCGGTAGTATATAAATAAAGCTTGTCACACGAACAGATCCGGATGTGCTCAGCTCGCATCATCGAGCCGGCCACGGACAACGACACGGTGCTGCGGTTCTGCGCGGGCCTCATCACGGGCGTGGCGCTGGAGGCGGAGGTGGCGCGCGTGCGCGACCCCGCCGCGCTGCGCGTGCGCGTGGCCTACCCCGACACGCGCGTGCACGCGCTCGTGCCGCCGCGCGACCACCTGCGCCGGCTGGACCACACCGATACCAGTTGCGTGTTTTGTTTTTTTTGGTTTAGTTTACGCTTCGCTTTCACCGGCGCCTGTAGTTTAAGAGGGCACCGAGCTTTAGTATGAATGTACTAAGGGTTTTTATTTTGTTTTTTTTAGAGATCATTTTGAATAAATTTTTTTCTATCAAGGAAACTACAAGTAATCGTGATTCTAAAGTGTATGATTTATAGAATAAATCCTTAAATATCCTACATATTAATTACATCATTAAGGTTTTAGTAATCAGCAAAAAACCAAATGAACGCAATTAATTCGTGATTGCCTCGGTGCGTACTTAAGCTTTGCTTCGCTCGTTCGTTATCACGCTGATACTAGTTGTTTTTTTTTGTTTATATGAGATTTTTTATTGTATATATTGAGATATATTAGCCTTTAAGGAAAGAATACGCTCTCTTCTTGAAGGTGGCCAAGTTGTAGCGGTTCGGAAAGACCGCCGGCGATAGCTGGTTCCACAGAGTGGTTGTGCGAGGCAGAAAATGCCTTAAAAATCGCACTATTGTGGAACGCTGGACATCGAGGAGGTGTGGATGGAGATGACGTGTGAAAACTGAAGTCATTAAGATGTCAACTTAAAAAATATTTAAAAATTCCAATTTTAAAGTGCCACTTAGAACAAATACATGCAGACGAACGAAGAACCTGCTCTTTTTCTGAAGTCGGTTAATTATGAGGGCACACGGAATCAATAATCCTGCGTAAAGATTATTTGAGCGGGAATAAATTCGGATACCACACTAGTATGAGTAGGTTTTTTTAGACGTCTTCTTGGGCTTGGTATTTAAGAGAGCTGTTTAATGCGTGAAATTTTGTATTTTTGTACGTTGAAAGCATTTAGTTACTACTAAATCGTGTTTAGGGATGTACGGGTAAGGCAAAATGTAAAGTACATAGAAATTTAAAATAAATCCCTACACGTACGCGAATACCCCGAGGTGTCAGTTAACAATAGATTTCTTAGATTTTTTATTAATTTCTTAGAAATTTACCTGGAGGTGTTAAAGTTTTTGTTTATTTTAAAACAGCAAAAACCGTTTTTATAAATTATAATATAATATTTTTATTTTAGACGACGACGGCACACAAAATGTGAGACTCCTAACAAAAGTCCTCATATCGCATGGTGTTTGGACTGAACCGTGTGGTGTGGACATATCAGTATGTCTAGCGGTTGAAGAGGGTGGTGGTCGTGATGCAGCTCCGCTAGTGGAATTGTGTCGACCTGTTCGTGTCACTGTTGCTCCTAAACCTATCAAACGAGGAATATAGGACATGCTTTTAAATCTAGTGCAAAGACGGCTACCGGTTTTTGAAGTTGATGATCCATAGAGAGTGAATAAACTTTTTAATTTTTATAAATAACCAAGTGTTGATATAATAACAGTGTATATGTCATATCAAATTGTATGTTATAAAGTTATCAGTTGTCAAAGATTAAAGCTAATTAACAAATAAATAAACTGTGCCGTACATTTAGACTAACTACATACTACTGAAATCAATGTATTTTAAAAACTTTTTTTTTACTTATAAATGAAATAGATCTCTCTTTCTCATAGTCATGCCTTAACTACATAATTACATTAAGTAAAATATTAAGTAAGTAAAAAATTTGTTTTTCATTCTGTAAAAAGTAATTTCTTATTATGTGGAGTTACGATAACAATGTTCCACACAAATGGTATAACTGGAAAGTAGAGATTTGTGAATATTATAATAGATTATATTTATAAAACAATAAACAAATTATGGAAACATTTGTATATTTTTATTTACAGTTTATATATACATTGTACATCATTTTTATATCATGGCTATGAATTTGTATTTAAAATACACTTACTAAACACCTACAGATATGCAAGGTTAATAATAATATAATGAATTAATCATTGACCAGATACAATTATGAAGGTACTGACAAATTTATTTATACTTAAAATAAAAAAAAAACACTTGTGACTAGGCTTAAGTTATGATTTTTTTAGTAATTTTAATAATACAATAGGCTTTATATTAATACTAGCGATTCACACTTGCTTTTTCCAATGTTTTAATGGTTATTCTGCTATCCTGTTTGAAGACATATCCAATTAAACAAAGATTATAAAAATCAGTCAGCAGTTCTCGAGTTATAAGTGTTGTAACAAACCTGACTTTGTTTTATATATAGATATAGTTAATATCTTCTAATCTTTATCCATCGCAAGTAATTCTGATCGGGCAATGCAGTGGTATATTAGTTGTTTTACTCCTGGCATCCAAGTACAGACAGCACTCACATGGTCTACCATTAAAGCTTTATGGATATCATCAGCTTTACTTGGATTATCGTCTCTGAGTGCTATAAACAAAAGTTATTTATATTTTATATAATTACATTAAATTTTAAAGTATTATTGAAAATTATTCTTAACATTAAATATAAATCTATTATGGTTTCATTTATTTACAACTTCTTATCTGTTCAGAACTTAGATAAGACTCTTATTAGAGGAAATACATAAAAATTCTTACCATATGCCAAGTCTCTCATTTGTAATTGAATTACATTATTTAGTTTTCCACTAAGCCACATGTCTTCCATTGTTCCTATCCTTTTTTTGATACTATCGGCTTTTGGACCTAGTTCACTACTGGATTCCAAAATTCCTAATAAAAGGCCTTTTACTTCCTGAAGTGCACTTTCACTAACAATTTCAACATTGGCTTGCAATTTCGATTCTGGTATCATGTTTGGCTTAGGAAGAGGAGATAATGTAGGCAATGGTGGTAAATTAACAGAAGGTGATGTATTTGTACTGGTACTACTACCAGACAAAGGAAAGGCCACGCGTTTGTTTAGAAAATTTCGTGGCCGATTTGGAGTTGTTTGTTGACTGTTGTAAGCAAATTTTGGTGGATCATTCCAACCGGGATCATAAGGTACTGAAAACAAAAACATAATTAGCCAAAAGTAAGTGAAATTAGCAATATTTATTATGTATTGATAAAGTGATGTTTGAAATAAGGTACCTTTACTGTTTGTGATTGAAGAAGTATCACAATTTTCCATCGTTTCTATATTTTTCTTGTATTACGAACGTAAAAGCTTTGTATTTATCAATTACACGTTTTATTAAAAAACTAATTTCATTAACTTGGACGTTGTAGTTCCAATAAATATTAATTAAGATACTTGACAAGTGCAAATCTGTCACTAAAGCCTGAAACTGAAAAAAATGAAGGACAGTCGACAGGTGAAACGAAGAAAAAAATGTTATCTGGCAGTTTCAAAGTGATCTTTTAGTTATCTGAACAAATTTAAACCTAAAAATATTGGTTTAATATAAATAAAAATAGAGACATCATTATACCAAATAAATTATAGTTTGTAATCCAAAATTATTAAAGATGCTTGAAGCAAAGGTTACTGGGTCCAATAAATGTTCATTATCTGTAATCGCTACATCATCTACATTTAGATTTTACAATAATCTATACAGTATATTCAAAATTTAATAGTCTGTGATTCGACATCAGTCAATAAAAACGTCAGAAGAGAAACATTTAAAAAACCTAGAAATGGCATTTCCTAAAAGCTTTAGTGGTTATTTAAATTTATTTTCTATGTTAATGTTTATGATATCATTATGGGCAGCGCGACTTGTTGAAGGTATTCATAATTCTAGTTAAATTATTTTAATAGATGTCGTACTTAAATAATTTGGACTAAGTCATTACGATTGTTTATCTCCTTCTATGCCTAACAATTACGTGGCCTTATATTATGGGAGGATAAAATAAATTTATTAAATGAAACATATTTTTTTATGTATGATATTATTTTTATTTTAAACCAGGCTCAAGGGCAGAATTCGTGACATGTGGAACTATTTTAAAACTAATGAATACAGATTTACGATTGCGGCTTCATTCACATGATGTGAAATATGGTTCGGGATCAGGCCAACAGTCGGTGACAGCTCTTGATATATCTGACGATCATAATAGCCACTGGCTAGTTCGACCTGCCATGGGAGAAACATGTAAAAGAGGGTGAGATAGTTATGATTTACGAGTTTTTAAAAATTCGATATCTGTATTGCACTTACAAAGAATTCCAAATATTCTATTTCAGAGCTCCTATTAAGTGTAATACTAATATTAGATTACAACATGTGAGTACTAAAAAGAATTTACACTCGCACTACTTTACATCACCCTTGTCGGGGAACCAAGAGGTTTCTTGCTATGGAGATGAAGATGGAGAGGGTGACAGTGGTGATAATTGGACTGTTGTCTGCAATAATGACTACTGGAGAAGAGACACTCCTGTCAAACTAAAACATGTTGATACTGCCGCGTAAGGAATTTTATTTTTATATATGTACATAATTTACATACAATAAAATTGAATGTAAAAACTTCATTTGATTTAACTATAATAAATAAATTAAAAACTTCTAATACTTTTTAAAAGTGTCAACTGATAGCATAATAATGATTGATGAAACAATAATTTTCAAGAATGAAAAGAAAAAGATTTTTTTGGAATATTATGAATGTCTAACATATTTATTTTTGCAGATATCTAGCAGGTTCAGGCAGAACTTTTGGTAGACCGATTAGTGGTCAGGGGGAAATAGTTGGTGTAACTTCCCCATATGGTGCATATACGGACTGGCAAGCACAAGAGGGACTTTTTGTCCATCCAAGTGATAATCTACCACATATTCAAAACGCAATTCACACAGAGTTATAATATGGAAATAGAACATATATAATTTAATTTATTTAATTTCTATTTAAGTTCATAATGCTCCCTGAATAAATGTCTTGAAATCAAATAAAAAAATTGTTCTGTAAATCTTTATTTACAAACAATATAAAAAAATGCTATATGGGCCTATCCTCAATGTTGTATAAAATACAGACATAATTTTATAAAATTGAAAAATGCAATTACTTGCGTGTATATTGACACTAACACATGTGACAAGTGCATGTTGATAGCAGGTTAGGTCACCATGTGCTTAGGCTGTGCTAAGCTTATTAATTTATGCTGTCATCATCATTTTAGTTCGATTTCTTTGTAAAATGTATATATTAGATTTTTATGAAATACAATATATCCTCTATAAAATATTTATTACCTTATTGTATAATAGAAATATCTAGCTTAAAATTTTATATATTGTTTTTACATTAATTATAGTCAATAATAATATTTACATAATATAATAGTACTCAATATCGCATAAGGCAATGTGATCTACATACATTTTTTTTGTTTATAAATAATTCACATGTTAAATAGCCACTAAAGAAGCATGTTGTGTGAATATGAAATAAAAGAGGTTATTATTGAATAAAATGCATTTCCTTTTACTAAAAACTTTATTGTCAATGTTAAATGGGGTGAGAAATGTTCAAGTTACAAATTTACAGTGCTTCAAGAGCATCAAATTTATAATAAATAATACTGACAAACATACTTTTAGTAAATGTAGATGGGGATTTTGCATCTTATCACGTGTATTTAATTTTAGAATATTTTTTCAAATCTGAGAACAATATATAAAAATCTTAGAATAACATCTTTCCTGCCAGCTAGTTGCGTTTTTGTTGAGTGATCTGATGATGCTACTGAAGCACAAAAATAATGTTTAAAAATATTTCTAAAACTAAATAAAAAGATACAAATAATCATAAAGTTGGTAGCACCCGGCTGCTCAGTCATGGTGCTTTTACTTTCCTACAATGGTCAAACGAAAAAAATCCAAACTAAAATTTTAACTTTCTGTTCAAACAAAACATTCTAAGGCACATGTATAATGCATTTACTACTAAGTACGATCATGGGCAAGTGTAAATATTATATTTGGAAATTGACCACAGTCTCAAAATTCTTCTAACATACATCTATGTGTCATAATTTTATTTGTCCCTGTGCGTTTTTGCTTCAATTGATTATGCAATCTCAGAAAAATGTAAATGAATGACTTTATAATAAATAAAGAAACAGTAGAACTAAGCCATCCATTAGGATGCACTAAGAAAAGCATTCGGCTGACAAAATGCTGTTGTTTAAGAATGTGATAGAATACAAAACGATTTGAATACATAAGAGTGCACAAAAAGCACATTAATTGCTTTAATAATTTTTGTGCAAATCAATTCATTTAATAATCATATAAACTAGGTCCTGAGTCAAATATTATTATAATAACCGGAGCTAGCATAGTTTATTAGCTAGTACACTGTTGAGTTTCTCTAGTGCATATGTCAGGTTAGTATACAATTTTTTATCACAGCCATATTCTTCAATTGTGCTGAAGCGGAATGTTCGGAAGTTCTTCTCAACATCAATATATGTAACGGCTTGCATCAACGGACATAAGATAATTTTCGTGTGATCTTGGAAATTTATCTGTAATGATAAATAGGATTTTACTGTTTTTATCCATTAAAATTAAATGAAGTCTAAGTTACTAGTTCTTTTAATAAATCTTAGTATAAATCTTTAATAATTTCATTACTCTTTTTAGAATTACAGTAGAGTTTATTTAGAATTAGAAGGCAGTGGTAGCTCAGTGGTAACGCGTTTGTTTGGAAAATCAAGTGAAGCGGGTTCAATCGCAGGTCTCGCACCTCTGATATTTTCATGTGCGAATCATTCCAACATGATTACCACTTGTCTTATGGTGAAGGAAAACACCATGAGGAAATCTGTATGTTTGAGAGAACGTAGCAAGTTTTCGAAAGGCCAGCGTGGTGGACTATGGCCTGATCCCCCTCGTATTGAAGGGAGGCTCGCGCCTGACAGTGGGACGTTAAAAGGTCTGAATGCATTATTTAGAATTATACTATTTTAGTTATTTCTAAAACCTTACCTGTAAAGTTCCATTGGTCAGGTACATAATGACAGCCAGAGTGGTTCTGAACCACTGATGTAAGTGCGGCAACCGCGACAGACCGTCGCTCTCTCTTACTTGCACTGATGCACCTAAATTGTGATATTTAAATAAATTACAGGACTATCTATATCTTAAAATCCAAATATCTTTTTAAAAAGAATCTTATTAAAGAGAAGGTAAAAAGTAAAAGGATAAGTTTTTAAATTTTTGTTTACAAAATGCATCAATGGCTAGATTGAATTTAATTGGACTTTTTTAATTGTTTAGGAGAGTGTGAAGAACACATTCACAAACTCTCACATAAAGTGGGAGTAAAACTTTTTACAACTTACCAGCTTTCATTAGATGTTCAGTCATGTAACGTCTGAAGTAGGTGAGGAGTTTCATCTTCTTGTCTAGTTCCTGTGGATATTCACGCATAGTCATGTACTGCTCCTGGCCCTGCCGGTTGATGTAATGCACATTCCTGCAAAATGAGATTGATTAAAATCTATTCATATAATAAAAGTGTAACTGATCGCTGTTTGTAAGAAAGAAAAACTATTACTGGGGTTATTTATTAACACAATAGAACTTAAAACAATGACTTTAGAATTTTTGCCTGTTTGTCTATGCGTTTGAGCGCACTAATCTCAGAAACGGCTTAACCGATTTGGGTGTGATTTTCACTAATATATTGATAATACTTTCTTAGATTTATGTGAATATTTTACATTTTAAATAAAACTATCTTTTCGGATTATTTCGCGGATTTATTTTGATTTTTAGTTCCCGACCATGTCTCTCCCGTGACCATGATTGCTGTAAACCATTCAAAGCGCAGCAAGTAGTGTCACTACAAACTGAGCCAAACATGTCGTCAATAATTATATGTACAAGTATATAAGAATTTATTTACTTGATAATATACATATATGTATGTATGTACTTACACTCCATTAGCCAACATGATGAGTTTAGTAGTATCATTGAACATAACGCCAACACTCTCGTCGCACAACTGGTAACCAAAGCCATACTTGTCGCTGTAGTCCACCCACTTACCCACCCATACGAGTGGCTGGGCTGCCGGATCGCTCATATCATCATTGAGGCATTCGCGACGGCATTTCAGCTGGAAAATTGTATGTATAAAGTAATACCCATAAAGTGAAACAGATTACTTTAAATTAAATGTGATGATGATGTTCTCCTGACCGATTCCGGCCACGGCGGCCAATCTCATTGAGACAAGCGAACTGCGCAGGAGATATTATAGTGCACAAGTGTACGCGCAGACACAGGTGCACTCTCTGTTCCTGTCACTCTCATACTCCGGTGGGATGATTGCTCGACACGACCAGTGAGAGTTAAGGCGCAGGCCGACAGCTGTACGTGCTCTCCGAGGCACGGGGGTGAAACACCGCCAACTTCCCAACTCCGGGCTGTTACCGAGGCTTACTTATACATAGAGATTCAATAACTAAACTTGGTCCGACCCGGGGCTGGAACCCAGAACCTACGGGTGTGCAGCCGTACATGCTAGCCACTATATCACCGAGGCAGTTAAATTAAATGGATAAATAAGAATAAAGTTAGAAGTGGTAAAAAAAACACAATACTCTTTTAGTTGTGTTTTTAAGTTTAACCCATAGTCACAAGTTATATAGTTGACAAGTTATAACAAGAATTAATAAATGACGTAACTTCTCACAATTTTCAGACTTAATGCAATATTGCCTTGAATGATTATATAGAGGTCTAATAACAAAGGCGGCAAAGTCCCATATAATGTTAAACAACCATTAAACGTTTAAGTCCATCACGTTATTTAAGTTTCTTAGTTAACCAACTTGTATTAGCATTTAAAATAAAAGGTATCAAATTCATACTTATATAAATACATAACAGTAAATATGTAACATATTTTAAAACTTACTAGTTTTTTGTAAATGACTTTAACTGGACTTTGTCGCCTTTGTCATTAGACCCCTGATTTAATACTGTAAGGTTTCTGGATAGAAAACGACCACCCAGATTGACCCATCTACACTATGATGCAGGCTGGATGGTCATTTTTTAAAGTAGATAACAACTCCCATTCGATCATTGGACCAATAACAGCTCTCAAACATCTTTACCTTAAAATCATTTTAACTTTTTTATATCAGAAAGTACTTACCTTATTAGTAAGCAAAGCAGATAGTTGATCTCGTAAGGCGAGGAGGTTCTGTCTGTGAGACGTAGGCTCGACCGCTCGCGGCTCAGCGGCCGGCGTGCGTTTCACCGGAGAGTCTACAGACATTATTTGTTCTGTAAGATTAAAATATAATTTGCTTCAAATACTAAATGAAATACATTTAACTTTATATTATATATTTTAAAAAACTTATCGATATATATTTATTATCCTGTTTTCTGATTTTTTTTCGAGTTACATATAAGGATACTTGTACCTATACAATTTTTTACATGGTACATTCCACTATTCTGTTCTGTTGTTCAAAAATTGACTAATATAATATGATATCAGCCATTTGCGTGCGAGCTATAAAGGTTCCAAAAACATACAGACATGAAACATTTTTTGGCTTTTGTATACTTTTGAGATCATTTGATACATCAGTATCAAATGATCTGGAATGGATTTTGAATAGCAAACTTTGCTGGGGTAGATATCAATCTACCCCAGCAAAGTTTGCTATTCAAAATCCAATAACTGTTTCACCACACCCCGGAATCCAGCCCATAGTGAAGCTGTAATTAATGTAGTTAACTGATAGACCACATAGACTTTATTATTATACTCTTTGAGTAGCACAGATATTGTTAGTAATAAAATTAGCACCTTAGCGAAGAGAAGGTAAGTCTCTTGTAATAAATAGTACCTGAGTGACTGAGCTTCGCTCGGTGGTATTGTTTTTTTTTCCGATATATATGAAATAAATCTAAATAAAAGCAAGGATTTGTATCTGTTGAATTGGCCTGATCCCCTCGTATTGAAGGGAGGCCCGTGCCCAGCAGCGGGACGTTAAAAAGGGCGGAATACACAAAAATTGCTCATTTAATATTATAAGATAACTGACCATTACTATTAACTTCAATGAGTGGTCGTCTATGTAAAGATATGCCCTCCAACTGATCAGTCCGAGGCGCGGTGGTAAGACAGGAGAGCGGCAACGCGGCCGGCATGATACCCGACGTGAAGAACTCATGTTGTAGCAACTTGTCTACCGATGGTCGGCTCGATGGGTTTGACTGTAGCTGGAGGACAATCATTGATATGGCTGGCTTGCGGAGTGTTGATGGGATTCTGTAATAGGAAATTATGTGATTAATAAAATCTATAAAGGGATTTATTTAATCCATATAAAATAATTGTTCCTATACTGTTAGAAAACTGTGTATAGTCTTAATGTTATTGGGGCTTATAAGTTGTGTTTTCCATTTAAATTTAAATATGTATGTATATTAAATTATTAGGGTCAATATTGAGCTATAAATTAATATATTATTATTGTAACAAAAGCTTATTAAGCTAAATAAGTAAAATACAACACTTTAATAAAAAATGCTTACTTAATAAGCACATCATAATTTAGGTACAAATGCATGTTTTTAATAATATATCGGTAACGATAAAATAAACTCTAATCATAGTAAAAGTCATACAAAAATCTGTTAGTACATAATTCGACAAGCCATATTATTTAGACAAGAAGAGGGAAGGAAAAACTAGTTCATATTATGCAATAATATCGTTATGGAAAAGTTTTTGTAAATTTTTGTATCTTTTTTTAAAATGACTGATTTTGAGTGAAAAACAAATTCACAATAAATTTAAGTTTGTATTAAAAATTTAATTGTAAAATATGTATATTTTTTATTTTTTATAATGATTTCATAATAGTATAGTTAGTATAACATAAATAAAGCAGATTTATGAATGATAACACATAAAATAATGTATGTAGTTTTAGTTTTCTAATTATTTTTTCTTCTAGTTTAACAAAAACATGAGCAATTAAAATTTTAAGTTTCTTATTTAACAAAAATATAAACAATATAATATCCATTTTCAATTTATATTAGTCACAGACAGAATTCCAGTCATCAAAACCAAGATAAAATCATTGATATTAATAAGAATTTCAAATTTTTGGTAATTGAATAGCTTTACATTCATTTGAAAATGAGACACTTTTGCAGACATTTTTCTACATACAAAGCTTGGTAAAACAAATGAATTTGTTACTTTTCACATTTTAGTATTATGAAATAGGAATGGCGAGTACATCACAGACAAATTGTATGTTTGTCCATCACCACAACACAATGGTAACCTGTAACGTTGTTTGAGCGTATTATCGTTGATAACCGCCTGCACGTATCTAGAACCAATTGCTTGCCATGGACCAGCGAAACAAGCATGCAGGGCTATGTTTATCCCCTCACTATGAAATTCAAACAATATAAACTCATTGAAAATTATTGAAATTCTAAAATATTTGTACATATATTTTTTGGATTTTCAAATGAAGTAAATATAACAAAAAATAGGACTTATCATGTTCACTAATAACAGTTTTACATGAAAAGACAATAAAATATTGATGGCACTACTTTATAGCAGAAAAAGAAAAATTTTTAAAAAGTTTATACAATATTTAATATTTTAAAGGTTTAATTTTAATTGAACATTTATAAAGAAAATTTAATATACCTATATTCACACTGCTTGATCCTTTTGTATGTGTCTCTGAGGGTGGATGTCTCAAACGGCGGCTTGCCAACAAGCAGAGTGTACATGATGCAGCCCAAGCTCCAGATGTCCACTTCAAATGAGTGGCCCTTCTTTGTCAATATTTCTGGTGCTATATAATTTGGTGTGCCGCATAAAGTCTGCTTTCTCTCTCCTAAAAATATTTTGACATTAAACCATTTATACTTAATTATATCAGAATAGTTATCAAAAAGAAAAAACAGTCTTGATTTGAAAATATTAATTTTCTTTTCTATGCAACGATTACAATAATGTGTATGTTTTTTTAATGACAGTGGTAGCCCTGTGGTAATGCTCGCTTGGGAAACCGAGTGAAGCAGGTTAAAACCCCAGGTCTTGCACCTCAGATATTTTCATGTGGGAATCATTTGCATTATGATTACCACTTATCTTACGGTGAAGGAAAACATTATGAGGACACCTTCATATCTGAAAGAACCTAACAAATTTTTGAAAGACATGTGAAGTCCTTCAACCTCTTTTGGCCAGTGTGATGGCAGGGAAAATATATGGAATACATTTTTTTAGTCTTAAGCATTATAATACAGATTAAAGTGTAATGTAATGACAAACTTATAATCATTAAGGAGATATCAATTAAACCAATGGAGAAAAGGAAAATTGTTACATATATGTTTTATAAAACTTGTTAATAAAATTATGATATGAAGTTCATGCATATGAAAAAAAAAAAAAATACGATATATATTACCTTCAAATTCAATCTTAGCTGCAAGGCCAAAGTCCCCAATCTTAACATGTAAGTCATCATCAAGAAACAGATTTCCTAGCTTAAGATCTCTGTGTATGATCCTCTTGCTATGCAAATACTGTACTCCAAGAAGGATTTGATGCATATAGAAACGAGTTTCAGGTTCTGAGATTGCTTTTCTACGCTTGTGTAACTCCATCATTGACTGTTCGTATAAGAAAATAGAACAATATATTTACTTCTGTACCTTTGAAACTGTTGTTACACAACAAATTTAACAAATGTTTTACAAGTATATTAAGAACATTTCTGCTCTATAACCTATTTACTATTACTAGTAGTATGTATTACTTTTATTGTAATTATACTTCTTAAATAATAAAATTTAGTCTTAAGATTTAATAAGAATGTATTGTCTTATTTATGGAATAGAAGGTGACAAAGATTAATTTATATGCAAGGCTAAGATAAGTAATAAAAAACTATATAATAAGTAATTAATGCATTATATCCGAAGTATCATATTTACCCTTCTTTTGCAAAGTTCAAGTATTATATAAATATTTAAAGAGTCCTCAAAGAAGCTGTGGAAGCCAACAACATGCTTATGTAGTAGAGATCGGTGAATTGATATTTCCTGTGCCATCTTTTCTTTTTGACTTGATTTCACCATCAGTTTCTTTGATACTATTTTGCCAGCATACACTTGGTTTGTGGCGATGTCTTGTATTTCGTAGCATTTTGCAAAGCCACCCTTAAGATAAAGAAATTGCACTTCTTAATGACCATATGAAAATGTTTTATAAAATAATTGTTAAATGAGATATGATTGATTAAATCAACAGTAAGATATGATTGATTAAATCAACAGTAAACATTATCATTATAATGCTATAATTCACTGAGTTAATAAGTGACATAAAACCGTTAACGATTTTGTAAACTGGTTAAATTGCTTAGTTTTACAAAAAAATAAATTGAATTATATAAGAAGTTGCAAGTATGTATTTTCCAGTCAATTTTAAATATAAATTCCACATTGAACAAATTCTACTGGTATAAAAAAATTAACTCACCTTTCCAAAGAATCTCAATCTTTGATATGTACAATTTGTTTGCGGATCGTGTATAAATTCAGGAATTTCTTTCTTTTCATCTTCTTTAATAGACGTCATTATAAATTAGCTTAAAATGTAAATAAAATCAAATAATATATCAGTTAACAATTACGAGCAAAGACATAAACGATTGTTGACAATCTACAAAGACGATTTCAAACAATTCAAACGGCGAGGCGTTTGAAGTTTGAACATAAATGGCAGTTGAATTGATATTTAACGGTATATTATTTTGACCAATAGCAATTCTTTATTTGGAAGTAATGTTGCTACTATAGAAATATTAATACAATTAATACAATAAATATACCATAGACATAATATTGTAATATTTTTAGTCTCTGAAAATAACAGTTAAATCATTTTGAATAAAACAAGAAAAAAATGAAAAAAATCCTATGTAGATACATACATACATGTAGATACATAGTAGAAAAATGGAAAAAAATATGTTCTTCAAGCATAATAATAATATGTATTGTGCCCTAATAAGTTTGTCACAATAATTTAAACATTTGTAATTTTTTTCTGATTATGTTCAGTTTTAGATTTTTTGTGTTTCATTCTTATTCATAAGAAGACTGAAATGGTATTTTAATAAGTGTAAATTTTAATTACAAAGTTGCACATAAAATGTAAAAATTATTTGGTAATTTATTTATGTAACGTTAAAAATCAATTGTAGGTTATAATATTGAGTTTGATAAATTTATATTTTCGCGTTCGATAATAAACGTGTCATAAATGGTATTATTACTACTAATAATATAAGCATTCACAGAAAAAAATATGACCGTAAAAATTCTGAACGGAGATCATACATACCACAAACTTTTTCAAAAATGAAAATAGTGTACACTCACGGAAGAGAAAAAACACCGTTATCTTCTGTGAGTTGAACAGTTTGATAATACTAATAATTATTATTATCATGCATATTTTGATATGAATGTTACAATTATCACATTAACTGGTACAGAATTCGCCCTCGTTGTTATTATCTTGCAAAACTTGTACCTTTGCGAGGTAAGTAAGTATCCTCGCCAAACTTGGTTAATTCTCCTCGTGTAAAGCATTTACGTGTTTGTGCTAATAACAGATACATAGGTATAGCTAAAATACAAATGAATTAAATAATATTAATCCACGATTGTTACATATTTATATCGATACATCATACAATAGCAAGTAATGTACACACGCTGATAACGTACGTTCATGTTATGCGTTTCATCTGCGCGTTTATACATCATAGTGTACAAACTCAGACCAAAAAAAAAGTACTTTTTTATTGTTCTGAGTGTACAAAGTACCTTTTATATCAAGTGGTCTGTGGTTGTATTATTATTACTAGGTTCAGTTATTTTAGACAAGATTTTTTTAATTATCAACTCACATGTAAATTTTATTCTCAGACTAATAACACTACATATCTATCTTCTTCTCTTCTTCTCTCTGCCCATTTCCCAACCACTTGGGGTCGGCGCAGTACATCTTCTGCACTGCTGAAAGGATTTGGCAAAGTTTTACGGCCGGCCACCTGCCTGACGTCAACCCTCCTTGGGAATGTTATTGCCTGAGTCTCTCTTTGTCTGAATGGTGTCGCGGAAGTCTTGTAATTATTATGCACTCTCGATTTTGTTGCCTTTTAAAACATTTTTATACTATTACTTAATTTTTTAATGTTACATATCTATTTATAGGTACATATATGTAATTAAATTGTAACTGAGTTGAATCTGGACATTAATTTTTTTTAAATCTTCTTAAAACATTATTATCGATACAGATGCCGATTCTATAGTTTGTAGAATTTCTGTCTGTCTGTTTGTTCAGGCCTGCGAAATCTATACTAAACGTTAAAACGTAAATAGGGAGGAACCCGAGCGGAGAGAGGGAGAGTCGCTAGTTATAAAATAAAATATTTACTACACAATATCACAAAATAAAGTCCCCCCATCGCGTCTGTCTGTCTGAAAGCGATAAACTTAAAAACTATCGAACGGAATTTCATACGGTTTTCACCAATAGATGGTGTGATTCATGAATGATTCATAAAGGTTTAGGTGTATAATTCATTACGATTTCATGTAAATTGGCTGAAATATGACGATTATTATTGAAGATGTCAGAAAAATTCATGCTGGCTGGGAACTTTATTAGCGTGCGGCGCGTGAACTAATAAAGTTATATGAAAGCAATGTATTACAAAATTGATAACTTATTACTCGGGTCAACATTTAGAATACATTTTACTACAGGAAAATCTTTTAGTCCCACGGCAAAACACATTAAACAATATCTATCGAGTCGTTCTTAGAAATTTATATGGCTTACGCTGACAACCTTAAGACGTACATCAAAACGTTTTAGAAAATTGTAGGTCTTAAAAAGACCTACAGAAAAGTCTGTAATAGTATATTATGTATGTTTGCTAAGGTACATTAGTAATACCTATTTTTTTATTATATTATGTAAAAGGCAATATCGGAACTCGCTGACTCGTTTATAAACGCCCAGCCCAAATCTATGACGATAGAAGTTTAAAATTTGGACACGATGTTCATTTTATATTGTAGGTGTTATAGCAGGTTTTTTGAAATTCGGGTGAATTATTTTAGGGGTAAAATGGGTAGGTAAAGTTTATATAGAGAAATATTATTTATGATCAGTACAACCTACTTGAAATTTAATATTAATGCTTTGGTAAATGTAAAGTTATTAAGAATATCGACCATTTTTATTGTTAAATTTACGTATTCAGCTTCAAAATTACATACAAAGATATAATGTATACCGGGGCGTACAGATTATTTGAAATTCATCCTTTGAGAGTATAACAATACTTTCAGGGTGTAGTTAGCTTAAAAATCGCTAACATTTTTTTTGCTATGCATAATAATAATTATAATGGGCCCGTAGGGCAGCTTGTGGCGAGCTGTTGGTGAGTGGCGACACCACGGACCTAAGGTATCTCGGGGGAAACACCATCTGTCCCTCGCCTCTGCTTCTCGCTAGCCTTCATTGGCCGTCCAGCGTGGAGCGCAAGAGTCAGGTGCTCGAAAGGGTGGAAGTGCTCAATCTGCGTAATAATAGGGAATCCCTCTCACTAGCACTCTTGCGATGGTGAAACGGCTGAACACCTCTCGACACCCGACCGGTCGATACCCTTAGCCGACCACGCCGATGTTGCGTTTAACGGACTATGCTGCTTTGTAGGGGCCCATCTATTTTGAGGTGAGTCACCGTCCGCCGAATATTCAATTTGAGATTGTTGAGAAGGCGGACCTCCGATGTCTTATCCAATAGCCCAGTTTTCAGTCCAACCAAACTCAATTCTATAAACAAACTTGAATCTCTTAAGGGGCCTCTATGTGTTGGAACAGCTAATTTAAGTAGCGTAAGATAGGTAGTATTTATTATTGTTTTTTTTTAAATAATAAAAGTGATCCTCATAAAAGTACCTGCTTTGACATGATAGATATAATTAGGGCCTCAGCGAACCGATGGTGAGTCTTTCAATTTTCAAAATGGTTTTTACCTTTAATAAGCCACGTCATATTGTGGTCAACAATAATTAACCACACCGTTAAAAGCACAGAATTTTTATAAGTACATTCATTACTATAATTTATGTCGTTAGAGATGAATGAAATTAAAATAAATTATTAATTATTAATTACCTTACCTAAAACTTTTAAAGTAATCAATTCAATTGTTCAAATAATAAAAAAAAAAACAAAGTGAAAAAATATAAGTATTTGTATGTATTCAAACTGACATATTGATAATATTTATCGGTTCCAACCAGGAGTACTTCCTGGGTAAAGGGGCAAATCATATTGTTAGGATTCGCAAATTATTATGTAATTGTGTCGCAGTTAGCTGAACACTAGATAAAAGAACAAATCTATCACTTCAAATAGTATTTACTTTTTAATTGTGATCGCGAGAGCAGAGCACGAATTGCTTTAGTATTTGAAAATTTGTAACACAATGGAAAATTATTGTTCAAGATTATTTTTAATTATTGTGTTGTCAATATTTGGATTTAAATTTATAAGGGCTGGAAGGCTCTGGGTAACTACAGATGAACGTAAGTATATTAATTTCAATTTTTTTTCAATATCTATTTATAAGAAGCGATTTCTATTAATATATAATATAATTTTAAAATTATTGTTAAAATTCAATAAATATTTTATGTTGATGAAAATATTTGAATATACTTTGGAAAAGTATTAAAAAAAATAGGAATTAATTTACATATATATTAACACCCTTACCTTGTTAATAGTATGAAAGATCCATTCTCATAAAAATAATAAGTGCAAGAATTTTTAAAATTTTCCATCACTGAAAGTGTTTTTATTCTTAAATTTGTCATTTTATATTTCTTTCTCGTTTCACCTCGACATTATTAAAGATCACATTAACGTTCGATATTTATAATTTTGTAAGGCACTATTTCATTTTCATTAATAAGTAGGTAGTATAATAATACATCGCGTGCAGTCGGTAGCTCTTGCTACTATTCATTGAGTTCTATTAGGTCAGGTTGATGGGTTGCCTTGGAGATAACCGACTCTCTTATATGGGTTATATGATGAATATATAATAGATATACGCCGATGTTCAAGCGCGGATCCAGGGGGTAGGGGGTCATGGGGGTCATGACCCCCCCCTAAAGCCAAATATACTTTTTAGAGAAGTTTGAAGTCTAAGAAAGGAAGGAAGAAACGGATAAACATTTCGATTTAAAAAAAATGGCTATTATGTGTATTTTAAAGATTATATTCCCCTAGTTTCATGAATATCAAAAAGTTTTTGCAGAAATCTATATAGGTACATATAATAAAATTGTAACTAAGTCGAATCTGTACATTAAACATATTTTGGAAAATATAATTGAAATAGACATTATTATCGATACAGAGTCCGAATCTATAGTTTTTAGAATTTTTGTCTGTCTGTCTGTTAATGCATCACGAGAAAATCACTGGACAGATTTTGATGAAATTTTTATAAAGAATATTTTTTGATAAGATGTCAACAATCCAGAAATTAAAAAAAACGTTTTTTGTTCCTTATATACCTGCTACAGTTTTAAAGCCATTCATTAGCCATTCAATAGAAAACTAGATCCGCGCCTGGTCAGATTTTGCTAAGTTACTGTTTTATTATATGTATATTTCAGACTATGACCCCCCCCCCCCCCCCCCCCCAAAATTTAACTCTGGATCCGCGCCTGCCGATGTTGTTATATATCGATAAGTTTAAAAATATAATGTAAATGCAGTAACAAAATTTGTAGCCCTGTGAAATGATAAAGATTTTCATTGGTGGCTAGATTTACTAAATTAAATTGCTAACCAAAAGACAGTGTTGAATTACTACGTCATATGTAAGACTAAGCTTTTTATTATTTAGTACTAGCGACTCACCCTAGCTTCGCTCGGGTTCGTCCCTAGGTTGATTCCCCATACAAACTTTCACCCCAATTTTCACCCCTTTAAGTGATGATTTCCGGGATAAAAAGTATTCTATGTCCTTCCCAGGGTCTCAAACTATCTTCTTACCAAACTTTATCTAAATCGGTTCTGTAGATCCAGAGATTACCCCCTACAACGTCACAAATTCATAAACTCACAACTAACAAACTTTACCTGTTTATAATAATATAGTAGGTATAGATTAAATGCAATTTCAATCAATTTTATAAGAAACTAGTGACTTACGCTTGCTTCGCTCGGGTTCGTCCCTAGGTCGCTCATGTAGTGTTGATACAGTTTTATATAACTTTTTAAAGAGGAATAACCCCGTTATACATACATTGTTTTCATAATATAACTTTATTGGTTCCCACGGCGCACGCCAATAAAACTCCCAGTCAACATATTTTTTTCCGACGTCTTCAACAATCATCGACATATTTTAACTAATTTATACAAAACTTTAATGAATTATACACTTAAACCTTCCTCATGAACCACTTAGTCTATTGGTGAAAACTGTAGTTATAGAGAATACTATATATATATATATATATATATATATATATATATATATATATATATATAATACTATATATATATATATATATATATACTATATATATGTAGTTATGTGTCTAATTTGTAGTCTAAAATATAGCTATTTACAATAGCAGATGCACTTGACATACATAATGTAAAGGATACACTGACCTAGAACCAATTTTATTTATTATCATGGACAAACAGAATATGAATCATCGCTGAAATAGAATTTTGTAATATTAATGGTTTCTACATTCATGTCCTTAATAAAACTTAATGAAGGTCTAGGTCTAATAATATTGTCCTTTGCTCTTTCCCTCCTTTTATAATTATTGTGTATAGACGACGGCATTGCTCGGCATCTAGTAAGCAAAAATGTTTAGATGCCGACATGCGCACAAATCATAGTTATATTTTCAACCGACTTCCTCAAAAAGGAGGAGGTTCTCAATTCGGCTGTATTTTTTTTTTATGTTTGTTACCTCAGAATTTCGAAGTCGGTGCCAGCCGATACAAAGCAAAGCACACCGACTTCGAAAATATTTGATTAGATAGTGAATGAAAACTACCAATCAGTTATTTTTTACTTTTTAGTGCTTTTGTTTGAAGTCGGTTTTTATTTTTTTGTTAAAAAGTTTTTATCAAATATATACCGACCCTTTTCTGGCTTCCAGATTGCTATACTTTATAGGCTCTACTTGTAGTGATTCACTTCTTACTTTTGTTTTCTGGTATTATTGAGCATAAACGCATTATTTTTTCTAAACTTGACCACAATACAGCTTTCATCCAGATTTTAGATGATATTTAAACTCGGTTTGGTTATCTGTATTTCAATTTTAAAACAATAAAATAAATTAAATACTAATTAGTATTTATTAACTGTTAAACAATAGTACTTTACGTGGCGTAAGTTTTATAAGGAACGTCACGTCGCTTACGGATCTGCGCCATCTCTTCTGCATTCTATTGACTCTTGAATATGTCACTTCTCTACAAAACTTTTGACTTATATATCGTTTATTTCTGTGCACTGCAATTAATATTCAGGTTTTTCTCTATTTATGACTAAAAAGTTTAAAAATTATAGGGCATTAACAAGAAAATTGATTGAATTGAAATCACAGATCTAAATTTGATTTGAGAAATTATAGAACAAAAAATATAGAACTAATTTTTAAACTTCGTCGGAATATCTAGTGTTTAAAAAATATTTTTTATTATTAATTTTAGTTGAAAATCACATAAGTCCAGAAGATATGAACGAGTTTCTTAAATGGAGTGCAAGAAGTAACTCATCTGAAACAACAACTGTACGTTCTGATGCAGAAGTGTATGCTAATTTTGAGGTATGAAAGTTTTCGAGTTTTATTATAGCGTAAAAAGTTATCTTTATTCGGGAATATAATGATGATCATTGTTCCGACCGTCCAAACGTTTTCGGTCCTGGCGACCACTTCGACTCCTAGTCGGCTCGGCGCTGATGCGCACGAAGATGGCTATGTTATTATATATTAAAGTAATGTGTGCTACAATCGTTAGTTAGATTTATTTTAAACCATATGTTATTGATTGACCCTTGTAATATAACGGATTGACGTGAAGAAATGCGTGGAAATAGACGATGCTATTTTTTATCGTTTATTACGCGAGAACACTATTATAAGCTCTATATCTTCTCGTTTGAATTTTATAGTCGCTAGTTAAAGTTTAATAGAAATAGGTTCAGCCGTTCTCGATGTGGGTCACAAACAAACATACTGATAATATTTTTGTAATAACTGTATATTAAATATTTTTTGGAAAATCTTATTGAAATAGACATTATTATCGATATAGAGGCCGAATCTATAGTTTTTAGAATTTTTATCTGTCTGCTGTTACCGCACTACAGAAAAACCACTGGAGGGATTTTGATGAAATTTGGTATAATGATAGCTGGTTATCCGGGTCAACATATATGATACTTTTTACCGCGAGGAAATATCACATTTCTGAGAAAAAATACAAAAACTGCATTGTAAGAGTATACTAATATGTAAAACCTAAGAATTTGGTTTTTGGTCATCTGAACGCGGGCGGAGCCGCGGACAATACTAGTCTAATTTATTCATAAAAATAAGCAACTTATTATTGTTTCATTATATATTTTTTCTTTTAGGAAACAACGACTATACTTCCAATCCCTGATATAGTGGATTGTTTTGGGTTAGGCTCTTTAACTCGCCAGATATGGCTGTTTAATATGCGGCCCGACTCTTCCAATGATGTTAATACACATTACTATTTCTCTTCACGCCTTAAACCCAAAAGAGTTCAGGTAAGATGAACCATTTAAAACCCCTATCAGATACTACTAGATTTTGGGTCAAAAGTATAAAGATTTCCTTTGACGTAAAAGTTTATATAACTTTGTTTACCACAAGAATCATCTAACTTTAACAAAAGCTCTTTACGTTTGAGTTTTGTTTAAGATGTTATATTGAAGCATTATTTTACTACATGAGTTATACATGCTCCATTACGATCACCGTAATTACTAATTTGCATTTAAATTGTATAAAATCACAAAAACTTTTTTTGTAAGCTGCCAGATACATTAAAATATTATACCTGCGTATGACAAAAGAATGAGTATAATTAATGAAGGTATCTAATTAATTATACAGGGTCATTTTTAATTTACTGAAAACCTTTTGGGAATATTTGCATCAAAACAACAACATCTGTAACAAGAAAATATAATTCTTACATTTTTATTTTCATAAAAAAATAAAAATATTTTGTTGCACCTTCTAAATTTTAAAGTTCTAGCATCTGGCCAAGTTTAAATGAGTAAGCGCGGTTTCCTACACCCCTCCACCCCTTTTCCCTTCACCGGACACGCACTTTCTTTAGCTAATGCTGGACTATTACCGTTGAGAAGGTGCAATAAAAATATTTTTATTTTTGTTAAATTTAAGATATATTTTTTTTTCTTACAGATGTTGTTATGTTGTAAATAGTGTATTCCCAAAAGGTTTTCAGAAAATTAAAAATGAACCTGTATCATTCGAGTTAATTTAACGGATCATTTTTTAGAAAGATAGATTTAATAAGATTTTTTTAGATTTAATTCAAATTATAGATTAAACTTTCAGGTATACGCTGGATCACAATTTGGTTTGGAGTGGGTTGATTTCAATCCGAACAGAAAAACTATATTAATTGTCCACGGGTTTATGAGTCACAGTAATGCGTCTTGGGTATTGGATATGACAACTGCATTTTTAGAATGGGTAAATATTGTCATACTTTGGTTCTGTACTAACCTAATAATATATATGAACACCAACAGTTGTTATATTATGAATATCTTTATAAAATGGCGCTGTCATTTATGTTTATTTAAAAAATATACTATTTAATCAAATATGGCCATAACGTATCATAAATTTCTGCTAATAATACGATATGGGAAATTTTGATAGTTTGATACTTATAAAAGCGCTTTTTTTTAGATTTTTAATTAAAAATATTATGTAATATTGAGTTACACTGTTTACAAAAATGTCTTACTAATAAGTTTCTTTTTGCTTAAAATATTATATACAAATAATACTATGAATATAATTTTAGGACGATGTAAATGTGATAGTAGCAGACTGGAGTAAAGGTGGTAACACATGGAAGTACTGGCGAGCTGTTGCAAATACACGGACTGTTGGATCCGATATTACCGGGTATTTACTACTATTTAAAGTAAATATTCAAAATATCCATATAAATATCATTATATATTTTATATATATCTAGCGACTTGCCCTTTCTTCGCTGGGGTCGTTCGAGTCGGGTCTTACTTCAGATCATATCTTTGTACCTACTTAATTTCATCCAAATCGGTTCAGCCGTTTCAGCGTGAAGGAGTAACAACCATATATACACATAAAAAGTTTTGCATTTAAAATAGTTGTCAGATAATTACTTAAATAAAACTTTTTTTCTTAAAACATGAAATAAATAAATTTTTTATATAAATTTAATATATGAAAGTTAACTATTAGGTTTATGAAGCAACTTATAGGAGCAACTGGTGCAAGAGTGAAAGATTTCCACTTCGTGGGACATAGTCTAGGGGCCCACATAGCTTCTTATGTGTCATATCATATTGGGAGAGTTGCGAGGATAACAGGTAATGTTTGTTTTTATTTAATAGTTACTGTACAGTTTTTAGTATCAATTTCTTAAGTTTATTTTCAATTTCTAATTTTTTGATGTGAAACATCTATTGACGCGAGTTAGTAGTAAAACCGACTCGTGGTCTGACGGCAAACGGGGTCGTGACGTTGTCATGCCATCATGCTCCTTCTCCGCCACCGCTATCATAAATTAAAATAATAAAAAAAAATGATTTTATTAACGAAACTCTATTTTTCTTTATTTTACTCCATATTTCGTTATCGGTATTTAATAATTATTATGAATTCTTATATATATCTTAGATGTCTCACATCTGCCGGGCGTCCCGTGACGGCCGACTTTTTTACAGTAGTTTATTATTTACATTATTTACCAACATATGTAATTTTGTTTAAAAATACTTGCTGGTGTGTAATATTGGACAATAATGAATACTGATATTTAATGACAAATATTTGTACAGTAATTTTCAAGGAAAGATTCAAAAAAAAATTAATGGTTTAAAAATTGTATGTAGCTAAGTGTAATTTTATCTTTCTATAGTTTTTAATTAAATCTATATAAAAATAACAATATATAAATTAATTGTAGGCTTAGACCCAGCTCAGCCATGTTTTCGAACATCCAATCGAGTTGAACGTTTAGACGAGACAGACGCTGATTTTGTAGATGTTATACATACAAATGGAAGGTTGTTGCAAAAAATTGGTTTTGGACTGCCGGATCCTATAGGTAAGTGTGAAACGATTTTGTTATATATAGAGCTGTTAGTTTTAAGTGTGTCAGTAGGTCACCTTTCCATATAAGCGATTCGCCCTCTTTATTTGGGCTTTCTGGTTTCTCTACATACATGGTTTACAGTAGGTACCTACCTATTCCTAGTCCTGTCTAACTGGAAGAATAAAACATTATAAAAGACAGCGACTCACCCGGCCCGGGTTCGCTCCTAGGTTAATTCCCCATACAAACGTTCATCCCCATTTTCACCCCCTTACGGGATGATTTCCGGAATAAAAAGTATCCTATGTCCTTCCCAGGGTCTCAAACTATCTTCTTACTAAATTTCATCGAAATGGGTTCAGTAGATCCAGAAATTACCCCCTACAACGTCATAAACTCACAATTCACAAATTTTACCTCTTTATTATACTCGTATTAGTATAGATTTACACCTGTTTGATTGTCTGTTTATAATGCCAAAATAACGGCTTTTGACTAAATGCACATGAAATTATATATTGTACTTATAAACACAATGTTTAAAATTTTGTCTGTCTGTCTGTTTGCTCCGGCAAATCTCCAAAACAGCTTGACTGATTTTTGACGGGACCTTCACTGGCAGATAGCTGATGTTATACTCGTAAGGGGTAACTTACGCTACTTCTATTTTAGAAAAAGAATTAGGATTCCGCTCAAAAAAATTAAACGTACCCAGGGGAACACCCGTGACCCGAACGAATCGGGTAATGCTAGATAATTATAAAATATGAAAAATAATTATTATTAAATTTACACATTTTCTTAGTGATATTAATAATTAGTTTATGTATTATCTATTGTAATTACGTTTCGTCTATCTTAGTGTCTTACTCAAGGTCTAGAGTTAGAAATGTTATTGCAATGTGTTTATTAAATTTAATTATTTCAGGTCATGCAGATTTTTACCCCAACGGAGGCATGAAGCAGCCGGGCTGTGCTAACAAGACTAACTCGATATGGGCGAGGCTGCTGCCAATTTCACCATCAAGTAAGAGCTTTTTTTTTATTTTTAATAAAATAATTTCAATTAAAATCAATGTTTAAAGATCTATTGAAATAAAATTTAAATTTTGGAGTATAACTTAGAACTGGTATAAATGTTTAAGATTATGTTTTTTATATTTAAAATAGTACATTATGTACGAATTGTATTACCAGAACGTATTCAAACAATTTCATGATATAATCATTTCTTGTAAATCTGGGAAATATATATATATATATATATATATATATATATATATATATATATATATATATATATATATATATATATATATGTAAGTGTGTTTAGACCGAGTGTCGTTCGTGTATATGCTGAGATCGTTATACATGCAAAAGCTTTTTGCTATATGAAACAATAAAGATAAGAGCTTTATAGTAATGCATAATGAATACGAAACATAGCCAGATTATTATAAGTATTTTCTAAGAAATAGGTAAAAATTTTTAGAAATATATAACAGTAGCAGTAATAAAAACTTAAAAAAAATCGACTTCCAGTTTCATTTAGAATACTCGTAGATATCTAATCAGATATTTTCGAAGTTGCTGCCAGCCAGGTGAATACATAAAGATATTCCGATAAATTGAGAACCTCCCCATTTTTTTGGAAGTCGGTTAAAATAGAGTAGATTACTAATAAAAAGAGGTTTTGTTTCTAGGTTGTAGTTGTAGTGAAATGATATTTGATCTATTTGTTTAGAACTTCAACAAGCTATATGCAGTCATGGGCGTGCCTATTTATTATTTACGGAATCTTTAATAAATAACAACTGTACCTTCAGAGCTCATCAATGGAATTTAACATATGAAGGGTAAGTTATGTTACGCATTTTTATATAAATAAATAAAAATGAATTACTGCTAAAAATTAACAAAGTTACTATTAATATTTCAATGTTGGTAACATTTTAAAGATAATAATTTGTCAGATTTACGTGAATATTTGACATTTTAAATAAAACTAGCTTTTCGAAAAAAAAAATGGCGATGCTTCGAATGCTTTACAGCAATCATGGTCACGGGAGAGAGAGTGAGTCTCAGAAACCTGAAGATAGTTTCATTCAAATTCTATTTCTTTATATTGAATCTACTTTCCCGCAAGGTAGAGTTGAGCTTTGTAAAAAAAACAATATAAAATTTAACTTTATATATATTAATATTTTCTTATATGTATTTTGTCACATTTTATTTTGATTGTCGATTCCTGACATTTTAGTTGTTCTCAGCAAATACAAGTCTCTCCCGTGACTATTTTTGCTATTAAGCACCCGGAATGTCAGGATAATAAAATTCTAGAAGCGGTTAAGTTAAATTATTTATTCGATTCATGTGGATTTATATTTAATTTTAGAGTAAATGCGAGTCTGTTAGCGCCTTGTAATCGCTTGATATCGCCATGCTCAGTAATGGGTATAAAAGCTGCTGGAGGTTCTGGACTGCGTCGCGCCAATGGCCCCTATTTTGTATTGACTTCTGAGAAACAACCTTATTGTCGTAAGTATTGTCCTTTTTTAACTAACTTTTAAAAAGGGATGTTTTTGTGATTATTTTTCTTATTTGTAAATCGATTTTCATATTTAAAAAAAAATATACCTTATGGGACAACCCATATAAATTTGAAAAACTTATTCTAACCCAAACGTGAATAAAACTAATTTTTATTATATCTAGGAAGTCACCAATTTATTAAATAAGTTTACTTGGTCCCTAATAATTTTAAATTTTATTCTAATTTTGTTCCTTTTTTAAATGTGTAAAAGATTTTATAATTGTGTGGGTTATAGATTAATTTTATAATCTGTATTGTGAAAAAATGTAAAAAAGAAGATAGTAAAATTAAAAAAAAAATACAAAGAAATATTCAATTTCTTACCATATAAAAATCTCTTTTGATTTTAGAGTTCGATAAACGTCACCCACTGCCTGAGTTGCTACGAGACCTACGTCAAGGGTTCCGCTTAGACCGGTCGACTAAAATCAGACCTACGCCGACACCAGCGTACGCTGATCCCGATCTCATATTTGATGATGTTACTACCACCACAATTAGCCCAACTACAACTAAGAGTTGGTTCTGGAGCCTTATTAGTTCTTTGGGATAATGTACCTGATTTAGTTAATCTTCGCATTAATCATTATTGTAAATTATTGTATATATAGGTTTTGATGAAATAAAAAATCTGTGAGTTTACATTTCTATTTCTTATTGTTACTGTTTATATTTATGAATTTCTTAGAGATGAGATATTTTTCCGTCCGTCCGGTGGTTTTCTCGTGATGCGGTCACAGACAGACAGACAAAAATTCTAAAAACTATAGATTCGGCCTCTGTATCAATAATAATGACTATTTCAATAAGATTTTCCAAATAAATATTTAATGTACCGATTCGACTCAGTTAGTATTATATGCATAGATTGTTTTGATAAACTATCTGAAGTGATTAATGTATACTATTGAAAATTTAAGCATAGAAATTCTTGTTTCAAAAACCCTCATAAGTTTTATTGGACATTTCATTATTTATAACATATTTGGTTTTGTTTATATTATTAATTTGTTCATATGTATATATATATATATATATATATATATATATAATATATATATATATATATATATTTTAAATGTGTTTTTTTCCACATTATACTTAATGTAATTTACATTATAGCTAGTTCGTACCTATTAATTTTACAAACATCTTACAACAACATTGACAATTTTTAGTAGTAACGCATAATCGTCTGTGCGTAGCCTTATTATATTGTTGGGCACATAATTTTTTTCAACTGAATAGATAATATAAAAAAAGGGAAATTATTGTTACATTTTAATCATATAACACTGACTGCCGACATCTTTTTCTGCACGTGTATCTTATTAATTTTATTAATAAACAACAATAAAACCTGTTACGTAAATTTTTTCAACTAGCAATGCCTCTTATATAAGACTATTGTCAGACCTAATTGTAGGTCTCTAAAGATAAAGAAAATTAAGTTACAATCGGTCAATCAGACGCTTAATATTATATATTAATAAATTAATACATAAAATTCTTAAAACTATTTATATAACTTCTATTTTACCCCTACAACAACTAACCCAAATCAAATACAATATAGTATATTAATATTAAAAAAGCTTTAAACATTTATAAAAAAAGTTTTCATTATTTCAAATCAGTTAATAGCAGCTTTTAGTTAGATTAAATTGTAGTATAAGTAAGTAGCTATTAGTGTACTACGATTTATAACAACATCATGCCGCGTATAGGAGTAATGGTGAAGGCTACTTCAAATATTATTGGGAGAGTGATATTTTTTGGGCAAAATAGCAGTATTCATGGCCTTAAATACGTTTTTGAGAAAAGGGGGTCAAAAATCAGCAAGTAAATGCAACTTATATCAAAACAACAATTTTACTGAATTAGAATATTCAGAATATTTAGTTTTGCGCCAAATTTTTAAACGTCATAAAAGTAGGAATACAATTCCCACAAAGTTCAAATCAAACTTCATATAACTTGTTTGTAAATTACGTAATATTTTTCTAGATTCATTTGGTTATTGATTCTTTTATCTTTCACTGGATGTTTGTATTTACAATTAGTACCGGTGGTAGAGCGAGGTAACTCTGTCAGTTTTACTCCGGACACTCGCTATTTGGATTGGACAACAACATTCCCAGCTGTCACCGTCTGTGAGACTTATTCCCCGAAGAATGTACTGAAGAAATTGTCTACGTTGTACCGTTTGTGACCATTTCATTATATCTATATTAATTTTACAAAATAGTAGAGTGTTTTTGTTTCTCTGGTAGTAGATAATAGTGCAAAATTTCTTTTGCTTTACATACATTGCTTGTTTGTTGAGAAAGGTTATTATAATCATTTTGTAAATATTCAATATGCCTTATAAGATATTTAACATTGTAGAAAGTGACCATCTCGAGTACGAAAAGAAAGTAAAAATCGGTTAAGATGTTTCGGAGATAAGTATGTACAAGCGGAAAGACAAACTACAGATATTTAATCAAGCAGAATTAATATAATATAAACTGAAATATTGGAAAAATACCCAAAATTTTGAGTAATTTTTTTACAGTTTAAAGTTATTTTAATATTTGGAATGTTATATTAAGAATTTCATGCTTATTATCTATCCACGAGATTTTTGATGTTTTAACCTTAGTTATGGTGTTTTGGTATTAAAATTACAGCGGAATTATTGGAACCGCTAAACTTTGACTTTAGACGATATGTGGCAGATTTGATTTACGGACGTGGTTCATGCAGTCGATCTCTTTGCATACCATGCGGTACTACGGTGCCTTGTGATGTGCCTTGGAGAAATATAATAGAAAATGTAAGGAAATGTATTAACCGCTGTTGTAATTTTTAATGTGTGTGTGTGTGTTTATATAACAATATAGTCAAAATAATTATCACTAGGCTTATAATAAATTAACACGTTGCGATATATTAGTTGTGTACTTACTCTTCATCATCTCGAGATTTTTCAGGTTCATAAAAATTGCACTGAAATGATATCTGACTGTCGTTTTAATAATGAAGAAATCTCTTGCTGTGAACACTTTCGTGTAGTAGATTCTGAATATGGAACATGCTTCTCATTCAACAGTTTACAAAGCAGGTACAGATTTTTGACATAAGATTTAATTGTCCTCATCACAGATTTTTTTTCAGCACTAACTTTCACTTCCCACTTAACAATTTTCTCTTAAAAGACTATAGACTATGGTGTTTTCAAACGTCATGTTATAGTTACTGTACTACATATGTTTGCCTTTGACAGTAATTTCGATACTAAAGCGGAGCATTTCTGTATACCTATCTACTAAGATAATCACCTGATGGCTGTTATCATTGTTTGCATTGATAAGATCATCGTATTTTGGCTTAACTCGAATAAACGACGAATAATTACCTTTGGTACACATTAATTCCATTATTGATTTTACAGATATAATGAAGTAGATCAGTTCGTTGTAAATAGGACTTCTGGACCTGGAACTTTGACTTTCCGTCTTTTGTCTGATTCGCAAGTAAAAAAAGTTTTTTACTATTGTTTAATATAACACATGTTTTATATTATGTAGTTTTGATATTTAAGTTTTTAATTTTCCCATATTTAATATCGAGTGAGCTTTCAAATAATAATACATTACAGTGATAAATAATAATTAATTAATTTTAAAATAAAGCAAGGCAAAGACAAACAGTTACCTTTTTCACTTTTGTTTATCGACTAATTATTTTTTTGTTTAGTATCTGTTGACGAGCATTAATGTTATCAATTAAAAAAAATGTTTGAGCACTAGATTATCACATGTAAAGTTAATATTGCTATAATAGTTATTAATAGAATACTTGTGGATATTGCCATTCTTAGATTAGTTTTTATTTCAATATTTTAAAATAGCAGTATAATTGCTAAGTTTATGATTTTTTATAATAGCATGGTAGTTGATGATGAATTATATATCAGTATTTCATAATAATGTCTATTGCTTAGTAAAATATCATTTATTAGTAACTAGGTTTTAAAATTACACACAATACTTCTAACCTTTTAAACCACAGGTTACATTACATAGTCCAGGAGAATTCTCTACAAATGTGTTAGATAAAAAGTTAAGATTCAATGTTAAGATAAGCGTGGAAAAATATGTGGATTTTCATTTTTCTATTGTTGAAGTAGTGAATGATCCTCTTTTACTAGATGAAGATATTGATGTTAGAAAATGTCGATTCAACAATGAAATACTACGCGATCCTTTGCATAAATATCAGGTAAAATATGTTTATTTTGAGCAACACCATCTGACTGTAATTAATTCGTTTCAATTGGAAATCCAAACTTTATTATTATAAATGTGAAAGTGTTTGTTTGTTTATTTCTTTGTTTGTTTGTCCTTCTTTCACGTCGAAACGGAGTGACGGATTGGCGTGATTTTTTGTGTGGAGATAGTTGGAGGGCTGGAGAAAGACATAAGCTACTATTCACCCCGGAAATTTACCTAATTCCCACGGGGAAAATGGGAAAATACTTTAGAATACAATCCAAAAAAATATTTATGATCAGAATTACTTGAAACTTGGTTCTTCAATAAAATTAAATAAATACGTGTTTTAGCATTTTTCAAAATTCATCCTATAAGGGGGTAAAATAGGGGATGAAACTGTGTGAAAATGATGGGGATGTTTGTATGAAACTGCCTTTTTAGAGATTTTTTAGTTTTAGCGCGAGCGAAGCCGCGGGTTCTGCTAGTTTCATATAAAATTCCTTCATTCATTTATTTTTCATCGCGTTTATGTTTCGGGTCTTCTTTGTTTGAAGTAATATTTTGTTGTGCTAGGTTTACTCATATAGTGCATGTCGATCAGCTCAGAGTATTAAGAAGTTATTCGAACATTGTCAGTGCGTACATCCAGTTAGAGATATATCTTGTAAGTTTTTTTTATATATAAAATTTATTTTCGTAGTAGATGCTTATAATAATCTTACTAATATTATAAATGTGAAAGTTTAGATGTCTGTATGTTTGGATTTGGCACAGAAGTCTGGTATAGCACATAGGCTACTTTTATCCCGGTAAAATGGACATTTTTCCATGCAAACTTTCGCATTTACCTACATATATAGTAGTAGTATAAGTTTAGATCTGTTTTTCCATAGATATGATATTAAATATTATAATGTACCTAAGTTAAATAATTTCTATGTATCTATTGATGGAGTTGTAATATATATTACATGTTTTTTACATTTTCAGATGAAAAATTATATTGTAATTACACTGGCTTAAATTGTTTAGTCACTTATGAAGGTAATATCTATACATATAATAAAATTGTAAATAAGCCGAATCTGTACATTAAATATTTTTTGGAAAATCTTATAGAAATGAACATTATTTTCGATACACAGGCCGAATCTATAGTTTTTAGAATTTTTGTTAGTCTGTCTGTCTGTTACCGCATCACAGAAAAACCACTGGAGGGATTTTGATGAAATTTGGTATGGTGATAGCTGGTTATCCGGGTCAATATATAGGATACTTTTTACCGCGGGAAAATGTCTCATTTCTGAGAAAAAATACAAAAACTGCAATTATATATTTATAACTATAAATTAAAGATTTATTAAAAAAAAAAATGGATGGACAGAAAGTTATACAGCTTAATATAATATCATCAAGGTTAAATTATTAACTGTAATTACCCACACAGACAGAAAGAACAAAAATATTAAATACTTTTGATACTTATTACGATTACTCAGTAATAAGATTATCAAAAAATGATTTTTTTACAAATTTATTGACAAAAAAAATCTTTTTTACATTTAAACTACAACTTTATAAAATATTTTGCAGCTTTAAAAACAAAATTGGGTAAAGATAATCGTGAAAATTCAGAAGATTGTTTGCCTTCGTGCGTTGACAGTGACCTCAGTACTATCTACTTATCCAAGTAATATTTTATTTAAAGAATTAAAATAGGTATTATTAAAAACTTAACATACGAGTATGTATGACTTCTTAATAACTTAAATGTAGGAAGTTTTTATAACTTGTTATCATATTATTATACTTTTTTAGATTTACGCGAGTACTTATTCGACACTTTAAATATACCTAACTATCTTTTCTTTGGGCGAAAAATGCGTGAACCCTCCTGTCACCAGCTGTAGAGGTGATAAGACGAGGTGTTACAAAGAATCGGCATTGCCATTCAACGGGGGAATGCGGCTAGCATTCTTGCCACAATTTTTGTATATATAATTAAGTATATTTGTAATTTTCTTTATTGTAAAAAAATACTTTACAATAAAAAAAAATCAATAGTAAATGAAAACCCTCGTTAATTTTTTTTTGTGTCTAGAAGTCGGTTTGAATTTTTTTTATGTTTTTATTTATTACGCTATATCATAGAGAAACTCGTAGACTACTTTTTAATAAGTGGAACATACATAATTCATTGGCTTTAAGGTTCTATGTTAATTTTAATAAAGTTTAGTAATTTTTACATAGAACTTCGTTATTTTGTTATCGTAAAAAAAACAACATAGAACTATGTAAAATTGAATATTTTGTAGTTATAGTGCCGCTATCTAGTGGTTTGTTTTTGCAAAACTGTAGCTAATGACACGTAGAACCTTGTAGCATTAATAACTAAATAAGTACTAAAATTGTAACATAGAACCTTGTAATTGTGAGCCAACGATATGTGCAGATGTACCTACTTAGGAATGTTTTCAAATTAAAATAAGATAATTTAAGTCAAATATTTTTAACGTACACTACGACTTTAAGTTGCTTTTTGCTTTAATAATTCGTTTAAAAAACTTGTGTAACATATCATTTATTATAAAGTTGAGTCTGATTTTTATGTTTAAAAAGCTTAGGAATAAGATTTATTGATTCTCATTACAAGTTTACTTCACAAGCTTATGAATAATTCCACATAATTCATAGAAATAGCCGAAAAAACTTCGAGTGTAACCGTAGACGACCTTTAGTATTATCGAAATTTTACAAATTTTAAAGTATGGCTTTAAAAGAGAGATTTATAAATCGTTGGGTCAAGATCATTCGATTTCTGCTTTGACTCATAAATCGTTTTGTTTATTGGCATCATGACATTTCCTATATAATTATTATTAGTTGGGGTCAACTTTTTGAAGGTAATATAATAAATTCAATAAAATAATTTTCCCATACCTAATAATATTATTTTATTGAATGAATTGAATAAATAAATAAAAATTCCGGACAAGTGCGAGTTGGACTCGGCTACCGACGGTTCTGTACAAAGTAGGAAATCTGTTTAACTTTAATTTCCATCTTTTTTTATGTTTTGGAATTTTTTCTTTATTTGTGCTGTAAGAACTTGCTTTTTGCCAAATTTCGTGATTCTAGGTCAACGGGAACTACCATATAGGTTTTGGTACTTACAAATTTTGGCGAAAATATAAATTTACCCATATCTTTTTATCATGTTGACTCAGCACCTTGATTATTATACACCTAATAGGGACTATAGACCTCAATATCTGGTATAAATTTCAACTTGCTTGGTCCTCCCGTTCGTGAGAAAATCGATGGTGACACACGAACAGACAGACAGACGGACAAGAGATTGATCTTATAAGGATTCCTTTTTTTACCATTTGAGGTACGGAACCCTAAAAAACAACTTTAATAGTAATTTAAGTGTTTATATAATACTTTCTTAGATTTACGCGAATATTTGACATTTTAAATAAAAAAATCTATTTGGATTTTTTTGCAGATTTTTTTTGATTTTTGATTCTCGGCCACAATTTACTTCTACTGAATAAGTAGAAGATTTTAATTTTTTTAATAATAGGATTTATATAAAAATTTTAGAAGGGCTACGTCAAATACATTGGAAGGAAGTCTTGTAAAAATAAAAATGTTGACTCTACCTACATTACGTTACCAGCAGAATTTATTACGTACTAAAACGGATTTAGTAGGTAAGTTAAATACTAAAATACACAATGTAAATAAATTTTATTTAAAAATTTAAAAAGCTTTCCTTATATGGATGAAAAGTATAATTTATAAAGGTGAAACCTCGTCATATTAAGAGTTAATAATTAAACAAGTTTCACACATTATGTTTAAATTTTTTAAGCTAAGCTTATTTACAACATTTTCATTAATTGCAATTAAAATTGCAAAATTTCCATTATAAATGCTTATCTATGATTTATGAATATGAGAGAACTTAATTATAAGCGACAGCCATCTATCAAGGCCGATAATGTATCTATCGTAAATTTTCTAGGACTTGGGTAATCTAAAAATTTTTTTGTTAACACCGTCAGGTCAGTGTTGTTTTTATCGTAGACTATTAATCTATAAATATAATAAAATTCTGAGCCGAATCTGTTCATTTAATATTTTTTGGTAAATCTTATTGAAATTATCATTATTATCGATACAGAGGCCGTATCTATGGTTTTTAAAATTTTTATCTGCCTGTCTGTCTTGACTTTTGTTGTGGGAACGCATCATGAGAAAACCACTGGACGGATTTTAATGAAATTTGGTATGATGATACTTTTTATTGCGAGAAAATATCTCATCTCTGATAAATCTATACCAACTGTTAAAACATACCGAGGGATGAACCAGAGCGGAGCGAGGGTGAGTAGCTAGTTTTATAAAAATGCACTAAAATTCATTTTTCTTTTGATTAAGAAAAGGGTTCGGACGAAAGGAAAAAGCTACAAATAACAGAAATAGATTCATCAAATATTGACGTCAAGTTTGGCTCAGTTTGTAGTGACTCTACTTGCTCCTCCATCGGTCGCGGGTTCGAGTCCCGCTGGTGGCATTCATTTATGTGATTAGCACGAATGCTTGTACTCTAGTCATGGGTGTTTATATTTATAATATGTATGTATTTAAAGTTATACATCTGTATTATCTATTATCCATAGCACAGGCCTCGTAGCTCACCATGGAACTAGATGGTGCTGTGTGTTAATTTTCCAATATATTATATATATTTATTATTATTTATTTATTTAAATACAGCTAAGAACTAACTATGTAAACCTTGAATTAAAAAAAAACATATTTGAATAATCGTTTGAGATCTATGATGCTACTGTCACTGTCAGACAGACACACAGATAGTCAGACGTCAAAATGAACCATGTTTTTGCATCGGGATTCGGGTGTTAAATACTATTTAAAATATCAAACAGATACTTTTGACTTACTTAAAACTTACTTTGTTTCTTTTCAGTGACCGTAGGTGGAATGGTTGGGTTATTCTTTAGTGCGTCGATACTAAGCATTGTAGAAATATTCTATCTAATTCTTAGAAAATAAAATAAATAAATATGAATCTAGTTGCATATTTTATTGACACCTTTTAATTATAATGATTGCATTTATTACTTTTAAACGTCCCACTGCTTGGCACTGACCTCCCTTTAATACGAGGGGGCCAGGTGTCATCATCATCATCATGCTGGTCAAGTGCTGATTGATGAACTATAGATATCTTTTAAAAACTTACTAGATTTCTTAGACATGCATTCTTGATGATATTTTTCAATGAAAATGGTTCCCACATGATAATATTACAAGGGCAAGTGTGAGTGTGTTACTAGTTAATACTGAGATATCACTGCCTCATTTTAATGGTTTACACCAATCAATCATTAGCAACGAGTCAACGACTTAATACACTTAACTCTATAAGTCATATACGTATATAGTATAGTATTGGGATAAACTTATTATAATAAGTTTGGGATTTTTAAAGCAAGAGCTATATGCTGAAAGTGTAGATTCAATTTTGTCTATTGTCCATGGTTGGTATAGTGGCTTGCATGCACGGTAACAGGTTTGTAGATACTGAGTTCGAGGCATGGTTCGATCCAAATATAGTTATTAAGTTTATGTGTTAATAAGAAGAAATCTCAGTAAGCACAGAAGAAAGAAAAAGAAGAAAGTTTTTAAGAAGTTGGCGGTGTAAAACCCCCTTGCCTCAACCTCTCAGAGAGTACGAAACGCCATCGGTCCTGCACCTTTAAACATAAACTTAGACAGTAAAAGAAATACAGAGTGAATTTATGCGCGCATATCTTTCTAATATCTCCTGTGCACATACTGGCTAGTCCCTGTGAGATTAGCCGCCATTTTTAAAATCGATCAGGAGATCACTATTGCGCATAATATGGCTTATTGTATATATATTTAGGAACAGAATTTCTATTAATATGGAACTTAATGGATTTTTAAAATAAGCCAGTAATTTTAAATATGTATGAGGGCTTCAAATAGCTAATACAAACTTAAGTTAGGTCAGCATAAAGTATATCAAGTAGGTAGTGCAGGTGTTCTACAAATTACGGCTAGAAGGAAATCTTGTTTGCTCGATTATTCATACCTGGTGCTATTGTTATAGCAACCGAGTCGCTTTGTCGATTTTACCCAGGTTGAATAGTTTCTATATGAAAAGGCTTTAAGAATACCTATGCATTTACACACTGCATATGAGAACGGATTCAATTTAATTCAAGGTTTTGCTTTTATTTGACAATGGGTAATACTGAGAGCAACGTTACGAGTGGGGTTAAGAAACAAGCTGGAACATCTGAACAGAAATTGTATAAGCTTATAGATGTTAAAGGTTAGTTATTATATTTAATACTAGCGACTCACCCTCGCTTCGCTCGGGTTCATCCCTGTGTTGCTTCTCCATACGAACTTTCACGCCCATTTTCAACCCCTTAAGGGATAATTTTCGGAATAAAAACTATCCTATGTCCTTCCTAGGGTCTCAAACGATCTTTTTACCAATTTCATCAAAATCGGTACAGTAGTTTCGGAGCCTATTCGATACAAACAAACAAACAAACAAATTTTTCCTCTTTATAATATGTATTAGAATAGATTTTTTTTTATAAATATTTACGTATGTTTTTTTTGTAATCTGTCTCCTCTTTATTTTACATTTTTAATATATTGTCTAAAATTAATGAAATAAAATGTATTTGATCTAAACTTATTTATATTAAAGCGTCTTTGGTCTTTAATTTAGTTTCATAACAATAATATTAGTACCCAAACAGGTTAAACATCCAAAATCCGATAGCATGTAGGTAGCGTCCCGAGGGACATGTTAATTTTCATACGATAATTGCCAATATAATAATGTTAGATATTTATGATATTCGATATCTATTTTTATTGTATGAAAGTTTACTAATAAAATTCATAAAATATCTGTATTTTAACAAGTTTTTATTTAACTCGTTAGACATTATTATCGATACAGAAGCCGAATCTATAGTTTTTAGAATTTTAGTCTGTCTGTCTGTCTGTCCGCCTGTTACCGCATCACAATAAAACCACTGTAGGGATTTTGATGAAATTTGGTATAGTGATAGCTGGTTATCCGAGTCAACATATAGGATACTTTTTACCACGGGAAAATATCTCATTTCTGAGAAAAAATACAAAAACTGCAATGTAAGAGTATACTAACATGTAAAATCTAATAATTTGGTTTTTGGTCATCTTCAATGCTAGTAAAGAAATATAATAAAAAATGTAAATATCAGGTAATATATTATGAGTACAATCATCTTTTGAAGGTGGTGGATTACTTGTGGACATGATGAAGAGAGCGGTACAAAATAAACAATATGCGGAGATAGACCACGCAATTAAAACTAAAGTTGAACCCTTTCTGTACAATAAGGGAAAGGGTCGTTATATACCCATATCACACCTTGTGCTTCTCAGAAATAAGGAAAGGTCAAGACACAAGTTGGTAAGACTAACTTTCATATATATATACATATTAGGAAATACCGCTTATTTGCTCTTGGTTTATTACACTATAAGCTATGTAGAAGAAATATTTTAACTGTATACCTATTATATTATTTACTAACTTTAAATAAAACCTATTTACTTAGTTTTAAGTGCCACTTGCAACATTATATTATATTTAATTAAAACTTATCACATATAAAAAAATCAGTCACTAAATTTATATGTCAAATATATTTTATATAGTTTGGCTGAATACAAAAAAGAATACAATAAGAAACTACATATCTAATACTAAAATGATTTTTTTTCTAGAATACTTTAAATTCTAATGTCAGTAACTTAGTACAAAGTTTCTAGTAATAAGTGTTAGTGAAGTTCTGTATTGTTTTTAGTTACCACCTTTGCGTGGTATGGAAAATCCCGATGAAGAGTTTGACATTGACAAGGATTGGCCTGCGGTTAGCCAAGAAGAATACGATGCTAATCCTATTGCTTATAGAGAACTTTGTTGGGACTTAAAGGTAAATTATGATGATATAAAATAATGTTCGTAAACAAACATTTTAGAACACCATGCTTTTTTATTTTTAAACTGGTGTAGACGATTACTTTATATGGCCACCCACCCGGCTTCGCCATCTGAGAAGTTTTATGATACTATGTTATGGCACTGTCATTGAAATTACAAAATAATGGCAAAGAAGTCGAGAAAGAAAAGTAAAGGAAGAGAGTTCTGTGCATATACCTACCTACACGTCGACATAACTTTTTTTTAATAGCGGCGCACGATGAAACTGGTATGAATGGGTCCTCTCGGAACTTTAAAGGCGCTTAAAGGAATATGATCCCTAATCATTAATAGTATTTATAGGTCCCACGTGTATTGGCAATGCAACGTTGGCTTTTCATCTTAACAGAATGCTCTAGCATGTTGAAAAATATATTGCAAAATTTTGATAAGTAAGTACAGACATACGAACGATGTCAGTAAAATAAATATAAATAAAAAAATGTGTGTGTGTACTTATGTACGCACGTAAGAAGTTATACTTCTTTGGTGCAACAGAACAAAAATAGCTAAAGATTTCATCCCGTATATCGTAACTCTCTGTTTGTAAAAAGGATGTTAAATTAATAAAATAATTAAATAAGGCATATTAGGCATATTACAATCATATATTTATAGAATATGATCTTAGGAAAGAATATAATATTATATATCATTTGTCAGACAATAACAACGGCTATCATGGTAACAAACAGTTAACAGCTAATTTCATCATGTCGCTTTTTGGCTGTCGGTGTGCGCGCACCTCGTAAAAGTTTTACACTCATAATTTTTTCCCAACGTCCCAAAAGAAGTATAACTTCATAAAGATTCATATTTTACAGGAGCGAGGGGCTGTAGGTGAAACAATTCTACACCTTTGCTTGTTGAACGCTACGTCTCTGTTAGCCGACTTAGCTAAGAGATTGCTTCGATTCTATCCGAAATTGATCAACGATATTTATATGAGTGATGAATATTATGGTACGTTTAATTTGCATTATTTATCAAAAGAACTCCATATAGTGTGGCATTTTTAGTGTTTGTATTATTTAATACATTTTAGTTCACGGGCTTAATTTTCTCATTCCTTAAAATCCCAGACTTCTAAAAAATGGAGTAAAAATTGAAGACAATTTATTAAAAATGTGCAGTTTTAGTTAATTTGTCTTATGTTTTTAGTTTTTACTTTCCATTGTGTAATTCTTATAAGCGAACTTATTTTGCACCTAAGAAAATTATTATTTTAACTATAATCTCTTCAAAATCAACCGTGCGACTGCTGAGTATTTTTCTTAGAGTTTCAGGTTTCAGTTTTCGCCAACTTTCGCCACTTGAGAAATCTCTCCATATATTTGAGTATGCTTAATTTTTTGCCATATAAAGTTTCTATTTTATATTATAATTTAAATAAGTTAAAATTATTAATTGAAGTAAGAAGGAAAGTTTCTCTAGTTAGAGAGCTAATAATATGAACTAGGTCGCGTCCAACCTTGAACTTTCATTTTTCCGGAACTAAATCATATTTGTGCCGAAATCGTTACCAGGTTCAGACCGTTTTGCCAAAAAATTTTAGTATAATACTCACATATATATTAAACAGCCTGCATAATAAGCTTGCAAAATATCCAATAAGGTTAGAATTTTCCATCTTCTAAAACCTGCTTCTTATAGCAGATTAATAACTATAGCAATATCATGGCTATCGATGGCCGCATTCAATTTCTTACACAATTGCCAAAAAGAGCTGACATTCTAACGGACTTTACGCAATGACCTTTGAACGTGGTCCTACTTGTGAATAATAGGATAGAGTCGATCAATCAATAACGTTGCTTCCATACAGAAAATTCGTCGTTCACATGCTTTCATAATTTATTAAGAAGAGGTCATTTAACTACTGGAATCAATTAAATTGTTGTGTGTGGTTCTCATTAATTTTTCGAACTAATGAATAAGAATTGCATAACAGAGTTCCTCTTTATACATCTATTTATACATATAATAAAATTGTAACTAAGTCGAAACTGTACATTAAATATTTTTTTGGAAAATCTTATTGAAATATATTATCGATACAGAGTCCGAATCTATAGTTTTTAGATTTTTTGTCTGTCTCTGTCTGTTACCGCATCATGAGAAAACCACTGGACAGATTTTGATGAAATTTGGTATGATGATAGCTGGTTATCCGGGTCAACATATAGGATACTTCTTACTGCGGGAAAATATATCATTTCTGAGAAAAAATACAAAAAACTGCATTGTAAGAGTATACTAATATGTAAAACCTAAAAATTTGGTTTTTGGTCATCTGAACGCAGGCGGAGCCGCGGGCAATGCTAGTTACATGATAAATGTAACTATTTTAGGACCATTCGTGGTATATAAATAAACGAGCGTTTTCCTGTGGCTCCGCCCGCATAGTACATTAATCACCAACATATCATATACTAAAACCTTCTCCGAAAACACGCTGCATCTTATGGTATGAGTATTATTCCGATCGGTACAGTAGTTATCGTAGTATAACCGAACAAAAAATCGGCTCTCCATTTATTAGTATAGATTAATTCTGATTTTGGAGGTTATTTTAACTGGAAGATTATAATAACGTTTGATCAAGTATAATGGTATAACTAATTAGGATTATGCTATGTACGAGTACCTATAAAAATATATAGCTTAAATAATTTTATTTGAAGTAAATATTTTTTTTTCATAGTATGATTTGCGATCAGTCTTTTGACTATAAGCAAATTTGTGGAGAGATTAAATAAATATGTGAAAGAAAATTTTATAAACACTATAATATTTCTTTCCGAAACTTAAAGAAATTGCAACGTTTTCTAAGTTGGTTAGGTTATTTTTATTCCAAATCTAGATTTTTTTCTTACGAAGAAGATACTGTATATCATGACGCATTTTACTGATCAGTTCGAGATCTGTAGGTACTATGTTAATAATATAAACGTTAACCACCGGCACCAGAATCTTTACTATATGCGACATTACTGTACATTATATATTTCATTTTGCCAAGATAATGTTTAATGTTGTATTATTTGTTTGATAATTATAATATACTAGCCGTCGCGGATCGCTTGGCTGGGCGTACGTAAATTTTTTTTTTGGTCTTCAGAGACTTTAATTTACATTTAGGTTTTTCACTTAAATAAGAAATATTTACGTTAAATAAAAAACAAATGAATAAAAAAAGTATAATGTTTTACGTTCTTTTTAAATAAAAAAAAAAAATGGCGAAGAGTGTATGGATTTAAAAAAAAAGCTACCCTATAACCATCTACAGATGAGCCCGTGTGAATTGGTCGAAGTACCATGCCGATACATGACAATGTGAACTTACGTTTACGTCAATATCGTTTTTCCATACTGTATTAAATGTATATTGTGAGCTCTGTTATAATAGGTCTTATACATAGGTATCAAATAGCGCCTTAATCTATATATATATATATATATATATATATATATATATATATATATATATATATATATATATATATATATATATATATATATATATATATATATATATATATATATATATATATATATATATATAAAAATGAACACCTATTTCCCTTGGTCACACCATCACGATTCAAACTATTTTTTTGTTGTGTTTGTTATTGTCAGGAGAGGTTCTTATGAAAGAAAAAATTGAAAAATTAACGAAAAAAAATATTTAAAATGTATATGGCTAACGCTGGCTAATAACTATTTATATCTATTTAAAACGTACTCGTACCTAGCGACGAACCCGAGCGAAGCGAGGGTGAGCCGCTAGTATTCTTATATTGCTTTGCATATTTAATGGTTGACCTAGAAAATGTTCGCATATTGAATATAAGTTCAAAATATATCAGCTACTCTATCAAATTAAAAATCTCTCTAATATTCATTTACTTAAAGTACCGGATAACTAAGTAATGTAGAATGGCAGTGATTTATTATTTAACACTACGATACCACGATATATATCGTTTTTCAGATAGCATCATATGAAAAAAATGTTACATGGTAAAGTTAATTAACTATGTTATGTAAAAAAAAGAAATAATAGGTGACCTCAATTTTTTTTTATTTTGATTGGATTTTGCTTTATAAAAGTTTTAGTCTGCCGTATAATATTATTTGTCAACAACCACTGAGCATGAATCTTGCTTCGTATGTATCACTGCCTTTATGTACATAATACATGCAGTGGTAACCCAATTATACTCGTATGTAAGTTTAATTGTATAATTTATATGTAAGTTAAATTGTAGGTATAAAATTCATTGTTCCTTTTGGAAGAACAATTAATCATAATAGGGATGTTTTTTCTACACTGTAATCTTATCCTTGAAATAATGTCCATTTTTTACTAAAGTGACTTATTACCTTCTTACATTAAGCTAACAATAATCTATACTAATATTATAAAGAGGTATGCAGCGGTAGCCCAGTGGTAACGCGCTCGCTTAGGAAACCAAGTGAAGCGGGTTCAAATCTCGGGTCTCGCCCCTCTGATATTTTCATGTACGAATCATTTCTAACATGATTACCACTTGCCTTACGGTGAAGGAAAACATCGTGAGGAAACCTTGCATGTCTGAGAGAACCTAGCAAGTTTTCGAAAGACATGTAAAGTCCGCCAAGCCGCACTTGGCCGCCGTGGTGGACTATGGCCTGATCCCCCTCGTATGGAAGGGAGGCTCGTGCCCAGCGGTGGGACGTAATAAAGGGCTGAATATAATTATAAAGAGGCATAGTTTGTTTGTTTGAACGCACAAATCTCAGGAACTAAGTACTAATCACCGATGTGAAAAATTCTTTTTCCATTAGCCTATTTATCGTATAGTATATAGTTTAACTATTCCATACTAATCGTTAAAACGTACCTAGAGATGAACCGAGCGACGCGATGATGAGTCGCTAGGAATAATATACATTAGGATAAATACCCTTTTTAATGGATTCGTCACATGTTTTTCCTCTAAAATAAGATGACATATACCTATTATTATTTATTGTTTTGATTTCACTATCATCTTATTAGTTATTTTAGAGGAATACCTTTACAAATGATATACCCACGTATATGTCATGTAACAAAACGCCTACTTACGCCCTTACTCGTATACTATACATAGTATAAAACAAAGTCGATGTCAGCGTCTGTCTGTCTTCTGTGTGAGAAAAGTTAACATGTTTGATAAAAAATTTTGGTAAATAAAAGCACTTACAGAATAGCAACACAGGTTAAATGTTTGCTCTATTTTGCACACATTAACGAAATTAGATGTATACGATAAATATACACAACCAGACAGAGAGACAAACAAAAATGTATACTACATTGTTATTTTAAGGTAAAACAATATTATAAAACACATCATTATTTAAAATTAAAACTCTAGTTAGTAAATATATACTGTTTGTCTGTCTGTTACTGCATCACTGAAAAACCACTGGAGGGATTTTGATGAAATTTGGTATAATGATAGCTGGTTATCCGGGTCAACATATAGGATACTTTTAACCGCGAGAAAATGTCTCATTTCTGAAAAAATACAAAAACTGCAATGTAAGAGTATACTAATATGTAAAACCTAAGACTTTGGTTTTTGGTCATCTGAACGTGGGCGGAGCCGCGAGCAATGCTAGTAAATAAATAAATAGTTAAAAATATCTTGTTATTAGGTGAAAGTGTCTTGCACATGACAATAGTAAATGAAGATCCCACAATGGTAAAGTTCCTTTTGGATGCCGGAGCCGATTATCACGAGCGATGTTTCGGTAACTTCATGTGTCCTGAAGATCAAAAAGCATCTAGGACAGACTCGTTTGAACATGAGTGGGTTAACGTACAACCGGATACGAATTATGATGGGTGAGTTTTATACTTCCTTCCCACTGTACGATTTCAGGTTGCCGATGCAAGATTGTCAAAATTGACAAAATTTTCGGTTAAAATTGACAATAGATTAAAATAGTTTAATTTAATAATTTTAAACCCTTTTAATAGTTAGAACATATAAGAAATAAGTCATTGCTCTCAATTATATTTTTTAAAATTATATTATTTAGCTAACATAGGCGAATTCTGCCAAAACTAAAAAAGTTACATCATGTCGCCCAATCGGTATCTTTATATATATAATTCTTCTGTGAGTGAGTGTATGTCACTGAACTTCTCTCAAACGACTGGACCGATTTTGATGAAATTTTTTGTGTGTGTTCAAGGGGATCTGGGAATGGTTTAGATTCACAATTTTGTCCAAAAAGTTTGAAATTTTCAAATTAAAGACGTGTAGACAGGACAACGTCTGTCGGGTCCGCTAGTACATTTATAAAGATTGACAGTTACATCGAATGCTGGAGAAGTGAGGAGTGACAATCTTGTCAGTCAGACTGTTGAATGTTAGGGGCGTGGAAAGTTTCGTCACGTTATGTAGGGATCAGCAGACAAAAATATCTTTTGATTTTGGTGTTATACTTATGTACATAGTAATTATATACACACAGCTTGATAAAAATAAAGGAAAGTAACCTTGGCGTGATATCTCTTTATATTTTCTAATCACATTTATAATATTATATAATTTATAATGTGTTATTGATATGACTAATATCTTATTACTGTACTTGATTGCAGAACACAAAAACATGAAAAATTAAAAATATGTATAATTATAATAGTTGTCAAAACTTAAAAATAAAAACTGTAAATTTTATGAGAAAAAATGAAAAGATCTTTTAGTATTCATTTATATTTAAAAATTCTTTAAAACTAAAGCGGCTTAAAGATAAAACTTTGTTGTTTTTAAAAAGGCAAAAGCTTTACTTATTACACGAAGGTGGTACGAAATTTTGTATTTTTTGCTCATTAATTTAGCTCAGGTAATGAATTTAATTTGGAAAAGCTGTTAGGTGTGTAGGGCTTTCCGTCCTTACTTTAAGATAATTCAAAAGTCTTTTTAATTTTTTATATCACTTTTTCAATAAAAATAAAGATAATATTTAGTTTAAAACGTTTATCTTGAGTTCGATTCTTATTAAGTTTATTTAACCTTGTTCAAACTTTGAGCTTTTATTCAAATGAAAAAAAGATCTGTAAGCAAAACCTAGAAAAATTATAATGTAGGTTTTATAAAAAAACTTATTTCTTGAAATCTTTCTATATAAGAATATATTTAAGTTAACAATTTTTTTTCGTATGTGTTTGTAAGTGGTGGAAGACTAGATTTTTCATTGTATCCTACATTTAGGTACGTGTATTGGGGAGAATATCCGTTAAGCTTCGCAGCTTGTTTAGGCCAAGAGGAATGTTACAGACTGATCCTAGCTCGAGGAGCTAATCCCAACAAGCAGGACACTAATGGCAATACTGTGTTACATATGTTGATTATTTATGACAAGATGGTAAGATATCTTTGTAATTAAGCATTCAGAATATATATTTTTTCTTTATTTTTATAGAGAGTTTGTTTTCACAAAGCCAACATGTCATCCTTATCATACTTTTTTAAAAATAAGCTTTAATATCATATAAATTGTGTAATGTAAATAAATGGGTTTGATTTAATTTAAAGTTTTTTAGGTTCTTATTTGTAATCTTCTGAGCAAACTTTTTCATTTGATAGCCATATTATAGGGGTGCATAAAAAAATATAGTTCGTCATCTTTGGGAGTCCGTCATGTTAGATTTAGAATGACGTCACTTACCTAACCATGCATTGTCATCTAAAGTAAGCATGTATGCAAAATTTCAGCTCAATCGGTTGCGAGATTTGAACCGAACAAACATTCATACAAACATTGCAACTTAAATAAAAACTTGTAAATTAGCTATGTTTGAAAAATCACCATGGTGACATTTAACCGCTGATACATGGATATGCTACATTTACGCTCAATCGGATGCTAATAAGCTTCACTAATTGTTACAAATACTGGAAAAAAGAGAAATGAACAAGAAACTTATATAAAAACTTGATAATAAAAAGTATTTATCTATATGTGTGTGTTGTTTGTGTGTGGCAATACATTATGATTTATGCCAGTTAACACAGTTCCAATGTTTATCAGTTGCAAAGTAATAAGTCGTGTTTTATTCACCAAATGCCCTTGTGACGTCATATATCATTCTATTATTACTATACTTTCTAAAAGCTTTCATGTAATATATATACCGTGTAGATTCTATATTTATTCTATCATTGGTACTAAATTATAGAAATGAGACAGGTGCGAATCAATTTACCCACTAATGGTATTTGCTAGTAGCGACTTATCTACACTTTTGTGCCTACCAATATTTATATGTTGTTTCTTACTGTGACTATAAAGCCAAAGTGTCTGTTAAGTTTTATCTAAATCTGTCCAGTAAATGTAGAGTTAAGTAACACAAAAAAAAAAGAAATTTCGATGTAATAGTAGATAGATCCTACATAACGGAAAATGTTAAATGTTGTTTAATAATGACAGTAAATATTTTGTTTTTTAAATTTACTCAAGTCAATGAATATTATTTTTATGTACATACAAAATAATTTCTAAAACATAGTTAATTTTTATAATATTCTAGAGCACATTCGATATGGCGTATGAAGTTGGAGCGTCATTAAACATTCGCAATGTTCAGAACTTAACACCTCTAACTCTCGCCGCTAAATTAGCTCGTGTAGAGCTCTTTTTTCATATTCTAAATATCGAAAGGGAAATATACTGGCAAATAGGAGCGACTACTTGTGCTGCTTACCCTTTAGGGCAGGTTGATACTATTGATACTGAAACCGGGTTGATAAGTAAGGACTCAGCTTTGAATTTGGTTGTGTTTGGGGTAAGTTCTGGCTATAAATGTTATGATACCGATAAATAAGTATTACAATTATAATATTTTATTAGAATACTTGTATTTGAAGGGCTGTATTAGAATACTTGGGCTACGGCAATATTATTTTCAGGGGTGTTTTGGTGCTTCCAGACACAAAAATTTTGATGACGGATATTTTTTTTCTTTTTTGTGGATATCCCAATTTATTTAACTTGCTTGTATTTCAAGCAATAAACTTAATGAAATTTGAGGATATTAGAGTAGTAATCGAATGCTGATCTTTAGGCAAGCATATAAAGTAAAGTAGTGTGGTATTTATGTTAACATTTACAGATATCAATTTTACGGTACATTTATTTTTACAGGAAAAAGATGAACATCTAGAGCTATTAGAGGGCATGTTGATAGATTTATTGAAGACTAAATGGAATACATTCGTCAAGTTTCGTTTCTATCGCCAATTCTTCTTATTCTTTTGTTATTTTCTTGTATCCCTCGTGTGTTTCACTTTACGGCCGGGACCGCCTGATCGCTCGGTGAATGCTACTGTAGTAAATATTACTATAGGATCTGTTAATAATGACACGGAATTGGTATCAGATGTAGGTGAGTTATTGTTGTGAACGCATTTTTTTTCTTTTTATTTTGTTTTATCATTTGAAACATTTGGGCAGGCACAGATTTTATCGACGAGTATATCATTTAAAAAGAAGTAACTTTATTTTAATATATGGATTTTTATTATTTTATGAGTCATTTTTGATCGCAAGATCTTAATTAAAAAATATATTTAGAGTACACAAGTTCATTTTAATCTATCCTTTAATATATTATTAACTAGTAAGTAAATACGGGAGGAAGTTACTTTATGTAATTTTCATGTTATAGAGAAGATAAAGAAGCGGCCTGACAGACCGCACGTCACAAGTTACGTTACATAAAAACTATGTCACCAGTTAAAGGTTAAATAAATTATAAATTGTTTAAAATTAAGTTCATTATTAAGTTATATTAACAACGGTAGCAATAGAGTATACATAAATAATAATTAAAGTAAACATTGTATATTTTAAACTTAATATAATTTTTTTTAATATACTTTAATAATTTACATAGACATGATTGGTTGAACGTTACAATTCAGTTACACACTTGTATATTCCGTCGCCCATTTTTCATATATATTGAGAATTTGGGACGTTATTTGGTGGGGATACTAAATGTCACTGACTTCATTTATCCCGAATAAACAATGTCTGATCTAAAATAGCTTATACCCCTTATGTAATCCTATCCCTTGATTATTTGACTTTAGTTTAATGGAGCAATAAACATATTACCTCACTCTTCGATCATTTATCAAAGTGTCTTTTTTTAATGAAATTGGCTAATTGATAAGCGTTTTATGACAGTCTTAAAACTATAAAAAAATTATATATTTTAATTTTGTTTTCAGAGAATTGTACTCTTCCACAGTCGAACACAGGGTTGGATCCAAGTGCTGTAGAAGTTTTCAATGTCACGAAATCAGTTCATTGTGGTCGTTTCAAGAGTCACCCCAAGGAAAAGGAAAAGCGTAATTTTAGATTTAGTATAATTTATTTATTCCGATAAAACTATCTTTTCGGAATTTTCCCGGATTTATTTGGAATCTCCATCATCATCATCATCATCATCCAAATAAATCCGCGAAAAAATCCGAAAAGATAATTTTATTTAAAATGTCAAATATTCGCGTAAATATAAGAAAGTATTATTTATTCTGCTCAATAAGTTTATTAAGGAAGAATATTAATTATTATTACACATCTCATTGGCGTCTAATATGTATTCCAACCGAGTATTTCACTCTATAAATTCAACTTTTTGGAATTATTTTGAACTTGTAAGATTGAACTTTCTCAAAATCCTAAGGATTTTGGTACCTACGTAAGAAAAAAAATGAAAATTTGTTTTGGAAAAAATACTCCATCATTTGTTTAATACATCGCCCTATATCTTGAATTATATGCCTTGCGAGGTGCCTCAAAAAATAGATACTCATATTTTGTCTCATAAAGGCCGTTCCCGTTGGCATTGAGCCAATCTTATAATAAGTATTTTAAGTAATTAAAAATAAAAAAAAAATAATTAAATTATACCAAGCATTTCAGAGAAAAAATAAATCAACTAAAAAAATACTTACAGCCACAAAAGCGCCAAAAGAAAATGACGTAGAAGGTTGGTGGGAGGATTTAACTGAAGAGTGTAGGTTGATGAACTTCGAAACTTGGCAAGCTAAAGTAAGTGTAGAATCCATATTTTAAACTTGTCTAGAGACTCCTAAAATTATTCTAAAATAAAATTCTTTGCTATTTATAAATGAAAGAAATAAAAAATAAATATGTAGATTTTAGTGTTAAAAATTAAAATTTCTTCTATATTGTACCTATCAGATCTCAATATCAACCAAAATAATTGTTTATTGGTTTGTAATCGATAAAATCTAAAACCACTGAACCGATTTTAATAGTACTTTTATTATTGTAACTTGCTACATTACCCAAAAGTAACATAAACTATAGAAACCTAGGAATGTGGGTAAATATTTGGGGAATTGTGTAAATTAATGGGGTATGGTAATGGTATCTACATATTTTATTAGTGTTTTTAAATAATGTTAGATATTTAATAGATTTACTCTTATTTATTGTTAGTTAGACAAAGTTAATGTACATCTATACTAATATTATAAAGAGGTAAGGTTTGTGAGATTGTGAGTTTGTGACGTTTTAGGAGGTAATCTCTGGATCTATTGAACAGATTTTGATGAAATTTGGTAAGATAGTTGGAGACCTTGGGAAGGACATAGGGTTGGGAAGCGAGCTAGTGACGAACCCGAGCAAAGCGAGGGTGAGTCGCTTGTTTATTATAAAATTTAAAACTGAAACATAGTCAACGGAAATATATACTTGTACCGTCAGTTTCAGTTGTAATTTAGTAAATAATGTCGAAATATATTATATGTCGTTGTACGTTCCAGCTACGTATAAGTGCTGAGTTACTGCTGTGGGTCGGTGCTCTAGCGTATATTGGAGCTGCTTTACGTGAGGCTAGGTTTCTAGGGATAAAAATGTTTATAGAAAACCTGAGTACTGTTCCATCAAGGTAAGTAAACTAGATAACAATATAGTACTTATATAATATGGCTGAGTAATAAATATTTACAAATAAGTTAGTATAATATTAAAAGATACTATTGCTCATATATTATTCCAGAATATTAGCAAACTCCATTCTGAATTTAACTTAAATCCGTTGAACCATTACAGTATAATAAGTAAAAAAATACACAAACGCAAGCAGTTCGTCGCCAGACATTTATATAACATACATTTTTATATGTGGTATAGATACATAAAATGTTAATATTTCTGCCCATGTTTCATTAGCATATTTTTGTCTAAAATCTTAAGTTTCTAATGTTGTTATTAAGTTAAGTTACAGGTTAATAACTACAGAGTGAGATGAACTTAAAAAATCATCCAACTCTTATCCAAAATTTAATTTCTCCAAAAGTATATTCGATAGATGGATATTGCCATCGCTACTGCTACATTACATAAATTATCTTATGATAAAAATGCATCTTATTAAAATATTACTTAAAGTTCAATATTTATAAAACTTGATCTCACTTGTCTTGGACTAACTTAACACGAAAGTTACCGCAAGGAGTTAAGAATACTTTACAAGCGCGGTTTACGTCAAAGAAAAACCAGTTTATTGCTGTTCGTTTTATAGTGATATCTAAAACGATAAAAACGATGTAATTTTCAACTTATACTTTAATAATTTATGACACATTTTACAGCAGTTATGGGGTATGAATAAAATATAAGTAAAGGAAAAAAAAAAATACAAAAATAAATAATCCCGACTGCGTAAAAAGCGAACTCGTAAAATGATGAGAACAAGTTGACGAAGAAACATAGAGTTATATTCAGACGAAAAAATTGTTTTTATGACATACAGATTGGCGCGATGAGTGTGTTGCCGTATAAATCGTCAAAATCGTAAAGCCGTTTAGTAATTACGAGGAAACATAAGGTTGTACATACATACAATAATACAGGTCAACTACATAACCCTTCTTTGAGCTTTGCCACAGTCGGGTAATGTAATATAACTTAGCAATACTTACCTATCTTATGGCGAACTTGCACTTCATAGTTTAATTACAACGTTGCGTGAAGAGTTCATAAGGACGTCATTAAAAGTGACGTTACGTAATATGGTATAGCTCCTGCAATAGGCACCACAGATATTCCTTAAAAAAGTAAATGCACTATAACAAATGACAGCAAGAGATAAGCTAGGTATTGAGTATAAATTAAAAAAATAATAACCTTATGTAATACTACTCGGTTCCATTAGAGGAACAAAGGATTGCCTATTTTCTAAGATTTTTTTGATACTTCAGCACTCCTCAGTAGGAACGTATTACAATAAATAGTAGCTTATATATTAATCTAGAGTATAGGGTATCCTGCACGCTATTAAAATGTGCTGAGTCCATGAACGAATTAGCTCGTTCATGGCTTAGTCCTTACAGCGTGGAGAAATAACAAGCACACTCATTCTCACTCACAACTCACAAATATAAGTATTTAAATAGCTAAAAACAAATTCTTTATCTAGTTAACAGTTATATCCTTAATATAATAAGCTGTTACCAAAAGCTATCTTTCCAAGAATTGAAAAAAAAAAAAATATTTTACTTAAATATAAATTGAAAGTACACGGGCGATTAAGCTTCGCTCGCCGTTTAGTCGGAGAAGATATAAAATTGCATTTTTTTTAAAAAGACACCTATATAAATAAACTTAAAAGCATAATCTTATCTATATTTAAAAACTAAATTTAAAAAAAGTATCCTATATGTTGACCCGGATAACTAGCTATCACCATATCAAAATTTCATCAAAATCCCTCCAGTAGTTTTTCTGTGATGCGGTAACAGACAGACAGACAGACAGACGAAAATTCTAAAAACTATAGATTCGGCCTCTGTATCAATAATAATGTTTATTTTAATAAGATTTTCCAAAAAATATCTAATGTACAGATTCGGCTTAGTTACAATTTTATTATATGTATAGATAAGTAATAATCCCATTGACAATGTCATTGACATACATTAACCCGATCCGCCAATTCACTTAAAATGTTCTTAGACGTTACAAGTGTTTACGGATCAGTCCCAAGACGCAATAAACACAGTGATTCATGTGGATTTATTAGATACTTGCTCTAAAGGTTAAGCCTTAGGGATGAAAATTAGTGAAAACTTTACATGTGATTTAAGCCTAGTTTGCTTGTTTATCGATAAATTAATTATCAGTGTCATTAATATTATTTGTGAGATTATAAATATAGCTATTTATTATTTTAAATAAATTTTTACACCATCATTAGGATTTAGTATCAAATCAGAAGATAATAAATAGTTTTTTTACTAACAGAATGAGTACAAAATACATCAATTTGAATAGGTTTATATACATAAATCATTTTATTTAAAAATAAACTACAAGTATGCCACAACTTAGATTTTATAATTTCATTGAGTTAAAAAAAAGCTTTTTAAATGGTAACATTTATACAATAAAAAGTAAGTAGAAATGTTTTTCTTTTATTTAGAAAGTAAAATTGTTGCAGAGTTATGTTTTTATTCTCGTGCCTACTAATGGTCGCGTTACCAACGCTACGTTTGTGGTGCGCTGATGAGGAGGAGGACCACTTGGCCGTCATTATAATGCTCACTACAGCACCTTACTTTTTATTCTTTTGTCGGTATGTATTAAATTTATAATTAACATTTTTGATGATGAATTGAAAATTAATTGATGCAAAAATTTTTATTGGCACAATTTAGTTAACAGAAATAGTTTTAATTAGGTATAATATTATGTCTATGGATGGCTATAATCATTTATCATCAGGTGGTTCATTCGTTCGTTTTAAAAAATAAATAAAATACTCATCATATATGTACAGAAAGGAAGGAAGTCATCTGAATTCTACAATTTTTAATTTTTCGTTTGTTATTTGCGTGTTGGATACTTTAGTCAACTTAGTTTTTCTATTTTTGATGCTCATGAAATTAAAACACTACTTTTAAAAGGTACAACATGTATTACTCGCGGAAATTGAGTTAGCACTTTAGCAAAATAAGTGCTTATTGTCTTTTACCCACCTCCAAATTATTTAATAAAAACATAAATTATAATATGTGACGATATTTTTAAAATGAAAATATATTTTAATTTAGGAAATTTCGTTTGAGCTAAAGTATAATTAATTAAAGTGTTGCTATATTATAATTATCAAAGAGATGTTCTGTGAATTTTTAATTTGAAATAAAGAACTATACCATGAGTTGGTGTTGTGAAAGGATATTTAGTTTTTCCTCTCATGTTATTAAAAATAAAATGAACCATTTTTTTTAATAATTCGGTTTTGTGTTCAGTATAAATTTTTGATTTTCTTCAAACAATTGATCTTCATAGGCACACTATCGATCGATTTTATGTTTTCAAAAAATAATACAAAAAAACGTGTGTTTGTCTTATGTACGCACGCACGTAAGAAGTTATACTTTTTTGCCGTAACAGAACAAAAATAGCTAAAGATTTCATCCCGTATGTTACAACTCTCTGTTTGTAAAAGGAATGATAAATTAATAAAATAAATAAGGCATATTAGACATATTGCAATTATATATTTATAGAATATCATTTAAGGAAAGAATATCTAATCTAATATGTAAAATTCTCGTATCACAGCGTTTGTAACAAAGCTCCTCCGAAACGGCTTGGCCGATTGTGTGTATATTCAGTAGGTCTAAGGATAGGACGTTAACTATTTTTCATACCCCTAAATGATAAGGGTGGTTTACCCCAGAATTATTTTTTATTTTTTGAAGAAAATTGATTGGGTATTAAAAATACATACAAACCTAAATTTTCTAGTAATTACGTCTTTATCAGACAATAACAACGGTTACCATGGCAACAAACAGTTATCAGCTAACTTCATCATGTCGCTTTTTGGATTTTTTACATTCATATAACTTCAATAATATAAAATTATTACATTTCATTTTTTTAACAGAGGATTTAAGACAGTCGGACCTTTCGTCGTGATGATTTACAGAATGGTGATGGGTGATCTTCTACGATTTGTTTGTATTTATCTTGTATTTGTTATGGGATTTTCTCAAGGTATAATATTATATTTATATTTTTTTTTCATTTTGTAGCAAATATATAAATACTCATTTTTTTTATCCTTTAATTTATAAGGCTATTCCTGTATTTAAAGCCTAATAAAAATGAGTTTTTGTTAACATTTTTAGCATTCTCAATTTTACATAATATGGTCAATATTTACCTTCGTAACTCTGAATAATATGTTATATACATAGATGGTCGAAAACCTTCGACCTTCCACGGATGATAAGTATTTGATCCTTATCGTCCTTGCGTCTCAAGAGACCCGGGGTGTCCTTCATAATTGACTTTATTGATAGCATCTTTAGACCGCTCTACATATTCCGTGAGACTTCATGCCGAATATTTCGGTCATTTTCAGGATTTCGTACCCGAAGGGTTCCAACGAAATCATATTACTAAGCCTCCGCTGTCCGTTTGTCCATTCGTCCGTCTATCAAAAGGCTGTATATCATAAACTGTAATAGGTAGAGAGTTCAAATTTTCACTGTGTGTGTATTTCTATTGCCGCTAAAATAACAAATATTAAAAAACCTAGATGGCGAATTTCTAAAAGGCTGCCATGTAAATTAAAAAAATAATCGATTATGGTACGGAACTCTTCGCGTACGAGGCCGATTCGCATTTGACCCATTTTTATTTAGCCCATTAATCTAAGCTAACTCATGAAATAAGAAGACTCTCTCCTCGACAAGCTCTGGTTTTGAGCATTTGGTGAGTTTGGGCGATTGTGTAGTGCTGCTATTATAGAGTTCTTGTTTTTAGAATAAAGTGTAATCTTTATCAGTCCCAATAATGCAATTAAAGTCCTTTCTAAATATGTTGTTAAGATATAATCTATACATATAATAAAAATGTAATTAAGTTGAATCTGTACATTAAATATTTTTTGGAAAATCTTATTGAAATAGACATTATTATCGATACAGAGGCCGAATCTATAGATTTTAGAATTTTTGTCTGTCTGTCTGTTACCGCATCACAGAAAAAACACTGGAGGGATTTTGATGAAATTTGGTATGGTGATAGCTGGTTATCCGGGTCAACATATAGGATACTTTTTACGGCGGGAAAATATCTCATTTCTGAAAAAAAAATACAAAAACTGCAATGTAAGAGTATACTAATATGTAAAACCCAAGAATTTGGTTTTTGGTCATCTGAACGCGGGCGGAGCCGCGGGTAATGTTAGTATAGAATAAACTATCATATTTATAGTAGTATGGATTTATTTAAATAATTGCTTTACTTATCATAATATCTATTGAATTATTATCATGTTGTTTATATATTTTAGCATATTACGTAATATTCCTATCATTTGACAATCCCAATACGCCCGAGGGTGTTGACGACTCTATATCAAATCCCATGCCTTCCCCCATGGAGAGTATCATGGCTATGTTTCTTATGTCAATGACTTCTTTCTCTGATTACTTTGGTGCGTTTGAACGGACTGACCATGAAATAGCGGCTAAGGTAATTATTTTATATAAATTATTCATGCTAATCTTACTTCTTACTAATATTATTAATGTGAAAGTTTAGATGTTTGGATGGATGTTTGTTACTCAATCACGCCAGAACGGCTGAGCGGATCTGGATGAAATTTGGCACAGAGATCGATTATAGTCTGGAATAGCACATAAGCTACTAACTAAACAATAAATTATAAAATCATATAAAGAAATTGTGCTTACCACTATCTAGAAATTGTTAGCCATTAGGTCTAAAATAAGAAAAAAAAAAAACTAAATGCCTCGGGTCACGAGTTCAAATCCTGGTTCAAAAATATGTGAGATAGACCGAAAAGTTGGGAGCATTTAAATATTATAGTAAAATATATACTATTTTTGCGCAAAATAACATTTTATTTATAAAGGTGGTTAATTTACGGGCATAAGTTTTTGTATGTATCGACTCTGCTGAAATATATTTAGTTTTAGTTATTTACACACATGGGGTTCACAATAGCTTTTTATACATTGTTATGACAAGTGGTCTTGTGCCAATCGAATCATACTTATAATGTTTCCTTTTTATATCGATCTATTTTAATGTAGCAACATTATTTTCTTTTTTCTTACATTATATCAAAAAAATAAATAAATAATAAAATAAGAAAAATCTAAGTTACCCATAATAAATCACTTCACTTATTTTCTACAGAGTTTTAACCCTAAACATTCCATAAAAATCTCTGGACCATATTTGTTTTGATACCATTTTTTGAAAGCCAATATAAAGTTATAGGAGATGGAATGAGGTTTTATTAAAATGTATGGTTATATTATGTATTATGTAATAAAATATATAAAATTTGCACTTCCAGCTGTTATTCGTAATTTACATGATAATAGTGGCAATATTGCTAGTGAACATGTTAATCGCTATGATGGGTAATACGTACCAGAAAATCGCAGAGACAAGAAATGAATGGCAGAGGCAATGGGCCAGGATAGTACTGGTGGTAGAGCGTGGAGTGCCTCCAGCGCAAAGATTGAAACAATTACTGGCTTATAGCCAACCGATGGCCAGTGGGAAAAGAGCTCTGGTTCTTAGAATTAATCAGAAGGTAGGTTAAGAATGTAGGGGACAGGACTATTTGGTCAATAGTTACTCGTAGTCAGACTATTTGACGATCGATTTGAAAGTAGTAAAAAAACTTCAAATATAGCAATCATTGTCATATTGTGTGATGTCTTCCTTTAGATAATTACTCTATCTTTTGTGTTACCATATATTTCAGGTTTGATTCCTGCTCATGGCACATTTATACACTTAATTTTAGAGGTTATATACGACATTTTATCAATATATAAAATATGTGTAGCGTAGATTGTTATTTTTATAGATTTTTTTATTTTAGTTAGATATAGTTCCGAAAAAAATTAAAAATTTACCCTAGACAAGCTTTCTATATATTTCTTACGACATGTGTCCATCCATATTCTTTCTACTTGAGTCCATAATTTTATTTGTGTAGTTAACTTTAGTTTTAATAATTCAGTTAACTGTTCCTTTTATAATTAAATCATTAATTATAGTAAAATAAAAATATAAAAAAAGTGACTTGTGTAAATATGTGATTCAAATCTATTCATAGGATGAAGATAAAGAAGAAATGAAGGAAATCTTAGAAATGAAGCGGACACACGAGCGCATTGTAGCAAAACGGATGCAACGGGACGCGGAAATGAAAGGAGGGAAACTACCGCCCCCTCCAGTGCGAGATTACCCCATCACAAAGAACGCTGCTGTCGCTAAAAAACAAAATGTCATTATTTGAAGAGATTTTACAAATACTAGAGTCCGCCGAGTGGTCGAACTTCGACCATGATTATTTATATATTTTTTATTTTTAAAACCAAAGCTCGTTAATAGCTACTCAACTGTACATAATTCTCAATTTTACTTTAACAATAAACGAAAGAGTACATATATGTATATGCGTGTGTGTGTCAAATATATGGTAGTGTGTGTTTTTTTATTGATTTAATGTATTTTTTTAGCCATAATTTAAAAAAAAAATAGCATTCTGCACTCCTTCTCTATATAGACTATAAGTGTGGGAAATTTCATACTCCTCCGTCCGCGCAATTTTCGTAAAAAAGGGGTACAAAGTTTTTGTGTCACGTATTAATACTCGTATATAGATTATGAGTTTCTACGCGACATTCACACGTAAAATCCATTAGTTCGAAAATTTAATAATTAAGGATTGTTTTTTTTTAACCACTATATTGGTATTATCTAAGTAAATTATAGTATAATTAGATTTAAAAAGTGAAGTAATAAAATGTTTTCATTCCTAAAGTTATGATTTTTAATTATGTATATAGATTATAGATATACTGTTTGTAATGTCAAAATAACAGCTTTTTACTAAATATATATATGAAAGTCACTTAGTACTAATTATAAAATAATTTTTAAAATTTTGTTTGTCTGTCTGTCTGTCTATTTGTCTCTATTCCGGCTAATCTTCAAAACGGATGGACCGATTTTGACGGGACTTTCGCTGGCAGATAACTGATGTTCTAAGGAGTAACTTAGAGTACTTTTATTTTAGAAAAAGAATTAGGGTTCCGCGCTAAAAAAAAATAAAACCCATGAAATTGTGATAAAATCATCCTATAAATAGTTTTTATTTTATGATCGCAAGGGCAATAAGAGGTCATACCTATTAACTTTCTCAAACTTTTAAACATAAAAAGTTTTCTTAGTTCCAGAACTCGTCAAAACAAAAAAAAAGATGTCCACTTGAAAGTTACTACAGACTATTGGTCTTTTCCTAAATAACTTATTACTTGTGACTCCATCATTAAAATAGCTCGATGGTAATACATTATTATAAGTAAAAATCGACTTCATCTATACCTATAATAAAATTCTAACTGAGTCGAATCTGTACATTATATTTTTTGGAAAATCTTATCGAAGTAGTCATTATTATCGATACAGAGTCCGAATCTATAGTTTTTAGAATTTTTGTCTGTCTGTCTGTCTGTCTGTCTGTCCGTCTGTCTGTCTGTTACCGCATCACGGAAAAACCACTGGACTGATTTTGATGAAATTTGGTATGGTGATAGCTGGTTATCCGGATCAACATAAAAGAATACATAATAACAATAAAGGAATAAACTAATAAACCTAACCAAAAATAATTATTATAAAAAAGAAATAGATAAGTATAAAAATGACCTCAGAAAACTATGGCAAATTTTAAATGCTATGACGGGTAGAATAAAAAAATTATAAAAACTCCACATCAGTAAAAGACATTGCTAATAATTTTGCGAAATCATTTTATAATAGTGTTGAATATATTACGCATACATGCACAGCATCACTTTTAGATAAAAATACTTATAAGAATTCCGTCGATGTGTCTTGTAGATATAACAAGGCTAACACTTCTAATATCTCCAAAATAATCAGGTCACTTAATAACAATAAATCTCCAGGCATCGATAATATACGTACAATTGATGTTAAGATGCTAAGCGACGTAATAGAAATGAGTACGGGAATTATCGACCAATTACGATACTACCCGTACTCGACAAAATAGTGGAAAAATATCTCTGCCAACAAATAAATTTTTTCTATAAGCAACATAACATTTTGTCACATAAGCAATTTGGTTTTCAGCCCAAAAAAAGTACATCACAGTTATTATCAGCATTTTCGAGCTCTGTTAACAAACACCTAAATAATAAAAATCATGTCCTTGTCGTATTTATTGACTATAGCAAGGCATTTGATACACTCCAACACGATACCTTAATTGAAAAGCTAGGCGATAACGGTGTGAGAGGTCCTATACTAAACTGGTGTCAAAACTATCTGACTGACAGATCTTTTAGTGTAAAAATTGACAATATATTAAGCAATAAAATTCATACTAACAAAGGCACGGCACAAGGATCAGTTTTGGGACCTTTACACTATATTACTTACGTGAACGATCTCGAAAATGTTATACAAAACTGTGAAATGTATCAGTATGCTGATGATACTTGTCTTGTGTCATCAAGCCGTAATATAGAAGAAGCACTCAGACTTCTCCAGGCAGATTTTGACGCGCTGGCAAAATGGTCACATGATGTTGGTCTTATCATTAATATCTCAAAGACTAAGTTTATGTACATAAGCTCAAGTCACAATAGACACAATGGTAGAATCCAGCTAACTGCTCACAATCACGATTGCCTACACAACCACATAAACCATGGTTGCCAATGCCCAACCGTAGAAATGGTACAAAGTCAGCGATATCTCGGTCTAATCATTGACGATCGTTTTAAATGGACAGTTCATATAAACAGTGTTTGTGACAAACTAAGAGCCTTGTTATCAAAATTTAGTTTAATAGGTAATAAAATTTCTTTTCCAATATTGCTCATGATGTATAGAACATTAGGTGAGTCAATAATTTCGTACGGACTAAGCAGTTACGGTCTTACATATAAAACTCATATTGATCAAATATACAACTTACAGTTAAGACTCATAAAAACAATTGTACCTAAAAAAATTATACATTCGTACAAAGATAACGATCACGGGTTATTCAAACTACAACAAATCAAAAACAATGGAAAACATTTTCTAAGAAGCAATATAAATAATAAATTAGAAATTCCTAAATATACAAATAATAAAAAGTCCTGTATAGACAGTTGTATTACAAACCAGTTTGTTGCGCTGTTATTTTTTATAAAAAAAAAAAAACTTGTATGTTTAAAAATAAATAAAAAAAAAAAAAAAAAAAAAAACATATAAGATACTTTTTACCGCGGGAAAATATCTCATTTCTGAGAAAAAATACAAAAACTGCAATGTAAGAGTATACTAATATGTAAAATCTAAGAATTTGGTTTTTGGTCATCTGAACACGGGCGGAGCCGCGGGCAATGCTAGTTTCAAATATAACCTTACCTGTTAACCTAATAAAACTATAAAAAAATTTAATCCTTTTATACATTCTATTTTAAGATCAAACTAATTATCCAATCTGAAGAGCAATTAATACTGAAAGCTTGTGAGGTGCTAAAAGGTACTTCACCTTTTTGGTTAATGTACATAAACATCTTTGGTCTCTATTTCAGTAACATATTGCGCAACAACAATTTAATTACTTTAATCGACGAAGTCTTGTGAAAAGTTTAATTATAATTTAAACGAATTTGAATACCCTTAAATGAAAATTAAACGAATACAAAAGTTACACAGAAAATTGTGCACAAAGTGTCTCTTTACTGACATATATAATATGTACAGTTCAAGCACAAAACCCTCCTTTGGGCTTCGGCGCAGTCAGGTAAAAAAGTAAATTTTACTACTTTATGAACATTTATAGAAACATATCAATTTATAATAAACACAATAGTGCTACGTGAAATATGCGTTGTAAGTATTTTAAAACAATTTCGTCAAAGAAATTAAGGGCCCAGAAGTTTCTGCTCTTTGTCTGCATTGCAAGTTGAAGTCCAGTTCCATGATAAGCTACGAGGCTTGTGTTATGGATACCAGATAGTTGATACACTACATATATATAGCGTTATATACATACATATTATAAATATAAACACCAATGACTGAAGTACAAACATTCATGCTCATCACATAAATAAGTGCCCTCAGCGGGACTCGAACCCGCGACCGCTGACACAGAAAGTAGGGTCACTACAAAGTGAGCCAAATGTGTCGTCAATATAGAAACTACTTGTTAAAAATGTATGTAAAAATTAATTTAATTAATTATAATCTTACTAATCGAATATATATAGATAATCACGAAAATGACGGTCAAAATTATAATTTATATACTATAGTAACATCTTGCCTAATAAAGTTACAGTTTGCATTAATTTAATCAATCGTTTGAAAATTTGAATATGCATATAATGTCGTAATATAATTATTATTTCAAGATTAGGTTTAGGGAAAAGTGTTTTGAATAAATAAATGACGAATTATCTATATTTTTTCTAAAACATTTATTACCTTACCTATTAAAAGTTATTGCTTGTTTATAAAAGCTGATGATCCATGAGCAATAAGTTTGTTAGGCATACATAATACTAGCAGAACCCGCGGCTTCGCGCTAAAACTACAAAAAAAAAAACTCTAAAAGGTAGGTTACATACAAACTTTCATCTCCTATTTTAACTCCTTATGGGATAAATTTCGAAAAATGCTGAAACACTTATTTATTTAATAGTATTGAAGAACATTAATACCAACCTTCAAGTAATTCTGATCATAAATATTTTTTGGAGTTTTATGATAACGTGTTTTCCCGTGGGTGGGGGGAATTAGATAATCTCCCGCGGTAAAAAGTAGCCTATGTCACTCTCCAGCCCTCCAACTATCTCACACAAAAAATCTCGCCAATCCGTCACTCCGTTTTGACGTGAAAGAAAGACAAACAAACAAACAAACACACTTTTACGCTTATAATATTAGTATGGATATATCGAATTAAATAAAGAAATAACACTCTCTCAGTTCATCGCGCAAGGAATCGTCTAACTCTAGAAGATACAAAATAAATCCTTGCATGACATTGATTTATATTTATTACTAAATTTTGTCAAGAGAAGTTTTAAAATAGTAAATAAAATAATAAGAATGGATTATTATCTAACAATTGATATTACGACATTTTTAAGTTAGGAGTATTCAAAGGTGCAAATTATGACCGTGTGTCGCTCAAAATTTCACTGTTACCTCATTATTTGCAACCTTTGACTCGCTAAGCCGCACCTCTAGCTGTTCTAGTACGATTTTAATCTTTATTTCTTTAGCATTAAGAGTTAGGTTCAAAATTAATTTTTAAATACATAAATGTGCCTATATAAAAAAAATGTCTTTGTGCTAAATTTGTCTATCAGCTTTCATTGAACGTTTTAGTTCTATTAAGAAATATTAAGATTGATCAATGGATTTGTGTACAGCAGCAAGTGTGAAGGTCACAATGAAGTGTGTTCACATATTAGTGTCAATTAGTTTTAGGAGGTATACTAGTTTATTTGCTTTTCATTTCTATTTTACAATTAACGAATATTAATAGTTTTCACTCGGCTGGATTTTTATATTGTGTTAAAGTAGCTAGATTTTGAGATACTGCATGTATATGATATTGGGGAGTTATGTCAGTTACGATGTACAAGAAAGTATGTACATACCAGTATGTATTATGACGACAGGTTGTTAATTACTTATGTATCTACATATAACATGTTTGAAGAACCTCTAATTCCTTAAATTGAATATTAAAGATGTTTTTTTTTGGAGAAGTGAATAATAAAGGAAAAATCGGAAAAATGTCTGTTAATGTGCACGTAATTCTACCAAAGTCCGCAATAAATTTGATATGATTTTACTAATATTTAGAGAATTTTTCCAGCAAAGTTTACGTGTTATATATAATTACTTACATATTATATTTCTAGAAATAAGTAAAGAAAATTCGATGTATTGTAATATAATAAAGTTAAGCTTGAGTGAAGCCAGGGCGAGTTGGTAGTTTAATATATTAATATCTTAATTTACAGTTTAAAACCGAAAATTTGTTATAAATTTTATAAAGTTTGTATCATTTGCAAAATTAATTTCAAAAGCTTTAAGCATTTTTAAACTTTAAAAGGGACAATGGTCAAGTGGTCAAAAGATAGCTTGGATTACTTTCAGTTATATTTTTATAGGAACGCTGAAAAAGTAATTATATAAAGAAAGGAGAATATTTATTTGACATAACAATGTACATACTTTGAGCAAATTAGAAAGTTGCGCTGGCTCCAAAAAATACTTCTTTGCATTCGTTTTTCATTTTCTTTGTGCTTTGTCTTAACCATTTGTTTATTACAAAATAGTAGGTACTTCCGCTTTAGCGTAAAGCACAATGGAAATATATAAAACTTAGTTCAAAATATTTGTTTAATCAAATATTTTAAATACCTATTATTAACAAAAATCAGCAGACGACATCATCACAACACATAACTTAATAAAAAAAAAAGAAAAATATTGTGTAATAAGAAAGTAAATAGCAATACTGTAAAATAAAAGCGATAAAAACATCTAAGTGTATAACAATACATTACGTTTAAAATTATTATGTCGTCTTCAAAAACTGGTAGGTGTCATATCTAACTAGGTTTGTGCAACACGATCGGTTATGGTGTAGAGGTGGAGAGTATAAAGCTGAGATGAGTCTGTTTACATCGCACACTGATTTAAGAAATCAAACATGAGGAACGCGGTAAGTAACGGTGACCCAAAAGTGAAAATTAACATCTAGTGTCAATAGTGAACAACTTTCTGCCAATACAAATAATATATTCATTTGCTGTTTGTGAACAATAGTCAGTTTTTAACCAACTTAGAAATAGAGATTTTGTGTTTAGCCGGTATTTTTAATTATTAGTATTTATTAAATGTTTTAATTTAAAAAAAATACATGGAACATTTAGATAATACAACAGTGTAGTGATGATGAGGTAGGTATAACTCTTTTTATAATACATTTTTTTATTTTCAGGTGGTACTTGTTTCGATGTTGGTGGCCGTAGCGGCCGAGGCACCCTACAATTTACCACGGCCTGCTCCTAACGCACCCTTCATAAGTTACCAACGACCTCCACCCGCACCTCTACAGCAACCAGGTCCTCAGTTCATTCAACAGAGTTTTTCACAAAGCCAGTATAATACAAATGGTTACAGCTACCCAGCTCCTGCTCCACAACCTATTATTGCATCACAACCTCAACAAGTGTATCAACCAATAGCCAGACCAGCTCCACAACCATTACCCATAATATCCCAACCTAGCCAGTCGTACGGAGTCCCACAATTCCAATCAATTAGGCCTCTTCAAGCCTTAATTTCCCAACCTCAACCTCAACCGGTGTTCCAACAAGCTATTGCTCCTCAACCACAATTCATTGCTCCCCAACCACAACAAATCAATTTCCAACCACAACCAATCGCTCCTCAACCTTTACCAATTTACCAGCCCCAACCGATTTCCCCACCCAGTACCTCCTACGGAGTACCTCAATTTGCCCAAACACTTCCTGCTATAGTTTCCCAATCTCAGTACCAAATCCAAGAACAATCACAGCCTGCTCCTATCCAATATCAAAACGGACAAGTATCATCGGGCTACTCATACCAGCAATCTGCGCCAGCACTAATCCAAAACTCTGGCTTGTCAAGCTATCAAGCAGATTCCAATCAATATAATAATATACAACAAGCTCAGGTTCGCGGAGACGCCTTAGATGACATAGTAGTATCTCGTGTACAAGATATCATAAGGGACAACGAACATTCAACGGCTAAGGAGGCTGGCTATTTATCACTAGTGTCAGGAGTTTCTTTAGAAAACGCGAGACCTAGTGTGGAGGTTTTATCATTTGTACACAACTCGCCGCTTAACTCTGGTAGATGCCAAAATTCGGGTAGATGTCAAAGCCAGCAATTGTCATCAATTTCACAAAGTTCATCATCATCTCCTTTATCATCATCATCATTACTGTCAGTGTCAAGTCCGTCATCTGAATATGGTGTGCCATCTTCAAGCAACGCTCAGTCCAACATTCAATCAACTGGGTCATTAAGTTCTAGTAGTTTTGGATTTCTACCTCAAAGCAAACCTGCATCCGGTTATGGTGTACCTAATTAAATAAATTGTGCCAAATCAATTATAAATACAACCTTTAATGTAAATAAATTTTTTTATAGTTTTATATATAAAACTTTTTTTATTTTTCTCTTTAAATATTGTACAATAATAATTTATTATTAAAATTAAGAGATTACATAGTGAAATGTATTTATGTTTGAGTTCTTAAAAAGTAATTTTCTTTCATTTTATCTGGACATATTAATTTCATAAAAATTGGATATCCGATTTTTTCTCCCTGAAAAATTGCAATTTGCTGTTACAATATTATAAATATTATATTTAATTATAGAAGCAATTATAAAACGTACTAAGTTAATTGAATGATCCGAAGTTTGGACACTTTCATTTAGAATTGTGGAATGTAACACATTTCTACTCTCCATGCTATAATCTTTTTTCTCAACTTGCCTCTGTCGAAAGGGAAAATATTAGAAAAATATCTTTTATTGCAGATTATTATATTAAAACATATTTAAATAACGAGTATATACATTATACACCATTTTGACATCCATCTATACATAAATTTTCATGATATGATGCGAGCAAAGTCGTAGCCATATATTGACATAGTTACATAGTAAACTTTATAATTTCGTAATTAAGCAAATCAGATACCTTTCGCAAGGCCGTCGGCTCGACATCGTTACATAGGCAAATATTAGATTTACTCGTTTTCTTTTCAAATTGACTCGACGCATCTGCTCTATTGGACATTACATAGGAACATTGACACGTGATATCCTTAATGTTGCTTTTTTTATATTTCATAGCAGAATCCCTCTTTGATGTTATGATTGCAGATTTCTTCTTGACTTCAATGTCATTCTAAAAAAAAAAACAATTATTACACACAGTATGCATTATGTAACAAGCTTTTCTTTTAAATACACCAATAGCAATAGGCCACCGAATAGTTAGCGATAATTACTTTTTTGAGTGTAATGTTCATGCATAATGGTTGTACCAACATTATACAATACAACTGAAAGCATTTGCGTGCATCTCTGATGCGTGGTAAGTGCGTTAAAAGTTAAATGTACCTATTATAAAAAAGCTTATGTATTTAGTTACATTATATTCCAGAACTAGCATTTCTCGCGGCTCCGCCCGCGTTCAGATGACCAAAAACCAAATTCTTAGGTTTTACATATTAGTATACTCTTACATTGCACTTTTGTATTTTTTCTCAGAAATGGGTTATTTTTCCGTGGTTAAAAGTATCCTATATGTTGACCCGGATGACCAGCTATCACCATACCAAATTTCATCAAAATCCCTCCAGTGGTTTTTCTGCGATGCGGTAACAGACAGACAGACAAAAATTCTAAAAACTATAGATTCGGCCTCTGTATCGATAATAATGTATATTTCAATAAGATTTTCCAAAAAATATTTAATGTACAGATTCTGCTTAGTTACAATTTTATTATATGTATTTATTTTATTCGAGTATAAGTACGAAACACACTCACTAACTTTCAATATACCTATAAAATTTAAATGTAAAGAATATTTTCTGGTATAAAATCGATTTTTGTAAAGTTTTATCATATACACTTCGATTAATTTGAATCAACTTTGCTTTGTAGAAAGTCACTGGTAAATCATATTTGAATATTATTAAATTTTTGTTATATTTCATATTTCCAATAAATACCTTCACATCTTGAACGATATCAAACGGAATCACATATATTTCTCTTTCTTTGAGAATACTTGTTAAGCTTTGAGATTTAGGTTTCAATTTTTTCTCGACAACATTCGTGTTGGATTGAGTCGTGCTATTAATTTGATTACGTGACTGAGCTTTACTTCTAAAAAAATATAAATTGTATGGAAAAATTTTTTTACATTATTAGATTATTAGACAAGAGAATAATAATAATAATAAAACTTAATAATATTTATAGTTGTACATACTCTTGGCAACATTCTGATGCAGGACGAATAAGTTGTTTAGGTTTTAAAATAACTTCGATGCTATGACTCGATCTGATAACATAAAAATATTAATTGAAAATTTGGGTTACATATTATATATACTAGACTAAAATAAGATTAATGAAAAATAAAACCTTAACATAACATCACCCATATTTTTTACAGGCATCGGTTGTTTTTTCCAGGGACTAAAAAAAGATATTCAATTTAAAAAAAAATATGGATACAGCAATGTTTAGTCAAATATAAATATTTATACCTCAGTCTTGATTGCTTCTTGGATTTTATTTCTTTCTTTTCAACTCTGAAAGATAAAATAGCTCTTGGATAAAGATGCAATTCTGTAACTTAAACTGTATAAAAGATATTGAAACAAAATTTCAATAAAACGTAGCTGTAAATTCTTATTAGTTTTAACAAATAAATAAGACCTTACTGAGTGTTAAACGTACTTATTTGAAGAGGCGACTATTTCAATCGCAGAGGTTTCATTATAATTATATTGAGTGTGGCTGTTCTGTAAGTAATCATTGTATTTTTCGTCCAGCCAAGTTGCAAAATCTTTTACGTCTACTTTATCGGTTCTACTGTTGGGAAAATGTTCCTAAAAGAATAAAATTTATTTAGCTGAGTCGATGACTTAGGTATTCTGTAACGTTAATTTTTGTTAAAGATTTACAATGTGTAATAATTATCTTACTGATAGTTATCAATAAACTATTCTTTTAATATGGATATTATTAACACACAGCTCCGTCTAGTTCCATGGTAAGGCTACGAGACTTGTGTCATGGATACCATATAGTTGATACACTACATCTTTATAGATATAATTCTTCTGTACGTGTGTTTGTTAACCTGCACCTCCTAAACGGCAGGGACGATTTTGATGATATTTTTTGTGTATGTTCGAGTAGGTCCCTGCAAGGTTTGAATTCACAAATGGATCTGATAGGTGGCGCTGCAGTCGGTATCACTAAATTTTCAAAAAAAAACATTTTCCGAGCAATAAATAAATTTAAATTGTCGATTAAATAAAATAAAAATCGATGTATGTATGTTTCCTATGGACTCCAAAACAGCTGGAGCGATTTTGATGAAATTTTCAGGTAACCTTCAGATTAGCCCAGCGGGTGATCCTGTGAATTTTGGACGCAGTGATAGCGATCGGAAGTTTGGACGGGGGCAAAACCGCGGGTACTGCTATGAACTGCTATGAAGTATATGTATATAACTTTAAATACGTACATTCATATTATAAATATATACCCATGACTTGAGTACAAAATGAATAACCCCCGCGGTACTCGTTCGTACCCACGACAGTTGGCACAGCAAGTAGGGATACTACAAACTGAGCCAAACGTGTCGTCAATTAATTACACATATGTACGTACATGTTCTCATAATTGTCTTTATGTTAATAAAAGACTGCATCGGTGGTCTAGTGACTAGAATGTATCTGCGGCTGCAAATCATATTATCCTGGATACCGATTCGGGCTAAACTAGATTATTAAATACTCAGTAGCCCGGAGTTGGGAATTTGGTGGAGTATCGTCCTTAGGCGAAAAGGCTGTTGGTCGTGCGCCGGTTTATCCTGTCACCCGTAATGTCGAATTAAATTAAAATTGAAAGTGCAATTTAATATTCTCTGCTCAGTAAGTCCAAATCTTATTGTCAATGAGATTTGCTGCCGTAACCGTTACGTTTTTTTAGTTTCTTGTTAGTTGTTTGTCTTGTGTTTTTTTTTGTGACGTATCAACGTAGAGCTAAAACGCCGGGGACGAAATTTTACTTTTGTATGTATTGGAAAAGTGACTAAATAATGGTATAGTATAGTAGTAAAGTATATTAGCAATATAAAAGCCATAAGATAAAGTTATTATTGAAATGTGTGCTACCTGCGTATACCATCTAAAGGCCTTAACAAAGCAATTAGGCGTATTTTTCTTCTTTTCTTTGCTCCTTCTATGGCGTTTTTGTTGCTGTAGAGATATTGACTCTTAATTATGATTCTTAATTAAAAAAATAAATTATAAACATATAAAATACATTAAGGTACTAAATAATATAAAATTATATACTAGCAAGTAACTATTTATAAAGAAAAATGTTTCAGAAGTTTTTGAAGTAAGAGTTACATCATGTCAGATCATGTTTCGTGACATTGGCGAAGTAATTTATGCTCAACTGGCATGCTTTGAAGCCATTAACAACAGAATTGAATTGAACATCTTCTTTATCTACATTTTTTATTACTAATAATGAGACTGAGATAATTTATAGCTGTCAAATATTTTTCAAGATTTATTTAAATGGAATGATGATATTTAGTAGCTGCGAACTGATTTGAAATTTAGGCATAACAAAGGTATAACATATAACAAGAAACAATAACAAATATATTTAAATCTATTCAAATTAGAATATTTTTTTTATTTTTAAATGAAGAGGAATTGTACTTACTACTTCAGAATAATATATCAGTGGCTGGCCCAGTGTTGGATACCATGGATACGCCTCATTTACTCTAAAACTGTTGTAGAATATTTCTTGTTCATTTTCAATCGAAGATAATGATGACATCACTACACAATAAATTTAAATTTACAAATATCCTAATAGTACAAAATTATATGACAAAATTGTCAGTATAAGATAATATTTTTTATCTGTTCCAATATGATTGTCATAGACATTGCAGAATATTAAAAATTATAAGCAGGACCAAGCTCCTTTGTCTACAAAAAACATAGACTATTTATTTAAGAGTAAAGTTAAGGTTTTCCTTAACGAGACATAATAATAGAGATAAGTAATTATTTTCCTTACAGCAAATTCGCTTTGTACCCTTATAGAGAGTGGTCAATTTTGAGAGGATTAGGCAATATTTATTGAGGGATAAACGGAATCTTTTGCCTACAAAGGTTATCGAAGCTCCAAGAATAAAAGTAAGATTGAGTTGAATTTTGTTAAAAAAAAATATTCAGTACAATTTTACACATACTTTTATATGTGGTAATGATTATTGTTGGGAATCAACTGTTATCTGCGTCTCGAAATAATCTAATAATATTTTTATTCAAGAACTAATCCATAGCTTTATAGATTTATGCTTTTGATTTATATTTCGTCGATTAAAATGGTACTATATTTTACCTTGACGTTATTGCTATTTAGTCTACTTGTATGCGAAGCATACAAAAATAATTTATTTACCATTACTAAATCGGAAGACGGCAGTAATCAGGGTATGATATTCATCTTTATATATAGTATATGTATTTATCTTTTACAAACAATCAGCGCTATATTTGCGATTTTTTTAATAAGTTATTCCAGGTCATAAATTTTATCAAAATCTGTCCAGCCGTTTTGACTTTAAGGTGTAACTATTAAGAATCTTTCGTATTTATATAATATTTATATAATAATATTGTGTGATTCGTTGTTTGTTAGTATAAAAATTTGGTATAAAAACTTAATAACTATTTGCTTTTCAACCGACTTCAAAAAGGAGGAGGTTCTCAATTCGACTGTATGTTTTTTTTTTTTAATGTTTGTTACCTCAGAACTCCGTCATTTATTGACCGATTTGGACAATTTTTGTTTTGTTTGAAAGGGTATACTTCCAGATTGGTCCCATTTAAATTTCAAAAAAAAATACCACCCCTAAGGGTGGAAAAACAACTAATGATGAATTTAACCTACTTCTAATTGTCATATTGACTTGAAACTTTGCAAGTATTTCTATTTCCGTTGATAGTACAGTGGTTCGGTGTTGTTGACCTGATCTGATGGCAAGGCCAGAAGGTGAGGTGGAACTCTTCAACGGCTAATAGTAGATACTTTGAGTTTGGGCTTATTTTGTTTGATTTGACAAGCCTAACACGTTAGAATCCTTACTTTGCTACTACAGTCTACACTAAAAAGGGAAAAATAAAAACTTTTTAACAAAAAAAAAAACCGACTTCAAACAAAAGCACTAAAAAGTAAAAAATAACTGATTGGTAGTTTTCATTTACTATACATACCTAATCAAATATTTTCGAAGTCGGTGTGCTTTGCTTTGTATGGGCTGGCACCGATTTCGAAAATATTTGATTAGGTATGTATTTAATAGGTAGGCATTAATTACTTAGCCAAAGCACACCGACTTCGAAAATATTTGATTAGGTATGTATAGTAAATGAAAACTACCAATCAGTTATTTTTTACTTTTTAGTGCTTTTGTTTGAAGTCGGTTTTTTTTTATATAAGTATTGCTTAGGATATTATAATCGGTTACATAAATTGTAAATTGTATGAGAAATATTATTGTAAGAGAATTACGGTATTTTTTTCGAGATTATCTTTACTTGGGCTTACTACTTTTAACTTAAGTGACTGGCCCAGTGTTGGATATCATGGATACATTTCATTTACTCTAAAACTGTTGTGGAATATTTATTTTTAATTTCAATTATATTGGTATAACAATTCAATCATCTTGGCTATTTATTTTTTAATTCAATATTTCTTTTCAGAATTCAAATGTATTGTTTACGAAGGCGAAAATAATAATTCAAACGAATTGCTGGAAAACTATACTCGTAGCTCCACCATTGCTGTAACTGAGAAAACAGTTGCAAGTAGCTTATTTTATTATTTTAAAATTGTAAATATTATGCCTGATTCGATCATAACATATTTGTGAAATTACTTAGATATAACTTAGATCAGTTATCTACTCTGGACCATAACTTTACTAATTGTCGTCAAAATTATTAATTTTTAAATTGGGATAAATTTGTTTTTATATTAAAAATTTTAACTTTGTTAGGTTACAAAAATAGGTGGGAATTTGTAATTTCCAATATTATTAGTTTATAACGACTTATTCTCGCTTCGCTCCGGTGTGTTCCGTGCTTGAATAGTTTAGAAACGCATAAAAAACAAACGTTCAAAATAAAAATCCTTTTTTTTCGCGCCAGGAACATTCGCAGGCGTATACAGAATAATCCACCAGAGATTCATCACAATCGGATCAACGGTTTACGAACGCTTTAACGAACGAAATGTTCGTATGTTTGACTTAGAGGTCAAACTTACAAACATTCATTTTTATTTATATAGATAGATAGAAGGTAGATGTTATATTAAACACAAGCTTACATTTTGAAAACAACATCTAATTTTATCAAAGTTTTAAAAGTATATGATATTATTTCACCTGTTTTCTTCCTTTATTTAAGAGCTTTAGTCGTTAAAAGGCTATCGCTTTGTTAGGTTTATTTACAAAATTTCTTAAAATTAACTATTTACACGGTTATAACAGTTTCTTAGCTACTTTGTTAATTGATTATTTATAGACGACATTGTTTAAAAAATATTACAGATCCTTTTGATACATATCAACAATATTTACATAAAATTGTATATGGTGAAAACGTGGAAAAAGATGGTGAGAAAAATCAATTTACCACGTATTATAGTCAGCATATTATAGAAAATTAGTGATTTTTAATAAAATACATTGTTTCGTAGATGGAGCTGATAATAATGAATCAATTAAACGTCTAGACAAAAATGACACAAAAAATTTGCGATTTTATGTTATGGGAAACTTTATGCAGTTAGTACTTAATACTATCTTAAGAAATAAAAAAAAAAGTAATTATCTGAGTCTAAGATTAATATAAATAATTATTATACATTTTTATAAGTATTTTTAAATCTAAATACATACACATTTACACGAAATTCGAAAGCTAAAATTAAAAAAAAAAAGATCAATAAACTCTTTTTTTATTTAATAATAATATGTTAAAATATAATATAAGTTATTATTAAGACTATTTAATTACGTAGAATTAATAAATTTCTTATGCAATGTATATAATAAAGTATTATCAGATGAAATAAATAAAAATAGAAAAGCATATTCATTACAAAATTTTCTCTCAGTTGTTTGAATTGATATTAGTAAACTAATTTTGATAAGGTGCGTGGGTTAATTTTTAGGTCACTAAATAAATAATTGCTCTTTAAAAACATTATATCCTTAATAATATTTATAATAACATAATTATTTAATTATATAGATATTAGGTACTATATATAATTAATAATAATATAATTTTAAATATGTTTTACACCTATTTTTCATTTTTTAGGTCAGAGTTGTTTAACAATAAAAGCGGAGTCCACCTTCCACCATTAGAATTCATACAGCGTGAGCTTTGCGACTTAAAGATTACAAGGGACTTTATGCAAACTGCTGTGAACGCGTTTGCAATCTTCCTTTATGGATCTTTAGCCGATATAGAGAGATTACCCGCCAACTATGTGTTACGATCTGTTAGTAAAAAATAAAATATATTGTACCTTTTTAAGAGTTATTTGTTAACTATCCAATGTTTAGTCAAATTATAGATAACTAGCGACTCACCTTTGCTTCGCTTGGGTTCGTCCCTAGCTTGCTCCCTAATACAAATTTTCATCCCGTTAAGGGATGATTTCCGGGATAAAAAGTATCCCATGTCCTTCGCAGGGTATCCGACTATCTTCTTACCTTTCATCTAAATCTGTTCAGTAGATCCGGAGATTACCCCTTACAATATCACAAACTTACAAAATCACTAATTCACAAACTCACAAAGTTTACCTCTTTATAATATAATAGTATAGATATACTCTACGACTGAGACGTCTAATTTAATCGTTGACGATAGCTTTAAGCCACTGATGAAAATATTGGTTCAAGAATAATCTTTATTTAATGGTTATCTTTAATTATAACAGCAGTAACACGGTGAGACGACTGTTTTTTTCTTATTTTGGTCAAATAAAACGATTTTTTTGTTTAGTTTACCTAGAAAAGCCACCTAGGGCATGTATGTATATTGTAAAGTGCACTAGCAGTACCCGCGGTTTCGCCCGCGTTCAAACTTCCGATCGCTACCAAACTTCACAGGATCACCTGCTGGGCTAATCTGAGGATTGCTTGAAAATTTCTTAAAAATCGCTCCAGCCGTTTTGGAGTCCATAGGAAACATACATACACACATAAATTTTTATATAAGTACCTATATAGATACCTACTCGGAAATGTAAAGTGTAAATGGTATAGAAAACATATACTTAGTTTTGTTATTATTAAAAAACTGATGAACTTCCTTGAATTATTTACGCCGCACTAAGGGTTTATTTTGTTTTTTAGAAATGGCTTTGGATTTTTTTCCTATCGAGGAAACTACAAGTAATCGTGTTTCTAAAGTGTACAATTCATAGAATAAATCCTTAAATATCCTACATATTAATTGCATAATTAAAGTTTTAGTAATAACAATACAGCAAGGGATCAAACGAACGCAATTATTTCGTAATTGCTTCGGTGCGTCCTTAACGAAATACAAAAGATATTTCAAATTACGTTAAAATAATATACTAATATTATTCTTCTTCTTCAGGTAAAACATGTGTTTAGATCTACAATAAAAAAAATATTTTCATAATACTTTGTTTAGGCTCGCAGTATATCTATGATGAAAATAGCAAGAGAAAAACTAGTTGCTACGTGGAACGTAGTGCGTGGGTCCCAGCCTACAAATACGATTACGATTCAAACTTTAGAAATGTATCGGCCACTGTTTAAATACATAAATGGAAGAGAGATAGCTAGATTAAATTTGAGCGATGATAGGATTTTAAGTTATATTGGGACACATGATGGCCTCGATAGACATCAGGTAATTTTCATAAATTTTTAAGCTAACTCATTTAATCACTAGCGACTTCATTAAACGGGCTATGTAATACAAAAAGGATTTTTCAGATCGGATTAGTAGTTTCTGAGATTAGCGCGTTCAAACAAATAAACAAACAAACAAACTCTGTCTCTTTATAATGTTAGATTCTAGGTTCGATTATAAACCTCAGGAAAATTTTGTATGGTTTAGGTCTGTCTAGATCTGCCTTGCCTAGGTCTGCCTTGAGCCGGGGAGAGTTGTAGGACTTACAAAAGTTCCTCACGGGCTAATAATGATTTTTACTGTATCGCTCTGCCAGCGAAATACACCCTACTGGACTATGAAAATGTAAGGAATACAAAGTGACTTTGGTCAAACACTTGTGAATTAATATTACATAGGTAAACGGCGTAGGTGGTTAGTTTCAGTGAGATTGGCCAACGTATTAAAATTTGGATAAAAGGATTTTTTACAAGAAAAAGGAAACTCAAATAAAGTTTCCTTCAATAGTTTTTAGGTAGAGTTTTAAATTTGATAGTGATACTGGATATTTCAATAATGAAATCATTTTAACCTTCAAGATTGAAGAGAAACTTATAATGAATAAACTCATTAAGTTTAATTAAATAGCAATTAGTTAAAATTTTTAGTATTTTTTAAGTCCGTTTAATTTTTCTAAACGTTATATTATTCCATTAAATATATTTGAAAGAAACAAAAATATTACATTTTATTTTTATAAAATTCTTTAGGTGGGCGTGGTTGCTAGTACATATATTGAGATAAATAAAAGTTGGTCAAAGCCGAGATATTTAAATCTAATGAATAATTTACTGTGCGGTGTCCCGATGACATTCATGAGAAAGCTTCCCGTGAGCACCTATCTACAATTATCACATCAGGTTTGAATGATTTCATAGTCTAACTAGCGGCTCACCCTCGCTTCGCTCGGATTTGTCGCTAGGTACGTTTTAAATATTTTTTGTTAATATTATTGACAAATATTGACATTAATATTTATACGATATAGTCCAAGATCCCGGTGCCCCCAGACGTTACTTATTTTCTCATAAGAAATATAAATGGGATAAAGTAGTGTTAGTACGTACTTTGTGTGTGTGCATACCTGCTACCTTGGGTCGACGGCCAATTCATAGGTACCAGGTGCTAAAGGTAGATAAATACAGTACTGATTTTTCTTAAATTCTCAGTGCTGATTTTTACATATGTTTTAGATATTGTTGTTAAAAATTAATAATCATTATTGCCAGACACTTTCCATCGGCGCTTACCCTTACCAGACGCTTTAAAGCTTCAAAAAAAATAACATATTCTTACTTATAATCTCACTCTTGATTTTTATGTATGATACTTGGGGAACTATTTGAATACCCCTGGTCAGCAGCCAGACCGATTGGAGGGGTCAAACATCCCCCCAGACACACATAAAGTGTCGCTAAAATTCTGCTCTGTTCGATATAATCAAGAGAGATTAAAGATTCGTTACATACAAAATGGAATCGAACCTGAAGATTACAAGGTATTTTAAAGTGATCTGGGTGGAGAAAATTTTATAAATAATAAATATAAGTTTCTTTAACCTATGTTTTACATCTTATCATCGAGTTAAATTGAATACTACTATTTAAAAAAATCATGTTTATTAAATCTTAAAATTATACAAAGCTATACATGTCTTTCTTCTTTCGGATTATTTGTAGTTTGAACATTCAGCGTGATCTTTACTGTCATCATCGTCTAAGTTTGATAAGTCATTATCAACCCAATGTTGGCATTGACTATCTTCATTATCATCCATATTACTTTCATTTTCTGTAACAAAAATAACATAATTAAGAATCAAAGAGTTATACGGTTATATCAATTATTCAAATTTAAAGTATAATACCTGATTCTTCTTGAAGCGATTCAATGACAAAGCTCGGCAATTGGTCCCCATCGAACCAGTTAAAATGATATTTATTGTCTTTCAACGTCCACCCATTATTGTCAGGACTAAAAATACTAATTTTCTTCATATGAGCATTCTTCCAGAGACTAGTGATATAATTAGCTCGTCGAAACTGCTGTGAAAGCTCACTTTTGCATGGTGGTAAGTTACTAGCATCAAAGTTTTTCACATTTTTACGATTGAACTCTTCATTTACGTCACAAACCATATAAGTGTTGATGAAGAGTTGGAGTCGGGCAGCATCTACGTCAATTATTCCGGCCACGTTGTACAGTTCACAAATAAATTTTTGTATAGTGTTGAACACATTTTGCTCCAGTTCTAAGTCACTGAATAAGTCTACATCGCCGAGTTTCATAAATGCTATCTGGTACTCTATTTTTTTTTTCAATACATTAAATGGCCTTTGCTTGCCTTTTCTAAAAAAAGCTGGATTGTAATCACAACCAGTTATTGCGTGAAATCCTGGCAAGCAACGGCTTAATGTAGGTCCTAAATGTTTATAAATCTCAGTGATATCAATGTATCTAACTTTATTTCCAGTGCCAGTCAATATCCACACATGGGAGTCATCATTTTTTAAATGATGCATATTGCCCAGCATAATTACTGCAATATCGGTGTCAGAACACTGAATAACAAAATTAGCTTGATCAACAAAATTGCAGATATGGTGGATAATCTTAGTGTCAGCTTCCTCATGTTCAGGGCAACTTAAATTTTCATCAATAGAAGACACTACTGCATTATTTATGACGGAAAAAGAGTGACAATTCTTGAAATTAACAACAATGTTTTTGTTGCCAATAAATGGTACTATCTCGTCTGTAGACCAGTGGCGTATAAAGAAGTCAATGAGAGCCTCTTTGAATGTAACGAATCTTTAATCTCTCTTGATTATATCGAACAGAGCAGAATTTTAGCGACACTTTATGTGTGTCTGGGGGGATGTTTGACCCCTCCAATCGGTCTGGCTGCTGACCAGGGGTATTCAAATAGTTCCCCAAGTATCATACATAAAAATCAAGAGTGAGATTATAAGTAAGAATATGTTATTTTTTTTGAAGCTTTAAAGCGTCTGGTAAGGGTAAGCGCCGATGGAAAGTGTCTGGCAATAATGATTATTAATTTTTAACAACAATATCTAAAACATATGTAAAAATCAGCACTGAGAATTTAAGAAAAATCAGTACTGTATTTATCTACCTTTAGCACCTGGTACCTATGAATTGGCCGTCGACCCAAGGTAGCAGGTATGCACACACTCAAAGTACGTACTAACACTACTTTATCCCATTTATATTTCTTATGAGAAAATAAGTAACGTCTGGGGGCACCGGGATCTTACTCTAATACTAACGTCACTCAATTGTTTGCCTTCTCGGAACCTCTCCACTAACACTTAAACTTTATGGTATGGTATTAAAGTTCAAATTGACTTTTAAGTATTATTACGAATCTTTTGTATGGGAGTATAGAAAAGTGTTGTTTTTAGACTTTTTCAGGCAATTTTTTTAATTTTTCTCTCCGTAAGAACCATCCTCGTACTTCAAGGAATATTTTAAAAAAGGAATAAGTGAAATCGTTTCAGCTGCTCTCGAGATTTGCGCTTACCAACACATTCAGCGATTCATTTTTATATTATAGATAGCAAAAATATTAGGACGGATGGAGATATTATATTGTACATACGAGTATATCCTTAGCAGAGCAGGCAGAAAGAACATAGCAGGAACAAAACAGCTTATTCTTCAATATTTTATACTAGCGATTCACCCTCGTTTCGTTCGGGTTCGTCCCTAGGTTGCTCCCCCATACAAAATTTCACCCCCATTTTCACCCCCTTAAGGGATGATCAATAGGGTAAAAACTATCCTATGTCCTTCCCAGGGTCTCAAACTATCTTCTTACCAATTTCATCTAAATCGGTTCAGTAGTTTCGGAGCCTATTCGGTACCAACAAAAAAACAAATTTTTCCTCTTTATAATATTATATTATAAATATATTAGATTTAATTTCATTTAATAAATTCTCTGTATAGTTTTTGTGTTAAAAGTTTTAATACTTACAATAATATTTTCTAATTATGATTATCTGCAGGTGTTCTATCATATTCGAGCTTGCGATCCACTGCAACGTAGATTTTATCTTGCAATGATGACAAGAACTCAAGTACGTATCGTAGCATATTATAATATAAAGCAGTCAGTTTATATATTATAGTGAATATTAATTTTCAAAGACACTCGAAAAATACATAAATTTCATATATTCGATCTAAATCATTTCACAGTAAAATTGCCATTAAAATTTATCAGGCACTTGGCAAGTCGTACAGTTGGAATGCCCGAGATGTTTCTAGATTAGGCTTGCTGTTGGCTGAAGTGGATGGAAGAGACCTTAGTTACGTCAATCCTAAAGCTATGTCTGGAATAAATGCTCAGGTACTCGTACCATTTAAATTGGATAAGAGGTGTTCAATCTATACGACGACACGTTTGGCTCAGTTTGTAGTAACCGTACTTGCTGTGCCAGCGGTCGCGGGTTCAAATCCCGCTGGGGGCATTCATTTGTGTGATGAGCACGAATGTTTGTACTCTAGTCATGGGTGTTTATATTTATAACATGTGTAAGTATTTAAAGTTATATATGTGTAGTGTATCAACTATCTGGTATCCATAACACAAGCCTCGTAGCTTACCATGGAACTAGATGGCGCTGTGTGTTAATGTACTACTACTGTATTATAAAGAGGCTAGTGAGTTTGTGAGATTGTGAGTTTGTGACGTTGTAGGGGGTTATCTTTGGATCTACTAAACCGATTTAGATGAAATTTAGTAAGAAGATAGATTGAGACCCTGGGAAGGACATAAGATACTTTTTATCCCGGAAATCATCCCTTAAGGGGGTGAAAATGGGGATGAAAGTTTGTATGGAGAATCAGCAAGTTATAATTTAACATTTCTTATATACTTATTGTGATGTTAGATGATGAGATGAGCCTCAAAAATGTTTAGAAATTACAATATAACTTAATAATAATAATATCCTGTCACAGACTAGCCATGTGCGCAGGAGATATTTCGTACAAAAGTATGTGCACGAAAACACGTTTATTCTCTATTCTTTTCACTCTCAAAGTCCGTTGGATCGGTACTTCGACGCAATCAGTGAGAGATTAGGCGCAAAACCATCGGTTTCATGTGGCTTTATTTCTGAGGCACGGGGAGTATAACACCGATAAAAGGAAAACTTAATAATTAAAGGCCCGGTCAGCACTCGAACCCGGGACTCCGGATCTGCAGCCATACAAGCTAGCCACTCACGAGGCAGTTTCTCGGTAGTCTAATGTCCGATTTCACCAACGTTATCTAAGTTTAAGGGATCCCTTAGCATGGTTAGGAGGCTGCAGTTTTAGGGGACAGTTTCTGTTTCACCGACAGTTAGGGGTCACCTAAATGATAAAATGCCACCTAAATATAGGTACTAGAAATACGGGCTCTGACGATGTTAAAACGAAATTTAATTTAGGGGCTAGTTTAGGGGATTTTTAAGCTAGGGATCCCATACGTAGGTGTAACGGGTTGTTGGTGAAATCGGGCATAAGACTACAAATTAGACTATTTCTGATAAAAGTTTGTCATACCAAAAATCGGTAGAGTAAGAGCAATTCTCTTTGTTAAACTGTTTTAGCCATAGTAATAATAACTTTTATTTTCTGGAACAAAAGTGAAATATTCTCTACTATCATATGAAAATTTAATGTACAGGTAATGCTTATAATGCCCGCACAAAGCCTTCAATATTTGACTGAAATACAATTACAATATATTGGTCCGAAACCGATGAACATATTAGGTCGAAAATTAAAAGCTTACCAGGATCAGCTCCAATTAAACGACGTTGGATTGCGGATTTCGTCCAATTTATTAATATACGTGGTTATATTTATTATAGTAATAGAATTATAATATTTCATTTTATTGTGAGCTTTCTTTAAAATTTATTATACTCTGTCTCTCTCTTTCTCTCTGTTCCTCTTTTTCACTCACTTTACTTTCAAAGGCCTTCAGGATATGTGCTAAGGTGAATCCATCGTTACATTCTGGGCCTTAAGAGTAAATAATAAAATATTTACGATAAAAACTTAAAAAAAAACCGACTTCCAGGCACTAAAATATAAAAAATAACTAAACGGGGGTTTCATTTAGAATAGATACCTTATCAGACATTTTCGAAGTCGGTGCTAGCCGACGCATAGGAAATCTAATATATTTTGATACGTAAAATACATATATACCTATTAGATATTCATATCTTAAAATATTGTCCGCTGGCACCGACTTTTAAAATATCTGATTAGGTATCTATTCTAAATGAAAATCCCCGTTTAGTTATTTTTTACATTTTAGTGCCTGGAAGTAGTTTTTTTTTAAGTTTTTATTTATATGTTTTTAGTGTAGACGTGATAAGCAGGTAATTTGTAGAAAGAAAATTTTTAATAACATATTCGATTAAGCAATTTGTTTAAAAAATACATTTATTGTTGATTTTTTTAAAAACCGCGTGACCGATTTCGATAAAAACCTGGGAAGTACACCCTTTCAAACAAAACAAAAATTTTCCAAATCGGTTCAGGCGTCTTCGAGTAATCGGTGAACATACATAAAAAAAAGATTCCGACGAATTGAGAAGCTCCTCGTTTTTGGAAGTCGGTCAAAAAATATTTTCAAAGCAGAAAATAAAAGAGAATTTATTATAAGAAAGAAACAAAAAACATTTGAAAAGAAAAATGTTAGGTGGTCTTGGTGGTAAACTAATTAACTATTTTTCAAATTAACAACTAAAAAATTAAAACAATCAAATTATACCGTATTCACACTTTTAATTATTATAAATTATTTATATTATATTGTTTAAGCAAAGCGAGTGCTGGTAGACGAAACGTATGATGACCATCTTCATGGCGTATTGTTTGTAGCTAAAAAATAAAAAAAATTAGATTGGTTAAGTCACTTAAAATTGACTTTAAATATTTGTTTTAAGCTCAAAAATCTGAAATACTCGTAATTGTTATCGGTCTGTTTATTTTGTTTTAGTCTCATAGTCTCATTTCGAAATCTTTAGGTAGGTATTGGTATAGGCTATTTACTCTGTGTTTGGGCTAATAGAAGAAAAATAATTCCCGAAGTATTATAAAAACCTAAAAAAATATTTAAAAACCGACTTTAAAAAAAAACCATTAAAAAGTAAAAAATAAGTGATTGGTAGTTTTCATTTACTTTAGATGCCTAATCAAATATTTAAAGTCGGTGTGTTTTGATTTGTATCGGCTGGCAACCAAGTAAACTTTAATCAAAGCTACTTTGTCAAAGCAGATTTTGAGCGTGTCAACGCGGCCTTACCCTCGTCTCGCTCGGATATAAGTATACAAGTATACATACGGATGACTGGCTTAGGAGTTAGGGAAAACAACAAAAGGAAAAATTCTTTTCTTTTGGACCAGAAACCTTTGTAGGCGTACGTAGTGCAACTGACCAAAGTTTTATCACAACCGGATGAAGATTATGAACACATAGAAGACAAACATTAAAGAAAAAATCATTTTTATATATATATATATATATATATATATATATATATATATATATATATATATATATATATATATATATATATATATATATATATATATATATATATATATATATATAGAACAACATATCCAGGGGAAATATGTCGTCGTTGTATTACCTATATAAGTATATTTTTTTACTATTTCTATTTTGCTACATTGTAATGACATGTTTTAGTTACCAATACATTACACCATTCCGTCTGAGTAAACATGTCGCTGGGACTTTTACACATTATTGTAGGCGCATTTTTCCTTACTTCTTCATTTTCTGAGCACTCTGATACTTTTCCTTTTTTACATTCTTCATCAAAATTGTTTTGTAAAGTTGAATCTTCCTGTGTTTTCTTTTTTTCTCCTACTTCACTATTTGGATCACTAGATACTTGAATTTCCTTATCAACCATTTCAAATTTTATGTCACCATTACTAGAAAATATCAAAAATCACTAGCAGATATTTGTCGCATGTAATCTCAAAACCTACATTATCTATGAAACTGTGCAGGCGCATAGTATAGCAAGGTAGGAGACGTCAGTGGAGAATCGGATTTTGCGACAGGGCCGAATCAAAGAGGTTTTTATTTAGTAAACTACAGTGGTTAGGGATGCTGGGACGAGCTGTTTTATTTTACTATGAGGGAAATAAAGGGTTTTCTGGTTAAACATTATTAAAGCGAGCGGAACCGCGGGCAAAGTTTGTCTACAAATATAAACGATTTATAATTTTTACTGATTCTTTTGTGCAAATAAGACTGAAGACTTACCTGCGTCCTTTTTCTTCTACTATAGGAAGCAAAAAGACAAAATTTGAATGCTCTTTGGCATATCGTTCAGTTAGTATATTGTTTTTACTATCGCATTTACAACGAATAACCGTAACTTTGTTACCGTCTATTGTGGTACCAAAACTTTTATTATTGTTTGTATCGTATTCTGGAGGTTTTTCGATTTGAGGTACTGCATTATTTTTAAAATTTCTTCCACATTTACTTAGCATAACATCAATGTTTACTTGCGAAGCTCTATGTGATAGCACCCTTAATTCTGAATTACATTTATTTAAAAAGGTTTTGCTTTGAGCATTAGTGGTTGAATAATCTTTTAAATTTATATTTAAAAGTATGTTTAACTTTCCTTCTTTGTCCACAAAGTCAGTGTTTTGTTCTTGATCTTTTTTCTCAATTAAATTAGTCGTATTTTCATTTTTGTTGGTTGTTACAGCGAATGTCTCATTTATTTTATTAGAGTTAGATTCAGGTATGTCTTCTAATTTGTTTTTTAACTCTAATAAATTTTGATTTTCATCCATAAAGAGAGAGAGTGTGTCATTTTCGAGATTTTTGAAGATGTTTGAAAGAATATCCGATCTAGGCGAATTGTTATTATTTTTATATTTCATGTTGTCTTTAAGTTCCTTATTATTGCTTGCTTGTAAAACACCATTACCGATCTTTCCGACTTCTATTTCACTATTGATCTTCGAATTTTTCTTATCATTTGTTGGCGTTTTTTGTTTTGTTTTGTCTTTACATTGTCGGTTTTTTATTACATGATGAGAAATTGAATTATTCGGTGTAGCTAATTGTCTTATATGATTATTAACTTCAGTTTTATTAATCATAGATGTATCTTTCTTTTTAAATAAAATTGGATCTTTTTTATTTGGTTTGGAACAGCGTGAATTAATTCTCTTAATGTCACATTTTTTATTTTCTTCAGAATTTTGCTTATGACTAAGATTTTCTGGAAGATCATTATTTTCTTTTAGAGTCATAGACGTTTCGCGATTTGGACATATGTTTTGAACAACCTAAGTTAAGATATATATAAGTGAATTTATATATGAAATAAAGAAAATGTGTAACATGTGTAAAACTAAATAAGAGTACATACTGTTTTTGAGTTTAATAAAACTCCATTGTCGGTGGCAGTTGCGTCTTTATTCACATTGAGTGCAACTATGCACTCTTTTGTACATTCTTGTATATATTTGCTGTCACCTGGAAATTGTACGTTTTTGTATAAATTAGCGAAAATGCCGCAATAAAATAATTGAAAATGGTAATTGTAATGCTTAACCTGTTTTTGCAATTGCATAGTTGCACGATAACTTCTCTTGGCGCTTTTCCCAGGATCTATTGAATCAGTAAATCAAAAGTCAGTCAGAACAAGTTCAGTCAGTTAATTAAGAATATTAATTTTAATTTAGTTTGCTATTATTTAAAAAAACAAATTACTAAGCAACACTATTACCACATACTTTTACACACACACACACTATTACCACACACTTTTACAAATGAAAAATATTAATCTGAAATGCTGTCATTTTGATCCAAGCTATATAATACCTTTGAGACAGTTCAGGTGCTAGTACACCTTAGTCTCTCCAGTGACCATGATTGCTGTAAAGCATTCGAAATGTCAGGAACCAAAAATCAAAATAAATTCGCGAAAAAATCCGAAAAGATAGTTTTATTGAAAATTAAAGTTAAACAGATTTCCTATAAATTTGTACGGAATTTGAACGGATCTCGATGGGCGAGTCCGACTCGCACTTGTCCGGAATTTGATATTTACACTAAATTATAGTATTGTTAAACTTAGAGTGTAGACTATCAATATAATAATTATAGTGTTTTAATATTTCGAATTTCAATTCTTTCAATTCTTTTATTTCGTGGCTTCGAGGAGTGCCAGTTGGGCACAAATTAATTTAAAAATTTACCTTGACGCTTTAATGAGGTATTTCTCATAACCTGCCGAGATGAACGCATCGGGTGGTTTGACAGCAACATAGGCCGTATCGTTTTTCAGTTCTAGAGGACTGCAAATTTTTTTTCCATCCAACGTGTATAGTTCTATATTAGATTGCCTAAAATATGTTTAATGTTATAAATAGATATTTAGTATATATTTATTTATTATTATTTTATAGCAATTAAATCGATTACTAGCTAAAATAAATATGCTCGGCTTTTTGGCGGTATTTTCTGTGTGAGAGCTTTTTCGAGTAGCGAAAAAGTATGCAGATAATTTATAGAAAGTAAAGTACCGAGCAATGAGTCAATACGATTTCTCTCGCTACACCGAAACTAATCTATACATATAATAAAATTGTAACTAAGCCGAATCTGTACATTAAATATTTTTTGGAAAATCTTATTGAAATAAACATTATTATCGATACAGAGGCCGAATCTATAGCTTTTAGAATTTTTGTCTGTCTGTCTGTCTGTTACCGCATCACAGAAAAACCACTGGAGGGATTTTGATGAAATTTGGTATAGTCATAGCTGGTTATCCGGCTCAACATATAGGATACTTTTTACGGCAGGAAAATGTCTCATTTCTGAGAAAAAATACAAAAACTGCAATGTAAGAGTATACTAATATGTAAAACGTAAGAATTTGGTTTTTGGTCATCTGAACGCGGGCGGAGCCGCGGGCAACGCTAGTATATCATAAGCGAAGACTGGAAATTCTTCATATATAATTATGTAAGGACTTACATCGATCCATAGTGGGAATGCGCTAAAAAGCATAATGTAGCGTCCCACAACTTTAGTTCTTCACATCGTAAATGGTATTTCCTTGGTGGAGAGCATTGTTGCCCATTACTAAACAAATATATATCTATTGTTGATTCCCAGTTCCTAGCATCATCTGGAGCTTTTGGTTCGTCCATTTAGTGTTTAAATAAAATACTCTTATAATATTTAATAGAAATGTATTCTTAATTGCATATTAAATTTATAAAAATATGTAATCATTTACATAAAAATGCATTTAAATAACTTAAAATTTCACGACAGCAACTTTAAAAATGAAGCTGTCACTTATTGTCAAGAACATTTTTTTTTAATTTTAAGGAGGACCTACAAGATAGTTTAGTTCTACGTTCTTCGTGATTTATGAATATTTCTTATATTTGTTTGTTGATATTATTTATTTATTATTTTATTTAAATGTAATTTATCATACTTAGGGTTGATTTAAAATCAAATATAAAGACCAGCTCACACCCTTAATATTGATGTGGTTTAAGGTGAACGGTCGCCACTCCCTTAGGGTGGCAGCACTGACATTAAAATTTTATACAAAGTTTACCCTTAAAATGTTTGGTAAGTGTTGACGATACTAGCTGATAATGGCCAATTAGTAATCTCAAATAACTTATTTAAATATCGCTAATTTTACATTATTTAATAACTTTTATTTCACAAGAATCATTTCTTCATACTGTTTATAGTTAGTATTTTAAATGTTTTTAATGAAAAACACTGGTATTTTGTTAAACAGGCAAAAATAGGACGGCTTATTAACCCAAAATTTCTTAGCAGGAAATCTTTTCAATTCGACCTTTCTAGCTATTGCCGCTTTGGCCTCATTTTAAATAACATTTACTTATATCTATAAATGGTTTATAATATTATGACCTAACATTATTTCTATACAAGTTAATTCTGTAATCTTTAAATAAAGCTATGATAGATACGTTCGCAATGTGACATGTCATGCGATCCGTAAATACAATTACGTGGTTAAACCAATAAGTTGGGTGTTGTGAGTTTAATCAGTTTTTGTTGCTTATAATTTTTGGTTTGAAGCCTTTGCAATGTAATAAATATTTAATAAACTAAGAAAAAAATGTTTTTTAATGTTTTTTTTATTTAGTTCAAAGAAATTTTATTTTAAAGAAATAATTAAAGATTTTTATCATTTACTAGTGGTTCAACCTCGCTAAGCTCGGGTTCGTCTCTAGAAAAACATAAACAAAACTATCCCACGAGCACCGTACATTTTTCCGGGATAAAAAGTAGTGTATATGCTATTCCAGACTATAATGTATGTCTGTGCCAAATTTCATCCATATCCGTTCAGCCGTTCTGGCGTGATTGAGTAACAAACATCCAAATATCTAAACTTTGACATTTATAATATTAGTAAGATAAAAACGATTTTACTTTGGTATCGAGCAAAATTATGTCATCTTTACACTATTACGTGTTGCAATTTACCGTGAGCTTAATGTGGGGTAGCTATTTTAAAATTAATGTTTCTGTTTTAAAATATATTATTATTTATAAATAAAAATACAGAATAACTAGCAGAACCGCTGCAAAAAATAACTTTAAAATGGTAGGTTTCATACAAACTTTCATCCTCGATTTTAACCCCCTTATAGGATGAATTTCGAAAAATGCTAAAATTCGTATTTATTTAATTTTATTGAAGAGCATGAATACCAAGTTTCAAGTAATTCTGATCATATTTTTTTTGGATTGTATTATAACGTGTTTTCCCGTGGGAATAAGATAATCTCCCGCGGTAAAAAGTAGCTATTTCACTCTCCAGCCCTCCAACTATCTCAACGCAAAAAAATCAAGTCTATCCGTCACTCCATTTCGACGTGAAAAAAGGACAAACAAACAAACACACTTTCACATTTATAATATTAGTATGGATATTTCTAGCCGTATTATTTCGAAACAGAAAAAGATCGAAATAAATCGTTGATTATTATTATTATTACTGTCATAATAATTTTACTCTTTATTCGGATATGCATTTAAAACGTCACCACACTAGATGTATATTAGATATGTATGTAAAAGGTCACAATAGGAGCATAATACTATATCAAAATTGAAATTTAAATGTAAGTTAGAGTAATATTTATAATAACATGTAATAAAGATTGAAATGCTTTGACGTTACATAAATCATGGGCTGTATACGTTTAAACAATTAATATAATATATTTGTTTAAGCGTCGTATGTAATGTGTAACATCAAAAACGCATTTTTAGATTAGACAAACTAAACTAGATTTGAATGGTTACGTAAAAGACAAACTTTTTTCTTTACTAACTTAAACATAATATTTGCATAAGTTCTTTTTTGTGCCTCGTAAAGTTTAAAGTTTTATAAAGAAAGAAAACTTATCCAGCAACGTTGCACCATAACTAATAAATCGATTTTAATCGCGAAAGCTATATCGGTATTCCATAGTTCTAGGAAACGTGAGGTTTTTGTAAACTTTCGAGACAAACATGCCGTAATTTTAAAGTTGAGACGCATCGATACAGTGTCTCAATTTCAGATACACTTGCTTCGAAATCACTTTACAATTATTAATTATTCTATCCATCCTTAGATGTGGATTATTCTCGAAATTTATTGGAGGGTACCAAAAAATATAACCTAAAATAGGTTATATTTTATTATTAAAATAAGTATTATTAAATTTAAAAAAACTTTTTAACAAAAAAATAAAAACCGACTTCAAACAAAAGCACTAAAAAGTAAAAAATAACTGATTGGTAGTTTTCATTTACTATACATACCTAATCAAATATTTTCGAAGTCTGTAACAAACATAAAAAAAAATACAGTCGAATTGAGAACCTCCTCCTTTTTGAAGTCGGTTGAAAATAAATGCGAAAGTGTGTTTCATGACTGTTAGCTTGACTTTCTTTCACACATAACAGTGATTATAAGTGACGTTGACGGATTATCAGACGAATGTAACTTTTGTTAATGGCTCCAGGAATAGTAAAAAATAAAGCTGATCAACTAAGTCCTTAGCAATAAAATTATAGAATTGTATTTTTTTAAGTACATATATAAATATGTATACTTATAACAATTATGTCACCTAAGTTATAAAAATACATCAATTTAATACATTTATACACTAGTGACTTAAGCCTTGCTTCTGTGCTCTAACTACCTCGGCGGTCTATTTACATACATACGGCTCTTATATATACCCGTATAGAGTCCCCCTATACGGGTCTATTTACTTATATACTTACATACGGCTGCATGGAAGTCCTGGGTTTGAGTCCCGGGTCGGGCCAAGTTTAATTGTTGAGTTTTTCTGTTAAGACCGCCAACAGTCCGGAGTTGGGAAGTTGGCGACGACGTTATACTCTGTACCTCAAAGAGCATGTAAAGCCGGCCGATAGTTCATGAGTGAGTCGTGTCAAAATGTCATTCCACCGGAATGTGAGTGAAATAAATAGAGTGCACTTGTGCCTGTGTGTACACTTGTGCATTATAACTTCTTATCTCCAGTCCAGTCTTAGAGAGATTGGCCGCTAAGTCATTTTCAGTCTGGAGTATATCTCCTCTGGTTAAATTTCTAAAAAAATAATTAAAATTCTAAGAAATCTATTGTCAACTGACACGCCGGCGTGCCCGCGGTCGTTGAGGGATTAACACATCGCATCCCATCGCACATACGGACGCAAAATTACATTGCTCGGGTGCATCCCTGCGTGCCCAATGGTAGCCTATATTCTTACACCAGATTTACTAAATTATAAATACATATCCGTCGAACTGTTATAGCGTATAAAGAGCAGCAGTACTAGAGGTAACGTTATTTATTACTAAAATTCTTTGTAATAGGGATGTTAACACTAATCACAAATTAATGTTTAATGTTAATTTTATGATAGTTTGTATTATTAGAATATCGAAAATCACATTTTTATAATTTAATATAACTTAATAAATTTATTAAAAATGATTTTAAATGCTATATTTATAATCTGTTGTCACGTGACTGCAAACACCAATATGAGCTTATTACGTCACTAACCGCAAAACAAGCTGTCAAAGACTTTACTTCTTGCATTTTCTAATATAATTTGCGATCTTAGCAAGGAATTAATTTGTGAATTACTTAATATTAATACCACAATGGAATCTGGATTCACTAAAGGGAATAGTTCCAACTTACCAAAGATAGATTCTTTGATGGTGGCAAACTTTTTTGCAAGAAACAAAGACTTTTGTGGTTCAGAATTCAGGAACGTGTAAACATCTTAGTAAGTACAGTTTTACGTCTAATACTATTTATCTATTTTGATTGTTTATATTCAAGTAAAAATAAGAAAACACATAATTGGGACACACAGTCATGAATCGCGAACAATGTTTTGCGGTTAGTGACGTCATGTCAGTCAGGTGACAGTTGGTAGAGTGTTTTAGCGGGAAAATTCAAAATTACTCTATTTTTGTATATTTTCTCATCGAAAATACTAATATTTTTAGTTAAAATATTTAATATTTTTATGGTAAACATGAATCAATCTTCAAAATAAAAGCAAATCCGAAAAATTGTTAACATGCCCATTGTATCAGAGAAGTCAAAAAATAAATAATGAACACATATATTCAGTGCAATCAATAATTAATTCTATAAAATAAGTTGAGTTTCATTGTAAAAGGTTAAGTGTTTTAAGGTTTACGAGTTTTACAAGTATACGGTACCGTATAGAGCACGGATCGTTATTGTTTAGTCGGTATTTATGAGTCAGATGCGTAAATAATCGCGAGTTGCAGCTAAAATTAAGTAAAACAAAGGCTTATAAAAATAAAGATGATGAATAAAATTAATATAATATCTATACATATAATAATATTGTAGCTAAGCCGAATCTGTACATTAAATATTTTTTGGAAAATTTTATTGAAATAAACATTATTATCGATACAGAGGCCGAACATATGGTTTTTAGAAATTTTGTCTGCTTGTCTGTCTGTCTGTCTGTCTGTCTGTCTGTCTGTCTGTCTGTCCGTCCGTCCGTCCGTCCGTCCGTCCGTCTGTCTGTCTGTCTGTATGTCTGTTACCGCATCACAGAAAAACCACTGGAGGGATTTTGATGAAATTTGGTATGGTGATAGCTAGTTATCCGGGTCAACATATAGGATACTTTTTACCGCGGGAAAATGTCTTATTTCTGAGAAAAAATACAAAAACTGCAATGTAAGAGTATACTAATATGTAAAATCTAAGAATTTGGTTTATGGTCATTTGAACGCGGGCAGAGCCGCGGGCAAGGCTAGTCTACAATATACTTATTGTTGCACAGGTGACTATATTCCTTTTGTCAATACGTATAACATTTTTTGTCTGAAAAAGTGACATTTATACGTCAACTTTATAAAACGAATGAAAAACACAGTCGTAAACAACATATGCAGTTGTTCACTTCACCGCGTTAAGAAACTGATAAAGATGTAGTAGGTTTCATTTAATTGTATAACACGAATTACTGAGTCGGCTGTCTGAGTAAGCAAAGTGCAATTATTTATTATACACTAGTTAGTGCCTTCGGCTGTGCTTTTCTTTGTATTTACTATTCAGACCACAATCACTATAGGTATATGACTCGTTTTAGATGAAGACAGCTCAAGCTGTAGCTTCGGAATTTGGATCTTCTCAAAACCTTGAAATGCACGTGATTTATGTTTTATTGAGACCTACTCGTGTTTAGTAAAAAAATCTATAAGTACATCCGTTCAGCCTTCTTTGAAAAGTGCCACTCTTACACAGACCTAATAATCTGTTACAATTTTGACAACTTTTTCAATCTATACATATAATACAATTGTAACTAAGCCGACTCTGTATATTAAATATTTTTTTGAAAATCTTATTGAAATAGACATTAGAGGCCGAATCTATAGTTTTTATAATTTTTGTCTGTCTGTCTGGTACCGCATCACGGAAAAACTACTGAAGGAATTTTGATGAAATTTGGTATGGTGATAGCTGGTTATCCGGGTCAACATAAAGGATACCTTTTACTGCGAGAAAATATCTCATCTCTGAGAAATCTACACTAAACGTTAAAACGTAAGTAGGGACGAACCCGAGCGGAGCGAGGGTGAGTCGCTACTATGTTATAATAACCATGAATAATATAAACCTAATTGTAAAAATCGAAATACGGACGTAATTATCCTTTATAAGAGGATGTCGTATATACTTCTCGTCTTTATGTTATTGGCTCATTTTTAGAATGTAGGCACAATAGTTATTAGTTATGTATTATGTTCAACGTAGGTACTTCATGTACTTAAATGGAATTATTAAGAAAAAAATGAAAGAGGACGCCGGTTCGATTCTTAAATAGATCCCATTAGTATGATATACATAGTTTGCCATTGTTTATTTAGTCCACAATTTATTTACCATAATTATTTACCATCCAAGTAAAAATTACCTGCTTATGCTTCACTCGGGTTATTTTTCCAACAAATTTGCATTCCGCGAAAAAACCCATAAGTAAACCGGAATAAAATTATTCAACAATGGACATGGCCTATTTTTATATGTTAAGTTTCATCCAAACCCGAAATATATTTAATGGCTACACGTTATTGAGTGATAAATAACTAAACATATTTATAAATTTGCGTATTCACCTAAAGTATTAAGTAGGTTTATTCTTATTTCTGTTAACGAATCATAAAATCCTTTAAATACAAATACCGTACCCGATTGGATATCCCATGGGCAATATAAAAAGAAGTTTAATTATATTTTTTGATTTTTCTTATTTCTAGATTCAAAAATGATATTTTAAATTAAAAAAATCCTTACACACTTTGATACCTTCATAAAATAAATCTTTATTATATAGAAATTTCATGGCAAACTTCATGCTTCCAGATCCAACAGTTTTGGTTGTCCGTCTGTTATCATCATCATCGTTTCTTAGCCAGATAGTATTTAGAGTCTTATTGAGCAACTAGCACTGCCCGCGTCTCCGCCCTCATTTAGATGTCCAAAAAACAAATTCTTAGGTGTTATATATTAGTATACTCTTACATTGCAGTTTTTGTATTTTTTCTCAGAAATGAGATATTTCCCGCGGTAAAAAGTATCCTATATGTTGATCCGGATAACCAGCTATCACCATACCAAATTTCATCAAAATCTGTTCATTGGTTTTTCTGTGATGCGGTGACAGACAGACAAAAATATTAAAAACTATAGATTCGGCCTCTGTATCGATAATAATGTTTATTTCAATAAAAATTTCCAATAAATATTTAATGTACAGATTCGGCTTAGTTAGAATTTTATTATATGTGGAGATTCGTTAGAGCCTATTACTTACCAAGATATAGTTATAGTTTCGAACGTAAATTTGTGTTATATTATGTGGTGACGATATCGCGTGTTTGAGTACATCGGAGAATAAAGATGACGCGTTTAGTCACTGAACAAGGAATTTATTGGAAATGGTATAAGCAAATAGGTCGAATATAAATATAACATCTTTAGGTGTAAATTGAATCGTTTTTCTTGGGCATCAAATGCTTTAATCCCTCCACGACCGCGGAGACGCCGGCGTTACAGTTAACAATAGATTTCTTAGAAATTTAATTAATTTCTTAGAAATTTACTTGGAGATGTTGGACAGTTTTTATTTATTTTAGCCCGTGATTGGTTCTGCCATATTTCTCATTATGAGATTACTAAGAAATGGTTTCAAGGTAGCTAGTTCATCGAAGAATAACCTATTTTCTATGATTTGTCACTACGCTATTATATTAGCTTAGGATGGTATTCAGTACATAACATATTTATGTATTTGTAATTTGTATATAATATGTTAATATTTCTTCCATAAAAGATCTGTACACATGAACTTTATTATTATTTTTACCTACTAAGATTATTTAGCAATGCTATCGGGATTTTTTCCACTGCTTTACTTTAAAGAATATAAACAAAATATTTACATTTCTGGAATATGGCTATTTCATGTTTTCTAACAAAATAGTGCTATGTAATTATATTTATAAGTTAACGAAGTAGTTAAACTATTACAGAGTTTCAAAAAAGACGATAAACATGATTGCTGAATACTCGTAATGTGAATTTATAAGATTAGTTATAATATATTTATTATGTAAATCGTATATTGTAACTATTTTTTATAAAATTACTGTAACAAAAATGATAAGATAAAAGTTCGATTAATAATTTTGTACTTAATTATATCATTTTTATTATACTCTAAGTTCTTTGTATACAATGTATCATAGTGAAATGAGTAAAAAACTAGGGGAGCGTAAATAAATAGGCGCGCGCTATTCGTGGCGGCGCGCGTGCGCACTGCACCATAGATATTGTGGAACAGATGCGATTCGTTTTGTCATACAAACGAACTTTCATTGAATTTTCATTGATAGTTTGAAAATATTAATAAGATTTATTTTCATGTGTTGATTCATTTTATTTTCCTGAATATTATAAAATATTATAAGTTGTATGAATCAAAAATATGAGACATTATTACTAAATACAACTACTATAAATTAATGAGGAAAATATATCATATAGAATTGGATACATAATAAATATATTATATAATATGAAATAATTGAAATATTTACGTAAAAGAGCATCTTTATTTAGAAAAACTAGTATAATATTTAAAATAAGTAATTTTAGTATTGTTTTCGTGTCTTAATTGATAAGGAAACGCTATCGGAAGTTTATAGCTCAATATAGGAACCGGCGATCAGTTGATATTAAAAATATCGATACGTCTAGACCGAGAGTAGTAGTGTAGTTGTAATTTTATCAGGTGCTTACCGAGTGAGCAAGGAGGACATGTGCCGGGAGCGGAGCACGTCGTCGGAGGGAGCGGCGCGGGGCACGTCCTCCGTCCTCCCGACGGCCGCCTCGCCCGCAGTCCACGCGAGGTGCCGCCGTCGGCTCTACGTCTGTCGAGTGTCTCTCTACACACCCGCGCCGTTCGAAACGCGCTACATACACTTTCGATACCGACCGCCTTTGTTTACTCCCCACGCGCTGCCGTTAACAGCTGTTCTCAGTGTTCCATCGCGACTTAGTGAGATTGTTCTGTGCCAAATTGCGGAATTAGTGTGACCGGTCCTGTGTCGTGTGCTTACAGTGTGTTCATGGGGTTCGCGGCGCGGCCTTGAAGTGCTGCAGAGCTGAGCTCCCGAGGCGACGCTAGTGGCTCGGCCATGGCGGCCACTGCCCGCCGGGAGATAGACACCGGCGAAGAGGATATCGCCGCTATTGCCAAACAAATTTCAGATCATGCGGAAGCCATATATCAGACTTGGAAAGCACGCGGCCTTGCTCCCACGGAAATACTGTCGTGCAGGCCTACGCCCGGGCTAAAGCTGGCCGAGAGCCTACGGACTAAACCTAAACCGGAACCGAAACCTGAAATAAAACAACGTCCAGAGTTTCGCAGAGATCGCCCAGAGCTGCGAGAGCAGCGGCCAGATATACGTTCTGAAACGAGGCCTGACCAAAGGCGAGACCTTCATACAAACCCGGAAAGTGAAACCATTGAAGTGACATTACCACCGGATTTAGTACCAGAGCGTAACGGAACAGGATCTGGAGCCAATGTGAGACGTGTTGACTCCGCTGCAATGCGGCTGGAAGTTGCTCGGGAGGAAGAGAGGCTTCTTCGCGCTTTACGTACCGGTGGGGTTGTTGCCGAACGTCCAGCAGAAAGACCCGATGTTGTTCCTCCAATATCGCTAGTAGATTATGCAAAAAGTCGATATCAAGATAGATTAGATACTGGTGCGAGGAAGCCAGCGGCAGGGGCCAGTGGAGAGAGAAGAGCGTCATTTGGTTCTCACGTAACCGAAGCCAGATCCAAGTTTGAGGCACGAGCCCGTCGTGCTTCTAGTGCCGGGGCTGGCGAGTCCGCATCATCAATGGCGGCTGCACCAGTGCGACCCTTTTTAACGCGCGGCTCCGTTGCCGAACGGGTACTTATGTTTGAACGATGTCCGAGTGAAGCTACATTAGAATTGGCCAAAAGAAAATCTCCAGCTGCTACCACGTGGCGAGGACCTCACGATGTTATTATAAGAGCACAGGTGAGTTTTTGTAAACTTTAGTTGGCTAATGCAAAATTTAAGATAAACGTTCCACGCGAGTGTAGTATAATAAATATTTATTCTTGGTTGTTTGTTATGCCGTCATGCTGCCGGACACCGTGGAAAATTAAAATAGGTATATGGACATGGAGATGTGTATTTCTGATTCTAATTATAATAAGTAATATATAAGTTTTAAATTATTATTTTTCTGCATGAATATACCATGATAACATAATTAGATAAGAAATACAAAAGTTTGGACAAATGCTTTCTATCTATACATTTGTATATCATCATTTAAAAACTCGAAAGTTTTTTGAAGATTATGCAAATAAAAAACACATAAACAACAATTTTAGGGTAAAGATATTGAGTTGAGTCAAGTTTTATTAATGAGGTCGACAGGACTAGAGGTCATCCACTCGACTGATGTGAAATATAATTTAACCACATATTTCATATTTGTACGTTTCTTTCGTGTATCATTGATGTGTTTTAATTTATTAAAATGCTATTAGGCACAATCGTATAAGGGTTACAGTTCGGTAATGTTTCTTAGATCGCATCGTTCAGTTGCATTTTTGTCAAACTGCCAATACTTTGCCCGTTGAACCCGACGAAATATCGTTTATTCGTAACATTCAAACAGAAATTTTCTAATTAATTTTGAATATATAGACAAGACCATTGTATATTTATGAAGAAGATTTTGATTCTACGAAATGAAAAATATTTGCTATTTAATAGAGCAGATTTTGACACTGAATATGAGTCAAACTCTTTGATTTCCAAAGCTTTTAGTCTTATCCGTTTTAAAAATTCCTATACTAAGAACATCTTTAAAGATAAAATTATTTATACTTATTGTAATAAATTATACAAGATTTAGTTCAATTCTGCTCATTTTTTATTATTTTGCGATAATCCACGTTCGATTTCGTCTTATTCTGATAGAGAAAAATAACACCATCTCCACGCACCAAGCTGCAACGAAAACTAAAGAAGGACCTATGCACAAAAAGACGCACAGCGACGCGCTTTCATATCGATAGAAATGCAAGTATATCAGCGTATATGCGTATTATTAGCGCTGAAAACGCGCAAACCTAGCGTATCTGTTATAAGTGCAATATAATCCAAGCAATATATAAAATTCTACATTCTAATGCTCGTTCCGTACGTGGTGTAGCTTAACTAAAAACTTTTCAAAGAAGTTGAGTGATCTAGTTAAAATTCAAGCTAAAATATTTTTGTTTTTACGTACTGAATACCATTGTTTATCGTCCAATCTTACTAGTGCCTACGAAAATATAAAAAAACAGAAAATAGCATTTGTGAAGGCTTTCGATTTGGATTTCACGACATCCAAAGTCTCTCGTCAATATAAAATTTAGAATAATATATTCAGTGTAAATAAATACGATCTTACTAAATAGTTATTAAACATGACTGAAATTTTATAAATGGTCAACTGTTCAGACTCTCGTTACAGAAAGACCGCTTTTTCTGTTGATTTTCTTCTTTGATGTAATCTTGATTACGAGTATGTTAAGCTTAATATTTTGGCAGGATTTCCGTACAATACCGAGTTCATCATATTTTATTTAGCAGCTGAAATAAATGTATATAATTTATTTTAATGGAACGAAAAATTGAAAATAACCTCATGTAGAGTCTGTAAACAAATTGTATATTAGAAGTATTTAAAGAGCAAGGAGAGGGCTATGATTTTAGCTCAGAATCACGCAAAATCTCTTCTGCGTCGATGCAGTTTCTTGAGTGGTGACCATAACCGCGACGGAGAAGTATGGTAAGCATTCTATGAGAAGGACGGACGTCCTGAGGAAAGTTTACCGGAATCCAACAGATGGAAATAAGGGAGGCAAGTAACCGGCAGTGGACTTCTTTTGGCTTAATTTACGAATTTAATGCTTGTAATTGTAAGCAAATGCCATATCTTAGTTATAAACATTTTATTATACGAGCCTTTTCTCAAATTTCACAAAACCAAATATCAAGAACACAAGAAAGGAAAAGCGAAACAAAACCAAGATCAAAATGAGCGGTGATATTACTATTTAGGTAATTGATATTCCTGAACAACTTCTAAAGATTTAACTAACAAAGTCAGTATACGAAGTTTTAACGATTTTCAGTATTATGAAGTAAACTAATGACCAAAGTTAGAATGTTTGGCTTTAAAATTTTCTAATTATCTATACCTAAATATCTTGATAGTTAAAACTGTCTGTATATAACACTTGCTTTGCTAGAAATCCTTAGACCTTGGCCTTCGTCGGAAAATGGGGCAAATAGGGAAAATTAAATATCTTTTTAAACAAAATCTTTATATATTTTCTCTATATATAAAACAATTTTTACCTATATATTATTATAGATAAAAAATATGAGAGTATCTAGTAGTCGTAGCTATATCATTGATTCAATTCCTTATGGCTTCGCGTGTTCCTAAAGAGACAAATTGAGAGCATTAGTGATTGCATGTGAAGTAAATTACTTAACACCGTTGTATGTCGTTTATGTAAGATTTGACACAAACGCGATAATCTCTAATTGGAGCAATTCTGGTGCCAACTGACATGTAATAGCAACGGAACAATTAGATTTTTTGTGTAACGACCAAAAAAAATTACTTATTGGTGTGAATATGTTATTGGTGTGAATATGTGACTCGAAGTCTATATATTTACTAGCGACTCACCCTAGCTTCGCTTGGGTTCGACTCTCAGTACATTTTAACAGTTACATGATATGATATACCTACAGTATGATGAGTTGTTTGAATTGCGTTATAACGTGTTTTCTAGTGTGAATAAGATAATGTCCCGCGATAAAAAGTAGCCTATGTCTCTTTTCTGCACTCCAACTATCTCCACACAAATCACGCCAATCCGTCACTCTGTTTCGACGTGAAAGAAGGAAAAACAAACAAACAAACAGACAAACACACTTTCAAATTTATAATAGGTATTTCGTATTTGTATGGATATGATTGATGTAATACAGCTGAGCTTCATTAAATTAATAATAATTTCAAATATTTACTCCTTTGTTTTTCTAATATCTATTCTTATAATATATACCATACATATTAATGTACCATAGACGAATGACGAGTTAATAATAACATAAAAAAGTAAATTCTCTACATGTCAATGTAAAAACAGAATATTGGTTGAAGCATAAAATGATTTTTGCCATTAAAAAAAATTGATTTACAGATAAAGTTAATTTATTTCAATATAAAATGTCAACATTGCACTATAACGTAATAATTTATTGAAAACGTTATATATTTTTTAAATGATATCTTTATTTTTTACAATTAAATGAAAACAATATAAATACTGTCCCGTTTTATATAAATGCAGCAAATATAATGTAATTATTAATAAAATTTTCATTCATACTCTGCGTGTATTACGATGCGTCAACGCCATGACTTATAAATATGACCTTCTAAATTAAATCGGATTTAGACAACAATTATTCAAGTTTTCTTCGAAACCCTTGAGCGCTCTACATATAGAGCGCAGTATCTTGCAGCTTGCCAAAACCCTAAACATATTTTATTATGGAAAGAAATCTTTAAATATCGGAAAAATTATGAAAAACAAATAAAGATTTTTGTTGTTTCGATCGGCAACCTCGTATTTCCCATGTACATACTTCCATGTAGGGGCCAATGGCACACATTTTCGTGTATGACAGTATGTTAACGTGTTTAGCATTGCAAAAGCTTAAAGCAGGATATGATTTTACAATATTCACATCACGATCTGAATCGTATTGTTGTTTTGCATGAGTATGTCTTACTTTCTCAGTAAACATCTAGATTATGTCAACGCGATTTAAGTCTAGATTCTTTTAAAATTCTGGCACTAACATTGATTTTTCCTATTAAATTTAAAGAAAGAGATTGTTCACCTCGGAGGAAGTGTCTTTTACTACTCGTACAGAAAAAAAATAGTATTCCAAAATTAAACTTGAAACGACGGGAATGGCTTGGCTGACGCCCAGCGGCGCCGGTTAGATGCGAGTGACAAGCGCATACGAAGTTCCTCAGTTTTAGTTTTATGATCTACGTAATATTATTTAAAATAAAACACGTAGTTTCAATTTTAAATGTAAATGGCGTCTAATTGTTTTATCCACAGTTTGTTTTATTTGTAGGCGGCAGATTTCATAATGTGTAGGTAGAATATAAAATATGTACCAATCCAATGCTGCAATGCGGCTCGGGACGTAAATATGAAGTTTCATCTCGAAATTTCATTTTGCTTTGCTCGGTATTGACTCCATTTAATGACTTGTCTAATTAACGATTTTTATATTTTACATCATTTATAAATATTTTATCTGCCAGTAAGGTTTTTTCGATACGAAGTAATACTTGAGCTATTTAAGTGTGAAGTGAGCAGTTCTATCATATTCGGCCTAGTAAACAAAGGAAGCTAACGCGGTCAGTAGGAAATGCTCGTAAATCGGACGGAAGCGACGAACAATGACTTGAACGAAAGCAGCGCTTCATGCAACAGTAATCGTAATCTTGGCACACGCAAGACATAATTGGAACATAATTCGATTTGTAGTAGGACAGTTAATTAAAACATCAATCTGTATCAATATAAATGATATACTATTCATTGGCAAACGCATCATTGGAGAACGACTAAATGATTTGGTTAACGAATAAGGTTTTTACGTAAATGTCGTATAAGTTAACTGGAAAATGAAGAAATTTAGACTGAAAGTGATTTTTGTATGAGACGTTTGTAAGAACACAAAGATCACAAGCAATTTGTTGAAGTTTGGGTAGGTCTGTCGGGTCAGATTAATAATAATCATATAATTAACATTAATAATATTTGATAACATTAATAATAACATAAAAAAACATGAACCCCATGTGAAGGTATCATATCAAGGCTTTGGTCATGAACGAATTGTGGCTAATTCTTTCATGGCTTTGATATATGCGTTAATATGCGTCGAGCTTTCTTTTGGCCGAAGTTGGTCAAAAATCGATATTCCGCGAAATTAACAATATAAATAGTTCTTAATTGATAAACATTTTCAAAAGTCATTAAACAATGAATTGAATAAAAATATGAAATACCGTCTTTACAATGTACTGAAAGCTATGCTAAATATAGGTAAATATTAACTCAGTGTAACTCTTTCGCTTATTGAGCTTTTTCAAGTTTAATTGTCTTTTAAACTTTTACTTCTTATTTATACAAATATACATTATAAGACTTAAAAGCTTTTTAATTACCAGTCAGCTTTAAAAATATTATATATATATATATATATATATATATATATATATATATATATATATATATATATAAATTTAATAAATAGGTTATCTAATAACAACTATAATAATCATCTCGCGACCCTTAGAAAGGAAGCTATGAGTTTAGTCAATAAAAGCTTTGAAATCATATAATTTTCTTTTAATTCACTATATTAAATACATATATTTATTTTTCACTTCTTTTATATATTAATATTTTATTTTCTCGATTTTTTTAATGTTTAATTAATTTGTTATGTAATTCTTTTCTTAGTATTGTTCCTGAAAGAAAAGTTTATAAGAATGTGTTCGGTTTTTTCATTCACCGAATTTAAATAGGACACGCGAGTATACAGGTCAAGAATTCGTTAGGCGGAATGAGTACAGCAAGAGCAGCTAATATATTAAGGATCTCATTATGGCTTCAATGTACTACATTAATTCCTTGAAAGCATTCTTTTCATTAAAGATTAAAAGAAAAGCATCTTTGAGTATTCAAATGTACACATATTTTATTTTTATTAACATAATTAAGTTAATTTACTTATTTAAGCTTCTAACGTAGTTCTTACCTTAACATATATTAAGTATTAAAAAAAGTAAATATTACGAATTAAGCAACATTAATATTATTGCCTTTATTTATTATTTTCTTTCTACGTAAATGATGATTAATTTTAAATATAACTATCTTTTCGGATTATTTCGCGGATTTATTTTGATTTTTTGTTCCCGACGTTTCGAATGCTTTACAGCATCCATGGTCACGGGATAGACTAGGGTCATAGACGTCTCAAACACATACTTGTTACAGACAGTGCCTACCCACTATTTTACAAAAATGATTTCATAAATAGTCATAATCCGAAAAGATAGTTTTATTTAAAAGGTGACATATTCACGTAAATCTAAAAAAGATTAATTTTAAACACAAAATTGAGATTATTTCTATTCTTAAGAAGTATAAATCTCGAGATATATTAAAGTTGACTATTTTAGAAAGTTTTGTAATATATATTTTTTAGCTTAGTAATTACACAATATTCTCTTTTAGACCTTTGCAGAATGCTGTCCTCAATCTCACAATTCATACTGACGTGTCATGCAAATTCGAAACTGAAATCCAGATGCGAGCCAAATAAGCGTTGTAGTCAAACGATTCATTAGGCGTTGCTTTCAAGATTAGGAGATGCAATAATGCTGCCTTATATGTACATATCTATGTTAATTTTTGATAGAATGTTCAGTCTGAAGTGCCTTTATCTTACTAATATTATAAATGTGAAACTTTACATGTTTGGATGTTTGTTACTCAATCACGCCAGAACGACTAAACAAATCTGGATAAAATTTGGCATAGAGATAGATTATAGTCTGGAATAGTAATAGAATTTATCTAGAATTAATTTTTGTGAGATAATATGATCTCAGGCTCCGAAGGTGTAAAATGGCCACTTTATTATGTAGATTTTAAAACGATAACCTAAATTCTGCAAGCTGGCGAAAATGGCGAATCTAAAAATGTATTAAGATTAAGTGAATATCTTTTTTATTTAGTCTCATAGTGGAAAATAATATTATAATGTGGCCAATATTTTTTTATTATAATTGTTTTCGTTTAATAAATAATTATACGAGTAATAGCAGTTATAAGTTCCTATTTCAATATATTATACTGCATTTCTTAAGATTGTTAACAGCAACACAAAACATGCTATAAAGCATAATTACAATTATTTTATGAAAACTCTTGAATTAAATTATTCTTTTACTACTTGGAGGTGCCTAGGACTCAAGGTTAATATGTAGATTTCATGGCCCACGCGATTCAAACGGAAGGCATTATATTAGAGGCGATAAGCATACCCTTTCATGATGGCGTAACAACTACTGTTTATCAGTAAATTAGCACCTTAATTTTATGAAAAATAAATCATAGGATCTATAGAAAAGTGCTGAACTACTCAAATTCCATAAGTACGCATCCCTTAGTCAAAGTTATGTATTTATGCCATTTGCTGTAGAAACCCTTGGCCCATGGATTCAAAGGGCGAAACACTTCTTAATTTTTGTGAGGAGATAGTTGGAGGGCTGGAGAGTGACATAGGCTACTTTTTATCGCGGGAGATTTTCTCTTTACCACGAGAAAACACGTCAGGTATAATACAATCCAAAAAAATATTTATGATCAGAATTACTTGAAACTTGGAATAAATGCTCTTCAATACTATTAATTAAATATGTGTTTTAGTATTATTCCAAATTTATCTTATATAATATTTCTTAAATTTAAAATGAAATAAATCGTAACTACTACCATACTAACGTACTAAATACAATTTATTAATTGGTCAAACTTTTAGTGAATGAATGGTATAAGTATGCGACATCGTAATCAAGTATTTTATTAATGATTTAATAAAAGTTGTTTTATATTTATTAGCGAAGTCTTTTTGATAGCTTAATGGCTTAAAGTTTCGTATTCTGTTGAGTAATCATAGATACAAATCTAATGTACTGATAACATCTGAACTGTTATAAATAGAGAAAGTAAACACAAGCGAAAACAACTTTATATGTACATAAGAGTTTATGAGGATATAAAATATAATATATTAAAACTCATTGTTTTGGCGAGTAATAAATTTTTATATTTTGTAATATGGCAACATTTACCAATTTAAACATGGAACACCATTCAATTTGTCGCCATTTTGTAAATCATTACAAAATTACGAAGTTCGATCCGTTCATTATATCGTTCATTATATTCAAAAAGAAAATAGCCTGCAGCTTGTTCAAAAGCACTTTCACTTTCACACAGATCGGCATTTCATAACTCAATTTGTGTCGTGTCACGCTATGACGTGAGGTCTTTACACATTTCATGGTAATCACCGGATTGAACATGTCTTGGTTTTCTAATATTTTTAGGCGCTATACGTTATTTCTGTAAAGTATTTCTTAAGGAATATAATTTTAAAAACTAGCGGTCATTATTTACTACAAGAATTGCTAGTTCTCTAAAGTTGCAGATGAATGGTGATTGATGCTAAATAGCCCTTCTCATATTTTGCATGTTATAAAATGTAAAAAAACTTTCAAATAAGACTTTTAGTTTCAAAGATTAGCGTAATAAAACAAATAAACTCTTCAAATTTATAATTTAGTATAAATATAGATTATAATAAATATATAATAAATGTATTATAAATATAGGTAATAACTGTAATCTTTTGTGTATTTTTATACAATACTAGAGAGTAACGACTCACCCTCGCTTCGCTGGAGTTCGTCCCTAGGTTGATTCCCCATACAAACTTTCATCTCCATTTTTCCCACTTAAAGGATGATTTCTGGGCTAAAAAGCCTGTAATCCTATGTCTTTTCCATGGTCTCAAACTATCTTCTTACCGAATTTCATCTAAATAGGTTCAGTATATCCAGAGATTACCCCCTACAACGTCACAAACTGACAAACTCACAAACTTTACCTCTTTATAATATTAGTATAGATAATTAACTTAACTTAGCATTGACGTTTCTAATTCCTATATTATCTGTGAATACTTTGATCTACGCTTATAATTTTAAATAATCATTATGTACGAAACTGGCCGTCGTGCGAAAACTTCAAAACTTACATTCAAAAATTATCTTACGTTATATAAGACAGTTCTAAAAAAATCAATTAAAGGTCTAAGTTTTAAATGAGATTAATAAATTATTGGGAATTACCTACAAATGGACTGAATAATCTCCAACGTTAACGGTGTTAAGTAACGAATCTCGTTACAACATAAAGCTGGAAAATTGCTTAAACGCTCAGCTTAAGTATTAGACGGGCAATCGGCGAACAAGGATTAATTATAGAAATTTATCTGAAGATTTTCTTGTATAACTCAAATGCTTCTTTGCTACGAAATTTAAATATGTTATCTTTGTAACTTACATAACAATGTTATGATAAAAAACTCATTCGCTCTTTTGATTATTTCAGCAATGGGACATAGATAATTGAATAGCGCATTTTACCATATTATCCTTTATAATGTAATTTTATACAAAAAATAATAATAGTTTGTACATATTATGTTCTCCTGACCGATTCCGGCCACGACGGCCAATCTCATTGAGACTAGCTAATTGCGCAGGAGATATTATAGTGCCCAAGTGTACGCGCAGACACAACGTGCACTCTCTATTCCTGTCACTCTCATACTCTGGTGGGACATCCACTTGACACGACCAGTGAGAGTTAAGCCGCAAGACCGACGGCTTTACGTGCTCTCCGAGGCACGGGGGTGAAACACCGCCAACTTCCCAACTTCGGGCTGTTACTGAGGCTTACTTTACAGAAAGACTCAATAACTAAACTTGGCCCGAACCGGGACTCGAACCCAGGACCTCCGGATGTGCAGCCGTACATGCTAGCCACTACACCACCGAGGCAGTTGTTGTTTTTATTTTGTACATATAATACGTGCGCAGGTCGATTATATTTTTGACTTTGAAACAATCTTTGCTTAACGTTTGATCGATAAAGAATTTTAAAAACTTAATTTAGCCAGATATATTTCTTTTTATCCAAATAATTATTCAATTCACACCAATCAACTTCATATAACTGATGCACATTCATAGTGAGCGTGGGCAAGTTATTATGTAATCTGTCGGTCGGTCTTCATATATTATGTCCATTATGCCATTTAAGGTTTCCATTAAATTTTACTAAAAAAGATTTAACGATTAGACTTATTATGTTGAAAAAATGTTAATTATAAAATTACTAGCACCTAACAATAACTTATATGTCACTCCAGGTCAACAACGTCCGGCTGAGTGCTAAATTTTATTTAAATACGTCCAGCCCTTAGATTATTAACATATAAATAATCTAAGGTCCAGCCATTTAAGCGTGTAAAATTCAGAAACATGCACACAAATACAAACTTACGTAATTAAAATAGTGGCCTCATAAAATAAATAAATAAATATGTTGGGACATTAATACACAGCACCATCTAGTCCCATGGTAAGTTATTATAAATATAAACACCGATGATTGGATTACAAACATTCGTGCTCATCACGCAAATGAATGCCCCCAGCGGGACTCGAACACGCGACCGCAACAAACTAAGCCAACGTGCCGTCAAAATATAAATTGTCTACAGTATCTTTTACTAAAAAAGTTTGTAGGGAATTCTTGTCTATTACATTGCATTTTTGCGGACAGGTGCAAAGTGTACCAATTATTTTTAACTATAGATACTTTAACTGTGCAAATAGTTTGATCTTTTTAAGCAGGTGTTTGCGTTTTTGTACATTTATTTCCTACGATATAAACGTATGCAGTAGTTTTTAGAATATTGTAGCAAATGAGGAATTAGATCAACTGGTAATGATTTGTAATATATTAAAATGTTGTCACGAATTTATTTTACACGATCTTTCTTTAAATACAAAACATTTATAATCAAATAAAAATAAGTAAAACCTTTTACGGCGTTTTACTTTAAAAATACAGGTTTAATAATTAGTAAGGCCCAATTTATATGGTAATATCACCTGACCAAATAACAACTAGTCAACCTTCTGAGAACAGATATCATTTATCTGTGCGTCATTTTGTTATCAACACTTTGTTCGTCTTCACATGTTTTATGTTTATCAACATACTTCATTAAGAAAAATAATTATCGCTAACAAGTTTAAGAACCATTACCTATAGTTAATAATGCTATATAAATAATACTTAGCTACTATGCCTGCGACTATACAAGTTCACCTTGTTTTTCATAATTTACATGTAATGTACATTTAAAATGACATAAATATTTCAATTTTATCTGATAATGAAATGACAGATAACATCTAAAAAATCTTAGATTATTTTATTAATAATCTAAGTAAAATATATTAATGGCTGCTAACAGGACCGCATAGTGCGTAGCGTAATTAATCTCATACTTAGACCTGATTCTAGTCTAATTAAATAAACAGTGGGGCTTTAGAAAATATCATTTCTCATGCAGATGATAACAAAACCCTACATTTTCACACTGCCAATATATTTTATATGTAAACAAGATTCTTATCGAACACAAATGATATTCTAATTTCGATAAAAAATTGTCCCACAAGTAATTTGTTCGTGTATCTCACGAGATCTACTATTTACAGAACAATGTACACTTAACTGAGACAAAGAACAATAAAACCTTATTCACCCATTATACACCTACACCTTCATTCCTCATTCGTACGTTCATTCACTTGTCTCAAACACTTTCCTTAAGTGTGTGAGCGTGCGATTTCGGTCATTTACCAAAACAAAGCAACGGTCGAATGTTTCAAAGTTCATAGTCCCGCAGTGGAGACGCTAGGTGACTCTACATCTTTTGATTATAAGAAAGTGTCTCTATAATTTTCTAAATTATGCATTCATATTTTTAAATTTCTTTCATTCAATAGCAATTCATTATCTATACATGTAATAAAATTGTAACTAAAGCCAAATCTATACATTAAATATTTTTTGGAAAATCTAATTGAAATTGTCATTATTATCGATACGGAGGCCGAATCTATAGTTTTTAGAATTTTTGTCTGTCTGTTACTGCATCACAGAAAAACCACTGGAGGGATTTTGATGAAATTTGGTATAATGATAGCTGGTTATCCGGGTCAACATATAGGATACTTTTTACCGCGGGAAAATATCTCATTTCTGAGAAAAAATGCAAAAACTGCAATGTAAGAGTATACTAATCTGTAAAACTAAGAATTTGGTTTTTGGTCATCTGAACGCGGACGGAGCCGCGGGCAATGCTAGTCATAAAATATGTAGTGTTATGTAACACTAACGCAAATACGGTCGCAAGCCTGGATCGTTCACGTGGTGAAATATGTGAAACTATGTGCATTATGCCGTAATTATGCGAATGAGACGAACGAAGTTTAGCTCTTGAATTTGCCTCTTGATTTTCTCTTAAAGTTTCTAAAAGTAGGTTACTAAGTATAACAATATATAATATTATATATAATTTTCCCTAATTAAAATGTACTTATAAGCGATGCAAGCTTTATAACTTTACACAATGTGGGTAGTTACCATATTTAAGCCGCTTAAGTCGTTGACCGTATGTCGCGTTATATGAACAAGGACCTTAATGTAAAGCTCACGGCCAAAATTCACTCAATATAAGGATGATCTGCTACTTACGATATAAATATTTCGGTTTACTTCAAATATTAAATGTATTTTTTTAATATTTCATACTAAAGAGTTATTTAGTATCCAGTGAAGTTTGAACAGAAGACAAAATACCAACTCTAATAAAAAAAAATGTTTAAAAGTTGAATATACGAATCTATTAAAATGTTAATTTAAAAGCCATAGTAAAAGTAAATTAAGTATATGTATTAAATAAAATAATTTAGTTGAAAAAAATAGATGTTATTTTTATTACACAAAGTTGCCTTATTTATGAATGGTACTCAAGTGTTCAAGAGGTCAGTAACGACCATGAAGCAATATACGTTTAAGTAATAAATTTGAGGAATATTTCAGTATCTCAAACATTATGTGTAGAATAAAAATTTCTTCTAAACTTCGCACTAGTCCTTATAGCAATTTGAGGATTCATTTTTTTAATGATTCCTGTAAACGATAAACATAAGGCTCATATTTTTTTTAATTTTTTAGTACTTTTTAAGACAAGGACAACCAAGATAAAGGGCAAAATCTTATTAAAAAATGAAAACTTCGTCTTTTCTGAGCAAGAAAGATTGATTATTTTTGAATTCAGTGAGTTTAGTCGCGAGTGAAAACTAATTTAAATAATATAGGCCATAAATTATAAGATAATTATCAATTTGGTAATAAAAATTAAGGTTCTATACCTCAGAAAGTTCAAATAAGAGTAACCTCTACCAGTTTACTCTTTCATCGAGTCACGCAAGTATTGTCGCGGCTATTACAAATAATAAAATAAAATGCATAGGGTTATACAAACGTTATTGTTAAATATAATAAAAATATATTACAATTTATAAACATGATAATTTAGATTAAGTAGAAAATTAATCTTAACTTAATAGTACTTTCAACGTCTTTATTTACAAAGCAGTCCATAGTGTATGTCTTGCCCTACTATAAAGTATAAACCCATTCACGACACCTGTCAGCGTAAATTTATTATAATTTTTACAGTATTCAAAAAATAGAGGAACTCACTTTAATTAATGACTTGATGAAAACTTATTTTAATGAATGCCTCACGGTGGCCACTGCAGCCTGCAGGTGCGCAGGAGTTGTTATGCTACACTTGTATTGCAATGTGACAAAAAAGGTGTCGGGAGAGATCAGACTTATGTTATACTAAAAATAATGCAAATCATTAATTATATAAAATAGGATTTATATGTATTAGTGTAGATTCATTATTTTATTCTTTATGTTGTCATTATGATATAAAATACTTATTTGAGTTTTCTGAAGTTGTCATCTTGAGTGGAAAAAGGGCGGGAGCATTGTATTTTATTTCATGACTTTTTAAATAATGCGTGATGTGTCATTCTTTTTTGTAATGTCGTTTGAGGCGTTACTCTGCCTCTGTATAAAATAATAAAAGCTGTGTGATGTTACACTGAATTTTACTTGGCCTACCTGACCTACTTCTGAGATAGACTCGTAATACATAAGAATGGTAGCTATGTTTCAATGGGATGTAACCCTGCTAATTTACCAAATAATCAAATAACACCCAATAACAATTTTCGTTCGACCCGCATCCTTCCAAACAAGCCTAACCACTAGACCAAAGAGGCAGCTATTGCAAAACTTACCTAGAAATATATCTGTATGGGACAATAGCCGACGAGAAGCCGAGTAATAGTTATCAGACTAATTTTAAAATAAATATTGTCGTCATCATAATAATGATGTTTTTTATATAAATATTGCAGAATAATGTGGATTTGTATAATGAAAGTTTCGAATAATAAAAAATTATTAATCATATCAAGGATTTCGCTGCAGTGCTGTTCATTGAGATCATTTTCTATAGATTTTGTTACAGACTCTATGTACTAACACGTATGTATAAACAGGAAAACGAATAACGCAAGAATGAGCCTGCGCCGCGCCGGCGTGGGCTTTATGGTTAATTGACCGACCATCTGATCCTCGACTACTTTACTGTATCACATTACTATATTGAAATACTTTTTTATTTTCTAAATAGGTACTTCGTGTTATAATATTTACGTGGTTATAAGTAAACACTTTGAAGAATTGGCGATTTGAAGAACTCTTCTTAAGAAGATAACTTAAGTTAGATTGTTAATATACGAAAAATATACATATACATGGTATAGTTAGCACAGACTTCTGAAGTGTATGGTAACCATAAAACGTACGTTCAGCAGACAGGAACGTATTAAATTCATTTATAAATAAATAAATATATTGGGTCATTAACACGCAGCACCATCTAGTTTCATAGTAAGCTACAAGGCTTGTGTTATTGATACCAGGTACTTGATACGCTACACATATATAACTTATATAATGTATTATAAATATAAACACCCATTACTAGAGTACACACATTCGTGCTTAACACACAAATGATTGACCCCAGCGGGACTCGAACCCGCGACCGCTGGCACAGCAAGTAGGGTCACTACAAACTGAGCATCAATCATTTTTTTATTATTTACTAGCGTATTACCCTCGCTTCGCTCTGGTGCATCCCTAGAGGTGTAACTGTAGCCCACTTGTTGCTCTATTCTAAACCCTATCGGTATACTGAACATCCAAATCCATCCAGCCTTTTAGACAGTCAGTTAGTCTAAGGTGGAGCAAAGCAAGGACGAGTCGAAAGATACCTTAAATGTTACAGTATTTCTATACATAAGATTTTTTCATTTTTTTTTTCAAATTTTTCTATATTAACCTTAAAGAAAGTGGAATAGTAATCATTTTTCGCATTATTTTTATTCTGTCTGTAACAGATTTAACAAAACAAAGCCAAATAAAAAAATTGTGTATGTAATACGTATAAGAATTTAATTTAGTCAACTATCAATTGTATTTTTAGTATTTTAGATCTTTCCTAATTATTATAATTGTGAGAAATACGATGGTTGGTAACGACAATAAGGATTTATTTACATACAAGCGGAAAAAACAACAACAAAAACAAATCTATCCCAAGTCCCAATCTCACCATAATTGTGTAACAGTATGATATGGCTAAATATGTATCATATTCATGAGACAAAGCCTTTTAGTGCTGAAACTAATAAATTTTATACAGAGATTGATTTAACGCTACCCTTTTTAACCCTTGTAAAGCCCTATAAAATGGACGCTGCTACATTTTCAATTTCCGTTTAAATATTTACACACAGTTTATTATTATTCAAAGTAATGTGTTCATTTATACACATTAACTTACATGTTTATGTTCTATGTATAACGTCTAAGTTACTTTATTGCCTTATTTATTTATTCATTCATTCATTCATTTATTTATTTGGTAATCTTATAGCATTACAAAAATAATGATAATATATGATAAAATTATGATATCTTATGTAATATGACTTAACTATATATATTTTTGAAGATAAGATATTTTGAAGATATTCAAGAAAGTGTTAACAGCTCACTAAAGCTTCATCAAAATCGGATGAATATTTTTTTGATCGTGATCTCTATACATATAATAAAATTCTTAATCGAATGTGTACATTAAATATATTTTTGGAAATCTTATTGAAATAGTCATTATCCGAGGCCGAATCTATAGTTATTAGAATTTTTGTCTCTCTGTCTGTGACCGCGTCACGAGAAAACTACTAGACAGATTTACTTTTTACTGCAGGAAAATATCTTATCTATGAGATATCTATACTAAACGTTAAAAGTTAAAACGTAAGTAGGGACGAACCCGAGCGGACCGAGGGTGAGTCGTTAGTCATAATATAATTGTCTTATTATCTTCACTTGTATCATGCTGGAAGTCAATTTTAATCTATTTTTTATTTGAAACTTTATATTTATATTGACCCGGATAACCAGCTATCATCATACCGAATTTCCTTAAAATCCCTCCAGTGGTTTTTCCGTGATGCGGTAACAGACAGACAAAAATTCTAAAATCTACAGAATCGGCCTCTGTATCGATAATGATATCTATTTCAATAAGATTTTCAAAAAAATTTTTTATGTACAGATTCGGCTCAGTTAGAATCTTATTATATGTATAGACAAATATTTGATACCAACGAGTAGATTTAATAATAGAGCCGAGCGAAAATATTTTCAAATGCCACTCGTAAAACCTCGAATTTGGATTCATTTAATTTTTGGACTATGTTTTTTTTATAAACCTATTCGTAAAGACAGTTAACCAAAGGAAACATTTTTTTTTCAAATATCAATTATTATATCATAATAAGGTTACACAATATACACATAGGTATTCGTGTTTATCTTATCTATATCGAAGAGCGTCTAACAAACTATACCGCCCACATATCCAAAATTCTGTACTGTTTCATGTTGCATTCTTATCTGCAATTCCTGTAAAGTACCTAATAATTTATTACAAAACTATCTGTGTTCTAGAATGCGGCTGCTAAATGGTCTGTAGTTTCACATAAATTTAATAATACAGTTTTGAACTTAAAATGTTAATTTCAAATACTACATACATCAAGTTCACTTGAGTTGAGAAGAGTTGTTTAGAAATATTCTCTTATTATGTTTATGAAAAAACAAATTTACAGTTATAGTTAAATAGGTTTACGCATCCATACTAATATTATAATTGTAAAGTGTGTTTGTTTGTTTGTTTGTTTGTTTGTTTGTTTGTTTGTTTGTTTGTTTGTTTGTTTGTTTGTTTGTTTGTTTGTTTGTTTGTTTGTTTGTTTGTTTGTTTGTTTGTTTGTTTGTCTTTCTTTTACGTTAAAACGGAGTAACGGATTGGCGTGAATTTTTGTGTGGAGATTGTGGTGACATAGGCTACTTTGCACCGCGGGAGATTATCTGATTCCCAAACACGTTATAATACAACCAAAAAAAATATTTATGATCAGAATTACTTGAAACTTGGTATTAATGCTCTTCAATAAAATTAAATAAATACGTGTTTTAGCATTTTTCGAAATCCATCCTATAAGGGGGTAAAATAGGGGATGAAAGTTTGTATGAAACCTACCTTTTTAGAGACTTTTTTGTAGCTTTAGCGCGAGCGAAGCCGCGGGTTCTGCTAGTTATTATATAATTATAGAAAGCGGAGAAAGAATAAAGTAATACTCAGCCACCTCTATGTAGTGTCCATAAAACGACGAAGATGACATAGAAAAAAAACCCGATTTTAACCAAATCAGCCTCTAGATGAAGATTTCTCATCTTCAATAATCTATAACTGTGAAATTATATGTACATAAGTATATTTAGGTATAAATGCCTAATATTAGCAGGGACTATTAGAAACATACCTTATGACAAAGGAGTGGTTAAATTATTCCTATTCTGGTTAAAGCATGGCAGAAATTGAAGACTTGGCTCATAAATATCAATGTAACAATGCCGTGTAATCGTATTGTTGCATTTGATTCACAGCGCTCCTTTATATTCAAGTTCAGTCAAGGGCATGAGAGGGTGCAGTCTGAAATTTTATGGCGTTTCCTGGGGATTTTAAAACTGTAAATCCATTGACATGATGTTTACAGTATGCATTGTACATTATACATTGTATCTTTTTTTTTTTGAATGATTATAAAAAACACATAACGGTACAAGCTCACTAAAGCAAAATTAATATTTTAAAATATTTGCTTGGCATGTTCATTTTTTTATATTTATTTTATAATTAAATGACCTGTTTATACAAATAAATACAGTCAAAACATCTTTTTAATCTGTGTATTTAGCCTAAATCATTACAATGGTGAATCGATTATGATGAAAACTTGTGAACCGACTAAAAAACTATTTTATTTTTTATTATAATTAATTTTTTCTATGTTATTACAATACCGAATGTTGGTTCACAATAACCACGGACATAACCAAGGCAGATCAGCAGTGATACCACAAAAGTAATTAAATTTTAATCGACCGAAAAATGATCGATCGAGATAGAAAATTGCTTAATCGTTTCGATTCAATTCTTTTTACAAAGATTTTTTAAATGTTAAGAAGAAACATTTCAAGATTAAAAGTTGCAAAAGACGCGCGTAATAAAGCGGATAGGAGGCGTAGTAGCGAGGCTCTACAATGCGGTAAGCTATGGGCGGTAAAAAATGCGCAATATAGACGTTGTATCGAGACATAAATTGTTTTCTAACATTGTACATTACTTGTAGTACAATTACTTTCTTAACAAGTACACTACAACATAATAATGACTGAGTAGTTCTAATGTATAGTAAATCTTTTTATTTTATTTTTTATTATGTAAATATATTAATATTTAATATGAAGTAAATATGATGGGACCATTTTAGCATGTAATATTAATTATTTAATAATTAATTACATATTTTCTATTAATTGCTATAGGTATATATTATATGTTATTTTTTCCTCTATAACTTCATCAAACACCGACTGCATTGTGCAAGCGAAGCGGCCTTGCTCCCACGCCACCCCCGCCTCTCTCACCTTGCGGCGTCGATCTTTGGAGATGGCATGCTTATGGTAGCAAATATAAAGAATTCATATATAGAATATAACTATTAATATGTAAGAATAGAAAATATTAAAGATTACATCACTTTATTTAATTAAAAAAAATAGAAAACTTGCAAAAATGTAAAGGCTACTACACTAGTATCCTGTTAACTAATGAATAAGTGAAGGAAAATTATGTCAATAGAAAATGCAAAAGAGGCATGTCTGGATCGTTGTCCCGTGCCCTCTTGGGAATACTGTCTGGGTAAAAGTAATTTTTAACAGCTTCACCTTGTGGCGGTATGTAGTTCGATTCCTACGTGAAGCAAAACGTAACATTGAAAAATGTCATTCAGGATCGGATATGGTGATTGTGAAAGTGAAAGAAAAAGAAAAACGAAAACATTAAGGCCTAGATACTCCTAAAGACTAAAAAATATTATAGAAATAAACTTAAAATGGTTTATGGCAGACATACCTACCTATACATAAGATTATTTTCAAATGTTATTATTTGAAATATGCCAGATTTATAAAGCAATGACTAAGTGGGTTTGTCTGATTGTACATGCGCAACGTGCATGGCTATCCATCTATCATTCTAATGAAATACACAAAACGCGTAAATAATACTCGTTCGTGTTTGAGCCATGTCCTTATAAACATCTAGACATTCCAGTAAAATATTTCATCCTTTCTATTTAACAGTTACAACTCATGCTTATATTTTAGTTATTATAAACAGAGTTTAGTAGTTTAAATCTATATTATATGTGTATTTTGTTCTATATTAGTTTGTGATGTAATTTAATATATTTCATAATATTTACGTAGCTGGTATTTGTCAAATATAATTCTATAAAGGATCAGTCATTATTGTATTGATTATTACTATACTAGGTATATGAATAATTTACCGGAATAATTATCAAAATGGCAACATGTCTATAGTTCCCGTTTCACTTATAAAAATATTTTTTAACACTTGACAGTCGCAGAAACTCCATGACAAATTAAGAACATTGCCACAACTAAAAGACAGAGAAGACTTTAGAGCTTTAGAGCTTTTTTCTAGAGCTTTATACTTTTTGCTTTAGAATAGACAGTTATAGTAAGAGATCCCGATCTAAGTGGTGGACCCCTCACTCTTTTTCCAGGCAAAGTATATTTTTAAACCATAAAACAAATTAACAAACACGACCCAGGAGGGTTGTCACAAAAAATTTGCTCATAATCATCAAAAAAAAAAATGGATTTTTCAAAAGTACAAGAACTCTTTTTATGTGACAACCTAGTATGAATCGAAAATAAACGACTTGTAAAAAGTTCTATCATAAGTTTGATGGCCTTTTTCGAAATCACGTTACCGACATCCAGGTATAAGTGGGTAAATTGAAGTAGTTAATTGCTCGTATTTTCCGAAAACAACCAAGTATCAAAATGTAGATAATTTTATTACAAATTTATTGATAAATGGGTTGTTATACCAAAAACATCTCCAGACTAGATGTTTATTAATTATTAATAGCCTGGAGCAAATTTTCTGTGACAACCCCCCTGGGTCCATTTGTTAATATCTTTATGGTTTAAAAAATATATTTCGCCCGGAAAAGAGTGAGGGGTCCACAACATAGATCGAGGTCTTAGACTATTACTTCCTACATATAGATGTTACAATTTTAAGATGCTGTAAATGTAATAGTGTCTTGTTTTTACTAGTAACATCTGTATGAGTAGGACGTAGAGTAACCCACGCGGACTAACCTGCGATCTGTAGAGAATTAGAAAATCTCAAACAAACGCATAGTTTATTTCATCACGACGTCGGCATAAATTAAAAATAGATATTATATATAAGTTGATACAACATTATGAACACTCACGTCACTTGAAAATACTTGTGTTGACCTTATCTTTGTGCTATTATAAAACCCTTTTTCCTCATATACTTACTAAGTCTACACTAATATTATAAAGAGGTAAAGTTTCTGAGTTTGTGAGTTTGTTTGTTGGAAGTAATTTCTAGAACTACTAAACCGATTTAGATGGGAAAGACATATATTGTTTTCATCCCGGAAATCATCCTTTAAGGGGTTGAAAAGGGGGATGAAATTATGTATGGAGAATCAATCATTTCTCAGGTAAGGGATATAAAACTATGTATATAATATACGTAGAGTCTGTCTATTCCATACTGAATACTAATCGTAAAATCGCATCTATGGACCAATAAAAATATACGTTTAGTTTCGCACAGGCGCGGTCCGAAGGGGGGGGGGGGGGTGTCACAGGGGACATGACACCCCCCCTGCAAAATTTTAAACGTGAAATTGAAAAATCTTCTAAAAATTTACAAAATAAAAAAACAATTTTTGGCTCCTAGCCGTAGCCCGTGGAAAAGGGAGCTTTAAGAAAATACTGATACAAAATTTCGTTAGTGTCTGGTGTCTACAATCTAAGTTTCCGACGATGATATCTACCCAAATAAAGACTGCTGAAAATTCTGGCAACTCTTCCTTTAATACATCAGAGAGATCATTTTCTACGCTAAGGTGTGTAAATACTTGGTTAAGAGCAAATATGTTAGAAGAAAGGACAGGTTTAGCTCTTCTAAATATTCATCCAGAGATAGTCCCAGATGACTCAAATATTATCAACCGATTTGCCAATAAAAATAGACTTCGATTTGTTGTATAATGTGTGCAATAAAATGATGTATTGTGCAATAAAGTCTAATTTACTCGTCATATTGTATTATTATTAGTGAAGTTATTAGTAGTAAATTTCAGGCTGCAACCGCGGCTGGCTTCGCAAAATTTGTATCCTATTTATACATATATCTATCTATAAGGAAATATTAGTTTTGTTTAAGGTTTTAGTTACTATTTTGCGTTTTTATAAGAACACAAGTAATGAAACATACATTTTATTACACGAGTAAGGAGTATTGTGTAATATAGTGGCCTTAATAAAGCCTCTGTTGTGATGTAGGTGTACAATCTAAAAGTCATAAATATTCAGTTTAGAGGGCCAGATTGAACGAAAAATGTTGAATACGCTCGGCAAGAGATTTTTATTTTACCTACATGTTTTGATGATAGATTTTGTTACCTTCTTTAGTATTAAGTATTATATGATCTGTGGTATTACACAGTATTAACAGGCTTTAGTAATAATAGACGAAAGAAACAAAAAGGTAAACAATGATATGAAAAATTAAATATAATTTTAGTTTATTTTATTATTAAACAAAATTTATTTAAAAGTTAAAAATTTATATTTAAAGAGGTACATGATATACCTACATTGTTCTCAAGCATTTTTTATATTGGCAAGCGTCATTGTTGGAAAACGCTTTGGAGCATAAATACAATGTTATTTATGTAAAGAAAAAAATCCTAATTAAATAGTAAACAATGTTAAGCCTTCATGAAGATCCTTCATTTTAAATGTTATTTGTTTGTATAATGTTCCTCCATACAATTTTTTTTCGATAGTCATACAGATAAAAAACATGTGAATAATTGGACGTAGTTAAGCAAAATGGATCCAGCCCACGAAAACCGTTTTTTGAGTTACTGTCATAAATGACACCTACATATCAAATTATATACAGGAAGTGGATAAAATACCCAATATTTTAGAGGAATTTAAAAAAAAAACTATGGGTTTGTTATTTTTATTACCAATTTTACTCGTATTTTCTCGAAAGTAAATTTTTATGATCGGATCTATTTTGTATAACTACGTCCAATTGTTCAAAACAATGTTTTCTTATTTGTTCGCTGTGGATTCGAGGTAGTAATGTACAAGTAACAAAATATATACATACGAGTACATTCACTCCAACATTTCTATCGCAGCTTTGACGTCTAAATTGATGTAACGTGCAAACTGGTATGTTACGAAATGTTTTATACGCAATTTTGATAAACTTTTCACCTCGACTTTTTATCGTTGTCAATATAAGTATTTTCATACATCTATCTTATTATTTTTTAGATATTTAGTTATCATTATTACTTGTACCTAGTGCTAATAAATTGTTCATGATTTAATCTGAATTAAAGTTATATAATAAAAATAGTATCTCTACCAACAATGTTAGGCACTTTTGCAAAGTTTCTAGATATAATGATGAATTTAATAAATTCCAAAAAAATCTAATTATTAATAATAATAATTGTTATACTTGTTGAATAAAAATGTAGGTACTCTTACACGAGTACTTACCGTCGGGGCGTCGTAGTTGAGCGCGTCAGCGATCCTGCGACGCCCCATTAAGACGGGGGAAGGTTTTGTTGGGTTTTAGTGGGTAGTACTGGCTTTTCGAGCCGGTGATCCCACATAACCACCTGTATGTCAACAGGTGGTATGCGTTAATGCATTTCCCAACCTTAAAAAAAAGGTACTCTTACACGAGGCTAATGGAAAAAGTCATGTAACAAGCACATATTTGAAGATTTTTGAATTCCTAACAAAAACTTAACTTACATTGGGTATACTTAGTGTAAGTAAAGTCTTTTATATGAAATAAAATTGTGATATAACCTATTGTGTAACTCATCTCATAAAATATACTCAGTAAGGCATTAACTGTTTTTCTTATAAGACTTACTGCTCTATAAAGCGTTTAGTGATAGAAAACTCGCTTACGGTCAGTGGAAGGATTGTAGGGCAAAGGCGGGCTTAAGTACCGAGAAAATGACATTTTATGTACATACATGTTTTCTCGCGTTTTCGCGCGGCTTTCCCTGCGTAGTTGAATTATGCCTATGTATTATCTATATTAATGCAAAGTTTTATTAAAATTCATAGTTTTTCTGTAAAACAGTAACAAACAGCCTTATATATATATATATATATATATATATATATATATATATATATATATATATATATATATATATAGCTTTGTCATTGTGCCTTTTTCGTATCGACACAGCTATCTAAATATGAACATAATTTGTGTAGTAGATGTACATTAAATTTGAGGAACTTCGCCATATGAACTATTTTTACCTTATACCTATTGCTTATTTAATTTAAGAAATTCAAAAGTTATGACAGAATAAAGTTAACTGAAACCCAACAAAACCATATTTTTAATGAATAGAATATATTTCTTAAGTTTAAAAGTGCCTTTGATTTAATTATAGTCTCGTGCTCTATGCACAATAAACCGTCGCTAGCATAGAGCTGGATCGTGTATGGTGATCTACTTATGGGCATTGAAAGGACCACAGTAAAGAGAGCGAAGGGGCTAATATAAACCAAGTAGTGTAGTCCCTACTCATCTTAACATTTATTTATATAGTCATAAATTCTTATTATGTTCATACAAGCTTTCTTCATATATTTTAATACTTGAAGTTTTCACAGTATATTTTATATATCTATACTAATATTATAAAGAGGTAAAGTTTGTGAGTTTATGAGGTTGTATCTCTGGATCTACTGAACCGATTTAGATGAAATTTGGTAAGAAGATAGTTTGAGACCGCGGAAGGGATATAGGATACTTTTTATCTCGGAATTCATCCCATAAGAAAGTGAAAATAGGGATGAAATTTTGTATGGAGAAGCAAGCTAGGAACGAACCCGAGCGAAGTGAGGATGAGTCGCTAGTATAGTTATCTGCAATTTAAGTACGATCTTAACAGCCTTCCATTATACTTCGATGCCAATATTACGAGAGTAATTTCTTTGATTATGTGGTTAATAAAATTATATAAAAATGAATCGCTCAATGTGTTGGTAAGCGCAAATCTCGAGAGTAGCTCAACCGATTTCGCTAATTCTTTTTTTAGAATATTCCTTGAAGTATGAGGATGGTTCTTACGGAGAGAAAAATTTAAAAAAAATCCTGAAAATGTCTAAAAACAACACTTTTCTATACTCCCATACAAAAGATTCGTAATAATACTTAAAAGTCAATTTGAACTTTAATACCATAACATAAAGTTTAAGTGTCAGTGTAGAGGTTCCGGGAAGGCAAAACATTGATGGCAATTGAGTGACGTTAGAATCGTATTAATATTAATGTCAATATTTGTCATTATTATTAACAAAAAATAAATAAAATTTATATGGCTAACGCTGGCTAATAACTATTTATATCTATTTAAAAAGTACCTAGCGACGAACCCGAGCGAAGCGAGGGTGAGCCGCTATTAAAATGTAATAAAGATTTCCAAAGTTAATATTAGCGAAAAATATTATAGAATAAATGTGAGAAACGAAACCGCGGAAATGGTTATAAAAAACATTAATGAAAAAAAAAACTACTTTCACTTAGAAATAAAAGTCAATTCAATGAGTGGGGTTAAAACTATTACTGTAATGAAGATTTATTTCGTCGCTGTCGGTCGAGTGACGAACGACATAAACTAGTAATACGGTAATTGGACGAAATGGGAAACTATTGTTGTTCTTGGCTTATTTATTATAATAACTAGCAGAACCCGCGGCTTCGCTTGCGCTAAAACTAAAAAAAAAACTGTATAAAAAGTAGGTTTCATACAAACTTTTATCCCTTATTTTATACCCTCTTATAAGAAGAATTTCGAAAAATGCTAAAACACGTATTTATTTAATTGCATTGAAGAGAATTAATACCACGTTTCAAGTAATTCTGATCATAAATATGTTTTTGGGTAGTATTACAACGTTTTTTCCCGTGGGAATGAGATGATCTCCCGCAATAAAAAGTAGCCTATATCACTCTCCAGCTCTCCAACTATCTTCACACCAAAAATCACGCCAATCCGTTACTCCGTTTCGACATGAAAGAAAGACAAACAAACACACAAACATACTTTTACATTTATAATATTAAGTAGGCGGAGAAGGCTGAACTACTTAAGTTTCGTAAATACACCTCCCTTAGTCAAAATTATGTTTTTATTCCATTTGCTGTAGAAACCCTTGGCCCATGGAGTCAAAGTGCTAAGCTCTTCTTAAAAGACATAACACCCCGTCTCATCACCTCTACTGGTGACAGGAGGGCTGGCGCATTTTTCGCCCAAAGAATCGGCATTGCCATTCAACGGGGGAATGCGGCTAGCATTCTTGCCACTATTCCACGCGGACATGACTTGTACAGTAATAACTAAGTGTACATATGTTTGTATATATAATTAAGTATACTTGTACTTTAATTTTAATTTGAATTAGAAAACAAATTAGTGTGAGTATGGATTAAATCCTTATTGTGCATTTGTCCTTGAGTTATTTGAACTTAAAGATTTACAACGTTTATTTAAAAGAACAGCGTCAGAACCTGTCGACATTCAGCATGTTCCTACTCAGTACCTACTTGCAGCAGTAATTTAATTGAATTGAATTTGAATAAAAAAATTATATAGAGTCAGAGTTTGATTGAACGCGCTAATCTCAGGATCCGATATGAAAAAATCTTTTTGCATTAGATTCGTTTAGTGGGGAAGACTATTATTATATACATATATCATCCTGGAAAAAATGTACAGTTCCAGTGGTTTAGATTTGTTTCCATCTGTGTAATCGCTAGTACTAATATTTGTCATTCACATGATAACCTAGAACTTTAGTTTCTGAACCAAACTTAGTCGAAAATTAAATTAGATATTGTGACCGATCTTACAATTCAATATTTTGTTTTTATTTAGGTCCAATATTTAAAAATGCTTTAAAACAATCGTAGTAATATGAAATTATTTAATTTAATTATTTTTTTTTGTTTCAAATTTAGTACATCACTTTCGGTTTTATCTTTTAAGTGAACGTACATTCTATACATATCTAAAGGGCGCCGACACAAAGCAAGACATTGTTGATGTATCATAATGAACAACACGCATAGAATGCAGAGATAAAGCTATGACGTCTGCACTAAACTGTACAACGCCCACATAGTGCTTAATTTAAACAGATTGAATACTTAGCCAATTTGCTTATGCTGTTTTGTTTGTGGAACAGAATTTATAAAATATGATAAATAAAAAGCATTCCTTATTCGCTTTTCGCTATTGTTTTAGCCAAAAATAGGATAATCATTTAGATATGTAACTAACATAAGTATTCACCCCGGAAGAGGGTTGTTAAAGCGACTTTCAACACTGTACACAATGCCAATTGAACATATCTTATATTGCCTCATAGTATACAATTGTTCATAACTAGCGTCTCACCCTCGCTTCGCTCGGGTTCGCCTCTAGACAAACAAAAACAAATTTATCCCACGGGAACCGTACATTTTTCCAAGATACAAAGTTGCTAGTTATTGTAAAGTTTCATTAAAATCCAATCAGTAGTTTTTCTGTACTAAGATGTATAAGTCACTACTTATAGTTTTTTAACTATCCCACGGGAACTCTTTAATTTTCCGGGATGAAAAGTATTTAAAATGTTGACCGGGTATAAGGTACCACCATGCAACATTTCATTTAAATTGGTCCAATAGTTTCGGAGATTAGTCCGTACAAACAGAATGAGAATCAAAAAAAAAAAAAACTGGATTTGTTCTATTTCTCTTCTTATACCCCCTGACTGGGTTTTTAGCATTTTTTTTCTATGTACAGAAATTCGACTCTACAGTTTTATTATAGTATAGATAATTAATTAAGAACAATCCAACTCCACTTCTTCTTACTACAAGAACTGACTCCCTTAATATAAAAATTCTTCGGAAACCACAATAGAAAGGGTTAAAAAGAAGTTTATTTCACACAGAGATAATGTACTCATAGAAAGTTTCCTATCAGTATAAAAATGTTAGTCGTTCAGAAGTTCACATTTTAGAACTCACAAACTCAACTTTCAAGAGTTCGTTATAAGAGGATTTCGTTTCGAAAAATAAACAAATGTCTTGAAAATATTTAAGTTTATATACGAGTAAATTCAAAACAGTTTGAAGAAGATAACCTCTTCCTATCTTAATTGGGTAAACCAATAAAATTGATGAAAATTTATATGTACCAGTATAACTTTTAGCGCAGTTTGTACTGCAGCAGACAGCAGTGCTTGTACTTTGATCGATTATATTTCTAACCAGGAGTTAACTCACAAAAACAATGTATTCAATTTTATTTACAGAGTGATAGTTAAATAAATGCAAAGTAAATGATTTCGATAAGGGATATTATAATTTGCAGCTTTTCTTTTGAATTGAAAATTGAATGAAAGATTAAGTTGTATAGATAAATATTAATTGATAATTTGTTAGCAAATTAATTAATGAATATATGATTTTAGAAATATTCTTATTTATTAGACTTACTATGCTCGAGCATGCGCAAGATTAAGGCTTTCGAACAGCTGAAATACAATATTTCTAGGCCTTGGAAGTTTTGGACGAATCTGTATTCCTGGGCAAACTATTTACCTAGGTAGGTAACTTACTAGAGCTCTCGAGTATCAGACGTATACTGAAAGGTAAAGGTGGGTGTAGAACTTAACAATGAAGGTCGAAGACCAGGAAGGTCGGCCTAGGTCACAAACATGCTCTAATAACAGACGAGGCTGGACGCTAGTTTGCCTGCAAAATTATGAGGAAGCCCATATCCATGTGTCTTACGCAGTGCGACGATGACTCCTCATCAGTGTCTAAAGTTTATTTAGATTTTTACTACGAGTTCTAAATTATTTGATAAAAAAAATATTATTTAAAGTATCACACTAAGACAATTTTACCCATCAATTTTTACAATTTCTATTACTAGATCTCTTGTCAGATCAAAAGATAACATAAGTACTAACTTATGACTATCTTTTTGAATATAAAACAACTATTGTTGGATTGTATTTACTACCGCGACTTTTATTTAGAAAAACAATTGCCGATTTAAGAATACCATCAATACTAACATTAACTAAGAAAATACCAGAATGAAACATATGACTGCGATAAATAATACTTTGTAAAAATAAATTCTTTTTAATTTTTCATGTTAGTGGATATTGGTAGACATTTTAGTTATATATATTTATGCCAAAAGATTCGTCTGCCAAACCTTATAATAATCTATATAGCGTTAACATTTGACCGTTGAAATTTTTTGGCACACAATTTTCACTTTTTTTCATAATTTTCCCTTTCATAATGTTATAGTCTAAGATCCCGATCTATTTGGTGGACCCCTCATTATTTTTCCAGACTAGAGGTTTATTAATAAAAAATAGCCTAAAGCAAATTTTTGGTGACAACCCCTCTGGGTCATGTTTGTTAATATTTTATGCTTTAAAAATATATATTTTGTCTGGTAGAAGAGTGACGGGTCCACCACATAGATCGGGATCTCCTACTATTATTTTTTCATCTTTACATAGTATAACATGTAGTCGCTTCCGCTGTCTGTTCGCTTAAATCTTTTAAACTACTCAACGGATTTTAATGCAGTTTTCAGCAATAGATAGAATGATTTAAGAGAAAGGTTTATATGTATAATATATGCATATTATAGTACAGAAAAGCCGAGAAATTCAAAGATTCGTATTTCATACTAACTGTTAAAACGTACCTAGATTTATTATAATTCATAAATTTGTAGGAATGGCAGTATTATTTTAAATTGACTGTAATACTGAACTTAGCATTAAAAAAAATGTAATGATACAAATTACAAATAATAAAACAATAGCCGCATAAAAACTAAGGACGTCAGCGAAGCGAGATAGACTTCTTCCGCTGAGTATTTGCTAAACAATTTGTTTATAAATGCTTATGTAAAAATGTTACTAATATAGTTAATTCATTCATTTTCATTTTTCATTATTATACTTGAATATATTATTTTTACTTGAAGTGGACTTGAAGTACATATATTCTGAGTAACATATAGGCTGTTGTAGGGCACCTAGGGATGCACTCGAGTGAAGCAAGGGTAAGTCGCTAGTTGTTCAAAAATAAAATTTATCTATTGTTAGGAGTAGCATGCAGTGTAGATACATGTAGGCACACGCTGTGGACACGTTTGAAGGTTATAAAGCAAAATCACTGACCATTAACTTGTCATTGCAAAGCTGAAGTCATCTCTCATATTGAAACTCGTGGCTATATAATTTGCCATTTAATAATGCCAGATATTGTAAAAATTCAATGTCATTGATATTGAGTGGGTGAGATAGATCTGTGTCGAATTATAAAAGTTTTTTAGGCTTCCGCAACCGTAGTTATAAAACAAGAAATAAAAAACCGTGCCAGTGTCAGCAGGGTTTGCTCTACAGATTTACTCTACGGGGTCCTATTTCATTATAAAATACATAATACCAATGTGTAACAAGGATTCCTCGAGCATATAGAGCTAACTTAATGTCATAAAAATTTATTTATGCTTTTGATTATATTAACCATATCAACAGGAAAAAATACATCGTCAGTCACAATATTTACTGTAAGAATAATACATACCTACATATTTTTTTGGGCATCTAGTTAAGTTGGTACTATGAAGGTAGACAGACGGCATTACGGTAACTTAATTTTTAACCTAAAATTGAATAAACTTACTTTTAATGAACCATATCTCCTAAATTGTGTTTTGAAAATTTCCTTTTCTATATTAAACTTAATGTTTTTTCTCGAGTATAATTATTATTTGAAGGAGACGGGTTAAAAAATATCTAGATATAAATAAGTTGTAAATAACATGCGACAAAATTCACGTAATACCGTTGCATTCCTTTTCATAACAAAGAGCAATTTCTCAGTTTCAGGTATTTATCAAGGGAAAATAATTACCGCAATATCTATAAAATATTTTATTTTTATTCAGCAATGCTTTAATATTGCTATGCTAAAGTAAACATGTCATTTAGTCTAACGTGTTTGGTTGTTATGTATGTCAGTTTAAAAATGTACATAATTAATTATTATAAGTACAAATACGTGGAACATAAATAAACAAATAGGTTTATCTGTATAAGTAGGTATATTTATCTCTAATAAACTCATTTTTATATATTATTATAACTCACTTAATCTGTTATAAATTATTTATTTGATGTTATAATGAAGACGTAAATTACAATAATTATCCATTTTAAATAACTATTTAAATAAAGTGGCTAAACGTAAGAAAGTATAACGTAGAACGTACCGTTGCGCTTGCGCATATCAGCGTGATGTAACTCGTGTTCGCGGCTCGCGCAAGGTCGTCTCGCTGAGCTGCGACCGGTTCTCTGATGGACATCCGATGTGAAAAGTTATATTTTTAACTGGCACGTTGCTTCGGCTTTTCTAGATTATTTTGACACTCGTTTTGCATAAAAGCTTTTCCCTTCCTCGGGAGTTAAACTTAATAGATTTTTCCTTAGCAATTATATACATAATTTGTAAGTATGCTATTATAAGAATATGATGACAAATTCTATCCCCCTAGATTCGAAAGTTGGGTATGGTCTTGGCCTGGGTGACAATCGATTGGCCAGTAAAACTTTAAACGTATTACCCTGTTGAAAAACACCAATAGAATCACATCAAAAACGACAAAAGCCACATAGAAACCAATAAATATTTATTGGTTTCTATGTGGCTTTTGTCGTTTTTGATGGGATCCTATTGGAGTTTTTAAATAGGGTATATAGAAGACAAGAGACTTATCCTCGCTTCTCTCGATTTGGCGTTGTTACTACATATTTTATTATATTATATTGGTAGATTTCCTTCTTAATATCACCCACGAAAACACATAAATATTAATATACATACCAGAATACTGATATACCAATAAGTTCTGTCCACATTATAATATATACTATATCTATAATAATAGAACTGTCTGATGACGGAGTGTTTTTTTACTTTCTTATTTCTAGAGTTACATGTATATATTTATTAATTTAAATAACAAACATTCACGTGTGGACTTGTTCGATATGTAACAATAATTAATCAACCCAACGACGAATTTCTCTTAAAAAAGTATATGAATAGAATATTTAAAAATTTCGTAGCCGAGTATACTTCCACTATATATTACGTAGTTCCTTTTCGTTTCGATCACGGAAACTTATGACATAAAATTATTTTTTTTATGAAGGATTGACAATAAAAAATCGCGCAAGTGCAAACAAGTATTGTGCATCGCGTGTCCGTACCAATATACAATAATTGTATTATTGTTTCGACAAAACTTTGAAAATATAGAGCTAGAATTATGAGAAGTGATAGTGACTTTAATAAATTTAATAAATAAATAAAGAAAGTCGTTTAGAAACATCCATACGACTTTAAAAAGCTTATCCAAAGATCATCTTATAGCTAACATTTTGGCCTTTATATAAGCCATCCCATTTTTAATTATTGAAAAATATTTTTATAATGTGTGTTTATGATTAATATTAATGCGTTTAATATTTAATATAATATTAACTATATAAAATAATAATTTATTTCAAATTTAGGAAATAGTATTCATTGTTTTTATTATTTATTAATAATTAGTCATAATATGCCAAACTATTCTAAAATTGTCATTTGAAATGTAAATTTACATGTAAAAAGTTATTTCGTATTAGATTCTTTGTTTTAAGAATTAAATGAGAAATAGTCCAAGACACGCTTAGAGAGGTGAAACCTTATAAGCATTGCGTTCTGAATACTTAATGAAGATTAAGAGCGCTTGCACTAGCCATATTTAACGCCGAATGCCTTTAATCAGTATTTAAATGTGTATCAGAAATGTTTATTTATACGTTTGTAATACATTTATAGGTAAAACTTACTTGTTTTGATCGGGTGCGTCTCTAGGTGTCTTTTGTATTTAAAATATTATATAGACGTTGCGCTATCTTTACTACATCTACAACAGTAGCTTACTCGTATGTGTAACGCTAGGTTACAATGTATACAATTGCAACCACGTCCGGCCAGCCAGTTCAGAATGGAGATATAATAAATGTACATGTATCCAGCCTTAGTAATATCTCACTGGTGGGGAATTGGTTTCCCTTCAGTACGAGCGGTTCAGACCATAGCCCACCACGCTGGCCAAGTGCGGGTTGGCGGACTTCACATGTCTTTCGAAAACTTGCTAGGTTCTCTCAGACATGCAGGTTTCCTCACGATGTTTTCCTTCACCGTAAGGCAAGTAGTAATCATGTTAGAAATGATTTGCCCATAAAAATATCAGAGGTGTGAGATCCGGGATTTGAACTCGCTTCACTCGGTTTCCCAAGCGAGCGCGTTACCACTGGGCTACAACTGCCTGTTACATACTGCATACATATTATTACACATAGATAATTATTACTTACATTTGTAAGCCAATTAGAATAAGTCCCTTAGCACCAAAAATAATATTTAGGAAATATCAGTTAATTCATCATATAATTATCAGCAAATTATGATGTTTTACGTTTACTATTTAAGTTATTGCAAATTGCTTTAAATGAGTTCAAGTATTTAGAGAAAACAGTGTAGTTTTTTTTTCATTATGACACAGTTAAAATAAACAAAAATTCGACATAAAATTATTTATTTTTTAAATTTTATACAATATATACATACAAATAATGTAACTTTACAATAGAATAAATTAATTATTATTAATATACGGAAACTACCGCTACTAATTCTATATGAAAACACTTAAAAATCACATATAAGTCAACAAGAACTAGAATCAATCCACTTATTTATTTTTATAAAGAAAATAGCAGGTCTTTTGTTTTGCATTTTTTTGTTTTTCCATATAACATTTTATTATACCAACATAAAATATTGCTCCACTTCATCAGAATACAATGATTTTTCAGGTTCTATTATTACATTAGCATCTAGTATGGATTTTGTTGGGGCAACCGTACTTAGTGCATAAAATGACCCAGAATTGTCGCTCTCAGGATATGCATCCGTTGTAAACTCTTCATTAGAAAAGAAAGTATCATCTTTTAACTTATCAATATTCTCTTGTTTTTCATTTTCTGAACCTTTACTACTGTTTTCAAATAATACTTTTTCTTCATCGGAAATTCTGCTTTCAATAAATTTAACATTTTCGTTACAAATGAATGGATTATCTGATTTTACGTTGGTATAATTTATATTTATTTTGGGTTCTTGTGTTGTAGAATTCTGTTTTATTTGACAAAATGAATCAGGAGAATCCTCATGAAGCAAATATTTTTCATAGTTATCTATTTCTTTTGGACATTGAAGATTTTCGAATAAAATATCATTAAGTTTTGCACTTAACACTGATGTAATTTTTTCATTGAATCTATCAGTATATGAGTTTACTGAGTCTCCAAAAAATTTAAATTTGGTTTCATAATCCCGGTCAAAATCATTTATCCCTTGATTAGAAGACTGTAAATTATAGTTCACCATTGGTAGTTCAATATTTTGTGAAAGGCACCTATCAGCTGTAGTTTTAATTATTGATGACATTTTTTCGTTGAATTCATCAGCATACAGTTTTACTTGGTTTTCGGTGTTTTCTAATGTTGGATTAAATATGTTCAAAGAATTTTCTTCAATATTTGCTTTTGGTGAGTTTAAATTATGAATTTCAGCCTCTTTTGGACATTGAAGATAACCAAATAAAATATCATTAAGTTTTGCACTTAACACTGATGTAATTTTTTCATTGAATCTATCATTATATGAGTTTACTGAGTCTCCAAACAATTTAAATTTGGTTTCATAATCCTGGTCAAAATCATTTATCCCTTGATTAGAAGACTGTAAATTATAGTTCACCATTGGTAGTTCAATATTTTGTGAAAGGCACTTATCAGCTGTAGTTTGAATTATTGATGACATTTTTTCGTTGAATTCATCAGCATATAGTTTTACTTGGTTTTCGGTGTTTTCTAATGTTGGATTAAATATATTCAAAGAATTTTCTTCAATATTTGCTTTTGGTGAGTTAAAATTATGAATTTCAGCCTCTTTTGGACATTGAAGATAACCAAATAAAATATCATTAAGTTTTGCACTTAACACTGATGTAATTTTTTCATTGAATCTATCATTATATGAGTTTACTGAGTCTCCAAACAATTTAAATTTGGTTTCATAATCCCGGTCAAAATCATTTATTCCTTGATTAGAAGACTGTAAATTATAGTTCACCATTGGTAGTTCAATATTTTGTGAAAGGCACTTATCAGCTGTAGTTTGAATTATTGATGACATTTTTTCGTTGAATTCATCAGCATATAGTTTTACTTGGTTTTCGGTGTTTTCTAATGTTGGATTAAATATATTCAAAGAATTTTCTTCAATATTTGCTTTTGGTGAGTTTAAATTATGAATTTCAGCCTCTTTTGGACATTGAAGATAACCGAATAAAATATCATTAAGTTTTGCACTTAACACTGATGTAATTTTTTCATTGAATCTATCATTATATGAGTTTACTGAGTCTCCAAACAATTTAAATTTGGTTTCATAATCCCGGTCAAAATCATTTATCCCTTGATTAGAAGACTGTAAATTATAGTTCACCATTGGTAGTTCAATATTTTGTGAAAGGCACTTATCAGCTGTAGTTTTAATTATTGATGACATTTTTTCGTTGAATTCATCAGCATATAATTTTACTTGGTTTTCAGTGTTTTCTAATGTTGGATTAAATATATTCAAAGAATTTTCTTCAATATTTGTTTTTGGTGAGTTTAAATTATGAATTTCAGCCTCTTTTGGACATTGAAGATAACCGAATAAAATATCATTAAATTTTGCATTTAACACTGATGTAATTTTTTCATTGAATCTATCAGTATATGAGTTTAATGAGTCTCCAAACAATTTAAATTTGGTTTCATAATCCCGGTCAAAGTCATTTATCCCTTGATTAGATGACTGTAAATTATAGTTCACCATTGGTAGTTCAATATTTTGTGAAAGGCACCTATCAGCTGTAGTTTTTATTATTGATTTCATTTTATTGTTGAATTCATCAGCATATAATTGTAGTTGGTTTTCCGTGTTTTCTAGTGTTGGATTAAATATATTGAAAGAATTTTCTCCAACATTTGTTTTTGGTAAATTTAAATTATGGATTTCAGTCTCTTTCCTACCCAATAAGTTTTCTTCAGAGCATTTGCTGTTATTTAATATAATATTATCAGCAACAAATTTTATTATTGCAGACATTTCGTCATTAAATTTGTCCGCATATGAATTTACTATATTTTCCGAACGTTTGAGTTTTGCTTCACAGTCAGACGCAAAGATATCATTATTATTACATACGCTACTTAAATTTGTTTTCGTGTGTAAAATTTCAATCCCTGATGCTGGTTTTAATAGGGATATCATTTGATTGTTAAACTTATCAACATATGTACTTATTGAGTCATCTATGTCCGATTTTTGTGATTCGTAATTGTCTTTGATACAGATACTATCTTTATTTTTCAGTAAAGTTTCATTACTTTTATTCATTGTTTTTATAAGATTATTTATTTGTTTATTTTTTAGCATCATGTAGTTTTTTTTAGGATCTGAATAAGATTTGGTTGAGAAAGAGAGTACTGATTCAGGAAGGCATTGTTTTTTAAAATTGCTCGTTAACCCTTTATGAGTGAACGTGTGGTTTAGATTTGAGTTTATGATAGGCTGATTTTCGCAAATTGTATTCACACTATTTGGACAGTTCCAATAATTAGGTTTCCACAATTCATTAGCTGTTAATGGATACTCAACATCTGAAAATTTTCCAAAATCCCGATAATTTGGAGCAGATGAAAATTCTTTTTCTATATTATTACTTTTAAGATTAAAGTTTCGTTCTGAATAAGAACTAGAACTTAATTTTGTTCTTAAGGGCGCCAATTTATTATTTTCTGGAAAATCAAAAGGATTATTTGAAGCCAGAGCATATTCCATCTCAGGAAAATTAAACATTGTGTAAATTGGCTCGCTGTTTAGTGTTTGGCATGAAGGTTGCGATATAAAAGTGTTTGCGGGTAAATTTCCGTAAGGCTTGTTAGTTTGTGGAAAACAATATATAAATTTTATCTGTAATAGAAAAATAGTAGACGTTATACGAATGCTTTATAAAACTAATATTAATTACTTATTTATATCTTTTTATGAGTATAATTTATTATAAATTAGATTAATAGCATTTATTTATATATTTTTATATTCTTTATATATAATATAGTTCAAATAGTTTCCCGAAATTATTTTAACATAAAAAAGGCAAACAAAAACATACCTGCACAATTATTAGCACAAAAAATATACGTTTTCCACAAAACGTCATGATATATACATATTAAATAAATTATCATACTGATTTTATATTACGCACTTTTATAAGAAATAGGTACTTTAATCAGACGTGATATTTCGATTTTAACAAAAAGCCTATCTAAAAGCCTATGTGTTATAAAGTTTACGTAATAGATTTGGATGTTTTAATATTGTTCATTAAATTTATAAATATTGAGTAAAATCTCTATATCTTCCTGATATTGATAATTTTCGGAACTGTATATATAGTACGTATAGTACATTTTACATGATATTATACAGTTTTATTTGAATGGTTTAGGTATACATATTATTTACATATATCAAAATTGACCTCATTAATCTATTCTAATATTATAAAGTGGAAAAAATTGATTTTTTGTTTGTTTGTATCGAATAAGCTCCGAAACTACTGAATCGACTGATTAGATGAATTTTGGTAAGAAGATAGTTTGAGACCCTGGGAAGGAATAGGATAGTTTTTATCCCGGAAATCATATCTTATAGGGGTGAAAATGGGGGTGAAAGTTTGTATGGGGAATCAACCTAGGGACGAACCCAAGCGAAACGAGGGTATGTCGCTAGTTAACAATATAAAATATGGATATGTTCATATGAACATAGATAAAAGAACATATTTTGCTAAGAAAAACGCACCAATATGAATTAAACATTTCCCAAATAATTTAATAATCATCTTCTTTATTAGCATTGACACTATATAACGTAATGTTGCATATATTGTCTTCAGATAAAAGTTCACGTAAATTATCAATAACATATAGATCTGTGAAGTTTTTTACATGTTGCAATTCCGTCGTATCATTTGTTTCACAGAGAGTATCAAGAGAAATAATTAAATCTAGGAAAAAATCTTCATCTTGTACGCCACTGTTATTAATATTCGTTATATAAGTATCATTGTTACTATCATCTATACTCGTGTTGCTTTTTAAATATATAACTAACGGTACTGTGTACACATTTGTAGCATTATTTTCTGAATCATCTTCGGAAAGGGGCGCAGAATAGTTACTGTTATTATATTCAGAAATATTTGAAGGTAAATTGACTAGTAAATCTATTAGTGAATCATTCACTGTCCATGATAATTTTTCAATAGGTAAAAATAAAGTGTCATCAGTGATGTTTTCCCTTTCAAACGACTCAATTGAAGAATAAGATGGCGTGCCATTAAAATTCTCGAAACTAGTTTCATTTATAGTTGCCAATTCATTTTCAAAGAGCTTAAATTCTCGTTCTATTGAATCCATATTTCGTAATATTGTGCCTTTTTCTATTAAAGTTTCATTTTTTTCTTCATTCATTGAATCGTTGACTATTATACCTGGGCCTAAAACTAAATTAATATTTTGAATTGGATTAATTTGTTTTCCTGGATTGTTTCTAAAAACTTCTATACTTATTTTTACCTCGATTGGTACTTTGGCTTCTGAATTTTCCGATTTTAATTTATTTTTCTCTTTAAGTGGATCTTCGTCATCGACATTTAAGTAAGCCATGCCATTTTCACATTCTTTACCATCTACAATTGAAATAACATCGCATTCTTGTTTATCAATCAATGTTGTTTTATTATAAACATTCTCTATAATATCCTCCACAACTTCTAAAACGGTTTTATTCGTACACCAAGAGGGCGAAAAAGATAAATTCCTATTTGCTACTGACTCGTTCATTTCCTGCTCCTGTTCTATGATACTCATATCGTAATAATTATCTTCGTTAGATACTTCTGATACATTTTTCTCATGGCTTTCATTGCATTTTGATATTTCAATTATATCTTCTTCAAAATTTACCACTTTATCCATATTATAATTTATTTGAGAATGTGAAACATTTTTCTGAATTTCATCGTCATAATTTGGTGTTCTATTTTTACTTCTTGTCTTTTTTGTATTAGAACTTATACATTTATAAGATGATTTAACATCCTCTGAAAATGGACCTAAAACTTCATCGTATGCATTCACTCTATAAAAAAATGGCTGGGCAACATCTAATATATTAGTTGGGTAAATGACATCTGGAAAATAATTTTCCTTGATGACTTTTGATTGATCAGATGAGGTATCTGTGGGACTTAATTTTAGTAATGGTCCCGAATCGCCTAAATTAGCATTTAAGCTCTTTCTACTAAAAGATTTTGCGAAAGTTCCTTTTGGGTATATTTCATCGGGTATATGAACACACGAGATAACCTAAAAATAAAGAATATTATTATAGTAAATTACAAATATTGTGCTTTTTAAATTTTATTTAATAAAACTACTTACATTAACTGCTATAAAAAGCATAAAATAGATAAGAAACATTGTGGTAGTATATTTCACATGAGTAAGTTACAACTTCGGATACCGAAATAAAAATGAATATGCTTAAACAGCTCTAATATATCTCTAGTTCTATTTTTGTAATTTTATACTAGTAACCTTTATTATATTACAAAACATTTACATTGGTGCATATTTGAAGTAATGTATTGCAAGATATTGAATTATTATCTTATCTTCGTTTAATATTGCACATAGAAATATTTCAACAACCATTATTTAAAAAAAAACAGTTTTATTTTTGCATTGAAGGAGTGACAAAGATGAACAAATAACTTGTATTAATTGTAACGTAGCTAATAAGAATAATAGTTTTATTTTTTTAATTTACTGTATTTATTTTCGAGACTACCTTAGTCTCCTCTTTCAAACTTAATAGGCGAATGGATACACGACACTACTTGATACTCAAAAATATTCAAAACTAATACTAAATCAAATCAAAGTAGCTAATTTCATTACGAAGTAACCTTTAGTTAATGAAATGAACGATCTCTTTCGTTTGATTTTGTATCAAAAGTTAAATTTTCTAAATAAAAAATACAGAAACACGAATTGCAATATTCTTTATTCATCGTATGAGTTGTAGCATTGGCAATGTATAGCATTTAGTTTCGTCCACATCCACAACATCCACCACAGCATCCACCACAGCATCCACAACAGCATCCGCAGCCGCCCTTAGCATACGGTATCGGTACAGGGGGACAATAGCCACCGTAACCACCGTAGTCTCCTCTTCCACACATAGTCAAGAGGAGAATGGGCAGAATCATTTCCCAATCGTCGTCATCATCATAGCCTCCATAGCAACCGGGAAAACCAAATCCGCCATTATAAGGCCCGAAGAATTGACACTGTGCCCAGTGACACTAAAAAATAAATGATATATACATACATATTAATTAACTAAAAAAGATAACTGAAAAGTAATTATTATGTAACATTAATTATAGAGGAAGAGCCCGTGAACGCCAGACCTTCGTCATTTTATAAAGGCTGAAAGTTTGTCAGCGCAAGCTCCCAACACAGATAAGAACGATGGACCATTATGAAGTTCAGGCTATGGTGGCTTTGGCAGGTACACGGTACTAAAGGTGTGTAAAATACCGATCTAAATTCGTCAAATAATAAAGTGTGATTTTTTGGTATTACCTTCAGAATATTATTGAAAATCACGTCACTCAATGCCAGACACTTAACATCGTGGCAAACCCTTGCCAGACACCCTTTTCATGAAATCATAACTCTACTTACGTTATAGTATAAAAGCTGATTTTTATATATAATACTTAGGTAATAATTAGATGATTTATAAGACTGCTAGCATAGCATTTATTACACACCATGAAAAATGTTCTTTATTTTGATTTCTGAATTGACTTTATACGGTTCAGTATAGCGGGATATACTGAATGAAATTCATTTGAATTCCTGAGATAATGAAATTCTTTTTGAAAACATAAAAATTATTAAAAATACCACCTTACCTTAAGCAAGAAAAGCAAAGCTACTACAAGGATGACCTTCTTGGAAGCCATTTTGATCGATTGTTTTGAATTTCACAAGCAACTGTTTTTATATGAATAATTATTATATTCAGTTATCACATTAATGTTATTGACCAATATGCTATGGTTTTGTAACTTGAAGATATGTCAACTAGGGCACGTAGGAAGATGTCCTTGAACTTAATGTTAGCAATATTTTTATACATACACGTGTTCTAGTGTCTAAACTAAGCCAGTATACATAAAAACCAAATGTTGATAATCTTACGTAAATCGTATTTTCTTGCTGTGACTTTATTATTATTCGTGGTCTATACGTCTTATTCGAAAACTTGTTTAAACTAAAATACTTTAGTGAAAATGAATATCTTTTAATCAAGTACTTATTGACCACGCGTTAACAAAACCTAGATACAGATAATTAAAACTTTTCAATCATAGAAGATAATTCGGAAACTTTCAAGTTACTATCGCTAAGATTATACAATAAAAGACTGAACACCCTTGTTAAAGAAAACCTTTTTTAAATCATAGCCATTGTATATGGGTTCAAGATATCAGTCCCGACATTGCCGAGATTAATCCGTAAGGCAGTTAAAAATTGGAAAAATGAACGTACAAGGCATGTAAACCTACATAATACTGGTAAGTATTATTTATTACTTCTTTATATTCATATATATATTTTATATTCATATTCAGTAATAATATACTTTATACTCAGTAAACGTGACCAACGCACTAAATAGGAGCTTAGAAGAAGACTGTTTATTATTATTAGACTAGCGACTCACCCTCGCTTCGCTCGGGTTCGTTCATAGGTACGTTTAAAATTAAAATGGATATAGTATGTTATCCTTAAGAGATAGACATATGCCATCGCGGACTTTTCTGTAGACCTATATAAGATACACAATTCCACCATACATTATTTTGTTATATCTCAAAGGGTTTAGGCAGCGTTTTCGTTGAAAGCTTGCAGACGTCTTATTTTTTCCGACACCTCCAACAAATATCGTTATATTTTAGCCAATGTATACAAAAACTTAACAAATTGTACACTAAAACCTTCCTCTTGAATCACTCTATCTATTAAAAAAACTGCATCAAAATCCGATGCGTAGTTTTAAAGATTTAAAAGCATGCATAGGGATATAGGGACAGAGAAAGCGACTTTGTTTTATACTATGTAGTGATATTATTATACTGTTATTTTTGATTTTATTATTATTCTGTAGATTGCTAATATGCTCGCTTAAAAAGCCAAGTGAAGCGGCCTAAATGTTTACGACAATTTTACTTGTTTCGTAAGACGTGGGAAGTCCGCCAACCCGTATTTGGACATTATAGTGGATTATTGCCTAATCCTGGCCACATTGAGAGAAGGCCCGTGTTCAGGAGTGGGACTATAAAGGTTTAAATGTAGATTATAGTAATCACATGGATGGATGGATGGATGGATGTCTCAAGACAGCGAACAAGGCTTGGACTGAATCAAAGGGAATGAGTCACTCCAAGGCACTAATTAGAGCCTACGACAAAAGGTTCAACAATCTCATGCTAGGGCTAAACAGAAAAACCTTACGAATACTAGTAAAGGCCTTTACTGGACACTGCTGCTTAAATAAGCACATGTTCAACCTGGGGCTGAGCGAAACGCAAACCTGCAGAATTTGTAGGGAGGCAAACGAAACGCCACTTCATCTTCTGTGGGAATGTGGACCGCTCATGCACAAACGCAGTATTCATCTAGGAAAACAATTTCCAAGCCTTGGTGAAATAAAAGAGTGCAACCCTAAGAAAATCCTGCAGTTCTTAACATCAGCAGGGTTTAGTGGTTCACTCTAGTACAAATAGCGGCGATCACAATAGACCAGAAATGGTCGCAGTGATACCAAATAGCCGCAAAAATAGAAATAAAAAAAAAATCACATGGAAGAAATTAAAATAAATATGCCCTCCAAACGTTCTAGAGTAATGCGCGACATAACGACAGAGAAACTTATAGATTAAAAATAAGTATTATATCCTAAGCATTATAAAAGCAAAATTAAAAAAATCTTATGTATAACTTTAGCCCAGTTACAATTTTACTATATGTACAGATTGTTTAGTAATTTAAATAATTTTAGTTACATAATCCTGTTTAAATCACTTCAGTAAAAACTTGATAAATTGAGTTTAATTTTCTGGAACAGTCATCCTTTTTGTGGGAGACCGAAGCATTTGTCACGTTCAATATGACGGAATCGTTAGGGGTGAAATGTTGTAGTGAACGACTTTTTTTTTTATTTACAATGGTATTACACTTAACCTCTTCCAAAAAAGATTTTAACTTATTGTTACAATACGTTAATTTGAAGTCTGTAATATGATAAATGGTAATTAACTATTATGATTAAAAAATACTTGGTAACATTTATTAGTAGCTACTTAGCTAGTACCTATAGGATTCAGAAATAAGATATCGTCGTTGTTTCTTAGCACTCCAAATACGAATACCTGTTATACTTGATTATATTTATCCAGGATTGATTAAAGGAGGATGTTTGTTTTTGTTTATAAATGTCAAACCTACTGCCAATCTTCGTTATATTCAATTATTGAATTTTCATACTTTTTTACCCAAACATGTTTAAAACATCTATTTAAGACAATAACTGAACAATCATGAAAACTTAAAATATATTATACAAGCATTGCCCGCGGCTCCGCCCGCGTTTAAATGACCAAAAACCAAATTCTTAGGTTTTACATATGTATTAGTGTACTCTTACATTACAGCTTTTGTATTTTTTCTCAGAAATGAGAAAGTTCCCCGGGGTAAAAAGTATCCCTTATGTTGACCCGGATAACCAGCTATCACCATACCAAATTTCATCAAAATCCCTCTAGTGGTTTTTCCATGATGCGGTAACAGACAGACAAACAGACAGACAGACTGACAGACAATAATTCTAAAAACTATAGATTCGGCCTCTGTATCGATAATAATGTTTATTTCAATAAGATTTTCCAAAAAATATCTAATGTACAGATTCGGCTTAGTTACAATTTTATTATATGTATAGATAAATATATAAAACTAGTAATTAGTTTCATTCAATAAATAAATAAAACAAAGAAGTACATCTTTACTTATAATAAAATTCTAACTGAACCGAATCTATACATTACGTATTTTGTGGAAAATCTCATTGAAATAATCATTATTATCGACATAGAGGCCGAACTATAGGTTTGAGAATTTTTGTCTGGCTGTTTGTCTGGGAACACATCACGACAATACCACTTGACACAGATTTTGACGAAATTTGATATGGTAATAGCTGGTTATTCAAGTCAACATATAGGATACTTTTTACTGCAGGAAAATATCACATCTCTGAGAAATCTATATTAAACGTTAAAATGTAACTAAGATATGGTTAAAATAGTAGGGTTTAATTATGTATACATATCTTATTATATTATTATTTAGATTTTTCAATTTATCTTCTATGGGCTTTATTTTTATTTAATAGAACTAGCGACTTTGTTACTAACTTAACATAGCTAATACAAACTAAACTTAATTTTTAGGGCATTGTCGTTATACAAACATTTTTAATAAATGGATTAATAAAATCGGTGATATGAAAATATTACAAATGTGAAGGTTTGTGTAATGTGTATGACTGAGTTCGTGTGCTTGTTACTTATTTACGCTGCAGTTCAGATAACCTAGATTTTTTCTTATAAACTAAAACTTCTAAGTAGATAAGTTTGGACTTGTCCATTTCTCTACTTCAATAAATTAGGTAAATGACCATTAAATTAAGTAATAAGTTTAAAAAAAACACCCACGTTTTAATAAAAAAATGTTTATTCCATTAATTTCTGCAACGATCACATTTGTGCTTAATGTTGCTACAACAACACTTGTTACAACCACAATCCACACCACCACAATCAGAACGGCCATTTCCTGAACAGCATTTCGATCGTTCGTTTTTCCTTTTGTCACAGCTACAACAATTACAACAATAATCATTATAACAACTATCGCTGTTCTTACAGTTACAACCTTTGTTTCTGCAACCACAGCATGAACAGCCATCGCTTTCGCAACAGTCAAAATCACAATTATTACAATATGGAACAGGTATTGGATAAGGAACATATATTGGTTCATTATTCCCTCCATTGTTACTTCTAAACGAAGCAATAGCCGATACCAATTCAATCCATTCCCAACCATCGTCATCATCATCATCACCAACAACTATGACAATTGGTTGTTGTGTGCCATCTGGATAAGCATAATAAGGATACTGTTTATAGTCGTAAGACCCAGGAATGGAATAACCAGAGTATTCGTACACTCCATATGGTGCATAGGAAGATTGACTGTAAGCATATGATGAATACGGGTCTGAGCAGGTCCCTGTGTAGCCACTCCACCACTGGCTTTGCACCAACTTAAACAAAATAAATAATGAATTCTATGCCTATGTACTCGAATTATATGTATTCGTTTTATTTACCGTCATGCACAAGAGCAATATTTGTAGAACTATTCGTATGAGCAACATGTCTTCTTTATTACAGTTGCTTGTGAAATAAGGGAATGAAATTAAAGTGTTCTTTTATATTCCCGATTTTTGTGTAATCTTGTAGTCACAATATATTTTAAAACATTTCGCCACATACAAAATTACGTGATTTTAATATTTATGAGAAATTCGGTACGTTGATTATGTTGACAGAAAGGTATAGTGTGAAAATAACAGAAATGTATACAAAATAAATTATTTATTTATTTCGAAATATTTATTTGCAATTGTCAGCTCTAATTAATAAACTAATTTCGTTTCCATTCGTTTGACAAGAGCATCCATCTTCTGACGAGATCGTACCCGTCGAGTCATTGCATCCACATGTGAAGCCTGAGTAAGGGTAGTTCGTTGGAACTGGTATTGGATATGGGATACAAGTAACACCGTTGCCAGGTCCATTATTATATCCACCGCAGTTACAACACCCACAACCTCCTCCACATCCACCACAACATCCGCATCCACAACAACATCCGCATCCACAACAACATCCGCATCCACCACAACATCCGCATCCACCACAACATCCGCATCCACCACAACATCCGCATCCACCACAACATCCGCATCCTCCACCATATCCACCATAGCCATATGAAGATTCATATCCTCCCCCCCTATTCCTCATATTGGCAAATACTAGGAAGTACAAAAGATGATGCCAGTCGTTATCGTCATTATCCCCACAGAAGACTGGCACTGGGTATGGAATAAATGGACCATTAAGACCATTAAAGTTATTAAAACCATTAAAACCATTAAAATTATAGAAGTCATTGTAGTTAGGTAAATTAGGAATAGATGGAGCTACGGGCTCCGGATAACACTCAACGGGAGCTATGAGAGGCTTGATGACCGCTGGAATGCAGAATGACGGTCCAGTTGGTTGAATGTATGAAGTAGTTGAAACTGATCCTGGTTGCGAGATGAATTCCACTCGTTGGCCATAAGCATCATACCCCTGAAAATGATTATAAAAATAAAAACTAGACACAAAACATGTATGTATGAAGAATAAAAAGTTTCTTAATACTGTACCTCCGAAAAAATTAAAAATATAGCTAAAAATATTCGAGGCCACATTGTTGGTGTAATTAAATAAACTATATTATTGCACTTCTTATATACACAATGGATTTCAAAATATAGGTTACTTGGTAATTTTACGTGATGTAACCAAAATATTTAAGATATAAGCACGTTTCAATGAATGTATAAAACACTATATTCCCAATATCTATTGACTAAAAGGATATAGAATAAAAAACTTATTTAATAAATTATTTATTTTATGAAAATTGTAATTTCAATTTAAAAAGAAATTGAATATAGTAAATAAGCAAAATTAAAAAAATAACAAACTATTAACAATTTACTATTGGATTATTAATAGGAATTGGTATAGGATAAGGCATTGGAATGGTGTTAGTTCCTGAATTGCAGTTACATCCGCATCCACATCCGCATCCACATCCGCATCCACATCCGCATCCACCCCCACAACCACCGCCCCATCCCCTAAACCCTCCACATCCTCCACCATCAGCTAGTAACAACAGTAGTATCGGCAGAATGCAATGCCAGTCGTCATCATCATTATTTCCCATGTAAACGGGATACGGTACATGCTGCCCATAGTAACCAGGATACTGACATTGAACTATAATGACCTGTGAATAAATTATTAATTTATTATATAGGATTTTGTACAACTAGCATAGTTCACGCTGTTGTCTCACTAGTTTCACAGATTTTTTCTAAATATATTATATAAAGAGAAAATTTTAATTTATAGGCCCGGTATTATGAACGCGGTTTATTTGAAACTAGCGACTCACCCTCGCTTCGCCCGGGTTGGTCACTAGGTTGCTTCCCCATACAAAATTTCATTCCCAATTTCACCCCTTAAGGGATGACTTTCGGGATAAAAACGAACCTATGTTCTTCCCAGGGTCACGAACTATCTTCTTACCAAATTTCATCTAAATCTGTTAAGTAGTTTTGGAGTCTATTCGGTACAAACAAACAAACAAATCTTTCCTCTTTATAATATTAGTATAGATAAACCATGACAAAATTTTTCGCTTCGTCCAACAATCCAAGGTGCAGTCATCAGTATACAATTAAATAAACAATTTGAAAAAGTCAATACACCATTTACATAGTGCACTACAATGATGAAATCAGCAAAGATTTGAGATACATACGTTCATTGTGTATTATAGATATAAGTATAAAATTTTACATTTTATTAAAAAGAAAGATATTATTTTAATTCCTTACATTAATATTAGCAAAGAAGAGAATGAAACTGAACCACCATAAGGTAGACATATTTGGCGTATTAAAATGAAATTATTCGGAACCGCTTTATATTGAATTTTTATCTGATTTTGAAACCATACTTACAAATCAAATTTCTAAATATTATTATCTTATGTTTTGATATTAAATTATGAAAATATCAATCAAATATTATATAATATTAATGTCATATTATTATAATAATGTTACATAAGACCACTTCTTAATAGCAATTTTAAACCAGAGTTCTATTTTTAAAGCAACATTATTAGGTTCATTGTTCATATAGTAATTATAGATAGATAGATAGATACATGCTTTATTGTACACCACAAAGAAAACGATACGTTCCACAACTTGATGTGCTTAAAATAAAAGAAGTCATATATTTTTAACTTATTTATTAATGTAGTAGTCACAAAAAAAAAGTTATAGTGATTATACCTTTAAGGTAATGTCAGACTTTTCCTTTTAATGCCGTGTGCTTAAAACCCTCCATTCTTAGCGATCAGTAGAATGAGAAATGGTAGTATTTCTTCTAGATCGTTGTCTCTGTCTCGATACGGGCAAGGGATCGGTACCGGCACCGGAGTAGGCACAGGCCTCACTGGATTGCGTAACCCACAGCCACCACCATAGCTGCACACACCACCTTCTGTAATCTTTATTGAAGAAGATTTTGACAAAACCAAATGAAATGCAAAATAGTTTCAATTATAGGTTTAAGTTATTTTTTATTAAAGTAAATTTTTCATTCTTCATAATTTTTCCTATATACCTTTGTTTGACAAATAGAACTGCTAACATATATAAATCACAACCTACACAACCTTTTTAAATCTAGAAATCGAATTTTCAAATGGCAACACCGTACTTTTAAGTGGGTGCAATGCTACTTTCAAAGAACCGAATACCGATTTATATTACTTCGAAAGTGGCTTTTATTTCACTTCTGATGCTGGAACTAAAGAAAACAAAGAGTCTTGCACCCAATTTTAAAAGTAAAGCTATATGTTAAAAGATTGAATGTTAAATTATAAATTTAAAAGTTTAAAACGTCGTGATCAAAATTCGAGAGGCATGCAACACTTTTGTTGTTTCTTTTTTAAAGTTCATAGTACAATACATGTGCATGATTTCAATATGTATAAAAATGTCAGCTATATCCAAATACAGAATGTTTCACTATAAATTATTCAAACCCCGCACCACTTATGGATATATCAAATAGAAAGCTTAGTATGATATTAAAATTCTTTTTAAATTTTCTACATATACTTATAAGTCTTGAACATGACCGTATGATTCTTCGAATGTAAGGGATATTTCTGTAACTACAAAACCCAATCTACAGAAACTATCTCTAATGAAAAGCTGTATATTTTTCTTATAGACTATTTAAGCTAGTATTAAATTAAAGCTAGTATTAAATCTAGAAAATAGGTAAAACCCGTGAAAAATGCTTTAACTTTGAAATTTTGAATTTATAAGAGTATTGAAAATGTCTGTCATATGTAGTTCAGATGCAAGGTCAGAGCGATCGGATGGAATAAAGCAATTGCTGAGAGAGGAAAACAAATTTGACGCTCGTTAAACGCTGAGATGATTACGAGATTCAATTTTAATTTCGAAAATGAAATATGGTTTAAACCGTTTTAGTAACACATTTGTATTACATTTAAAAATATACTTTTAATATTTAGATACATTAAAATTTAATAGATCTATAGATTAGTCTAAGACTTACATTTAACAACACAAGAACGATGAAGGAAACAATCCACGTTGCTGAATTCATTGTTGGAGAACAATTATGATTATTACACAACAGGATGGCGAGCTTTATACTATAATTTTATCTCTAAAATTCTTCTCTTTTATGTAAATATCGCCGTCTATGCCTGGCCTGTTATTAATGTTACACAGGTGTCAGTTATAAAACAAAGCTAAAACAAATAATGACTCACTTTGAGCACAAAATATCTACGTCTAGAGTGCCATTGACGTCATTTCTTGTGATTAACACACGTACATCTTAATTGATTTGGGTCAGTTCTGCCTGATGACTAGATGTACTTGATCATATCCTAACTGTTATTGTAAATGTCAAGAAGAAGTCTGTGTTACTGGTTTATCCTTCAGCAATGAAAGAATTAACCAATGGCTCAGTATACATCATTACATACATACTTGAGCAAAAATCTTATGGATTGTGGATGAGCAGTGTGTCATTAATATAGCTATGCATAATAAATTTCATTTTATTATTAGAAAATGTGATGTATTTTATGAAATTTGCTTGTGTTGATATTGTATAACTGATTTGCTAGGAATAAAATAAAAATAAATCGTATTTATTTTAAATATTTATATTTTGGCTTTTCTTACTTTATTTAACAAAATAAGTTATACTCTATTTATATACATATATATATTAATATTAGGGTGGTAGATCCTAGGCGGTAGATTTTAAGCTAATTATCCTGTTCTTCAGACAATTCATCTGAATCTTTTTCATCATTTTCATTACTTTCCATGCTTTCGATAGGAATAGAACTTTTAGTTTTGCACTTCTTATGTTCTCTGGCAATTCTCGGTATGTCTTCATTGGAATCGTTGTCGTGGAATATTTCATCTCTTAAACTGTAATCTCGCTTCCTTGAATAGTTGCCGTTGATTTCCGGCTCTACTTGTTGTTTTAAATTATTGTTTCGATTATATCTACAACAGTCATTGCACCCGCAATTTTGTCTTCTTTCCTTTATTAAGTCAAAAATAAGCGGTAAAAGAGATTTTAAACTAGTAGATTTAGATCCTGTATTTGTGTTATAAGTCCCATAGGGCACGTATGAATTACGACCGTAATATTGAGGGTAGCTTGTAGATTTCGGAGTTTGCAGTAAAGACAAAAGAAGAGATGTTAAATTATCGGATTCAAATATATCATTATTTGCAGCGATAGGGTTTTGAATATCTAGTGGGCTATTAGCTATACCAAAAACTTGATTTTGATAAGGTATAACATTTCTTCCTAATACCGATAAATTGGAAGTCGGTAATCCCGCTTGGTATTGTACAGGGTAAGATTTAACAATTTGTGCTTCAGAAATCGGACCAGCAGCAAATGTCCTAGCATAATTACTTTCTGAATTAGGGATAAAACCTACACATTGAGAGCCATAGTTGGATACAGGAAGGATAGACGAATAAGTAGGTATATATGAATTCGGAGTTGGTATTGCTTGAGATACTTGCACAGGGATTTGTTGCATCATTGAGCCAATAGGAATTTGTTGGTAATTATTTCCAATCAGGGGTTGCGGATTAACCGATTGAACTGATGCTTGCTGAATAACAGGAAAGACAGACCCTGAAGTATCTTTGAATTGTGGCTGTTGAAAGTATGAAGATTGGGGTACATTTAAGGGTTGATAGGTAATGGGCATTTGTAATTCAGATAATTGGTTTTGTTGTTGGTTTACAAGTGGTGTTAAATTTTGTGATAAACTCAATGGCGGATTTTGTTGTACATTTGGCATTTGTTGCAATGGAAAAGACTGTTGTAGGGTTGGTGAAAGCTGAGATTGCTGTGAATTGTACTGTCCTATATTGTTAAAATTAAAGCCTTTTGAGAGATTGTCATTTTGAATTAAATTTTCATTAGCGCTCTTTATTCCGGCTTTGCTTGTAAGAGCTTGATTTAGATTTTGTCCTCCTATTGAATTGTTTATCAAAGTATCCATCTGTCCGTGAATAATCTAGAACAAAAAATAAAAAAAATTAATAAGCAAAAATATAAAAATTAAATATATAACTAATACAAAGCTATATTTTTGAAGGTTAGTATTTTTGCATTACTTGTAAAAAAGAAAAAATTGCCACAATTTCTGCAGATAGCTTGTATCTTGCCATGTCGATATATACAAAATAAAATGTGACTCTTACAGACAATTATATATTTTCTTCTTAAAAATCTTTAGTAATCGAGATATTTTTATCTTTGATTAGATATTTTATCTGATTTTGTTTAATCGCTACTTTAACAGTTATCAGTAATTTTATTACATAATGCAGCAGATATATGACGATTAAATATTTGATGTTACGAAATTCTTATGGAGTTATATGGTTATAGAAAATATGCCTTATTTGTAGCACTAAACATATTATTAAGTGCCATTGCAAACTAGGGTACTTTCTTAATAATGCATAAAATAAACAATATAGGTTCTATTACCATGCATATGAATTTGCCTCTATTATCGAAACAAAATAGTAGGTTCGTTATTAAAATGTATTACTTCGTCTTTTAAATATAATCCAATTTTGACATTTTCGGTTTTACTATATAATATTTTATTCTTTTTGACATTTTAAAACATAGACGTTCTATTAGTCAAAGAATTATCAAAATCGGATTAGTAATTCTGAAGTCAAGTTTGTACGAGTATATCCAAACTCACAAACTTAACTATTTATATTATTGGTGACCAATAGAATTAACTATTTATATTATTATTATTGGTAACCAATAGAAGTTTGTGGAAATCGAACCTGGAACTCAAAACAAATAATTATTTGTATGAACTATTACAATATTAAAACTATTCAACTTTTTTTATTTAATAACATTTTCTTTTCATTAATCATATTTAATTAAACGTAAACAATTAAATTACGGTTTTTTATATACCAGCTATAAATAAATGTTATCTCTAAAAGTGCTGTTCAAGTTTAATTAAATGTCGTCGAAATTATACGTCCAAGGAAGTTTGTAATGCTCAAAATAAATTACAATAGTGTTTTATTGTTTTACTTCACCAACTTCTTACATTTTTCTTGCATAATTGTTTTGATAATATCCGCCACAGTAAATATTTTATAAAAAATCCCTTTTAAGAGAACGATCATGTTTGTTGCTTCTTCACGCACTTATCGCTTAACCGGGTATTAATGACATCTCTACATACAAAATCAAAATCTCAACATAAAAAAACAACAGTTTAACATCTCTGACCTAACGTATAAAATTAAAGTTTTTATCATTACTTTCAAGTAAATTAAAGATAAAGGAAATAAATTTTGTCTTTATATTTCAAATGATTTATTAATTTCAAAACAAGACAATTTAATATGACACATCTAATAAATAATTTTAAACTAGATAATAAATAAATAATTTAACATTCTAATTTTAATTAATAATAATCAACTTCCTGAGTTCCTATCGGAACCGGAACATAAGATAGGGTTATATTCCTCGAAGATACTTCGTATGAGCTCGATTCGTTGCGTTTGTATTCTTCTTGTACCTCATCAGTGTCATCCTCATCTGAATATTCGAAGCCAGATGAACGATTGGTAACGATAGCATTGTTAGTTGATATGGGTATGGGGAAAGGTACCGGAATGGTTTTAGTTCCTCTACTATAATTGCAATTACAACAACCACAGTTGCCATTTGTGTTTCTCGTTGCCAAAAGCAATACAGTTAGTAAAAGCCCGAGGTCGTCGTCTCCATAGTTGTCGTACGCGATTGGCGTCCCGCCATACGGGTAAAACGTTTGTCCTAAAACTCTTTCCTGGAATAGTTTTTGGGTTAATACATATCAGGTTATTGGCATTGCTTACTTTTTAAATATCGTTTTAAATTATTTAATTTATTTATCATTCATTAAATGAAATTACATTTTTTATTCATGGGATTATAAGAAAAATACTTTTCTATCGTACGAATAATTTGCAGGTGGTGATAAATTATCATAATATTTGCACAATTACCTGATGGATAACGAATAATAACGCAATTGGACAAATTTGCAAGATTGTTAACAGTTTCATAACTGCAAAATGTTACTTTAATACAAATGTTTGATATCAGAGCTAAACAAGATTCTATATAGATAAAAGTGCCAAATGAATATGAAGTTATATGTCTTTAGTTGCATCAGATTATGTTCTGATATCTAATCTTATAAATTATTTCACATATATAAAACGCACGTGCCGTTAAAATAAACTAAATTTACATAAAAAGCTACGTAACAAGTATTTATGAAAAAATGAAAGGCAATAAATATATTTAGAATCATATTTATCTATAAAATAAATTATTTACAACTTAAAAATATTTTGTATGCTTGCATGGCATGCATTTGCTTTGATCAAACACATTGCAGATACTTTACTTTGTTTTATTATCTTCATGGTCTCTATGCCCTCGTTTACGAGAGGAGCATGAAGATTTTGAATTATTAATAATAGGATTGTTAACGGGTATTGGTATAGGATAAGGAATCGGTATTGGATTATCTGTATCAGTATTGCAATTACAGCAGCAGCAGCCTCCACAACAACAGCCACGGTCACTGAATAAAGCTATTAATATTATTGGCAATATTTTCCTCCAACTTGATCGTGATTTTCTCATAATTAGTGGTGGTGGAGGTGGCAAAAATCCAAATGGTGGGAAAAGACCTGATTCTTCTGTATTTGTGCTGGCTACTGGTTGTGGTGAAGCAGAAACTACAGTTATTCTTGGTGCGGGTATACTCTGTGAGGGCAGATTTATTTGGAGATTTAATGGAATACCGTTGTTATCGCCTTCACTTGTTATGACGTTGGGCTCTTGGACTCCTACTAGATTTGATCTGCTTAAAATTTCTAACAAACCAGAATTAATATTGATTTCTGGTAAACTTGAACAAGGAGGACTAATCTGTAAATTGATGGGAAGGGGACTCGCTTCTGTACATGTGATCGGATTTACAGGAACATAATTGTGGCCATCATTTAGGAGCTTTGGTAATTGCCATACAGTAGGTGCATTTTGAACTACATTTTCATAACTATGTACAGCGTTGCAACCTTGAGGAATTGTTAAAAAACTATTAAGACATATTGGTGCTGATACAGCAGAGGGTTGTATAGATTGTATGGGCACAACCGACGCAGATGGAATAGGTGAGTTTAATAAAATATTTGAAGTTGGATTTGCTATCACTGCTGGTGGACTAAATACTATTGGTTCTTTAGTATTACATGTAGGTATTTTAGGTTGAAAAGATATTAAATTGAAATTTTGCGGTCTGTTATCTATCATACCCATCCCTACAGGCTTTTCTGGTTGTACTATTGGTTGAACAATTGGTCCAGATCTTTCCGGAAATGCACCGTTAGAAGCTAGCGATAGCAATGTACTCATGAGTTGTGATTCCGATGATGGCTTTGAAGCTATATTCATAAGGCCTTGTGGAAATGTTGACCTCGAAACTACCTCAGACGGCACATTTTGGCAGAAAATGCAGACATTCTGTAAATATAAATACATGATTTTAAAAACTATTTTGATTTTAAGCGAATTATATTATTTTCTTAATAAATGAATTCCTTACAAGTAGAAAGAAGTAAAAAAAACAGTAAATAGTCCACCCTCGTGGATTCTCCATCTCGGATGATTGTTAAAAAAGGAATTATTTTCTTTTATACAACAAGAGAGTTGTGGTTTTATCTTACCATCATAAATTTGTCAATTTTATGTATAAAATATTATCAAAATTAAGAAATGCCTTTCCCAACCGATTATTATCGTTGACAGTGTTCATGAAATTAAGAAAAAAATATGAAATCCGAGTAAATATTTTTAGATGATTCTAGATTAATTTGATGAAATTTGATTATTTTAAATCGTTATATTTGCATAGGGTAACCAATAAGGGCTATTTTTAATCTCGGGAATCACTTGATGTACCCAGATAAGTAGGATGTTACGTTACGACTACTTATTTTGACGTCGATATTCTAGCTTTTATTTACGTACAACAATATACAAAACATCAGGCAAATAGTTATATTTAATTGCATTACATTATTAGGTATGTCTATATATATATAATAAAATATTAAATATTAATTATATTAAATAAAAACTTTTTAACAAAAAATAAAAACCGACTTCCAGGCACTAAAGTGTAAAAAATAACTAAACGGAGGTTTTCATTTAGAATAGATACATAATCATATATTTTCGAAGTCAGTACCAGCCGATGCAAAGCAAATCTAATATATTTCGATACGTAAAATACATAATACTTACTTATTAGATATTCATATCTTTAAATATTGTAGGCTGATTATTCTAAATGAAAACCTCCGTTTAATTATTTTTTACATTTTAGTGCCTGGAAGTCGGTTTTTATTTTTTGTTAAAAAGTTTTTATTTTCCATTTTTAGTGTAGACGTAATAAGCAGGTAATTTGTAAGAAGAAAGTTTTTTAATAACATATTCCATTAAACAATTTATTTAAAAAAAATATTTATTGTTGATTTTTTAAAAAACCACTCGACCGATTACAATAAAATTTATATGCGTCCACCTGGGAAGTATACCATTGAAACAAAAAAAAATCCATATCTGTTCAGGCGTCTTGGAGTAATCCGTGAACATACATAAAAAAAAGAAAAATAAAAGATTCTGACGAATTGAATACCTCCTCCTTTTTGAAGTCGGTTAAAAATGAAATGCTGTTCGTTGACATAACCGTATCACTTGAGAACAGTAATGTTTAAGGGAAGAAAATTGGATAAATTTCCCAGAGTATTTGGAAATTCAGGTGACCTAAGAGTCCTATATTCTACAGGATTATAAATTCAAAGATCAGGACAACGTGCTCTTAGGTCTGGTTGTCAGCATTATATTTGTCCCACGTATTTTAGTTAAAAACACATTGTTTTTATCGTTTACGTTTATATTTTGTACAAAATATGACCTTTATAATCTATTTCCAGCTATTTTCATTGTAATTTCTAAATAACTACACTAAATAAAATAATGATTCACACTAAATATATACATTTCTTTGTTACAGGTGAGCTGATAAAATATGTAGACGTTTAATGATCCACAAAGGTACGTTTTCATATTTAACAAAGTGGGTAATTAATAAATTATGGTAGGCGTAACACGTCTATTAGACGTACCATTACAACTTAATTTATGAAATTTTTATCAATATTACTCGAATTATCATTTACAGACTTTGAAGTACTGTTAATTTATTGTTTATCAAAACAAAATCTAAAAACATTTATATATATTTGAAAATATTTACACACAGGTCGTTGCGCTTATTTCAGGTCTTTATTGCCTAAACGAGCACTGTGGGCGAATACGATAATTCAATATGCCTTATTGAATTATCGTATATTATCTTCAACCCTAATATTTTTAAGTATAACGTCTTTTTTATCATTTTTGTTCGTAGTTATGTTTCTTCGGTGTAGCTTTACTTCTATACATATAATATTCTTCTTCTTCTTCTCCCTGCCCATTTCTCAACCACTTGGGGTCGGCGCAGTACATCTTCCGTACTGCTGATAGGATTTGGCAAAAGTTTTACGACCGGCCGCCTGCCTGACGTCAACCCTCCTTGGGAATGCTATTGTCTCTCTTTAATATTAAATACATATAATATCTATACATATAATAAAATAGTAAATAAGCCGAATCTGTACATTAAATATTTTTTGGAAAATCTTATTGAAATTAATATTATTATCGATACAGAGGCTAAATCTATAGTTTTTAGAATTTTTGTCTGTCTGTCTGTCTGTCTGCCTGTTACCGCATCACAGAAAAACCACTGGAGGGATTTTGATGAAATTTGGTATGGTGATAGCTGGTTATCCGGGTCAACATATAGGATACTTTTTACTGCGGGAAAATATGTCATCTTTTAAAAATCTATACAAAACGTTAAAATGTAAGCAGGGACGAACCCGAGCGAAGCGAGGGTGAGTCGCTAGTACATTATAAAAATAAGGACAAATGAAAAATATAGTTGTACCCATTCTATGGCTCTCTAAACATAACAACATATATTTTGTATTTATAACAAGATGACGTTACTGGTATCTTAAATCGAGTAAAAGAATAAAATCCCGATTTTGAAAATTATTCCTACCAAAAAAACTTTTTAACAAAAAAATAAAAACCGACTTCAAACAAAAGCACTAAAAAGTGAAAAATAACTGATTATCCGGATCAACATAGTATAGGATACTTTTTACCGCGGGAAAATATCTCATTTCTGAGAAAAAATATAAAAACTGCAATGTACGAGTACTACTACTACTAGTAGTACTCGTAGTAGTTACTAATATGTAAAACCTAAGAATTTGGTTTTTGGTCATCTGAACGCGGGCGGAGCCGCGGGCAATGCTAGTATATTATAAATTCAATTAAAGTGTAAATAAAATCGTACAAGGTATTTTTTGTTGAATGCGTTATTACATAATCTGTATACATAAAATTGCATCACCGAAATGTATGTACGCGCATAACTTCCGATCGACTGCACCAAATTGGATAATTCTTTTTTTGTGTTTGTTATTTTCAGGACAAGTTTTGTATAGAAAAAAATTAAAAGAATTTTTTTTACTAAAATAAGATTTATTTTAAATCTCATGATATAAAAAGTGAGTGAGTAAAACAGTTTTTATCCCGAAAATCATCCCTTAAGGGGGTGAGAATAGGGATAAAAGTTAGTATGGGGAAGCAAGCTAGGGACGAACCCAAGCGAAGTGACGGTGAGTCGCTAGTATATTATATAAAAATAAATTTTGAATAATAGTATAATCATCAGATAAGTTACAGACCAATCCAATGACCAAATCAAAAGAGATGCCTTACTTTAAAGGCATAAAAATGCTAAATAAGATACTTTGACTTTGAAATTGAATTTGAATAGAAACATCTCAGTACCAAACTTAAGTTATTACATATACCGATTTTAACAAAATGGCACTTTCCAATATATTCATAGTAAGTATAATATGACTAGTGTTTACTCTCCGTTCTCGTAGGTCATAGTGTGTTGTAAGGTAAAAACATTTTTTCTAATCTGGCTAATAGATCACGAGATTAGAGCTTTCAAACAAACTATTCAGCTTTATATATTAGTTTAGTTATACATAGATATTGTATATAAATGTGTCGCATCACATATATCGTGGCTCTCGTTAAGTTTATTACTTCCCCTAGAAGAGGAAACGTTTGGCTTTGTTGTCGCCGCCGGAGATACCGTGTTCGGACAATGATAACAACATCCGCGACCTATCCGCGGCATGATTGATGTATGACATACGGTCACAGACAGGACAGACCTGTTACCGTAAAAGGATTCACTTGTTAAAAATTTTAAAAGACATCGAATTTTACATGCAATATTTTACAATTAATCAATAATTCATTTTTGACGTATCCGTTCTGGTTGTTAAATAAAACTTCATATAAACTAAAATAAATATGTAAGCATATATTTACATATACATAATATATATTTATATTCAAGTATTATGATTTTTGCCGTCATTATTTTAATAGCATGTGCATGTACTATAATATTCAATTGCATAACAAAGAGTAATTTTAAGAAGATTAAGAAGATATGATTCTATCCAATTCATTCTCTGCCAAAGTAAAGGACATCAGTTAATTAGATCAACTTGACCTTTGCAGTGTTGGCCTACTTGCGCGGGCGCATTTGTGAGTTGTGCATATTAATGACTAACGTTAAGGTTAAACATGCGCAATAATTAGGTATATGTTAACGAATTTATTAAGATACGATTATTAAAATGTTAATTTATGATATGGCGCCATCTGAGACTGCTAATCTGTAATTTTATTTAATAAAACATTGTCTTGATCAAAGACTGAATTGGCTTGAATGACTTTTGAATTTTATTCTAAAAAAGTCGTTTTGGATTTTTTTGCTTTAATATTAAACTAGAACCTGTCCAACTTAAAACGATCATTTTTCGATGATGATCTTTAGAAACATAATTGATAGTAAGTTGAATTTTTATAGAATCCTACTAATACTATAAACGCGAAAGTTTGTAAGAATGTATGTATGGATGTGTGTTCGTTACTCTTTCACGCAAAAACTACTGAATGGATTTTGATGAAACTTTACTATAATATAGCTCATACTTCAGAATAACACATAGACTACCGTGGGATAGATTTGTTTTTGTTTTTCGCGAGAGTGAACCGCTAGTGTATAATACGACTAGTACTGAAAGTTACAAACAAGCAAAAGTATAAAAAATAGAGGTCTCAAATCTTATTACCAAATATGTTTTTAAGATTCGTTTAGTTTTTGATGATAATTCAAACTTTTAATTTTAGCGTACACTAAAAAAGTAAAATATCTTTTTTTTTAAGAAAGGTATAGCAATGAAACGTATGCTCTTACTTACTTAAAAAATTGTATATTCGTATGGCACCTGCTGTATGTATTCATTGTTCCTCTCCTTATTTCCTCATCTTTGTCAGATTTAATCAGCTATTTTAATATTTTAATGCAAAAACCAATCAACGGTTTAATTTATAATTAATTTTGTGGTTGTGGTTTTTATTATCATAATTATCTTTAACCGCTTTAAAGAAACAGATTTCATAACTATTATTGATAATTTATGCATTATTTGCACATAAAATTACTTTCATCAATATTACTATACTAAACTAACTATCGATTTACTTTATTTTAAGGGTCCATTTTCTATGAATAACTTTATTCATACATTTTATTGCTTTATCATTTTTTTTTAAATAAAAACTTCTTTTTTTAAAAAAAAAACTTTTCTTTCGATTTTTACTGAAGTTTTTTTTTATTTTCTAACAGTAAACTCGTTTTTATCAGATTAAAATATAGCCTTTAGCACTTGGCGGTAATGGAGTTTTCTATTAGTGAAAGAATTTTCTGAATCGGATCATTACCTAGTCTCAGATTATCCTCAACCACAGATCATATAATACTATACTAGTACCTCAACATACAAACTTACAAACTATATCTTTTTTTAATATTAGTTTATGTAATGTCAATTTAGTTCAGAAATGGTTTTGGTACACTAAGACAATATTTACTTGAAAGCTAGCATTTCCAAATCAAAAGTTAAAGCAATAGAGATTACACTGTCCACATTTTGACATTATAACGTTGAAAATATCCAATAAATAAACTTTATGATATTTAAAGCTTTAGCAGACTCATTTGAAGTGTATTAAAATTCATCCTATGATTATTAGATAATAGTTTAAATAGGCCATTTCAATTTCTTTCTTTGATATACAGTGTGAGTTTCTCATGTCATTAATTGGATTTAAATTATATAATATAATTGGATTTAGATTGGATTGAAATTATTGGTATTTAACGAAAGAAATTTTATTATTTTAATAGTAGTCTTGAAACATCTCGTTTCAACTAGGAACTGAAAACAAATGATAGAGGGCGTTGCCCCCACCCTACCTGCAGTTATCGGTCGCACGCGCGTTATCAGTCTTTGTAAAATTAACACCACTATTGAGCAACCCACCACAGTGCGTACGTGAGCCTTTCAAGTTTCGTAATCTAATTAAAAATTAGTTGTTGAGAACGTGGAAGTGAATAAATGTATTTTGTTTTGTAACATTTGTGACGTCATAGCGCGTGATAAGTGAAATAATGTGTGGATCTATAGATCTTGTTTAATCATTATATATAAGTACGTTATATGGTAATTGGTGGCAATGTGGGGGCAGGTAGTCCCAATGGGGTAAGTGGATTGATCGATATTCATTTTAAGATCAAATGCGAGTATATTATCTTAAGATTACATATTATTATGCAACACACATAAAAAAAATCTGTTCTAACATATGGTTCTATATGCGTCTATATATCTATGATAGTCCGCCAGCCCGTAATTGGCCAGCGTGGTGGACTATGGCTTGATCCCTCTGGAATTGAAGGGAGACCCGTGCCCAGCAGTGGGACGTTAAAAAGGGGCTGCATATCTATGACTAACTAAAATTATACTACCAAATTAATAATAACAATATGCGTACACAAATTTACAAAACTTACAGGCCTCTCATAAGGAAACGTCACTCTACATTTATTCGCCCAGATGTTCAAAAAAGTAAAGAGCGGAAAAGTGACTACAAGTATTTATCTGTAATGATAACCTCTGGTGTAAGAAAGCCAGGCTTCTAAGCAGTGGCGTAACTAGGGAAAAAATATGGAAATAACCCCCCCCCCCCCCGTCCCCCGTCCCCCCCTTGCTTATTATGAAAACAATTGTGGACTGTCAATGTAAAAAAATGGAAGAAGGCATTTTTGGCTATTATGAAATAAAAAGCGGAAATTTAGGAAATTTTTTTTCTTGCGGCTTTTTATACTTCTATGAGGGCCGTCCTCGAAAAAATGTTTCGAAATAAAAGAATCGTTTGTGGCCCGCTAAGGCCGCCTTGGATCTGGGGCTTCATGGACCGCACTGGTTGCATTGGCATAGCTAGTAGCTACGCCACTGCTTCTAAGGATTTATTCATTGCTTTCAACCAAGTGATACTCTACCATGTCAGAGACTAGGGATAGACATTTATAATTAAGATAGAGCTTTAGTCAAATTTTTAATTATTTTAAACTATAGTTAAAAGGACAAACAATCAAACAGTCTGTAATTTTCTTAACATAAAAATTATGATTTAGTTAGCGTAAAATTCTACTACGAATTTTTTACTTCAGGAAAAAATATACACACGAGTATGTTTTTTATGTGTTGTTTGTTCAATCCAGTCTATTTATATTCTATGGCCGCCAGCGAAGTTTAAATTGAACACGATAGATATACTTGACTAGAAGAAATTTCCAATAGATAAATCTCATTTTAACCGCCTAAGAATATCAACAACTAAATTTATATTTTTTCTTAATATGTACGTAAAACTTTCTTTCATAACAAAAAAGATATGTAATTAGTATTTTACTGTTCATAAAACGGTTCTGCTCAAGATTTGAACTGATGCATTTATCAAATAACACAACACGTTTAAATGAAGAAAACGATACGATAAGGTGTTTTTTTAACTTACAAGTTAAAAAACCTCTTATCATTTGCCTTATGCACCTTAAATAAATATAAAAAGTACATTAACGAAATCCATACCTACCGATTTTAATTGGTAAATATTAGACCGTAAGATGATATATAGAGGTTTTTTTTTTTAATTTGTCTTACAATTTAATCCGAAATATAATTTAAAATTGAAAAGTCAACAATAGCCGATCTATATTCCAATAAATTGTTAAATGAATTTTCATGCGCTCTTAATCTATTGGGTGGACATGTGTCGTCTGACTGCATTACGACAAACTTTAATTGAGTGAAAATAAGTCTTGAATAAATCGTCATAAAGTTCAAAGTTAAATGTATGTATCGTTTTGGAGCTAGGAATTACTTTGTGAATACTTGAGTGCAATGTTGTTAGTTAAATTGAGTTTATTATAATAGTGCTCACTCGTTACCAACATCTAGATTAAGATTTGTGCTTTATATTAAATAACTTGTATTATTGTTAAATAAATATATTTTTTTTATGAATTTTGCCCAAATTGTTCTTGATATTGGTTAATGTTGGTAATATAATAATACTTATAATATTTAGGTTCGCGTTTGCGTAACAAAAATTAAATGCCTTAACTTTTCAGTTTAGGAGCTTAAGTGAATATACAAACATACAGTATGTTGTCCTCTCTATCGCTTTTCACCGATAACCAAAATTGTAAATATGAGGTGGCCCAGAAGATAGATTTTCGTATAAACATTTACATTTATAAAGAAACGTGAAAAGGGTTTAATATGTATAACAGTCAATACGACCATAGTAAAAGCGTAACTTTGTGATAAATGCTTTTAAAATGACGTAGATACAATACCACCAACTTTCCAACGCTGGTATGTATTCAGCCCTTTTTAACGTCCCACTGCTGGGTACGGGCCTCCCTTCAATACGAGGGGGATCAGGCCATACTCCACCACGCTGGCCAAGTGCGGGTTGGCGGACTTCACGTGTCTTTCGAAAAATTGCTAGGTTCTCCTCAGACATGCAGGTTTCCTCACGATGTTTTCCTTCACCGTATGGCAAGTGGTAATCATGTTAGAAATGATTCGCACATGAAAATATCAGAGGTGCGGGACCCGGGATTTGAACCCGCTTCACTCGGTTTCCCAAGCGAGCGCGTTGCCACTGGGCTACCACTGCCTTATTATCTGCAGTCATATAGGCATAAGATCAACGGGGTAATATTATAGGTATGTCCTGGTATATCTCCTATACAATATACTCGTATATTAAATTATCTCGATTGAGGCATCAAATCTCAAACAAAAAGGCCTACGCTGAAATTTTGATAGCATAATTCTTTATAAGATATATGTTCATATATAGTCTTAAAATTTTATGACATTCAGCCCCTAAAAGGATGAAAAAGTGTGGCAAAGTTTCAATGAAAATTTTACTTTTTTGGACTTTACTCTTCAACACAGTAAATAAAACTTTCCAGTATTCGGGTAAAATCAAATTAAAAGAAAAACAATGGTTGAATCTTTAGGAAACTACTTCTGCTATTTAGAACAGGTTTAGTAAATTCTTTTTAACCGATTTCCAAAAAGGAGGAGGCTCAATTCGTCGGAATCTTTTTTTTTTTATTCATATACTAAATGGACTCCACACATCTTGAAGTTTTACTGAATTCTATTGCTAAAAATAGGGGCATCGTCAAAAACGTCTATTGTAGTTGTAAGCAAGTATTCTAAAGTTTATCTTCATCTTCAAAAGCATTTTTCAAGTATTTTGGCTGCAAACATTGACACAGTCTGGAGAGTTTAAAATGATTCCGTTTAATTTGATTAAATTCAGTGACTTCTGCATGATGTAGATTGTAGACAATCCAATTTCCATATTAAGATCTGATAAATTAATGAAAATTATAAACACCTAAATTGTAATGTCCTCCTAACCGATTTTGATGACGTATTTATTTATGCGCAAGAAGCGATATTTTTAACCGATTTTCAAAAAGGACGAGATGTCCGTCTGTGTGTATTTTTTTTTTGTATGTTCACCGGATTCTTAGAAGTGGCTTGACCAATTTTGATTGTTTAAATTGTATTCTATTAAGGTAGATCTCGAAGTGGTCCCTTATAATTTTCTTTAAAATAGAGCATACAAGTTTTAGAAAAAATCTGAAAAAACTGTGTTCTAAGTATAATAGGAAATCTACTATTTTTTATCTACTTCTAATGTCACATTCACTTGAAACTTTGAGGTGTGTGTATTTTCGATAACAATAATTCGGTATTATCGAGCTGCTCGATGATGAATCGAGAAGGTGAATGATGACTATTCAACAACTACTAGTAAATACTTTATGTTTGGGCTTATATATTTTGTTTGTCAAGTCTATCACTAAAGATCAGGGTCTCATTCCCACCGAAGCGTAAGTAAGTTGTTAGAGAGACCCTATCTTTGAGATGTATCTTAACGAAAAGGCATTTTATTTTGATGAATGAATGTTTTTAGGTTTTCTTCCTAAATATCGGTTAAAGAATTTTGTAAATAAATTAATAATTTAGGGGACTACTCCATACAAACTTTACCTCTTTGTAATATTATTGCATATAAATAAAACCAAATAAATAAATAAAGAATCTTACTGAGACTTGCTAACTGCACAAGTATGTGTAGATTTAAGTGCACCCTCAGATCTAAGTTAACTTTGTTCTGTTATGTTCCAATGGCATGACAATTCGACACAAAATATCAAATCGCACCCATAACACAGATTATTTGCAATGGAAACTTTGAACCTAGTCTTAGGATATAATTTAATTTTAAACTCTAACATTCTCTAAAGAGAATAAAATAAAATAGGGGTGGGAATTGTTAAACTCCCTTCAAACCTTTGCCTGTTGTCAATTTGGCAATAATAAAGTGGGTCTTACTAAAGTTTAGTTTCAAACACGTCCTTTGTACTTTAGTGTTTTAGAACCATCAAATTTTGTAGTTATTTAATTTAAAATAATTATAATTTAGCTTATATTCTGCTATGTTATTATAAATATAGTATTTTGCTTATTGGTTGAATTTATTTTCATTAAAATTAATAAACATATATAATTGATGACATATTTGTGTTTTCTGCGTTTGTATTTTGAGAAATATCAAGCTTAGTAATTACAAAAACAATAGCATCCGGCAAGATACAACAAAAATAAAACCTTAATCTTTTAATTTTTACAACATACAATAACGAGAAGGATAACAACTTCAATCCGCAGTTGACCATTTTGTGATAATTTTTCTAAACCATAATCATAAGTCTTTATGAAAGAGCTTTAAAGCTTAAGCGGTCTTAACACATATTTCACCTAAATCAAATAAGGGATCTCTTCAGAATACAAATGTATAGCAATATAAAAATGCAAGCAATTTACCTTCGCTTCGTTAGAGTGGGTCCCTAATACATATAACAACAATAATATGTTTTTATTCCATTTGCTGTAGAAACCCTTGGCCCATGGAGTCAAAGTGCTAAGCTCTTCTTAAAAGATATAACACCTCGTCTTATTACCTCTACTGGTGACAGGAGGGCTGACGAATTTTTCGCCCAAACAATCGGCATTGCCATTCAACGGGGGAATGCGGCTAGAATTCTTGCCATTATTCCACGCGGACATGACTTGTACAGTAATAACTAAGTGTTCATTTGTTTTGTATATATAATTAAGTATATTTGTAATTTTTTGTATTGTAAATAACTATTATAATATGTATATATAACAACCCTAATAACAGTATTCGATATAGCAACTCAACGGTCAGTTTTTTTACGACTTCAATTAAAGTTATTATGATTTTTGACAGTAAACCCTTTTTCATCAGAATAAAAAAAATCTATAGCATTCAGCGGCTTCCTACTCGTGAAAGAATTTTCAGAATCGGATCAATATTTTCAGAGATTAACCCTCTACATCCAAACTTATAGGTAAACTTACTTTAAAAACTTTACCTTTTATATATTAGTGTACATTTATAGAAAAAATGCAATTGACAAAGTAAATATTTTTTCAATTTTATACATTTAAATAAGAACATGATATCTATATCTTGGCACGATTACGTCATAAAAGTCCTGTTAACCTTTAAAAGTAAGGACAAAAACACCATTAAATTGTATGAAAGATCGTGGGTGGACTAAAATGAAGTATAATATACGAGTATTGTAGTACTTTATACTAACAGAAAGGTATTTAAGGTTAATTATTAAAAGATATCATTGAATGATGGCGAATATTTTTATAATAAATCGTAGTATTATGCTAATTTTCATTTTTTTAATAGGTACATCTAGATATAACAGTCATAAATAAAATCAGCAAAGAGGTCTGAGAAATAAAATTGATTCATTTATAGAATTATTGTATAACTTTTATATAAGTTTTAATATATTATTATTAATTATTAAATCAACAAAAAAACTCTCTTGTTTTTTCTGACAGGAACGGAGCAACAGATCGACGTAAATGTTTGCGTATAATTAGTTTTTGGGCTGGATAGTAGGGCTATATTATTGGTCCAGGTAAAGCAGGTACCTACCGTATGTTGACATATTGAATATATAATAACATAATCTGTTGTTCATAATAAAATTGTAACTAAGCCAAATCTATACCTTAAATATTATTTGGCAAATCTTATTGAAATAGACATTATTATCGATACAGAGGCCGAATCTATAGTTTTTAGAATTTTTGTCTGTCTGTGACGGCATCACAGAAAAACCACTGTAGGGATTTTGATGAAATTTATTATGATGATAGCTGGTTTTCAGGTCAACATATAGGATACTTTTTACTGCGGGAAAATATCTCATTTTTGAGAAATCTATACTAAACTTTAAAATGTAACTAGGGACAAACCCAAGCGGAGCGAGGGTGAGTAGCTAGTGACATTATAGTTAATAGTTATATCCTAAACAATATTCATTGTATGATATTAATAAGGTGCTATACATTTGACATTATCAGATGTTGATTTCCGGTATTATAATAAATCACAAAGTTAATACTGCTACAAATTGTTGTTCATATTTTTGGCCGACTTCAAGAGGAAGAGGTACATAAATCGTCTATAATAATCGTTTGTATTTCTTGTTTGTGGTAAAACCACGCGATACGTGCACCTTCCTTCGTCAATAACTGTGTTCTTTCCATATTTTTTACGAATAAGTTCATACCGCAAGAGGCCACCCTAAAAAATCCCTAAAACCCCATATAGACTTCTTAAAAAATGACACCTTTCTTTTTAAATACAATCAACCTATATCTTCATTTAAATCAATGCCATAGTTAAAAAAATGGTCATTATCCTATTAAAAATTTATATTTCATAAAAAGGAACATACGAGTTAGGTGGGTACCTAATTTAATTAAAAATTTAACAATATTAAGTGTTTGTGAAAGGGTCGGGATTGAGTTACATTTCAGCAAAATAATTTGCGTTATCCAGGTGAAGCCATTATTTAACTTTTAATGTTAATATTTGCCTGTGAGATTAATTTGACTCCCATACTCATACGAAACGATTTAGCTACTAAGTTTTACCTTTCTTTTCTTATAGACCTAGCAATAAGTAAAATAATAAGTATAATAGTAATATATACCTATTTTAAAGATATAAATTTTAAAAACACAACAAAATATACCTACATGGCGCAGTCGATATTCAAAATAAATAATTTGATTTAAAAATATAAGTAGGTAGGTAGGTACTTATTAATTCTTGTAACATTTTAAAATATTTTAAAAAAGACGCTTAGCTGTGACTAACTCACCTTTCCGAATGAAGCAATTCCTTTGTTATAAATAACTCTCCATAAAGAAAATTAAACATACGGTAAAATTAATTAATTTTAATTAACGTAAAATTTATTACCTACAATACATTGTTGTAGATGTATGATATTATTAATATTTAATTATCCTATATATGTTTTAAGCCGTAGGTAGCTATTTCAAAAAATTAATTTTATTATTTAAAATTAAATTTATTTCTGTAAATTCATTCAATAATTTATATATAAGTTTCAATTTTCATCATTTTTAATTGACTACGTTCAAATAACTAATAACTAATTTACCTAATTTTCATAACAAATAAAAGATTTTTCAAAATTAACAAAGTGTTATTGCTTCATACATTTGATTGTCAATAGACGCAGACGACTGCATTCAAGATGGCGTTCGATCAATGGTTGCCATGGCAACGCGTCGGGACTGCTCAGCTGACGTGAAAGAACTGAAACCATAACACAGCCATAGGCTTCATTCAGACGTACACTGACTTTTTAAACATTATGTTTTATTAATACAATGCGCAATTACACTACCGGTCGTCGTGTTTCTCATATATCTATACTTATTATAAAAATAAGTCCCCCGGCCGCGTCTTTCTGTCCTCCTGTCTGTCCTCCTGTCTGTCCTCCTGTCTGTCTGAACGCGATAAACTCGAAAACTACTGAACGGATTTTTATACGGTTTTCAACAATAGAAAGAGTAATTCTTGAGGAAGGTTTAGGTATATAATTTATTATGCTTTTATGTAAATTAGCTGAAATACGGCGACAAATGTTGAAGAGGTCGCAAAAAATCTCGCCAAATGGGAACTTTCCACGCGAACGCCGCGTAAACTAGCAAAGATACAGTTAAGTAATGTACTAGAGAATTCAAAATCTATAAAAATGCTACAAAAAAGTCCGCGATAGCATATCTCTATCTCTTACGGTTGACTTACAATAACCACTTTTATGTTAACATTTTTAATTAAAAACATTACGTTATTTTCAAAGTTATTTTCTTTAGTTCGGTATTAATCCTTATCCAAATGAATATTTTAGTTAGCTTAGTCATTTAATGCAGATTAAAATTGCTCTTTACACTAAATCAATCAGATGAATAGTTTTTGAGATATCGTTGTTAGAAGTAATTAGTAGCGAAACATTTTTAATGCTTGGCGAGCATTGAGATGCCTACGGCGAGTCCATCCCCTCTGCCCCGCATCGCTCGACCGCCTGCTCAAGCTATATAAACCGGGCGATGTAGCGCGCGATCCTAGGATACTTTTTACCGCGGGAAAATATCTTATTTCTGAGGAAAAATACAAAAACTGCAATGTAAGAGTATACTAATATGTAACACCTAAGAATTTAGTTTTTGGTCATCTGAACGCGGGCGGAGCCGCGGGCAATGCTAGTATTTTATATACAAATTTTCACGTGTTATGAACTTTTTAGTGGTTAAATTTTCAAATGCTTTTAGTTTATGACTTATAAATAAGTTAAGTCTAACCCGTATGGCTAATGTAATGTAAAATGATTTAATTAATAGATATCTTAAATAACTAGACCAGATTGGTTAAATCGATATATACGAATATATAATATGTCTTCTCATTTAGGAGAAATCTCTGATATTATGTGACTGGCATGAACGAATCCTTATATCTTTTTCCGTCTAAATGAAAGAGACAACTGTCCAATTGAATGTGTAAACAGAATGTGAGAATGAGACGGAAAATCCAAAGTTTCAGTTAATTCCGGCTCAGACGTGTTTTAATTTAATTTTAGTTAAAATCATTTGCTTTGCTATTACTGACAAAACTTTGATAAGCTTGTTCAAGTCAATTTTCCCTTTTAATTAAGCAATTGTTGTCTTTGCAAATTATAGTTTGTTAATTTTCCTAAACACATCTTTTTAACTAGTTGAATAATGATATCAATTATAGACTTACAGACTCGGCAAAGCGAGTAGAATGAAATATTACAGATTCATCTTGTATTGTTTTTAAAATAATTTTAATATTTTACTTAAATTAACTATTTAAACGAACTATTATATTGCGTCAAGCCGACGCAAATACTTAACGTCTGTAGCCTGTGCGTTTCTAATATCAATCTCGTCATATTCGCTGTCCAATATACAGTAATGTTGGCACAGCTACCAAATATAGCCACAAGTATTGACGACATATAAACTTTTATAATTTTATACGCAGTATCATAGGAAAGTAATAAACTATATGTACTTAATACTGATTGATATCCTTATCTTTTAATATTATGAATGTGAAAGCGTTTGTTATTTTGTTAGTCTATACTAATATTATAAAGAGGAAAAGTTTGTGAATTTGTGAGTTTGTGACGTTGTAGCCAGTAATCTCTAGATCTACTGAACCGATTTAGATGAAATTTGGTAAGAAGATAGTTTGAGACTCTGGAAAGGATACTGACACTACTTTTATCCCGGAAATTATTCCTAAGGTGGTGAAAATGGGAATGAAAGTTTCTATTAGGAAGCAAGCTAGAGACGAACCCGTGCGAAGCGAGCGTGAGTAGCTTAGTCTTTTATAAACAGAGATGTAAAAATACAAGCAAATAATATAATACAATGAAGAAGTTAATAAATTATTTAAAATATTTAATTATATTTCTAAGCTGCCAACAGTTGTTATACTGAAATATTATATTATTTTCAATTTAACCTTCAAAGACGTTTCTGCTGAAATTCGTTACACAGGCTATAAGTACACTTTAAGTATTAGTTTACATAATGTAGGCTATTGGACGATAATGGAATGATGAAAAATACAAATCGTGTACGAAAACAACCGAAAATTATATATTTTATTCATTTTTTTTAAACAAACAAGTGTATTATAAAAGATTAATGTGTTATTATGACAAAATATGTAATAAAGTTAATGAATAGCATATTCTATAAAACCGTTTACCATTGATTAAAAGATGCATCCATTGGACATTTTTAGCTTTTAAATCATACGAACACTATTATAAAGTTACATATAACATATTGTAAAAGGTAGAGACCTTTCCAAAAATACATCAAACCATGATATCCAAGCGTTTCATTTATTTTATTCCGATACCAACACAACCGTCCAAGCCCCAGCAAGTCTCATATGCTATAGTTCAGTTAGTAAGTGAATGTGCTGCTACGACATACAAAATTTATCAAAAATACATATATATTTTAAAAATACAAAACAAAAATGTATAATGTATGTTCTATCATTATGCTATTAGAAAAGATTTTTTTAACACAAATAATAAATAGGTAGGTGTCATACGTATAATACAATAAAATAAGTGCTTTTAATTTTCCTTACTCCTAATACGTCTATTATTTGGTTCAAATCATCTCATTTAAATATACGCATTTTAAATAAAGCCTACGATATGTGTCGCATCTATTGACTATCGGGCATTGCCGTTTCCCAATTTGGCGTGCGCGAGCAGACGCGTGTGCGCCTATTTATACGCGCCCGCGCCGCTCTATCCCGTACTATAATTATAGATCAGAATCCATTGCGAATTACGTACCTACTATGTGATCGTTAGTCATTGGTTACTTTTATGTGAAAATGTGAAATCCACGCTTGACCTAAATAATATTTTTTTTCAATACACTCATACACATCCCCATTTTCACCCCCTTAAAGGATGATTTCCGGGCTTAAAGGTATCCTATGTCCTTTCCAGGGTCTCAAACTATCTTCTTACCAAATTTCATCTAAATCGGTTCAGTGGATCCAGAAATTACCCCCTACAAGGTCACAAACTGACAAACTTTATCTCTTTATAATATTAGTACTAGCGACTCACCCTCGCTTCGCTCGGGTTTGTCCCTAGCTTGATTCCCCATACAAACTTTCATACCCATTTTCACCCCCTCAAGGAATGATTTTCAGGATAAAAAGTGTCCTATGTCCTTTCCAGGGTCTGGAACTATCTTCTTACCAGATTTCATCTAAATCGTTTCAGTAGATCCAGAGATTACCCCCTACAACATCACAAACTCACAATTCACAAACTTTACCTCTTTATAATATTAGTATAGATAGAAAAATATTAAAATTGAAAATGTAAACAATAATGGTCAACTAAGGAATAATGTTTAAAAAATACACTTGGATGATATAGATGTATGATATTTTTTCATGTTCTAGAAATTAAATTTGTTGCAACATTTTATTATACTTGTTTTTCAGCAACCATACGTATTGGAGTTAGTAAAATATGTATATAATTATTTTTTATGTTAAAATATTCTATCGATAAGGTTTAATATCAACTTAACTCGTTCAAGCAAGTTTTTTAACCAGTTGCTAGTAATAAGTATGAATAAAGTAAGCTTGGTAGAATTAATATATTTATAGGTAAATGCGTCTCTATAAGTAACTTTTTGTGATTTATTTCTTCCACCCGAGAAGTACCATATTACCAGTGCTTGGTTATGATGACAATAGGTATCACTCGCCGGCACAAGCAAACAATCACGTTAGTCTATTCCTCAGTCTGAAAAAATAAGAAAATCCAATAAACACGCTTATTTATACAATACTATTAGGTCCTGCGCACGTTATCGCTCGCGTAGCAGATAAGATTATAAAAATCAGTATTAAAAGACCAAAATAATTGTTAATCTACAACTTAATTTCTTTGACGTATCTCAAAGTAAAGAAGTAACAAGTATTACATATTACGTATACAGTTACAAATTTTCGCATTTATAATATAAACGTGATTAATATTATTAAGTTTTAATATTTAATCAAAAAAAATATAATCGTAATTATTTTTTAATTAAAAAGATACACCGAGAAAAGAAAATCTGTTCATAATTGACAAAGTTATCGCGTAATACCCACAAAAGAACGAAGACGATTTTATCACCTCCTTCTTTTACAGTCGGTTAAAATCTCTCATTTAATAATGCAATATGGAAGATTTTGAAATTTTAAGTCGGGTGTATCTATTACATACAGATTAGACACTACGTTCGTGTTAACGAAAATCAAGCGTTACATTGGAAAATGGCGTTAAGTATTTAGTGCAATTAGAATGTGGTGTAAATTTTGAATCAACCTTTCTTCTTCATATATTATTTGCATACTTACGAAGTTTTCAATTGAATTTTCTGGCGAACCATTGTCATTATCATGAAATACTTGTGTTATTTATTATAGACTGGTTTATTTGACTCTGACTTAGCAATAAAAGGCAAAAAGGCAGTGTTAGCCCAGTGGTAATGCGGTCGCTTGGGATACCGAATGAAGTGGGTTCAAATAACGGGTCTCGCATATTTTCATGTGCGAATCATTTCCAAATTCCAACATGATTTCATTTTTCTGATCAACCAAAACAATGTCTGAGAAAACCTTGCAAGTTTTCAAAAGACATGACGTGCAATCCGCCGCACTTGGCCAGCGTGGTGGACTATGACCTGATCCCCTTCGTTTTGAAAGGAGACCCGTGCCCAGCAGTGGGACGTTAAAAAAAGGGCAGAAGCATTAAAATGTATCCAATTTAGTCATGATGTGGCCTCTTTATACAATTACGAATCTCTAGTTTTCCAATTTAATCTTGATTTCCTCACTATAATTGCGCTCATCAGAGAAGATATATTACGTTGCTCTCAAATCTAAAATGGGTATTTTCCAAGTCAGCCTTCTATAATGTAGTGAAAACAGAGTTTAAATTGTTAATTGTCTAATTGAATTATGTAATACTAGCGGCTCACCATCGCTTCGCTCGGGTTCTCCTCTAGAAAAGCACAAACAGACCTATCCCACGGGGACCGTTCATTTTTCCGGGATGAAAAGTAACCTGTTGTTTGACCGGCAATATAAGGTATCAGCATGCCAAATTTCACTAAAGTGCATAAGTTATTGTATAATTAGCTGTATAAGTTACTATAGTTTTTTAACTATCCCACGGGAGCTCTTTAGTTTTCCGAAGTGAAAAGTATCTAAGATGTTGCCTGGGGATATAAGGTACCACCATGCAGAATTTCATTTAAATCGGTCCAATAGATTCGGAGATTAGCCCGTACAAATAGACAAACAGACAGAGAACAAAAAAATTGAAAAAAATCTGGATTTGTTCTATTTGTCTTCTTACATCCCCCTGACTCGGTTTTTAGCATTTTTTTTTCTATGTACAGACATTCGACCTCTACAGTTTTGTTATAGTATAGATTGGGTCTGAATTTTACAAGTTTGTGGAGTATAGAGTTTTAATGATGTTATATATCATTAACATACTTTTTCCCTCCTTGTAACAAACTAGCTATATACTCGTATGTACTTGAATAGTACGTAATTTTTTACTGTTGCGTTAATTTAAAATTTGAAATACTTGAAAGAGAGATTCTATGACAATACAATACATAACCTATCATCATCGACCTGATAATAAATCAAGAGGTGAAACACTTAAAGGGATATTTAAAACAGAAAATAGGTTACATTTTCAAAATCTATTAGCAACTATCCATTAGCCTTTAAGAAATCCTGGAGAAGGTATTTATTAGACAATTTAACAATTTAATCAAATAATGGACGAAGTTAATGTTTTGTTCGAGTTTACTGCGCTGAACACTCACAGCGGTAAGGAATCTCAATATTTGAGTAAATTGTTGAATTAATGTTTAGAGGCGAAAGGAAAACATTTTAACATAAAATAATAAAATGCACATTGCAAGTGTAAGCGTTTAGTAAATAAGTTTAAAACATGAGTATAAATACCTAACGAAAGAAATAAACACTGTAGTTTCAAGCGAGTTAAGTTAACAAGCAAATGATCAACATTTAATATGAATGCATCAAGTTTCTTTCTCAATGAATTTGTATAGGAAGAGATATTTATTTCGTATTTTAAGGTAAATGAAATTCTAACGAGAAAAATGCTAAGTTCATGTTGTTGAAGTTTATGACGAATGTACGAGCTAAGATTATTAGTAATAGTACTAGAGTTTAACAGCACTTTCCATGGATTCGCAGAATGTAGGATCAATTCTTGTTCTAGCTGAATATTTATTTGATCGATCACAAAGACATTTGTCTCAGTTTAATCTGTTTTCGCCACAAGCCACAAGGGCATTAACTTCAAACAGATTGGCCATATAATATTCTTAATAGCAGAGATTCAGATTTGACCGTTAAGAATTTAAAGCTTCATAGATCCGCACCTAATTGGTTATGCGTAAACGGCTCTTATTTTCGAACATGCCGTTGATTTTACTTTAAAAAAATCAGTCAAGTAAGAGTCAGGCTCACATGCGAGGGTTCCATATACATATTTTAACGTACTTATGTATTTACTAATAATATATGATCGTTTAATACTTTGGAGAACGTTACCTAATCCTAAAATGGATATAAAAAGTATTTTATGTATTTGTATTTTTAATTTTTATTATCACTTCACCAACATTGTAGTTAATTACTTTTAATAGAATCGAGGAATACTAACATAAAATTCCTTTTAAGCAAATTATTTTTCTTCTTCTTCTAAGTTTTACGCCGTCGTAACCATTTGTTTTAATTATCTGCGTTAACATTCCAATCTTAGTTGCGGACAGCCTATCGCGCCGATATTGGCACATAGATTCAGGATTCTCCTTGGCCTATAATCCTATGTATGTCACTCTCCTATTTATGAATACCGACAATACTCGTTTTAGGGTTTTTTTAACTAACTAAGAAGATATTAGAAATCCTTATCCAGATTTGAAGCGTGAAACTTGGCATGGAAAAGAAAATCTAGTGCCAAAAGTAAAAGTTCTACTTAATTTGATGACCCAAATAATAAACCCAGAATTAACTTAATCTTGACAAAATCTTCAAAAAATTTAGAAGAATGATGTTGAGTCGGCTACAAAACTTAATTTATTTAATGTTAGTAAAAAGTTTTCCTTAGAGGCTTTAGGCTTTGAGGCTGTAAGCCTTCGCGATTATTAAAGTCAACAGGGAAAAATGATGGTGTTATTATACAAATTGTTCTTAAAATTTTGAGTATAGCCGTCCTTAACGAAAAAAAAACATGTAGACTTTTTTGTACAGAATATTGCTTGTGTGCTATGTTTTTTATTATTGTCCATATAAAAACGAACAAGAAAGCAAATAACGTATTTTATTAGTACCTAAGTAATGATTTCATTATTCTGAATCTATGATTCTAGATTCTAGATCTTGTAAATTAATTAGAATTAAGCAAAGTAGTGCCTGTCTATTTTGTTATTTTCCGATTCAATCAATGAATACGCTCTAAAATTCAAATCCAAAAGTCCAAACTAGCACTAATGTAGGTAAACTTGCAGCATAAAAACATTTTTAAACGTTTCCTGTAGAATTTGTTCTCACTAACTGAAGTTCTTTAGCTTATAGATGTTTAATGAAAAAAACATTAGTGCCAGATTAATTCTTATTTTTGCTTTACGTACATCTGAGCTTTTTTTGGATTTGGACACTTTGGATTGGCCTAATTTAAACGATGGATTCCGAAGGATAATTATTTCAAACTTAACGTCTATAATGTGTTTCCCTGGCCTTCATAATACTCACCAAGGTCAGGTCGCACCATGTGAATTAACCTTGATTTCATCAGACAACAATACGTCTACCTCAACGGATGGGTGATTTTCTTCCTTTTTTCACTAGACTATCGAAGGTCTGACATTTAGCTTTTGGTACATAAAATCATCTTGTCAACCTTTCGAAAGCTACTAAATAAAGATATCAAGACTTAAAATGACTAAGAAAATGGTGGCGCCATTAAGTAAATGTTATCTAGGGTTAACATGAACTTCTACACAGTGTGAGTTTACTGTACCTCTCTTAAAGCTTATTACTTATTACACATACAATATACATACATTATTTTACCTTACTTCTCTACCAGCAGCAGCATGCAGCAGAGCAGAGACAACTTGCTCAACAAAATAAAACCTTTTTCGTATTATATTAAAAAAAATACCATTTAAGAATAAAAAACAAATTGTGACTACGGTTTATCGATCTATCGATTAAAAACACATCTGTGCTTCCGTAACGCAACAATGGATAATTATAATCTATTCTAGAACTACTGTTGCGTAGGATTGTTAATCCCCTCTGTCCTTTTGTTATGTGTGATATTTTTTTATACTATCAATACTTATATAGATATTTAATTATATCCATTCTAATATTATAAATGTGAAAATGTGTTTGTTTGTTTGTCCTTCTTTCATGTCGAAACGGAATGACGGATTGGCGTGATTTTTTGTGTGAAAATAGTTGAAGGGCTGGAGAGTGACATGGGCTACTTTTTACCTTTTTACCGCGGGAGATTATCTAATTCCCACGCGAAAACACATTATAATACAATCCAAACTAATATTTATGATCAAAATTACTTTAAACTTGGCATTAATATCTTCAATAAAATTAAATAAATACATGTTGAGCATTTTTCGAAATTCATTCCATAAGAGGGTAAATAGGACATGAAAGTTTGTATGAAACTACCTTTTTAGATACTTTTTTGTAGTTTTAGCCGTGAAGCCGCGGCTTCTACTAGTAAAAAAATATATCTATATCTATAACGATCTACTAATCTCCAATATGACTACAACAGTTTTTTACGAAATAGAAGATTCAGATGAAAAATACATTTTTTAACCCCGAAAAGACGAATGGTTCTCGTAAAAGGTTATACCTTACTATTCCAGCAAAAATTTTGTAAAAATGTGTGTGGCCAACAAAATATACCATTTTCAGGAATCAAATCTTAGCACCCGTTTTAACAATTTATCATTCTGCCATTATAAAGTCATACAGCGACCTGTTCACTCTTTTTAGATTATACGTATCTTAGCGACAACCTTGAAGTTCCATTTCAACAGGCAGCAATCTTAAGCTGACTTTATATTGATCAGACTGTAGGCTGAACTTTAGATGTAGCTTTCTTGATTATATATTTATGTTGTTAGTTTAATCAATTCGTTTAAAATTAGAATTATGTTTCGTACATAATAAGCTACACATACATATAATAAAATTTAGTTCACGTCTTTTATAATTATGTATTTTACATGAAAATTATAATCACTAAAAAATTGTTCTATTTAAAGAACCTGGGCGACTGAACTTCGCTCGGCGGTTTTTCGTTTTATTTTTTCAGAAGAGGCTCCTACATATATGGATAAACTTAAAAAGTAAAACCTTATCTAAATACAATGTTTCATCCAAAGCGTTAAAGCTTTCCGAAATTGGCGAAATAAATTTATACCTACAGGAATTGCTCATTTAATATTATAAAATTAGGGCTTTGAAGTTTCTAGAGATATCAGGGAAAAAAAATACTTTTGCATTTATATAGGAACAAATTGTGAATTTAAATTTGGAATCAAAGGTTGGATAACTGTATGAGGCCAGTGTAGACATTGACACTACACAAGAACATCTAGTAATGCTCTATAGAAGTATGAATAAGTATAAGTCAAGTGATTTCTTTTAGACAATGCTCAGAAGCCTTGTTAATGCTTACATTACCTTCTAAATAAGGAATACGTCCCTTGAGTCTTAAATTATTTACAATTACGAACTAACAACTGTCTCCCATATTTTCAGTGTAACGGAGCTCGTGAATTCGATTTCTATTAAGAGCTAATTTTTTTTATCACTTTCATTTCAGCTTCAGCCCCCAACTTTGTCTTGCCTTTGTCGGCTCATTGCTACGTGGAAAAATGATTAACCTATATACATGCCACTAGCGACTCGCCTTCGCTTCGCTCGGTTTCGTCCCTAACTTGCTTCCCAATACAAACTTTCCTCCCCATTTTCACCGCCTTGATTTCCAGGATAAAAATATCTTATGTCCTTCCCAGGATCTCAAACTATCTTCTTACCAAATTTCATTTAAATCGGTTCAGTAAATCCAGAGATTACCCCCTAAAACGTCACAAACCCACAAACTTTACCTCTTTATAACATTAGTATAGTTACGCTTTCGAATTTTTAATTGAACCAACTTAATATGTCGAAATGTACCAATTCTATTTAAGTATTTGGAAAGCCAAAAAAAGGTGTTTTATTTCAGTTAAGTTTATTATTATACAATTGAAATTAAACCAGCCTTCCACTATTGACTATAACAAATACAATTTTCCTGTGATTTCTAAAGACATTGAAATGAAATGAAACTTTTTTCAAATAGACTTTTTAGAAGCGCTTACATTACTAACAGACGAATTACAAGCACTTTTGAATCGTCAATTTAAAGCGTCAGTGTAGTCAGTCCATGAGGAAGCTACCATATTCGTATTATTTTCATGTTTTCATCATTTGCGTATTAGTTTTCATTTCCCATAAAGTATAAATAAATAATATGTCAGGACATTAACACACAACACCATCTAATTCCATGGTAAGCTACGAGGCTTGTGTTATGTTACCAGATAATTGATACATTATACATATATAACTTTAAATACATACATATTATAAATATAAACATCCATGACTGGAGTACAAACATTAGTGCTCATCACACAAATGAATACCCCCAGCGTGACTCGAACCCGCGACCGCTGGCGCAGCAAGTAGGATCATTACAAACTGAACCAAACGTGTCGTCAAATAGTATTAAAATTTAAAAGTATTAAAAGCATTAAATTAATTAAAGCAAAATGACCTAGGCCTTTCCTGTAAATAATGAGCTTCGCCTACACATCCACAGATATAACGTTCACTCACTCTTTTAACTGGTCATTTGATTGATTAATTCATTATGACGGTCAATTTAAAAGGTCCTTACCACTTTTTTGAGTAACCATTTCGAACTCTTCCTTCTCATTTACATTTAAATTAATATTTTTATAAAGTTATAAATTGTGCTGATATTGAAACTTATTAATTGAAATTTTTATAGCCTCTATAATTTTTAAACTCCATAATATTATTATAATGTATACTTTTACTTACTAAGGCAGTATGTGGGATAAGTATATGCTCATCTAAATTAAATGATATGTAAGGTAGATTTAAACAATAAACATGTTACATACACATATTCCATTAAAGGTTAACATAGGTATTCTCATAAGACCCGTCATATATGTTTGTGATTAAAACTCGCCTTTTGCATTTAATTTGCTTGTAAAATTACCAAGGAACACTGTAAAGCTCATATATCAATATGTAAGATGCTAAAGTTTAATTTTGTATAGTATTCAGCCCTTTTTAACGTCCCACTGCTGGGCACTGACCTCCCTTCAGTACGAGGGGAATCAGGCCATAGTCCACTACGCTGGCCAAGTGCGCATGTCTTTGAAAAACTTACTAGGTTTTCGCAGACATACAGGTTTCCT